>CM037833.1:4796708-5507624 GCA_021234535.1 Stichopus chloronotus
CTTGTTGACGAAAAAATGGATGTGGTGACCGCGTCACGAATTGCTATCTTTGAAGTGGCCTCATCTGGCGGAGGGGTACATTAGAACCGTTGCGCTTTCTGGGTCGGCAGACCGCTCTACGAGCTACGATCTCTGACAGTTTTGGGACTTTGGTTTAGTCAAAAACATGCCCAAGTGTACTAGCTAGGGCGCTAAAAACATATTTGAAATCAGCGGGTTTAGTTACCCCCTCTGGTGACTTTCGTTGAAATCTGGGGGTCGACATTTTGTCCCACATCCCTGGGGTACCCCTTGGGTGAAATTTGGGTGTGACATCAAGTTGTCCCAAAATTGACCAAAGTACCCCCGTATACGTATTCGAAGGCGCCGATTCCAAATCTGTAATCAGTTTTTTGATACCACGATGCGTTGGGGAGTTATGGCGCAAAAACCCCAGTTTGGAACCACCCTGGACCCCCTTGAAGGGCCATATCTTCTAGTGGGGGGCCGATATGGAAAAACGGACTTCACATTTGGAATCAGCATGGCCGATTCACCCTATCATGATCTTATCGTCGATTTCGGGGAAATGTAACACGGGCGCTACCTTGCCCTTGGAGGAGGGGGATGGGGCGAGTGAAATTGTCTTTCCCTATGTAAATCGTCGTGAAATGATCAGTTTAGGGGTTTTCGTGGACGGCAAGTTCGAACATAGCATTTGCGAATCCGTAGTTTGTCACGTTTTTGAGATATTCCGTTTTTGTTTAAAGGGCGCCCTTTAATATATCATATGGAAATTAGCTGTGACCTTCAAAGTAGCTACGGTTATGTAATCGAAGGTGCTGATATGTGTTATAACATTTTTGTTTGACCTTCGTCTACCCATTTCACCGGAGGTGACCTTGAACTTCCACCTCGCACATTGTCCTCCTGCGCATTCTGGATGTGCCCCTTTACGGGAGAAATCCTACACGCTGGGGGTATGCCCCCATTAGGAGAGGGGAAAATTTTGCACCCGAAAAATGTTTTAACGATACGTTTTTTGACTTGCCCCGATATATCGTTAATAAAAGCCCGTGAGCACCGTATTTTGTAGCCGTGAGTAGCCGTATTTTGGTAACTCGTGTGGGGGCAACTTTTGTAGCTGCAATTAATTAAACATCGTCAAAATTCGTCAGAATGTGAAAAAGTTACCTTTTTTGCAGCCATAAAACCTTGTGGGAAGGGGCTACGGCAACCATCGAGGTCATTTTGTGTAGACAAAGCATAGGCCTACAACAAGTGTCAAGATGAATTTGTTACACTTTTTGCATTGTTTTAAACACGTGACCAAACTTGGTCACCTGTTCGTTTTTTATGTATATCGGCGTTCTTTCTTTGGTTGCCCCTTGTGTACCTTAAATGACCATACTGTTCTTCCTTGCGTATCAAATTACATCTTAATTGCGATTTTTGGTGGTAGCCAGCAATTTGTGAGGGCGCTGTTCCACCTTGCATGCGCAAATTGTTTTATGATTGTAAAAGTCATATTCAATGTTAATATTGTCTGAAAGTTTGTTATCATTCGAAGGTTGTTTGTGGGTGTGACGATGTTTTACATTGTCACCACTCTGAAGGACGGCCGAAAATTAGATTTTTTTAAACCTCCGAAATGACTTGCCGCCATTTTGGCTTAATATCTTCTTGTAAAAAAAACACCAGGCTAATGATTACTTTTTAGTAAAATAGAGCAAGAATTTGTCTACACGGAGATATATAGGTTTTTTTTTTTCTTTTGGCAAAGTCGATTTCTTAATATGATTTTGATTTGTTTTTGACCCACCCAATACGATTTTCAAAGATGCTGCGTGCAATGTTTGTACAGATTCTAATAGATGAGACTATAAACTACTATGTGGAGGAATATTAAGTCTGTGCCCCCCCCTCCCCATGGATGTGATAGGGGTTAAAAGTCGACATTTTCGTCCATACTCTCCCATATATGCCTACACAAAATGGTACCGAAATTGCTGTTTTTCTAATTTTGGGGGCGCGTAACTTTCTTTCTGTAAATATTAGGGCCGTGAAATTTTAAGGGACGATGGCTCTCGTGTAGACCTATTAGTGGATCAATTTTGGGACCTTTGTCATGCTTGGTTATTACTCAGAGACCGATTAAGTATCAAATTTTGCGAAATTTATTTTAAGTAAAAGTGATGAAATGTTCGGTTAAAGTATGGAACGCGGAAAACGGCTGTCTGGACTATTTGAAGTAGGGGGTAATGAACCCAAAAAGCTAGGGTTAGTGCATGTGATGGATCGATTGTAATGTAAAATTTGATGCTGAATCCAAATCCGTAAACAAAAATTGGTTAGCACCTACGGTTAACAAGTTATTAGCATCTAACCGAAAGCCGGTTAACGGATAGTAAAAAAGATATCGATTTCCAAATCACCGCCATAGTATCCACCGTGGTTAATACAGGTATGATAGTTTCAAGGTCATCGAAGGTTTTTGAAATTTGACCCGGTTTTTGTTGACCCCAATTTTTGGTCAGAATTTCAACGTTGTGCTAGGATTATGAAATTTTATGATGGTATTTTCAAGGTCATCGGTTACTTATGTGATTTTATATGAATTTTTTTTAGTATTTAATGCGAAAATTTTGTTTCGGCCGCCATTTTGTTTTGGAACATGGCATCACATTGTAACTCACACAGACTCTTGCTTGCTGTCACTGAACTATCATGTAAACAAAATTCGTTTAGTTTGCATATTCCGTAGCTAAGTTACAGTAGTTTGTAATTTGATACTTTGACTTCCGGTTTACTAAAAAGTAGGAAGGTCAACGTCAGAAACGGGACATATGTGATCACTCAGGTCAAGATTTATGTACTGGTAGATTTTGAAGGCCATACCTACTTCAACCGATGTATAAACGCCATAAACCTAATTTCATGGTGCATGTATGACGTAAATTTGGTATCGATCGAATATAATACAGCTGAGTTATTACTACCCCTGGGGCGATGCTAGGGTTAGCTAAGGTTAGCCGCCATTTTGAATTATGTAATGATACGGCTTAGAAATTTCGCTGTTTTCGCATTGTCCAAAAAATTGGAGCCCTAATTTGACCTTGACCTCCGATTTTGAAAATCTTTACGTCATTCGAAAGGTCATGTCACGCTAATTATTACGTCAAAATTTCATCGTCGTTACACTTCCCCCGAATTTTAAGATTATTTTGAAATTTTGCAAAATGGCACTTTTACATCACCGTAACTCCGCCATTTTGAATGCTAGAGACTGTGCTTTTGATATGTTGTATCCCCGAGGCACGGCTACATACCATAAAAATTTTGGAAAAATTCGAACTTCGTTCGCCATTTTGGAAAATGTCACTTTGGCAAAAATGAAGGTTGTTAGCGATTGCAACATTCATACAGTATTAGGGCACCTTTTGCGAAGTGTCTTGTAAGTGGGGGGTGGGTCCTGTGGGGTTCGACCCTTGTGACCTTGAGCCCACATCCCTACCTCGGCACCCTCTAACCCTAGGCGGAAGGGTCAGAAATCCGGGACCTTTGGGACTTTTTGTGGTCCCTAGAACTTCGACCGCCGAATTATTGCAAAATATACTTAATATTTTTTAACACAATTCCCGACGTCCGATTGTAAAAATTCTTGCACCAATCGATTTGTCTCGACGAGTAGAAAATACTTTTTTTTTTTGAAAATTTCAAGGTCAAACCCAAAACGCCCCAAAAGGGCGTTTTTAGGCGCCCCCAACATTTCTGAACTTTTCCGACCTTTTACGGAACCTAGGGTACTTTTTGTGAACCGATGGGACAATGGTCCTAATTAGGGGTACAAACTCCAACCCCATGTTCAGCATGCCGTCTAACTGACCACCCAGAAAAGGAAAGAAAATCTTGTGCAGCGTTAAATTAGCCAATCTCCAAAATTCTGCATTAGGCTGCAAAGAGTTGAAAAATATTTCACATGGTGTATGATTTATAAGCACAACCTCCTGGACTTGCCCGAGCTTGGTTAGTTGCCTACAGTATTTGAATTTCTAGGACTTTGTTGAGCAAGGGCGTTTTATTGACCAGATGCAGCTTCCAACTGAGTCTGCTGGAAATTGCAAACTGTAGTAAAGATCTGTCCGTTAATTGACATTCCCTCTTGAGTAACAGTTCCCTAAGGTGATCCCTATCCGAAGATGGCCTTGCCATCAGTTATTTCGGTATTTTGAACTGCCGTCCTCTATAGTTTCACTTCAACGATTCATGCTTGTGAAGTAACATCGGAACGTTTCCAATCATTTTTTCAAGTTATGCTTCCCGTTAAGTGTTTCAAGAAATGTGTGTTATCTGAAGCTAAATTGATGGCATTACACCAGCAGAAGCGTTAGGCAGTATGGAGGATAGATGAGCTTATTTACCATGGAAAGTGCACAATATGCTCTCTAAAATGTGAAATATCTAGCTGTTCGGTACAAACTGAATTTCTCTGCCTGGCCTATTGTGCATCAGGCTATTACTAAATGTAAAATACTGAATTTACGGTGTTTGGGGGTCATTCGGTAACCTTACCCCCACATTCACCCCAGGGACTACTTCCAAAAAATTGTGTTATGCACTGTCAATTTGAAAATTTTTTAGACTTACAATCTTGGACAAAATTGTTGGGACACTTTGTCGTACGTTGCAAATATAATACTGAATTTTAGGTGAGAGGATAACATGAAACCCCGTGCCCCTTTCCAATGTTGCGCTATAGAAGTGAATGCACCCTTTGGCAGCAATCCTATAGCCAACATTGAACGGGGCGCGGGGTGTTCCAATGTATTTTGTCCAAGAAGGTAGATGTGTGCGTGCGTGATAATGCAGTTTCTCAATTATCATTTGTCTGGGATGGGATCAACACCACCAAGAATAATCCATATCCTCATCCATGCATTTCTCCTTATTAATAGGCCTAATTTATGGGTACCCATAGGTAGTCTTATAGAAAACCAGACTTCTTTTTTATGATTAAGGAAACTTAAAACCTGTTAAATGTGGCATGGGGCGAAAAACAGCATTGCCTCCTCAGGTAGAGAAAGAACTAGACTAGACTTGATTTAAAGTGTGTCATAGCGATTGGCAGGTAATAAATGGCTCCATGGCTATTTGTGTCTGTTTCCTGAAATTTCCTATCGAAAATCAGAAAGTGTCTCGTGCACGAGCTCAAGGGATGAACAGACCAAAGGTAAACGATTTTTGTGATTCCTTGCCGAAGGCAGAAGGAATCTACGCGATGGTGATGTGTGTGTGTATGTGACAGTTCTTGTAAACACGATATCTCAACAAGGGTAACCATGACTGATGTCATACTTGGTGTGTGGGTTGTTCATATAGAGTAGATGATCCCTATTGTTATTAGTGGAGGTCAAAATGTGAAAACTTGTTAACATGATATCTCAAGAACGGTAACTGCGACTGTACTTGGTGTGTTTCTTGGTTATATTGAGTACATGATCCCTATTGTTTTTGGTGGAGATAAAGGTCACCCTGGGTCAAACTGTAAACACATTGTAAACACAGTATCTCTTGAAGGCTAAGTGTGACTGATGTCATACTTGGTGTGTGGGTTAGTCATATTGAGTAGATAACTCCTGTTGTTTTTGTGGAGGTCAAAGGTCGTTTGAGGTCCCCCTAGGTGAAAATTTTCTAGCACATTATCTCCAGAAGACTGACTGATGTCATACTTGATGTGTAGGTTCCCCATACTAGGTAGGTGATCCCTATTGCTTTTAGTGGATGTCAAATGTCATTTGAGGTCACCAAAATAAGTTATTTGGGTTAAAGGCTTATTAATGTGGTGTTTCAAGACCAGTAACTGCAGTTGATCTCATACTTGTCATGTGAATCATTTATGCTTGTTATAATATAACCATGTGGCAAGGAATGATGAAGCCATGCGAGATTCACCAGAAAGAATATACAATGCAGATGAGACTGGGATTCAACTGTCAAATAGACCAGGGGAAAAGTCAGTGGTAAGCATAACCAGCACAGAGAAACGGCAAAATGTGACTGTGATGGGCTGCTGTAACGCTGCAGGCGGATACATACCACCTTATATCATAATGAAGGGTGTGAGAAGAAAGCCAGAATTCTCAGATTTCTCCCTGATCACTTCTGGCAATGAGTGAAACTGGATATATCAATACTGATCATAGATGGACACAGCTCACAGCTGACCCTTTCAAAAGCTGTGGAAGTCTCAAGTGCGTTTGCTACATCACAAGTCAGGGGCAGCAAGACACGCAATTCAGGTCAGACTTCGAAATGCTATCGCTGCGGATCAAAAAACCAGGAGATTCATTCTGTACTGATCACACGTGTATTACCAATAGTTCCTTACAACAGGCTACAAAGTCTGATCCAGTGTTAACTGAAGTTGTCAAATTCCTTTCTTCCAGCTGACTTGTTGCCATTTCACAGAGTCCACGACGGTCAGCAGGATATAGTTCGGACCAAACGAAGATTACGTTAGCTGTATTGATGGCCTTAGATGGATGATACTGTAATGCAATTTGTCAAAATCATGACAAATCAGCACGTGTACGAACTGGTCCTATGTAACCTGTCCCTTTACCCACTTCCAGTTGGAAGAAAATAGCTATTGATATTGGTGGTCCTGATAATACTCAGCTAGAGATTGTCGTTTTGCTATTACGGTTAGTGACTACTACAGTGAATGGCCGGAAGTGACATTTGCTGGCAATGTTACTGCTACTGTAGTTTTACAACATTTTTTTCAAGGGAAGGATTCACAGAAGAGATTGTGACTGACAATGGACCACAATTTAAACATTGATTTTTCTGACATCTATCATTCTCCAAGGTAATAGTGTGATTGAAGGACTCAATCGGGTACTAAGGACAGTGTACAGGCTACTAAGTTGACTGGACAAGACATGAAACTACCAGGGAATTTCTAGCAATGTACAGGTTTACACCACACACTACGACGGGCAGAGCCCAAGGAATATTTCGATAAACGCAAATGTGTACAGTACAGAGTTAACTAAAGGTGACTGGGTCCGAACTGTTGATGGGAAACAGAGGAACATTGAAAGACTTGCCAAATACACAGGACCGCCACCAACAGAAAACGAACCTACTAGACAAGACAATGAGACTATTGACCTCACTACTAATACCACTAATCGACAACAGAGACAAACACCACTATTGTACTTGTTGGATTAAATGTTTTTTAAGTAACCCTTTATTAATTATGAGTAATTACAATGAATCCTGTAGTTACAGCACCTAGTTCTGTATGTAAGAACAAAGTGCTTTAGAGGCGTTTTAGACAGAGCAATACACATCACTTTGTTTTACTGTATACTGTGTTATTTCTGTCTCGGATACTTGCCACAAACACAATAGAACGGGTGACCTTCCGGTGAGATACTTCTTTGCTCAGAAAAATGCCTAGACAGCACAACGTGCTTCTGCTCCTAGACAACCACCAGCCCATCCGGAGGCGTCCATCCTCGAGTCCCCCCCCCCCCTCAATACCACTTGTTTCAACCAATGGACCATGGAGTGTTGGAAGCACTGAAGAGGCTTTACTGGGAGGAGTTGCTTCACGGACTGGTCAAGGAAGATCACGGGAACGGAGATCTGATGTCATCAAGGACGCTGTCTACGTGGTTTCTGAAGCATGGGATGATGTTCCGCCAATAACCATTAGGAGAAGCTGCCAGAAGTTACGAATCAACTGCGACGAGTCGAGCCAACACTAGAAAGTTCACTTTTTGGCACTTCAAATACGGACAAAATTACACTTTTGCATGGCACCAGCTGTCACTCTCACAAGCAGTCAAAATAACATAAATCCAAGTGGAATGCATACTGCGTCTGCTTATAATACATGTTGTGGTTGTCTGAATCAATACAGAAATGAAGACGACGAAAGCGGGATTTAAGACTGTTACTAGTTAAATTAATGCAATTTCCTCCGCATCATGCCCGCACAAAACTTAAGTACCGCAATAGATCGGGCGTAAATGTTAATTGTACAGGATGCGTGGTTCGACTTGCAAGGAAAATTTGAATTTATAATTAAATATGGACTGTCAGTCATCCTGTTATACATCTTACACTGGAAAAGAATACACAATACGAAGAGGTTAATGAACTTTTCAATATCATCTGAAAAAAAGATAAGAACGATACATAGAATTTATGGACACTGATAACTGCTTGTAATACCTTTGACATTAACGTTCATTAAACAATCTCTCAAAGACTTAATCAAAAAGAACTTCAGGCTAAATGAACAGCCTTGACGAACCCCAATGAAGAACATCAACCCTAACCAAATTAAAGAGAAAATTTATGGCAAGGATCTTGTATACTCAAACAATGCCATTGAGTGCCATGTTTTTAAATATGGTAGATCTTTTGGGAGGTGGAAATTGGGTCACTTTGTTTATTCATTGTTTTTACTTTTGTACCCATGGGGCTTCACTCCCTTTACTCCTCTATTTGGTTGATGTTGGTACATTGTTCGGCAGAAATATAGTTCATGAACTCAAATGAACTTACACTTAAAGGATCAGCAGTTCACAGTCACCAACGTCTGGTTTTTACGTAAAAGGTTTTCAAGCCAATTTAAGTTTCAACAAGCTTGTAGAATTGTTTGTCGTCGAATATCCATGTTTCTTGACTAAGGTCTGCAATTAGTTGTATCTATTTTACAAAAATATGGCTGATGAATCTACATCTAATCTTGTTGCTTACAGTCGCAGTTGTAAACACTAATGGTATAGCTGCTATACACCATTACCCCTTTTGACCAGAACGGTAGCTAATGCTCAAGGGCCGTTTCCTTGGCGATATTTGGGCGAGTAGCGATTCTTACGTCAACTAACCTTCCCAGCAGTTGTTGGTAGGTACGGCCGTTTACCGTAAGCCTGTAGACCTAGAGCGTTGTGTGGGCTATCTGTCACCCGGTAATAAATTTTGAGACATTGGAGTGTGGAATGTTGAAGGAAAGTTTGGCAATGAAAACATGCCACTTACGCTTAAGCCACAGATGTTGACCCACGGCTGCTCAGGCAATTAGTGAACTGATCTTTTTATACAGCAAATTTCACCTTAGGATCCCTTATGAACGTTCCTAGCAGTGGTGGTTTAACCTGAGTTAGCGGGAACCTGACGTTCAGGATCCAGGAAAATCCCAACCATCTGCCCCCGTGGGGAGGTGCAAACGTTTTCCATTACGAAATTCCCAAATCTGGATATTTTAGAGCGAGTCTCGTGAAGAGACTACTCAAAAGGTCTACGATGCGTAAAATGCTGGAAGTTGTTTTCCGTGTAATAAAATCGCCGACGATTGCGGCATACGTTTGGCTCTCTGATTTGTGGACTTACGAGATAAGGTGAGCTTTAAGCTTCAGCGCATCTCGTTACTCCACTTAATGTTGACGTCTTGGCTCTTTCTCAAATTTACATGGCCGTACGGGACCGATCTCTCACAGGGGCGGTGATTTTTTGCCCGAGTCCAAGACCTCTCTCTCCCCAATCTGAGGGACAAACAACAATTACTTAAAAGAACCAATTCTAGTCAGTCTTTTTGACTAGAATTTGATCCGGCATCCATCTCAAGAAGGGAAGCTTGGACAGATCTCATATTTAGTATCTAGGTGTACCACCTTGAGTAGAAAACCCCTATTGTTTTTGGTGGAGGTCAAAGGTCATTTGGGATCATGTGTAGGTGTATCTTATTGAGCACAAGAACGCTATTGTTTTAATGGAGGTCAACGGTCACTTGAGGTCAACAAGGGTCAAACTGTGAAAACATTGTAAATACACTGCGTCAATATACCTGGCATACATAGCATGGCATTGACACCTACACCGACGGTGTCAAACTTAAGAGCTAACATGTATACCAAACATACCAGGTACACGTGTGAAGGAAGCAATTGATACCTGCTCGCTCGCTCAGGAAGTCGATCAGAGAGAACTGAACTGCAAACATAATGACTTGTGCTTCATTGCCCAATGGATGGTTGCAATATACATGCTATAGTTAGAAGTATGAAATTGGAATAGTCAGTGATTAGGGGTTACAGAAAATTCCAAGACACGCGCTTCAAGTTGTGTACACAAAAGCTGCGCACCTTGCAGGGCACATCAAACACAAATTAGCATTTTAGTAGAAAGATAAGACATAAAAACAATCGAAAAAATTCTCTTAAGCAGATCATCGAAACCACAATGCATTTCTGCATTCTGGTTGAACTGGACCTTTCCTCGTCGGGAACGGTGTCTGGAACACTTTCTCCACCGCAGCTGGTTGTGGTTTTCCTCTTGATGCATGCTTAAATGTTCCTTTTGCACTATTTTGAACCCACTATCCAGTTGTAGCTTCTGTTGCAGCCTTTTATCTCGATTCGGTTTCGAATCAGTTCAACTGGACTATTATAGATAACACAAGAGGTGGGCGGGAGGACTGTTGTAGGTGCTGATGAAAGCTACTCTTGTAAGCATGCACGAGACCTATTTTATTGAGAATTATCAACCAACAGTATTTGATATGCAAGAATCTTTTCACACGGGTAAAGAGAAAGTTTACAAGGTCATGCAATGGCCACAACAGAGCTACAGGTCGTTAATGGACATTCAACAGTGAAGTTGACGTAGCATTTGCCAGTTGCTATTATATCGAGTACCGACTAGGGGAGAAAATGATCCACAAGATGTACAATTTAGTTGACGTGTCTTATATTGCTACATACATGTCACCGAAATAGTTGAGACGGCACAGGTCTACCTGCCAAAAAGTGGACTTCTGGCAGCGATGACAGCAAAGACAGACCACCATGACTAGGAATCTGATGTGTAGAGTATTCTACCACCAAGTCCTCTTGGAGTGCAGTGTCAGGGGCAAAGGAAAATCATCTGTCCAATTTGAGCACCAACGGTGCTGACGTTGAAAGAAGGGTTTTTGTCTGTTTTTCATTGAGCGTTATGAGGACTAGGTGAAATTGATAAATTGTGTTATGAAATCTCTTGAAAGCTTGATGGTCAACATAAAAAAAAAACAAATAAATTGATATCACGATTACCTACTCAATAATATCAATTAACGCGGGCTTTGTCTCTGTCTCTCTCCTTTTGTGTGTGTGTGAACAGCGAGAAATGTTTCAAAGAATGTGTTGGTTGGCAACGAGTGGTTCACCGGTAACCTTACGCGTGCAAGACCAGATGATCAAGATGATCTAAAACAAAATTCTGTGACAATGGGTGTGTGAGACTATTTGTATTAGGATGTAGGATGATATGAGTTTTATACGTATCAATATGGGATATTTCGTTTCTATGCAGAATGGGTGGATCAAATGTTTGATCAAACAGAATTGCCTAGTGGAATGGACGACAAAATGCTTCTGGAATGGCTTTGTGACGGGAGGTGAATCCGAAGGACTGACAGACGCCGACATAATATCAGCCATCCCACTGTCTCCCCAGTCTTTCAATGAGGTACCATCCGGCCCACCCCGAACGGAATACATAGGTAGAATCAATGATGGCGTTTACATCCGGTCCCGGGAGAGGTCAGAAACGTGTTTGTGGCGGTATCGATGGAGCTACCTCAGAGTGATAGTGTTAATGAAGATCACGTCGACCTACACAACGTAAGCGACTTTTACGAAATAGAAACTGTAAAAAGTATAACGCTACGTATTGTTCAGTGTGAAAACACTTGCAGTGTGTGTTACAGTGGTAATTGTAAAAGCGAAGAGGGAAAATAGTGGATTCACTGGGAACGTTTCAATCGAAATTTTAAAAACGATGTGTTTCAATTCTGAAGGGGGGAATAGTATGACAGTGTGTGACCGGATGAAAATTTTACAGGGTGAGTAAAGATACGGATGGTACAATTCGTGCAATTACTGCAATGAGTATTATTGTAGGATTTGTAGGTCCATGTTAAAGGACGGTCGAAAAAAAGACGGAAAACGGAGGGAGGTCACGAGGGAGGGGAGGATGAAATAACTCCCAAGCAAGCACCTCACAAGTATATATTTTTTTACTTTGTCTGGTGCAAATGGTATGTGATGTGTGCATTGCCAAGTCGTTTGATAGTGAGTGTCTTGAATGTAAAGACAAACAAGTTATTTTCAGTGGTCCTAATACAAAGAAGAACTCTTGCCAGTGGCTGCTTGCACCTGATAGACACAATGCAACATGTATAGCACACAATTTAAAAGGTTTCGACGGATATTTCATCTTGCAGCATCTGTATGATAACAAAGATCATAACAAATGGGGAAAAGGTTATGAGCATAGGGATTCTTAGAAAAAGTAGGCTATTTGTAGACTCAGTGAATTTTCTGCAGATGCCTTTGGCTAACATGCCAAAAACCTTTGGGATAAAAGAATTAAAAAAAAAATTTTTCCCTCATTTATCTAACACTACTGAGCATCAAAATTACATCGGTCCGATACCGGAGGCATCAATGCGAAAGGAAAAACGAAACGAATTTGAACAGAGATGTTGCCTAATTTCACGGAGTATGATCAGTTTCAGTTCGATGCGGCGGGAGATGGCGTTGTGACAGCAAAGGTAAAGGGTTGATCCATTTAGAAACTGTATTACCATCGCCTTCGTTAGCAATCTACACGTACATACATGAAACCTGAATCTATAGTGAAAGAAAGGGGTGTTTATATCAAGCATGCTCAAAACGAGGGGGGGGGGGGAAATTAGACCGTATCGTGTAGATGGTTTTCCTAAAGAGGGCAGAATCATTTTTGCTTTTCAGGTGTTTTTTCCATGGATGTCTCAAATGTTTTAACGAAGATACATTACACCAAAGACTACCAGTATGTAGAAATTTGGGAGCATGAATGGAAAGATTTAAAGAAAACTATTCTCAGAGATGAAAAAGAAAATTGGTCACATTCCAAAACACTTGGAAGCTTTTTTCGGAGGTGGGGTTAGATTATATCACGAGGTAGTAGGGGATGAACAAATCCAATACGTTAATTTTTGCTCCCTGTACACCCCTACACAAACAAATATTGTTCGTATCCTCTTGGCCATCCAAAAGGTCCTTTCCAGCAGTTTGTCACACGACATGACCTTGTATTATGGACTAATAGGGTGTACTATTTTGTCTCCTCAACACCTTTTTCACCCCGCTGTGCGCGGAGGAAAAATCGATTGTCAAGTCCAGTCATCATAAAGCGGAACGTGCTTTAAGAGGCGCTTTTTAAGTGCCTCAAACCGGCACAGAAACGAAAACTATTTACAACCCACCAAATGAAACAGAAGATTATGTTCCTTACAGTAATAGAACCACACAGATACAGTATATACATATGCACAGGACCCCCACCTTCTGCCAAACGTCGACCTGGACAAACGAGCGAAGTCCGACTCAACCCTCAACCTAACCTCCGCCCTCACCGATGCCAAGACGACGTCCGCAGACCGCCCCTCTCCCTAAATACAATATTACAACGGTCTCTCCATACGGCCAGCTTTATGGAGGCCGATACAAAAGTAAGTATCTCGCGAACACTTGTGTTGCACAACGGGGGAGAGAGACCATACAAAACGTAGTCCTGACTGACCGCCCATGTGTCACAAAATGTGAGGCGATCAGTCACACTGCCAAAACACATGTGGAACACTCTCCCACTTTGTACATCCACTACGGGGGCAAAGACCATCTCAAAGACGCCACTGGAAGCGCTTGAGATTGGTCACAATGACGTCGTGTGCGATACGCCACAACAGGTCTCGCCGGCGAAAGTCAAGTAACCTGCTATGAACTACACTCCACACTTCCGGCCCCAGAGCATAGCCGATGGGATGGACCTGGCCAACCAGTTCGTCAAAAATAGCCCGATAGAGGGCCCCCGGACTAAATCGCGAGAAATCCCCTACAGACGACACAATACGGAGAGTGTCCCTCATGTGGCCGTAGGCTCCAGTAGGCCTCCAGCTGTGGGGAGCGCTGTTGCTAAAAAGGGAGGGGAAAAAACGGCGGAAAGAAAGCCCTCCCCAATAACGAACAAAATAGGCAAACGGCATGTTGCTGTCAACAGCACTATAAACACATTTGGTCAGGAGAAAACGGAGCTTGAAAGGAAAATGCACAAGGCCCAACCCCCCACTCCTAAGGTCCTGATACACTGCCCTTCTTTTGACCAACTCCGTCTTCCCTGACCATAAAAAACTAAACACGGCCCTCTCGAGTCGAGCCAGGACACCATCTGGAGCAACCAGAACAGTGCCCGGGTACCACAAGAGAGGGTAAACGAAACGATTGATAACAGTAACCTTCCCCAACAAGCTCATGTAGCGATCCCTGAGGTCCTCCAACCTAGCCTCCACCAGGTCGACTTTCTCATTCCAGGTGACTCCGGCGAACCATAACCAAACCATATACCATTAATTTTTATTGCGCCATCCACCCACGATACCGCGAAGGGCAGTTGTCTATATCGCCACCCACCTAGACGAAGTCCTTTGGTTTTTGTTGGGTTCAGTCTGGCACCTGTTGCTCTTTGAAAGATAGCCAGCGTGCCAGCTGTATTATGTACATCGTATCATACATAAGTAAGGCAAAAGGTGAAATGAGGGATCTCTTGAAAACTGCTCAGCAAGAAGCACGTGAAGGGAACCTTAATGCAATGAATGAACTAAGAAAATCTAGTGTTTAGGGTTACAGGGATGCATATGAAACAATGTTCACTTCCAAGTGATATTTATCCCAACAGACCCCGGTTCCCACAGACTATCTCCTCCCTTAAACAACCGCAAATTAAAGCAGGAAGATACTGATGAAACTTGGATGCCCAACACGATTGACAAGCACTTGGGACGTCCTAAGGAACTAGCCAATATTTGTTTGGCAACTTTTACTTCCGAGTACCGCTACATCGGACAACAAAATAATGGGACAGACTCTATTCGTGAGAAATATTATAGGAGTATTTTGCACATATACCTACCATTCACTGTAGAACAGGTCAAACCATCAACCTTTGACTCTTCACGCAATGGCAAACTTGTCAGAGAAATTGTAGCAACCAATATGCAAAAGTATGAACCTCTAGCCAAGGAACTTGTAAATTTGTGGGAAAACCTGCAACAAAACCCTTATCAGGAAAATTCGTGGGCAAATCTAGCCCCTGAAACTGAAATCAAGAGGATTCAACATACACAAGAAATCACGACAGAAAACTACATACCTCCAGAAGACTCTGAAATTATTCCAGAATTGTAGCAACCTACCTTTTCTAACAATGTCTGTGTTGGTGAATTAGCACTTGAAAAATTGGCTTCATCTGTGTCACAAAGTGAAATCACATCCATGTTGAGAATGCTCAATAATGAACAGAGACAACTATTTAACCATATGCAGCAATGGTCTAAAAACAAATTACACGATGGTGACACAAAACCACCTTATATATTTCTTACTGGCGGTGCTGGAACAGCAAAATCTCAATTAATCAAATGCATAACCCAAAAACTACGCAAATGTTTCTCCAAAATTACAGAATCCCCTGGTGATGTAACTGTTCTTTTAGTAGCATACACAGGAACAGCAGCATTCAATATACACGGCCAGACCATTCACTCGGTATTCAATATTTTCAACCCGACAAATCACTACAAAGCATTAAAAGAATAACACCTCAACATACTTTGCACAAAGTACCGTAGTCTACAGTTAGTTTTCATTGATGAAATATCAATGGTGGACCACAATATGATGCTCTACATAACATGGAAGGTTACAGCAAATTAAAAGAAGTGATAACATGCACATCTTTGGCAATGTGGGGATACTTTGGAGACTTTTATCAAATTCAAGCTGTATTTGGCAAACCATTATACAGAAAAGATCATGGAGCATTTGTAGATTTGTGGAGTATGTTCTCTTTGTGGGAATTAACAATTATGAGACAAAAAGATGATATTTCATATGCCAAACTTTTGAACCGTCTTCGATCCCATGGTAAAGGAGAACAATTGTTGCCAAGTGATGCCGATATGTTGCAGCAACGTCTTGTAAAAAATATACCTGATGATGTCCCATTCATTGCTGCAAAACGGGCAGTTGTTGATGCCCACAACATAAAAATGTTACATTCATTACAGTCTCATACTGAATTTATTGAGGCTGTTGACATCATCGGTACATCCAGTGCAACTCTGAAGAAACTGACAAGCCAACTCCAAATGCTAAAACCACACTGCCAACTGAACTAAGCATTGCCATAGGAGCTCGTTATGTTAACAACCAATCTTGATGTGGCAGATGGCCTTGTCAATGGAGTTACTGGTAAAGTGACAGGTATTGTCCATGGTAATTTGGCAAATAATCAACCAAAAGCAATTTCTGTTTTATTTGACAATCATAAAATTGGTGCAAGTTGTAGAAGGAAATACCAGCCACCTGCAAATGTTACACAAGGTAGTGTTGTCCTAATGCCACATAAGGAAATATATCAAAGCAAGCTACATCATGTGACCAGGCACCAGTTTCCATTGAAATTAGCATGGGCATTTACTATTCACAAAGCGCAAGGCATGACTATGGAAAGAGCTGCTGTTTCATTTTCAGGCTGGAATGGCATACGTAGCTCTAAGCCGTGTTGATACATTAGAAGGCCTATATCTTACAGATTGTGATAGCAATCTCATTTACTGCAATGCCGAGATACAACATGGCATTTCTAATATGCCAAAATGCAATTTCCTATCTTCCAACATGCTTTTTGCATTGTGATATGAATTTCTCAATATTGCACCATAATACCCAGTCACTCGTTTGTCATTACAAAGATATAATAAGCAATCCAGAGTTCATGAAAGCTGACATCTGTCAACTTGCATTGTATTCACATACCTGGGTACAATTTCCATTGTTCCAATCAGCAAGGAAGAGTACAGGGTGTTGCAATATACATACAAGATAAGTACAGGTATACATTCATTCCGCTAGATACAGGACAATGTCATTCACTGTTAATAGCAATCCACACCATGCCATCCTTTCTGATACTAGTGTTGTAGAGACCACCATCAATAACTTCACCAGACTTTCTGTTGATCCTTCAGAAACTCCTCAATTAAATGGAGACTTCATACCAAGTTCACAAAACAGATTACAAGCTCATTTTAGGTGACTTAACTTATGACCTTCTGAAACTATTATCACTGCACCCCTCAAAAGTCTCTATCAAATAATAACCAAGCCTACAACGTCTGCAGCAACCCTTTTGGATCATATATATGTCAGTCAGTTGCCACCAGTGTGTAATTCTGGTGTTCTTAACCAGTGTTTTTTGCAACAAATGTCACTGAGCACTAGTTCACATTTCCCTCCAAAACCCTCAACACAAAAATGTACATCTGATGAAGATTAATTTGATGCCTGACTGATACATGGACAGCTTTTTTCAACAATATCTTTCCTCTACGTCATGTTCACACTATACTATTTGACGCATACTGTTACAATGTAACAGATATTGCAAAATAACCTTGACAACATCACATTTTAAGTTGTTACTTGTCAGTTGGTGGCATGATAAACAAATGCACTATTACAAACACTAAAGATGTAATACATCTTCACCTTATGCCATACAGTAAGTCATATCCACAAAATCCACTCATTATGTCAAAACTCCAAAGCATTTTCCATACTTGTTATTTATAAAGAAATGCATTTACGTTTTTGTCTTTTAAAAAGTTAATTATGTTACAAATGGTACTCAACTAGTAGGAAAGCTGTTTTATAGTGACAAACTGTTTCTTTCTCAGTGCCATTGAACATGTGTTATACGGCACACCTGTATGTAACTTAAGAGAATTACCAGCACGAAAGGAATACAGCACACATACACCCTGTACACTAATCTCCTGTTTTCAGATGCAGAAAATCACTGGCACCATCAACAACAGTGACCCCAAAAAGCCATACCACCCACCATTGATCCTGGTGGCAACAAGAAGCGACCAGATCTTTTACAAGAAAAGAACCAGTGACAAAGTAATGATGCACATCGCTCTTTGCGACTCAACTGGTCATTTGAAGGCCACGTTATATGAATCGTCCAAACTTGACAACATAACAATATGGTCAGAGATGACAGGACAATAGCCATTACCTCATAGTCCCAGATCTTCAAAACAAGCCATCTTGAAGTACCAGAAACCATCGTGACCCAGGCAATATCATCTGTGCGACCACCACCACCAATGCCAATAAAAGATGTGCATACATCACCAATCAAAACACTGGCTTCTGTCAGTGGTGTAATCGCACAGGTTAGTTGCACTAAACTACAGAGCACTAGCTTTTGTACTCGGTTTGTCTACTTTGTTATTAAACGTCACCAAAGTCCATTATATAAAGAAACTTTTCATTGGTAATTTGCAGTAGGACATATCCCACATAATTTTCGTCAACATTTGAAGATTGGTATGTTTGGTATAATTGTTGGCGGTTAATTTTGTTATTGTATGTGTAGGTGTCAATGCCATGCCCACGTATACCAGTAAATCGTCCCCGTTTATTTACAAGGTTTTCACACTTTGACCTTGTTGACCTCCACCAAAAACTATAGGGTTCTTCTCAATATGGTACACCTACATACCAAATATGAGATCTGTCAAAGCTTCCCTTCCCTTAGTGTTTACAAGGTAGGGCGTCACGGACATGCATACACACACACACATATGCATGATTACAAAGGTTACGATTATGATCGAAACCAAAAAATTGAGCAGAATGATAGGGACAGTGCTGGTATTGATGTCTGGTGCCAAGCGTTTTGCATATATTTTTCGAGCAGCTATTTCCTTAAAATAGTTGTGCTTTGCCTCAAACCTGACAGTCTGGCAGTGAACAAGAGGTCCAAACAAGTGAGAAAGTGCTTTGGGTGTAACACATACGTCTTCAAAATGGGCAAAGTAGCGAAGACGATTTTCTCCTGAATGAACAGTGTGAGGCACACACAAAGTCAGCTATAGCTAACAGATCCCCCCAAAAGAAGTACACAAGGGTCATCGCTAGGAACCCATCCACTTACCAATAATGGCAACAACCTGAGGAAACACCACCACTCTGAGGCTGTGAGCTAAACTTGCCAAATTCTTCACTAAAAGGGACTGGTTTAGTGGCTCAGTTGGGGAATGTAAAGAAATTATGTTGTACAAAATGCTTAATTATCACTTTTAAGACATCACTGACAAACCCTTCAAACACAGTGAAAATATTCCAAACTATGCAGTGGAGAATCTGATTTAATTCCATACACAGACACCAAATTGTGGTCTCTCAAAATATTATCCAATTGTTCTTCCTCTGATGATAATGCATCTACACATAAAGTATGACATTAATCCAAGTTTCCAAGATTGCAAGACTCACAATACCAGTCAATTTTCGCGAATCACTTGGCTTGAACAATAAACAACCTCAATGCATTGGGTGTACCATATTGAGATATACAGCAGGCAGTCTCCAAACCTACCTTAAAAACCATACACCCTCCCAGACAATTACCCCCAGTCAATAAGAGCCTGGACAGGTGCTATTGGCCCTGGTGTAAAATACGGGGGTGAATGTCTGGGAGAGTAATTGCTAAGGTGGGAATAATTGTCCGGTAACCCACGGCCCTCACAGTTGATATACAATAGGTGGTCATTCATAGGGGATCTAGACACCCAATCCTGTCATGCTTTCTTAAAGGTGAAAGGTGCAATAACACTTTTCAGTTTACACTTTGTAATGTCATGACCATAACAGTCTAGCAGTTCCGAGAGGTTGAGATGTGATCTTAATAGAATTACTTTACTGTCCCCAAAATGCTAACCTGGCCACTTCGATGAGGCCATTGCGACAGATGTGATCATTGCTTGAGTGTGTGAAAGTGACAGAAATTCTGCTGCTCCCTGTGGCTGATTTCATCACATTAGTATCTATATGAAAATTTTTCATCCTACTTCATGTACTGCTCAGGCCCATAGCCAGATTTACCACTTGAAAAGGGGTGGAAGCTTTCGGTGTTAGTTTATACAAGCCTGTGTGAACAATTTAGCCAAAACTATGAAACTTCGTACTTCGTACATAACTTTAATGTGATGGTAGTATTGAGACACTGCAGCATAGGGGTTGACTCCCAAAGAAAACTGTTCAATTGGCCAGTCACTCAAAAATACTTGCAAATATATGCCTTCGTCTCCTGCTACAAATTCATCGCCCCCCCCCCCATGAACCTGAAACCCATGTTGCCCCCTTCAGTGCTTTGTCTACCAACAGGTTTGGTTTCATCAAATTCAGGAAGGAACCATGGTGCCCATTGGGCTCTTGTTTTATTTATTTGATCCACCAAAGGCACAAACTACAATGAAAACAGAAACGTACAATATTGAAGATCAGGAAGGAACAAAACTGAACATTCCTCTTCACCCTAGACACAGAAAGACAACAAATCCTACTTCATTGCTGTTTATAAAAACAAGAGAAAACTAATTAAAAATAAAATAAGCATTTTACAACTGTTTGCCTTTTGTCTGTCTGGAATGTGCGTAGCACAGTACCTTGCTCAAAGTCTGGTGGGTTGAATTCTAACCAAAGGTTGTTTAGTATGAGTAAATGCCATAACTACTCGACCAACGCCCCTGCCGCCGGTTTCATTTCAGGCCACGTGCTACAATAGAGAGTGACGTCATTTTGACGGCCGAGCATGATTCGTCCCCGAGCGTGGCGCAGTAACCTGGAATGTTCTATAGAGGACTTGCCTATGACGTCACGCATACGTACTAACGCCCGCACCACGTGTAATAATTGGACTTCGGTTTGCGCAGTTACCTCACCGCACAAAAATGACGGCAGCCCATCTTCGTTGAAGATCCGTTCGAGCAACGTATGGAACGATTCGTTTACGTTTCTCTTGTGAGGGCACTTCCTGTGTGTCTTGGTGACGTCAGTACAAGTCCTCTATCCATCGTTCACCAACACGCATGAAGCGCACTCGCACAATCGTGGACACTCACCGGGATACGCCGCTCGACCGTCAGCAAGTTGTAACAGTAACCTAGTTCAAATAATATCAGTAAAACGAAGTCAAAATACCTTCGTTGCATACGGTGACGAATTCATTCGTGCAACTCATCGAACGTGTCTGGATAAAGACGGAAATAATCGTGAAATTTTTGTCGATCCTGTCTCACGTCCTCCATGAGGTGATTGTACTCTCCATATAGCTCCCTCCGTGTGTCGATGTGGTGCACCCACTGTCGTCGGTTCTGGCGCCTATTATCTAACAAGATGACTGCAGCCACACACTTGCTTTTTACTCTGTACATGATGACGGCTAGTTCAATTATGAATGCATTCCATAGCAAGTCGAGAAAGTGAAATGAAACGTTCCATTCGCTCGCTTGTATTGACTCGCGGTGGGAAAGTACCAGCGAGCGTCCAAACGCCCGAGCGTTGAACGCTCGAATCGCCATCGCTCGAAACGCTTTTTGGTGTGAAAGCACCCATAGAGTTGGAAGAAGGGAAACTGCGTGGTGTACGTGTGGATTTTGTACAGCAATGTCTACCATTACGGAGTGCAGATGCTGCAAAGAAGGGACAGCCTTTCAACCTTTTTGGAACGAAGGCACTGGATGTGTGAATCTTCCTGAAGGCTTTTCTCAAGTATGTTTGCCGAAGCCGGTTCTGAGGGCTACTCTCATCACAAGAAATGATATTCGTGGACATACTGGAGGAATTCCTCGCGACCTAGACATACGGGTAAGCAAGGCAGTGCTCGAGTTGGCTAGGCCTAGGCTATGCCTTTTTGCTTCAGCAAATATTTCGTGCTCCTCATATGCAGTAGTGTATGTTGGCAAGTTTTAACAATCTCTAAAATGGTCTATGATCGTCGTAATTCCGTGCATCAGTCTAAGTGCAGCCATTTCGCGCAGCGGGGTCAAACGTTCCTCTATATGAATACGAAGTTGGCAGGAATAGCATTCATCATTCATGATGCTCACCATTGAAACAAAATGTTGATGTAGGCATTATCTCACCTTTGTCTCCAAGCCAAATCCATGAGCCTGTAAAATTTTAATAACTGTGCAAAGGTCTTCATTTTATCCCCTAATACACACAAACGACCCAAAGGAACTATAATGACAGTGTCAGGATTCTGCCTTGTTTTCCTTCGCAAGGTGGTAACAGGCACTTGGAACTCCTTGGCTGCCTTCTTCACCCCCATCGCTTGTGTTCTAACACAGTCAACTGATACACGCTCCACAAATGTTACGTTACGGTTTTTCCTTAAAGCAGCCTATCCTTGCAAAATACTGAGTAAGCTTATTAGACCATCTACTTTAATAAAAATTCAAATTCGTTGGAGTCCCCCTATCTTTGCTCTTCACAGTGACATAATGGTTGCTACACAAAAGTTTTTCCATATAAACCCCAAAATCACAAAAAAAAAAGATCCTCCTATTCAACTAATAATTAGGTAGCCACTAAAAGAACCACTAAATACACTACCATAATGTCAGATGTCAAGGATTACCCATGTCTCATAATTGAGTAGGCCCCATACTGACTGGTTACTTGTTAAATACTTGTAAGCAAAGGTCAACGCCAATTAAAATACCAGTTGTAGCGACATTTGGTGTCAATAGAAAATTCTGGTCGGCCCGGACGACCGTTTAAATTACACACTGACACAATATGCCATGATTTCATATTTTGAGCTTGCTGCAGTAGGGGGATGAGGGTTAGATGTATCACTAAGGCCTACTGTTACTTACTTGTTGTGACTCGTTAGCTTGCTTCCTTTGACTAGCAACTTTGGGTCTTGTAGATGGCAGAGGTTGTTGGGTGTTTAAAAATGTTGTGCACTGCATTCTCATGTCTTCCCACGTCATCTTCAAAATAGTCATTTGAAATATGTTCTTCACATAAAACATCGCTTGGTTTCCATATATACGACCTGGACAGAAATTTCTCCACAGAGATGGCTTTGGCTAGCAGCTTCAAAAATTTGGTTCCTTGAGGATTTGGGATCGAGAAAACTGAAATTTTCACACGTCCCGTGTAAATGTAGGCTAGGCCTAACTTAGGCTAGTACTAACAGTTAGTAGCCTATCCGCTTCAGTCTGGTTAACAAACTAGCAGGCCAGGCCTGACGTAAGATTACAGTACCAGCCTTAGTTACTTGTATTACTACAGGTATAGCCTAGTGTGTTCTTTTATCTTGGTTACCACATTGTAGTTGATAACATACAGAGCGTTACCGTTTGGCTAACCTAAGTTGCGCTATATACTCTTGAACGTTCTAATCTAGCCTAACGAGAGTAATGTTACTCCGTATAGGGTAGCAGCGTTCGCTGTTAGTATGAATCACAGAGTGGTGTCACAGGCACACTTTCGTTCGTCCATCGACTAAAGAGCCGCATAAGGAAGATTTGAATTCTGATGCAGGCCTAACATTTATTTCATCTATGAAACGAGACAATGTCAAACTTCCAATTCCATGTTTTGTTCCTTTTCGTTTTCAAGATGAATGAGACTAGAACTTGCAAGATTCGATGTGTCATGCAATACAAATGGAAACATACTGTATGTACTGCACAGCTGGCATGCCATATAGGGTTTGTACGTGATCGTGGATGAAATGGTATTGGTGTATGCACCCTTCTCGTGCATCCAAGTTGTAACCAATTCAGAGGAAACCTGCTAATCGTTTGAGGGGACAAAGAGAGTTCCAAGAAATAACAAATACGGTCAGATGTTTTAGTATTTTCTCCTTTAGCTCCACTTCAAGGAATGATTCCTGCTATGTATGTGGTTAGTTTCTGGTCATTCAGCCGGGAGCCCTCTATTGGCGTTGTTGTTTTTGTGTACTTCATTGAGCCAACGTTGTGGTTGTCAGTAGCTTTACAGTGACTGTTCGAAACGTTTCAATCCGCTATTTCTCAGCAAATGGTTAGTTGTTAATCCTTCGTATTATTAAGTGTGAGTTCCAGTTTTGTCTTTCACGCAGTCCGTTGTGATGTATCTACCTTTAGTAGAGATTTAATCTTAAATTTGAGCATCATTAGCTTGTCACCTTGCACACCGGGTTGGCTCACTCAGAGGTGTATGCGTTGGCTTAGCCCTTCGTTAGGTTTCATTTGTCATTTTCACTTGCTTTTTGCTCTATCTAGATGGTCTCTTGTGTTTGAGCTTTAATGATTGTGTTCTGATATATCTCGTGGATTGTTAAGCCACTGCACGCAGATTGCATAGCCAACACGTTACTTGCCATGATGTACAACTTAGTTTGTACAGTGGCTTGTCTCGGTTCTAGGTGCACACCTGGAATTTCTAGGAGGATACTTGGTGATGAGTATAGACAAGGTTCGTATTTTACGGTCCGTGGTTACGGTTGCAGCTATTTCGTGTATTTGTACCTGGTCTTATTGTTTTAAGATTAAATCACAGACAGGGATGGTGCTGTTTTGAGTTGCTGGAATCATCAGACACCACACGCTGTGAAGTGTTTGTGTTTTGAAACCTTCACCGCAATTAAGAAATTATGTAATTGCATTTTACTTGTTTGTTATACAAGTCTAGCGTGTGAGACTTAGTCGTGGAGAGCGATACATTGTTACATATTGTTTTAGTAGTGTGAAGGACGCAGACTTGCTAGATTAGTTCGCGTGGAACAATGAGTGTCACCTTGTGTTTGTGTTATTGTATGGGTGCGGGTGAATGTCTTTGACTAAGGACATCCGTGCCATCCTGTTTGCTGCTGAGATTTATCACCTTGTACCATCTGCAGTGTACGTTTTTCAATAGTTTCCCCGGTACTGAATGGTTAGAAGCCCATTACCATTCTCTAAAATTAATGCCGAAACCCCTCGCTTACTGTATGAAAGTTCCGTTGGTCCAGTATACCGTAAATACTGAACGTAGTGAGGGATAAATCGTTAAATTCCATAGCGACGACCAGAGAGAATAATTCCCACTGACATTTAAGCACTTTTGAAGCTCATTCATTATTGCCCAGTCAAATTAGGTTCAAATGTGCACGATCTGAATTAGCAACGACGTTAACGCTCACAGTGTCCAGACCCCCAGTCCATTTTTCCTACGAGGAAGGCCTACGCCACTCCGTGGTTTAGCCACATGAGGTTTTATGTTACTTGTTTGCACCGTTTTGCGCTCTCTCGCACACATTGTTACCGAGTAGAGTTTCGCTATTTTGTTGTTGTTCTTAAGCCGTTAAGTATACTGTTTCCTTGTGGATAACTCTGCGTGTTTTTTGTCGAATGTTATCTTCTTCCTTACTGGCGTGGTGACAACGTCGGGATTTTATCGAACCCGCTCCTGCCGGTGAACATTTCGTCAAATTTCACCCTCCCAACCCGTGGGCCGTTTATCCAGTAATCAGTGCTGCGGTTCAACGGTAGGCTTTCTATTAGTAGCAGTAACACTACAATGGCTGCTAACGGTCGAACTCCGAAGCAATGCAGCCTTACACGTTCGGAGACTATCACTTCGTTCGAAGCATGCCGAAACAATTTGACTTATACGTTATCTATGGACCCGAGTTTTGCCCCTTTTGTTAACGCTACATGGCAAAAAAAGTCAAAATCGAACCCTTACAGAGGTTTTACAGATGATCCTTCGAGTATTCCTCAGGCAAGCCGCCCTTCAGCTATACAAAAGAACAACATTATTGAATTATTGATAGGGCAGGTTGGAAACTATTGTCCTGTCATTTCAAGGAATTCCATTATCAAAGGCTCGACATCCCCTCCCTCCATATGGCAAATGGTCAGACTTCATTACGGCTTCCAGACAAGCGGCAGCCATTTTCTTGACCTCAATGACATTAAGCTGGAGGTCGATGAACGTTATGAGGAGTTATACCAACGACTGTGTCAAACTATTACAGAGGAAGAGGAGATGACTCCTACGCTCGAAAATTTTATTGCTTTGACATGGCTTAGCCGTATCAAACCTGAACTCCCGAAACTTGTGAAGCAGCGTTATGGGCCAGAGCTGCGCTCAAGAACACTTGCTTCATTGAAACCGGAAATTTCGCAGGCCCTTGACTCACTAGTTGGTGAAATTGAGTCCAATGTTACAGCTTTGAGAGCGTCTGCCCGTACTACTTTTGAGCCTCGTACAAAAAAAAGGTTAAAGCCTAGAATATGCCCACTTTGTAAGGAGGCAAAGCGCCCTCACAATCATTTTCTCAGCCAATGTAAATATTTGCCGGAAGATGACCGTCGCTTTTTACTAAAGGCCCGACAAATTTCTGACATTTTGGATGTTGGCGTAGACGAAGATATCGGAGATCCCATTAGTGAGTGTGACCTACCTCCTCATGACCCACCCACAGAAGTATTTTCACATTAGAGAGTCCAGACAAGACCCTCCCCATATGTCGATATGTTCGTTCATGAAGTCCCTGTACGCCTTACCATTGACAGTGGTGCCACCGGAAATATGGTCCAGCATTGTACAGCCAGACGAATCGGAGCCAAGATCACCAGTTCCTGTCAGTCAGCAAACCAAGCGGATGGTACCTCTCCTCTCCAGGTGGTTGGTGAGACTAAATTTACCCTACAAAGGGGTAAAGAAACATTTTTGTTTGAGGGACTAGTAATTGAAAATTTAGACAGTGAGATTCTTGCTGGTATTCCCTTCATGGAGCATAATGATGTTGCTGTTAGGCCCAAGCTACGTGAAGTCACTGCCAAAGGTATTAAATACAAATATGGCTCTGAATCTCAGTCTAGTGTGACTGCCAGGTTTACCCATGTCGTCAGAGGGCCGCCTCAGAAGACCACGTACTTCCTGGTGAGTACCTCGAATTGTCACTTCCCCAAGAGCTCCAGTCCCCAGAATGTGGAATGGAGTTAGCCATTGAGCCCCACACCTCAGGCAAATCTAACGCTTACCCACGGGCCTGGCCCTCTCCCGGTATTATGCGTAGTGTTGGTAATGTGATTAGGATCCCTAACAACCTAACATGTTTGTCAAGTTGCACATGTTTATTTCCCCAAGTCGGACCCATCATGGGCTCCCACTGCTAGAGCCATAAATCAGATCCCAGAACCTATGAGCCCTCAGGTTTCAACTGACCCTGACCTTATCTTAACCTCCTCTGAGAGAAACGAATTCCTCTCTGTTGTTGAGGAGTTTTCTGATGTTTTCAGCCCTAACTTCCCGGGGTATAATGGGTTTGCCGGAAACTTTGAGGCTGTTGTCAACATGGGCCTCACTCTACCCCCTCAAAGAAAGGGCCGCCTTCCACTTTATAATAACAGTAACCTAAAAGACTTACAAGTGAAGTTTGATGAGTTGGAAGTGTTAGGTGTGTTTGCCCGCCCAGAGAATGTAGGTGTGAACGTGGAATAAGTCAATCCCTCCTTCCTGGTTAAGAAACCTAATGGCTCATTTAGACTTGTCACTGCTTTTGCCGATGTCGGTAGATAATAGTAAGCCCCACCCTTCGCTAATGCCTGATGTTGACGGCATCCTGCGCAAAGTTAGCCACTGGCGGTATATCATTAAAACAGATCTGACTAGTGCCTTTTATCAGATCCCCTTAGCCAAGTCATCCATGAAATATTGTGTGTTGTTACCCCCTACAGGGGTGTATGCGTGTACACTAGATCTGCCATGGGTATGCCCGGCTCGGAAACTGCTCTTGAAGAGCTAATGTGCCGTGTCCTTGGTGACTTACTTGTGGAGGGTCAGGTCACTAAGATCGCTGATGATCTTTATTGCGGTGGAAATTCAGTTGATGTTTTGTCGGCACTAATTCAAATCTGCGTTTGTCCCCCCACAAGACGGTTATTTGCCCCCGCTCAACTTTCCTTCTCGGATAGATTTGGTCAAACGGCACTCTTCCTCCAAGTCCCCACCGCGTTGCTGCCCTTTCTACGTGCGCTCCTCCTAAAACTGTGAAGGAAATGCATTCCTTCTTAGGTGTTGTAGCACCCCTTGACGGCGCTTTAGCCGGGCTCCACTCTAAAGACCCTGTCCCTTGGACTAGTGATCTCCAGTCATCCAAAACCATTACCATACCTCAGCCAAATGATCAGCTTTGGATCGTTACCGATGCCTCAGCTTCCAAATTTAGTTTAGGCGCGACCCTGTATGTCACTAGGGACAGCAAGCTCCATGTCAGCGGATTCTTTAATGCTAAATTGCGTGGAAGACAACCCACTTGGTTACCATGCGAAATTGAAGCTTTGGCTATCGGCACTGCCGTTAAACACTTTGCTCCATATATAATACAGTCCCTCCACCACCCCATAGTACTTACTGACAGTAAACCATGCGTTCAGGCATATGAAAAATTAGGTCGTGGTGAATTCTCTGCCAGTCCACGTGTCACCTCCTTCCTCTCTACCGTTAGTCGCTATAGCGCAACCGTTCGCCATCTTGCGGGGAGCGTTAATGTCCCCTCTGACTTTGCTAGCCGGAATGCCCCAGAGTGCATTCACCCCACTTGCCAAATCTGTTCTTTTGTCAGGTCATCTACCGACATGACTGTCTTCAGAACTTCAATTCAGGAGGTAGTTTCAGGCAATGAATCAATGATCAATTCACCAATGAGCAGCTAAATTTTAATGACCTCACCCTTATCCAGCAGCAGCAGACACTTGATAATCACCCACATAGCCAAAAGGCTAAACAATCATCTTCTGCGCGGCCCTCTCCCTGTCCATCCAGTCCTGACATTATGGCTGGTGATGTAGTTTATTTGCATAAGGACCTTAATAAGTCTAAAGCTAGAAACAGGTACCAGCTTAGGTCACATAGCTATAAGGTTAAGAAGGGTGACTGCTTCAAGGTTCCATCTTGTGCCTCTGCAGGCCGCTCCTGGTCCTCACTCTCCATAACCCGGTCAGTCCTCCCAATCGATGCTCCTCTTACCCCTGTTGCTTTGACTGAACCTTGCTTCGACCCACCCCGTTTGTGTGCTACTGGTCCTTCAGAACCCCTCCCTGTCGCACGCCCTGGCTCCCCGATGCCTGATCAGGATAATACTTGTAGTGAATCACAATCGTATCCTGTCGATAGTGTTGCCAGTGATCCTCCTTGTCCTACCTCATCCTCCCCCTGCCCCCAATCCCCACCCTGTCGGCGGCCCTCTCGTCAACGTAAACCTCCTAAATACCTTGACGACTTTGTCA
The DNA here is from genome assembly GCA_021234535.1 of Stichopus chloronotus. Lineage (NCBI taxonomy): Eukaryota > Metazoa > Echinodermata > Holothuroidea > Aspidochirotida > Stichopodidae > Stichopus > Stichopus chloronotus. Next base: position 4,825,924 of record CM037833.1, read on the forward strand.
TGAACTACTAATCTTTGTGGTGACCTTTCGTGGTTATGGTTTTATCTTTTTATTATCGGTTGGTGCGCTCTCTCGCACACATTGTTACCGAGTAGAGTTTCGCTATCTTCTTCCTTACTGGCAATCGATGGGGAGGCTTTCACAGTATGTTATAAGAGGCTGCGTTGGCGTCGCTGGAGGGGCGGTCGACGGAAGGGGTTGAGGAAGGGTTCCTGGTGAAAGCGTTTAATAGAGACGCTGAAAAAGCGGTATGATGTTCGAGTTGACATATCACATGTGCTACTAGGCCTGCCCCTTTCTTCTTCCCCTCCCCTTCTCTAGGATTGTGACCTGTATACAACACACGAAAAACAAAGGAAAGCATAGCTAGCATACATACAACTTTCTGCTAACATCGCACCCAATGGCCCTCTCAAATGGCCAATCTAAAAGACAACCAATCTGACTCTTGACGATGGCGAATGTCGGAATGAAACCTCGGCCAGAGTATCTTTGGTAAAAAAAAAACTACACGACGAAGGAAACCATGCGATAATATTGATAACGTTTTCGACGATTATGCAGATGTGATGAAGGAGGGGAGGGCGAACAAAGACTTGGGAGTGGAGGAATTATTTGACGAAAAGAGACTGTACTAATGAACGTGTGACTAATTTTACAGACGAACTCCATGGAAAATTAGGACGAACATATTTAACATCTACGACTATGCCTAAGAAAATGGAAACTGATGGAAACGACTATTGCTACTTTCTTAATAGATCGGTCTGAGTGGCAGCTGCTACCCAAAAATCAGATTAAACCCAATACGTTACCAATGGAGTGGGTTAATATTTTTAGTAAAAAAATCAGTGAAATTAACAGAACCTGTTCATTAAGTTTCGACGTCATTATGTCTCAAAAAAAAAAACTCTTGCACTTTGTTTTCCAGGCATACGCCGAATGTGGGTTTTCTACTTGCCCTGTATGTTGTAAAATCCAAATTGCTTCAGAAATTACTCTTGAAGTACATTTAGTGTTTTCTGGGAGAGTGCAGCACAAGAAGGATGAGTTGAGTGCAAGATATGTAAGGGGAAATGAAAGAGAACTCTTGAGGAAAAAATTGCAACAGAAAGCACCGAGAAGGGAATACCTTGATAACTTAGAAAAGCTCACCGATGATGCTGGTTGCAGGGATCAGACCCCGTCGAAACAAACTGAAGGGAGGAGTTCATTAAGAGGTGGTGAAAACGAAGTTTTCGAACTGTATAAGCTTCTGAAAAAAAAAGAGGGAAAAAGGTACAGGTAGAAAACTTGAGGGCGTATTAAGAAGAGTGTCGTGTATGGCATGCCATTTGTCCCCGTGATGTTGTTTACCTAGATGGCACGGGTTCCATTGTTTCCAATAATTCTTTATTAGCTGGAAAGAGAAAGCATCAGTTATATGATCTAGTGGTCAGAAATCCCGTTAGGAGGAAACAGCCATTCACTGTGGCATCCCTTTCATATTTTCTTTATTGCTTTGAACAAGCAGAAAAAACACTTGTGTTTCAAAGCCCTCTTTACTTACTATTGATGGCAGTAGTACGCTTTTACTTGCTTCCCTAAGGGCCTTCACTTCAGAAACGCCTGAAGAATTGTCACAGGGAAAGCACGGCCCAATGACCTTTCCAAGCTATTAATTCATCTTTGTTCTTCTCATTTGATGAAATCAATTGCATCCTTTTGTAAAAAGTGTTTCGATAAAAACTCCAAATTCATCAAGTACTGCATTGGATCGCTTGTCACTTGTAATGATTGGGGACACGTTAAGCGTATTGTGAGAAAATAGTGCTTACAAAGCCGCAGGACAGTGAACTTAATGTTGTACATGAAGTGGATGAAGAAAATCAAGGATTTGTAAATGAGAACATTACGGAAGAGTAATGCCAAAACACATGTGGAACACTCTCCCATCTTGCCCCCGCAATGGATGTACAAGATGGGAGAGTGTTCCACATGTGTTTTGGCAGTGTGACTTTGTGGCCCTCCTATGGGAATGGTTTCAAGTCCTGACTGATCGCCTCACGTTTTGTAACACATGGACGGTCAGCCGGGACTACGTTTTGTTTGGCCTCTCTCCCCCATTGTGCAACACAAGTGTTTGCGAGATACCTTTATATCGGCCTCCATAAAGCTGGCCGTATGGAGAGACCGTTGTAATATTGTATTTAGGGGTGAGGGGCGGCCTGCGGACGTCGTCTTGGCATCGGTGAAGGCGGAGATTAGGTTGAGGGTTGAGTCCGACTTCGTTCGTTTGTCTAGGTCGACGTTTGGCAGACGGTGGGGTCCAATTGCTTCGGTGCGGGCGGACCGGTTGGTATTGAAGTTGTAATTTTTTGTGGTTCCTGTACATATGTACATAGACTGTATTTGTGTGGTTCTATTACCGTAAGGAACATAATTTTCTGTTTCATTTGGTAGTGTGTAAATAGTTCGCGTTTTTGCTTTTCCTGAGCCGGTTTGAGTTTGTATTTGTTGTTTCTGTGCCGTTTTCTATGCACTTAAAAAGTACATCCATTGCGGGGTCAAATGCCATCTCCAAGACGCCACCGATGGCGCTTGAGGTTGGGTACAATGGCGTCATGTGCAATTCGCCACAACAGGTCTCGCCGGCGAAAGTCAAGTGACCTGCTGTGAACTACACTCCACACTTCCGGCCCCGAAGCATAGTCGGTTGGATGGACCTGGCCGACCAATTCATCAAAAATAGCCCGATATTGGGTCCCCGCACTGGATTGCGAGACGTCCCCCGCGGATGACATAATACGGAGAGTGTCCCTCATGTGGCCGTAGGCCTTCGTGGGCCTCCAGCTGTGGGGAGCACTGTTGCTAAAAAGGGAGGGGAAAAAACGGTGGAAAGAAAGCCCTCCCCAATAACGAACAAAATAGGCAAACGGCATGTTGCTGTCAACAGCACCTTTGCCAATTGCTAGGTTGGTGTGGTCCCTATGTAAGACACACAGCCCCTGTTCACGTGCTGCGATTTTGTATGGGGAACCTATTCCCTGTGTAGATTTAGTTCGTCTCCTCCCTGAAACGGAATCATAGTTTTCCCGGCACGGCAAAGTTTTATATCCTAACGATATGCCTGGTTGGCTTTCTGACAGTTTTATTGAGTGCTATAAGCTATAACAAAGCAATTTTCGAAAAGGGGAATGAAGTAGATATGGATATCTTCCTATTGGGACAATAGGACTTAGGTTATCAGAAGTGTGCAAGATTATAACTGTACCATTACATTATGTATGTACTAGATCAATCTAAGAAAATAATTCGACTTTTCAATTCTTCCTCCGACGAAATAAGCTCAGATATTGTTAAGCATATGCAATTGATTAAGAGAAAACTAATATTAAACTTAATGATGTTCAGTGGCAAGTTATAAAAGAACCATTCATTATCCAGCCCGATGCGAACAGCTGTGGTATTTGGTGCTGTTTTGCTATTCGCCATGTGTGCTTCGGTGATGCCATGCCATCTGTGCACAGTGAAAATGACGTTGCCAAATATAGGCAGAAATTACTTAAATCTGTCATGGATCTTTCACAGTGGATCCACAAAGACCTACTGCTGGATGATGTTTAGTTAAGTTATTTTGGAAGCAAAGATACCTCAGGCGTTACCGTAACAGGGGTCACTTTTTACTGTCATGAAATAACTATCATCCTTTAATAAGGGATAGTTCGTAACAAAATCTCGCAATTGTAAAATCAGAAGTCTTGCAAATTAATGATGGTGTATGTTTTAAGGTGGCATTTTGTTGAACAGGATTGAAACGTGCAGGGCAACTCGGGATATTTCTCCACACCCCCAGCAATTGAACTCTCCCAATGTAAATCAACGTGCTTCAGACGAATATCGACAAGAATATTTTGCTAACTACTAACAATATTTTGACATATGGGCATCCCCCTACCCCAGAGGCTTTACTGCAGTGCACGATGCTTTAATGTGTGTTATCAAATTTTGTCCTTCCCATCCCAAACGAAATAAAAAAAAAGGCAAAGCAATCACCAACGAAAACTGAAAATTCCCTTGAGTAGAGGGTCGATTTTTAGGTCACCCCAGATCCTCACCACCGGGCTCACCCTCATATCTGTTAAACGTGTCGTAATGGTTCGAGCATGGTATACCTAATAGTGTTTGTTCTACTAAGTATAATGTTTACAGTAACGCTGTATTTCTTATTCTAAAACAGTGCCCCTGTCACTGAAAGATTCTGAACACGATAGAATAAAGAAGCAATAACGTAAAGATAGTTTCCGTTTCTTTTCTAGTCTTAAATCTGTATTGCGTATTGTTTATTTGAGTGTGACAGGTGGGGAAGTTGAGGTTCCCATGAAATTGGTTCATATAACCACCTCCTAGAGTGATGCAGTTTGGAAAAAAATAGCAAGTTTTTTTACCCATCAGTCTGCAAAATCATAGCGAAACCATCGACATCCTGCAATCTTCCGTCAAGTAATTTTCGGTGGTCCAGAGGCTCGACGTGCGTCAAAAAGAGCATATAGCTATAAATTTTGAATAATATTTCATTAATAGTAGTACCGACTATCCACCACCCTAACACCCGTCCCTATACCTTCCTCCTCCTTTCGAATCTCTTGCTCTCCTGAAGTTTTCCTCATCAGTCATTGCGTTACTAAAATTTCGCTGCGAATCATGTGCTGTAATCATGCGCTGGGCCGCGAATCCTGCTCTAGCCAATCCTGTACTGGCGAATCCTTTGCTGGGCGAATCCTGTGCTTGCTTGAGACTGGTCTATCATATCAGCTGCGTGAAGAGATCATGGAAACCACTGAAGAGAATCGTAAAAATGTGTGCTTGATGCACTTTTCATCAGTTGAAGAAGAAAACTTACTGCCATTTTCCGAAACTTCGTGGTGTAAATTCACTGACTGTGTTAGATTTTGGAAAGGTCACGACACAGAACATGGCGAAATCGCTAACAAATTACTCATCACTACACCTGAATTGTTGAGGCCTAACGTTAGGAATAATGCGGGTATTTTTGGATGATATACTTGTGTCAGAGCCCCCAAGTTGTGATGGATTTCACCGGCAGTGTTATCAGAAATTTACCAACGTGTCTAGGATTGAGCGTTACAAGAAGAAACTCCAGTCTACCACCATTAAAGGTAAGTTATAGTGCCTAAGAGACTCGTTTTGTAATAAACGAAGTAAGCGTCTTAAATGTAGACCTACAGTTGTCAATATACATGGTTCAGTTTTGCGAAATCCGGTCGTTATAATTCCGCATACTAATCGCATTACAAGTTTTCTTTATTTTTATAGCAGGTAAGTGAAAGAGTTCAGTCAGATTTACATGGCCTTGCCAGTGAGTTTTACTGACATACAGCAAACGTTATAGAGGAACACTGATACACAATTTACACTTCTGCTGTGCATTTATCATTGTACTGTAGGCCAAACGAGTAACTTGCTAGTTTAATCTAAGCCTAGGCCTGACCATCCGACCATTGTACTGAAAATATAAGACGCCACCTAACCCTAATGTAAGAGAGGCGTAAACAATTCAAGCCTAGGTTAATAATCTGTTAGAATTTAGTTGGATGTTTAAGGTAATTAGGTTACGCCGTGTTATGTAAGTTCTTTTGTATTTGTGTTGTGTTCAGGATTTCTATTAACCATATGTGTTAGTCTTGATGTGGTTGCCGTCCCGTTCCTGTAAGAAAACAACTACAGCTGATGTTACCTTTTGTGTAGCTCTTGGCCTGCGGTGCACTGACCTGTGTCAGTGCAATAAGTGTGACAACATTGCTCTGGATGGAGAGGAGTACATCTCAGAAGAGGATGATGATAAGGGGACTGATCACTCTGATGATGACCCTGCTGTTGGTGGTAATATCATCCTGTAGAGGTGTGTCATAAAACTTACTCTGAGAATAGTGTTATCTACAGGAAATCATTACTTTATTCTGGAGTAAAGAAATATCAGTGAGAACAAGTGCATGTGTGAGGGGGCAGGCGCAGGGAAAGACTAGATTAAGGGCAGGTCCTCCCTATGACTCCTGGTGGTGGGTTGCTATCTTAATTTTAAAATATATATCAGAAATATGTTACATGTTAATGTGAAACCACAATTCGCACCAGAAAGTTTGGAATGACTGTCATAAATAAAAAAGTAGAACCTACCCCCCCGACACACAAATGCCCACACAAGTGACCACTGTAACTGCACAGATTCATGATACTTATGATACTTTCATATCATGTAAATGCAGGAGGCATTTTACGATGCCAAAGGATAAGAACATCATCAGGACGCAGGGTAACACAGACCGCGAAAAAAGACCTAGAGTAGAAAATGCCAAGCCCATTGAATTATAGGTACATTACTCGGAACATTGGACGGTGTGTAATATTGCATAGTGAACATCATCCTCGTAACCATTGCATGATTCCGATGTTGGTGTAGTGGGCATGAGTACGTGGGTATTGTCAGTACTTTTGTTTGCACAACGCCAACTGAGCACTAAGCAATAAAAGTAGCAACTTTGGTAAAACTTTTAATGACATTTTATGCTTTCCCTTCAGTGGAAGTGCAAGTGTCATTAAAATTATACAAGTGAAGTGCCTTTCTCTTTGGCAACTACTGTACACTGGCTGTTGTGAAATCTGTTTGAATGATGCTTTGTCACTAAGTGACGTACATTTCTGGACGTAACATCCATGCGTAGAATTGTCTTGTGAATGAAGCAATGTCAATAATCTCGTCATAATGCTGTGTGTTGTATAGGCCAGCAATTCAACAGTGGAGATGTGCAGCCATTTTACATTTTTGTTTGATTCAAAATGGTCCATGTTTATCACCTCGGTTGGACATCCTGTCTGTGGTCTTAATGGGCCTTTTCTCTTGATTTCACAACGATTGCATATTACCATACATACAACACGTTCGTAGAGTATACTCAAGATAGTGTACTAAGTGTGTAGGTTATCCTTCAAAGACGACAACCTGACATCAAGTGCTCTGCAGAATAACATTTCAAAGTTCAGCCCAGTATAACAAAGTTGTTAACTCTCATGATGTCAAAGTTTGTACTACTCTAAATTCTCGCAGTATATTGGAATGTGTCAGAAGTAACTCCAAACTATTTGCCCTCAAGGTAGTGTGTTTGTAATACATATATTAAAGTAGGGCCTAACTGCAACACTTGATGTATCTGGTAGTGATGGTTGGAATGAAACAATTCTCGGAAAAAGTCATTTTTATTTGCCCTTTCATGCCAACAACTATTTACACTTTTCTTGTTTTCAGATTATTACAGCGATTATTTTTCTGTCATGAAGAAAGATGATCAAAATGTCAGTCGGGGCGATCTGCTCAAAAGCTGAAGGAATGCTCCTTGCGGACAAACGGGTGACCATCATTGCTCCAATTGATTTGGTGACAGGGACATCAGAAAAAGGTATGCCAGAGATAAGAAAGCGTCTTGCTCTTCTCAAAAGGAAAGTTTTTCCTGTTCACTGAGGAAAATGTCAATTGATGCAGGTTTTCGAAATGAAGTTCAGTTGCAGCAACTAGGGTCTCTACTACGAGAGACTTTCCTATGTCTCAACAGTAAGGCATCTCAGTATGATATCGATTTGGCTCTTTTTATTCTCTTATTCACGTATTTTCAAAGAGAAAGTCTGTATTTTCATACAGAAATGGGTCACACAAATTGCTAGATGACTTCCTTGGCGACAAATGGGACATTATTGTTAATGACAATAGGTGTATGTTTGTGGCCCAGGTACTTGTTACTGTTGGCAATGATGCCACAATTTATAGTTATGTGTATTGAGGTGAAATTTCCGACAACTACCGTGACATTCTAGCCAAGGAGCTAAGATATACTTCAAATATCCTGCTTTTGTGACATGATTGTTATTTTTCAAATGACATAGTCACTCTCTTAATTTGTTACATGGCTTTACAATTGATGAATCCACCCTGGAAGTTAAATGCTTAGAACAATACACACACAAAAAAGCAAGATTGTCATAAAGGTAGAAGTTAACTGCAAAACAATCAACGTGCAGGTGTAGCATGGAATTCCAAAACTACAGAAAAAGTACTGTGCTGTGGTACACAATGCAGTATATTACTATGGTGGAATTCCAACTTACTTGTTCTTAAGTTTTGTACAATGGTTCTTAAGCTACATCTGTAGGTTGACACTTTAGTTTCGATGATAATCGTAACCTTTGTAATCATGCGTATGCGAGTGTGTATGTATGTCCGTGACGACCTACCTTGTAAACACGGTATCTCAAGAAAGGAAGCTTAGACATATCTCATATGAAGTATGTAATTGTAAATAAACTGTCGATTTAGTATACGTGGGCATGGCATTGACACCTTACACGTACAGTCTCAAAATTAACAGCTACCAAGTATACCAAACATACCATATAAAATGAATAATACATCGTAAAAAGTAAAGCCGTCTGAAGAAACCAAATGATACCCCCTAAATTAGTCGATCAGAGAGTACGTAACTGAACTTAACGTAACTGGGATAGTCCGTGATTGGCGCTAAGGAAAATTACAAGACACCCTCTTCAAGTTGTGTGTGTAAAAGATGTGCACCTCGCAGGGTACAAACACAAATTAGCATTTTAGTAAAAAAAAAAGGTGACAACGGAACATCAAAGTAAGTAGCAATTTTTCTTAGACATAAAAACAATAGCAAAGTGCGAGACCTAAGTATTCCGAAATACCCTACACCTACCTAGAAAAACAGTTGAAAGGCCGATATGGCCGTACTTGCCACCATATTACAATACGTGAGCATAACAAAAAGAGGAGTGAATTATTCCCGCCACAGAGAAACCGCAGTCGTGTAGGGATGTGAGGAACATTGCAGTGAGCAGAGTCAGGATGAACGGTAATGTAGCGCAGGGTACACACATTAAACTGAAAACTTTTTTTAAAAAGTTATTCGCATTTAATTGGAGAAATTTTATGCATGTTCTGTACATTGGTACATGGCGACACTCTGGTACGTACAAGTAACGCACTAAACAGTGATTCCAGACAACTATACGGTTTACTAGGTCTAGAGCAGTCATGTATATGGTGTAGTGCTCCTACCAACACAGCTTACTTGTGAACACTATATCGCAAGGAGCCTGGAAAAAACACAAACGTAAACACTGAAAAAAATTTTCCATTATTCACTACTCGAAGCTTGTATTCAGCCCGTATTAGAATTGTTCCTGTACTGTCTCTATTAAAAACGGCTGATTCAATAAGCCTATATATAGTCTAACCTTGACCTGACCTGAAGGGAAGGTAACGTTTCTTGGAAATAAAGAAAAGGCCAAGCAATAATCCGGACCATCCAAGAACCATAATGCCAAAATGCATTGTGGTTTCGATGGTTCTGAATAATGAAATGTTATCTCATTTCTTCGTGCACGGGTAAATCTGAACATATTGGCAAAATATAGTTTTGTGTTGATCATGGAAATCATTGCACATCTACTTTATATTAGGTATAACATTCATCACAAGGTTGCTGTCTCAAAATACTATGTTAACAACATATTTGAGTTTCATTTCTGCTTTATTTATCTAAAGACATCATGTTAATGAGGTTTGAGGTTTTGACTCAAATGACCTTGACCCCCACTGAAAACAGTAAGGTTGCCTCCTGTCAGTTGAACGTCGAATGTCTGACCTCAAAATACGACCGTTATCTCGCAATTATTAAGCACAGGAATTTGACCTGGAAGTGCCTGCTTCGCGCGGCTTCCGTTCTCTGTGCTGGCCGTCGCAATTTTCATATATGGATCTAATCGGTGAAATTCCCTGCAACCCTCGATTGTTCGTGCATCCGAAGATCGATAGATTATACATTAAAGACACGAAAAACGATCATATCCGACGAAAACCGAGGTTCAAATCCTTAGAATCTAACACTTTCTCTTCGACAAGCTCCTGAGATGTTGAAGGTAAGCCAAAATGAGTCGCCGTTTATCGTTTTGTGACTTTTCCGTCTTAGAAAACATGTCAACAAAGTTGGAACTCCCTGGAAACCTGTGACTTTTGCAAAGATAAATCTGCACCCCTTATATGGTCTTGGTGGCCTAACAGGTGTGTATCCTAACGCATGTAGTACACAATATCAAGGAAGCACCCTATGCCACATCGTGTAGCCTAGCTGTACTGCCTCGAAGTGAGTTTCGCACGCAGGTAGTACAATACAGTTTGGTAGACAGGGGAAAGGCAGCTAATTGTTGTACTTAACGTGAAAGTTCTGCTGTATAATGCTGTCTGCGTTAGTCATTCATTGTTAGCATGAGGTCATTACGAGTGTACCTTTATTAGTGCTGCTCTGTACTTCATTTCAGAGATAATACGCCCGGACAAGTTCTGCCACTACTGGTACTTACAGTAACTACCTAAGTTGTCTGTAGTCACTACTGCTAGGCCTAAACCAGCATAGCTGGATTGTTTCCCTGATAACCTAGGTGGCAGTCCATTCATTCTGTTGCCATTCAGAGCGATACTCCAAGTGTACTAAGGATTCAGAATGTAGTGAAAGGCATGGTATGAAGGGACCATTACCTCAGGGGTCTTGATTCCCCTACAGAGAGTGCTACCCGCTTCTTTAAAGGCAATACTTTCACACAGCCTGACACCAGAAGTTGCGTGCCAGTATAACTGGACTGGAGCAAAAGGCAAGAATGAGTTCCGGGCTTTGAAAACTGTTTCCATCATAGATTTGTATGCTGGTAGCAAGAAACAATGGAACACACAAGTAGTTTCTGGGAAAGTTGGAGGAATTTCGTCATTATAATTGTCTCGGTCTCAGCAGAGTGTTCAAGAAATGTGATTCTTCCTCAAATTCGTAAACGCCTGGTTTGTAGAGGATGACCAGCCAATATGTTCAGGAATTTCTTGGCTTTACATGGAATGACATATGTTCCGCACACGCACTTTACTTTGGTTTGTACTATCGCTTCAAAGCTCATTAACATACGAAGATATGCCCCGTATGTTGTACTGTCTACATTACACACTTAGAAAGTTGTTGTTATGGCCGTGTACGCCTCGAAGAAAACTTGTTTACTTCTTTTTTGTTCGTTTGTTTGTTGAGTACTTGAGTTAAGTTCCTAAGTCCGAAGTGGTACGGAACATTTGGTGCCGAAAACCGGGAGATAACGTGCCGACAGTCAAATTTGTTGTCGGTTTTCTCATCTAGTTCCACGATGGAGTTAGAGAAAGCAACAAAGGTTTTAAGTTAAGTTGTGTATCAGAGAAGAGCGACCCTTCTCGCTGAAAATGAGAAGTGAAGTTGTCATCCCCTCTGAGAATGGTTTTTGTTTGCCTGCCCGGGTAGCAAGAGCTATAAGAGGGTATGATGTGTGGCGTCATTGAACCAGACTGCATAACTTCTATCAAACTGCGAAAATATGCTGCCACCGTTACCCAGGTAGACAACTTGAAGGCCCAAGAAGTGGACTGGTTGGCTCAGCATTAGAGTCCACAGGGAATTCCATCGATTACATGATAGCTCGATAGTACTTGGCAAAGTTCGCAGGCCAATCTACCCCTTAAAAGATGGCCAAACAACAGAATTTGCAGGTCGAAGTCTACAAGACATCGACGGCAGTGGTAAGTTCTTGCTAATGAAAGCAGCAACTACTGGAGAACTTGTAAGAAATCCAAGTTTGACTTAAGCAAAGTGTCACAGATGCACACATACACACACGCCAACCTGACTGCTGACGCAAGGAACCAAAAATAGGGATCACCTACTCGATATGGGCAATCCACATGCTAACTATGACATTTAATGTTCTGGAGACATCATGCTTACAAGCAATTTTCAAGGGAAATGCAACAGTGACTTAATTACATCTGCAAAAAATGACCGAACGAGGAGCAATCACGGAAAAAGAAAGAAAACAAGAGCACCTTTATAAGAAACAGTGGAAAATCATCCGGAGGAAGATTCTGTGGGAGGCCACTAAGTAAATAGTTCAGTTGTGGAGGTAAATATCACTTTTTACTTTATTTCAATTTACTCACAAGGTAACTACAGTATCCACTGTTTTTTCCATTTTCGTTTCTGCTTCTGTCATAAGTTATAGCATTTTCATTTCGGTAAGCCGACACATCACTGAAATTTTAATTTCCATTCATACTTAATGGGATGGAAGTAACTGCTTACTTGCTACACCTCAGTGTTTTTTATTTTTTATGATAGCTTCGCTTACATTTTTTGTGTTACTTGCAGACGATCAATGAAGGGACTGCAAGGAAGGCAGACACCACTGCACATCCTCATAACGTGGGTGGAACCAATGGAGTACAGCAAGTTAATATCGCCGCTGGTGGGAATTCGTTTGTTGATTTGGGAGATATTTGCTCCTTTATGAAATTCAGGGATATTTCAACTTGGGATGACTGAAGCTTGCTGTGGGTATGATGGTAAGTGCCCCAAGGCAAAGAATATAATTAAGGCATGTAATTCTGCCTAAGATAAGGGATAAACATTTCAATGACAAAATAAGATATGTTAACAAGGTATTGTCAAGAGAAATTCCAAAACTCTCTGCTCATTTATTACAATGGTGTTCACCTTGGTCGAAGGATAGCATATCAATTAATGAAATTAGCTTCCACAGTAACTACACAAACCAACTCCATACTTTCATTGATGAAGGATATCCTTAAAAAACTGTTAACCCTTGCTTTGTAGTAGCTTTTTTTTTGTCCAGTCCTTGTTTTGTCCCACTGCACCAAGTCGCTCTATTGTGCTCGTCTAGTACAGTCCTTGTCCTATGGTGTGGTGTTCCCTCTACAACTAATACTGTTCAGTCAGTCTTGTAACTGTGTACATACTAACATTTATTTGCTGTACATAAAAGCTGTCCCTGCTTGCACATGCTACAACACGGTTGCATATTTCTATCGCCTTCTGTCGTGGGGGCAACGTCCCCCCCCCATATGTAGACGAAGAACAGGGATGAAGAACAACGTTCCCCCCCCCCAATCTGCAGATGAAGGACAGGGATGAAGAACAGGTAACTCCTCGTCCGACTACAGAAATGTGATAGGCAAGGTGTAACCAAAGCGGAGAGTTGCTAAAAGCACCTGTCTATCATCATAACATTTGCTTTTATAACTATTGTCGTATTTTCTGACCAGCTACCTCACTGCCCAGCCTTCGTCTTCATTTTTTTATCATGGTTGATGATTGATAATTACATTTAATTAACGGAGAAAGAAAAAGAGCTTTGGGGAATTTTATTTAATACAGATCCAACTGTTAACTTTGTCATTGTTTTTTTTTCAGGGGAATTTGCATAACTTAGCAGTGGAGAAAGCTTATGACTTCAAATATGAATACCAACATGTGCATATGCAACTTTAAGGGATATCTTCCAGTCTTGCACCAACATGAGGGGTGCATAATTTCAGGTTGTTATTCCCTTGTTCTCCCCTTAATTTTTGCTTCTAATTTAAATGAACCCAGTGGCCAGAAGTACGACTCATTAAATACTAGGCCAAGTCATACAGTTGCTCACTACTTTTAACTTGCGCATTTTGCAACGGTCCACTCTAACATATTGCGCATCCTGCATTTTGGAATAACCACCTGACCAAAGACCATAGCAGCATTCTAGCCAACAGGATTCGATGTTCCTTTTGTACCTGGAAGCCAGTGGTTTGAGTGAAAAGTCAGATGCTGTCAAAAGTTCTTCACTATTACACATCGCAGGAGAGGAAGCAGTGGAACTATACAAATCATAGGGAGCCTCCATGGTTAGAGTAACGAAGCAAAATCGTTATAGAAACGTAAACGGAGCAAAATGAAGGTGCAAAATGTCGTCAGAGAGCACCTGTTCGATTACGTAATAAATTAGTGATGAGATATGCACTCATCTTTCTTGAAGCGTTGGGCGGTCTTGTTTTACTGACGTTGCAGTAAACATAACGAGCTATAAAGGTTATAAAATTCCCGATAAGGTTATTACGGGACATGTTCTTGGTCTACATTAACTTTTAAGTTTTTATCTCAATATTTCACCAACATTTCAGAAATGTCAATGGAAAGTATCCTTCAAAAAGGGCTAACAAACATATTACATGCTTTGCTTAACGGGACGAGACCAGTGGTCTGTTTGCTTCATTGAATATACTCAATGTGACGATTTCTACCCTTCGAACGGCCTCCGAGTATAACACAGAACGAAACAAAAGCGAAACCACGATTAACGCTTGACTTCCTTACATTTATGCCCTTTATTGAACGCCCTAGTGACATATACAAATAATGTCTTCGGTGACGGTGACGATAAGTAATCTGCAAGAATACAACATCGAACCACATTACGTAGCTATACATACGATAATTAATTCTTTTGTGATTGTCCCAATGTTTATGCCTTTAACGAGGTACGGTATACAAACAGAAGTAATAATCACTAAACAAGCATTTAATGACGATCACAATTCTCACAGCAGTTTAACATAGAACAAAAATTACGTATGACACGGAAGTTCTACTCCATCAAGGTCAATAACTAATTAAAGACGCAATTAGTACCAACACCAACATGATTAATTGGAGCTCACAATAAGAGACTTCTTAAACAGAGAGATGTAAAGGTAACAAGTAGGTATTATACGACATACGTAATCGCCAACGGAAACTAATGCATCTACGGTGGTATGAGCGATTGAAAACCTTAGACAATTCACTGAATTGACTCAGTTCACGCTAACGAACATATACTCAAGAAATAATGATTAATGTCATCTACGGTTAAAATAAGACTTCAAATCACAAAGAGAAAGAAACAAACACTTACGACATTCGGGCCACTAAGGACACTCGGATCCACAGACGGCTTAGCGAGAAATGACGACGTGGCATTTTAATGGTCAATGCTATATCTACCGCTAGTACAATGTCTCCAATGTTGACATTTCTTTGTGGCCTAGTCTATTTACTACGTTGTTGCAAACTCGGCAAGTATTCCCTAATCCATCGTCTCCAAAAGACGTTAGCAGAATACTGCACTTGCCGCCATCTCTTACGGCTATATAGCTCAGATTTGTCAAGACTGATAGAGCCCAAATCTCCACCTTCTCTTAGCAGTAGGAAGATGACTAGGAGTTAAAGGCTCCAAGTCGTTCGGGTCATCTGACACCACAGTTATGGGTCTACCATTTACTATCGACTCTACTACACAAAACAAGGTCATAAGTCCTTCACCATCGATAATTTGCTCCTTACTGACTGAACTAGGAAGCGCTGTAAAGCATTCATGAATGAATCCGTGTCTAGGGAAAAGGACACTTCAATGTGTATCGCCTTAATTGACAAGCAGGTGAACACGCAGCCATAACACTTCACCCCACTGCGTCCGTGCTTTACCATAAACGGACCAATATAATCTTCCCCTACATACCAGAACGGGGGTTTTCCGGGAGTTACTCTGTCCTTCGGCAGATCACCCATTTGCTGCTGCGCTGGTTGCGAGAACATTCGTCTGCATGATACACAACGTCTCAGTACTCTACGAATAGTGTGTCTTGCGCTAACTAGCCAGTACCTTTCATGCAGGAGGGAGAGCACATATTCCCTCCCTGAGTGTCCAGATGTCTCATGAGCGTTTTGTACAATGAGCTCCACTACACGATTATTCTTTGGCAATATGATGGGGTGACGCAATCCGCCCGCACTTGCACTTGATAATGCCTTAATTTCGCTAGGAAAGTTTACCCTTTCCACTTGTCTGCAGATTTCAAGTTCGGCTCGTCGCATTTCAACAACAGTGATTGGGGCATTCAATTTTGGAAGCGGCATTCCCCTAATCTTCCTCTTCATACCCTCCTTAACACGAAGGAGTAGCGCGACTATTCTCCTCAATTTGTACGTAGGAACTAGCCGTTCCCTTTGATCCTTTAATTTCGGGTCATCATCCAATCTGAGCGCGGGACACTCCTTACGCCACCGATCCTCGGTACACAGCATGAATGGCGGGCCTTGTGTCCATGAACTCTTTTCCATTAATTGTTTGGCTGTTAAACCCCTCGATATGTACTTTTCAAGGGCATGAAAACGGCACAGAAACAGAAATACAAACTCAAACCGGCTCAGGAAAAGCAAAAACGCGAACTATTTACACACCACCAAATGAAACAGAAAATTATGTTCCTTACAGTAATAGCACCACACAAATACAGCATATGTACATATGTACAGGAATCACAAAAAAAATTACAACTTCAATACCAACCGGTCCGCCCTCACCGAAGCAATTGAACCCCACCGTCTGCCAAACGTCGACCTAGACAAACGTTCAAAGTCGGACTCAACCCTCAACCTAACCTCCGCCTTCACCGATGCCAAGACGAAGTCCGCAGCCCGCCCCTCACCCCTAAATACAATATTACAACGGTCTCTCCATACGGCCAGCTTGATGGAGGCCGATACAAAGGTAAGTATCTCGCGAACACTCGTGTTACACAATGGGGGAGAGAGACCATACAAAACGTAGTTCCGGCTGACCGTCCATGTGTTACAAAACGTGAGGCGATCAGTCAGGACTTGAAACCATTCCCAGAGGAGGGCCACAAAGTCACACTGCCAAAACACATGTGGAACACTCTCCCATCTTGTACATCCATTGCGGGGGCAAATGCCATCTCCAAGACGCCACCGATGGCGCTTGAGGTTGGTTACAATGGCGTCATGTGCAATTCGCCACAACAGGTCTCGCCGGCGAAAGTCAAGTGACCCCTCGATATGTCATCAGCGGGATTCATCCCCGTAGGAACATGGCGTCACTGATTCGGCGTAGATCCATCATGGATAATGGATAGTCTATTTGCGACAAAGGTGCGAAACCGTTTGTCTTCATTCGCAATGTATTGTAGTACGACCGCACTATCTGTCCAGAATGTTATCTATCGATAGGAATATCCAATTCCTGCCGTAACATTGAGTCTGTTCTTACCGATAGCGTTGCAGCAGAGAGTTCCAATCTCGGAATTGTCTGTTGCTGTCAAATGCGCTTTCGCCATCACTATTCTGCAAAAAGTATCGCCATTCGTGCGTACTGTCCTAACGTACGAGACCACACCATACGCCCTCTCAGACGCGTCCGAGAAGTGATGTAACTCGTAATGATCTCCTGGGAATTGGATCGGCTTAAGGCACCTATTCACCTTCACGTTTTCCAGCTCAGGCAGCTCTTGTCTCCAAGACAACCACCTTCGCATATGTTTTACGGGGAGGGGCGTATCCCAGTCTAAACCTAAGCGGCATCGTACCAGACTAAACAATACATAAACACTGCGCAGCCGTAGTAGGCATGCAGCGAGTCTCAAAGTCGCGAATGCAAAGAACCCAGCTCTCTCTGATTACGCAATACCTCTTGCCTAACGGCGGCAAAGCACATCGACTCTAAGCATGGAAGGGAGGGAGTTGCAACTCCCTGTTCCATGCTGCAAGGGAATTCTATAGCTCCCACAAGAGGGAAGCTACGAATTTTGACGACTACATTGGTTATTGGTCAATTGGTCATTGGTTGATTCTAGGAGGCATGGCATGCTTTGGTTCTGTTGTACCTCAAGCAGTACTTCCCCCCAGATTTTTGCCCCCAGTTCCCACCGGATGACCTTTGACCTCCACAAACAATAGAGCACACCTCCTCAATATGACAAACCTACATACCATGACTTTCATCTGACTTCCCCCATTGAGTTAGAGCGTACCTAAGCAAGTCACAGATGCACACACACGCATACACATAAACACCCACACACGCCAACCTGACTGCATAGGTTCCTTTGCTGACGCAAAGAACCAAAAACAACTCTATGGCCAGACATAGTAACGAAACAGTGGTAGATAATTACGCATACTATGATTAAGTTTTAGCACAATTTTTTTTAAAATTTCTTCAGATTTGATTATTTAGCCTTAATCTCACCTCCTTGGGCAGCCACCGGTCTCTTGCCGTCACATTTTAGTTTGAGGAGTACCTGTTCTCCCACGTTTGTAACACCCAATAAAAAAGTATAATGATTGTACACAAACCTGTATGTACTCATGGATCGAAGCTACAAAATTCAAACGAGATAATGGAACTCTGATCGAAATGGTAGGGATGCAAGGAAAATGTTAAGATATTGAAGGGCTTAACTCAGTCGTCGCAAAACGTAATTTAGAACGGCCAGTATAAGTCTCACCGTCTTTGCCTCTTTTATGCTATATGAGAATCTGCATAGTCCTTCTATCTATGCAAGGCAAGCTAAGAAGTTTTTATCTTTCACGACTCCGTCGAAAAACATGTAGCCTAACCTGATACTCAGTCAAAAGCAATTCGAATTAAACGAATGTCGCGTTCTACGGGGCATCCCACGGGACCCAAGGTTCACGAGACCGCATGTTCGTAGGCTTATGATATTCTGCGAAACGAAACGAAATAGCTCTATCTGAAAAAAGAAAAACTTTTGTCAGTAACCATTGGTCCAACTTGGCTGGGAGTATGAGTGGAGGAGTGTTTCTTGTCTCAATATTTGTTTGTTGATTGATGTTTTTCAACTTTTTCCATGCTTGCCCAGCTGTAACATGAATTTAGATGTACTCTCATAGTGTCAAGGTTTTTTTTTTTTTAAATAAAACATGAAGTCTGTTATTCAAGCATAGTTCATGTAGGCAACAGGTACCAGATGAACTGCAGTAAGTAAGCTGGCTTGTTTCTGTGGGGAGAATTAGTAGCCTTTTCTCTTTTGTGCTTCAATATGATTTGGTAACCTGCATTTGGCTGAGGTGTAGATGCATAACCTACATTGTCAGACTGCAAATGTTATTTCTATGCTGCATTTGCCTCTTGACAAATCAAGCCTGAAAAGAAGCCTGACCAAACTTAACATTTGCCAATGTTGTTATACCATAGTCATCATTTCGTTCCAAAGTTTCAAGTTGGAATGTTAAATATTGTTCCAAAGTTCTGAACTAGTGACTTCAGATTATAGCAGATTGTTATGTTCAAACAGAGTTAATGGTACATAAGTAAAAAAGATTGGCTTAGTTCTGTTGGAAGTGTCAGTAGCCTACCGTTGTATTCGTTTTGATTGGCTGAAAAATTTACTTTCCATGCTATGTTGACTTCTTGCGAATTAAAGCATGAAGTGGTTTTTATTCCTCTTCCAGTTGTTACCAAATTGCGGCTATGTAAACTGTATGCATTGTTTTTCCACACAATTTTAAAATTGGTGTAGTTATTAAATTGTTGTTACTTTGCAAATGGCTCAAATGCTTTTTGTGTTATCATGGTTACTCTTCTGGAGATTTTGTTTTCAAATTTTTAGTTTGTCCTCTAGTGACCTCAAATGACCTTTGCCTCTCACCAAAGATGATAGGGATCATCTAATTAGTATGAACAAGCAACACACTAAGTATGACATCAGTCACAGTTACCCTCTTAGAGATAATGTGTTTAGAAGGTTTTTACAGTTTGACCTTTGGTGAACTCACATGACCTTCGACTTCCACCACAAAAGGACGTTCATGTTGATATTGGTAGAAATACCAGGCAAAGGGAAGGGACTTCCATCAACTCTCAAATTTCTGTGTTAAGGACTGTATAGGGGAAGGAAGGTCTGCAGGTGAAGTTTTGTGGGCTCATGAATATGAATCCTCCAAGCAAGCAAAGTTCATGAGACAAACGGTCCTGACAAACCGACAGATGTTATCTGTTACATGTGACGGTGCGTGGCAAAGAAGGGGGTTCTCGTCTCTCCAAGGGATTGCAACAGTGGGAAAGTCCTGGACTAAGAGCCCCAAAGTAGGCATTGCCAAACATGTAAATTATATGTGGTAATAACCATTAGCAACGTTACCCATAAAAACTGATTTTCAAACATTTTCACTGATCCTGGAGATGCAGGCGGCTTTGGCTGGTAAGCGAATTAATAAAATAAAACATACGTGAACTATTCACAACACTACCGCATAAAAATTGATTGTGCCAATAATAAGACCACGCAGACATACATTACAGGGCGCGGGACCGAAGAGGACCCCACCGCCCACCGAACGTCGACCTAGGCAAACCGCAAAGTCGGACTCAACCCTCAACCTAACGTCCGCCCCTAACTCGATGCCAGGACAACATCTATAGGCCTCTAAATAAAATGTCTGTCGCGAAACACCTGTGTTGCATAGCGGAGAGTATACTAAGGCAACTAAATGTTCTCACGTGTATGCTACAGATACGGTCGACAATCTAAATACCGAGGTCTAACTGAGTGAAGAGTGGCTTCCTGAATTTTTCATTGGTTTCGGTTTTGCTTTGCTTAATGCGGGCGGACCATTTTAGTGTTATCATTCTCACTACATGACTTGTTTTAGTGTTATATTTGGTGAGCTGATAAGAACCGCGAAGAAACGACAAAATGGCGACGACGATGGGATTGAAGTAGCTTGTAAATTGTTTCAGCTATCCGAAGTCATCTCGAAGAAACAAGAGCCGGAAAGTCCACTTGAAAATTTTTCGAGATTCTTGATGTGTGACCATGCATTGTAAATGTGCATGTGTAACTGTGTAGTGCACGTACTCAAGTGCATAAAAATGGCACAGGAACAAAAACACAACTCTTTAACCGGCACAGGAAAAACAAAAACGCGAACTATTTACATACTACCCACACGGCTCGCCCGCACCGAAGCGAGTGGACCCCACCGCCTGCCAAACGTTGACCTAGACAAACGAGGGAAGACTCGAACTAGCCTCCACCCTCACAGATGCCAAGACGACGTCCACAGGCCGCCCCTCTCCCCTAAATACAATATCACAACGGTCTCTCAGCCAGCTTTATGGAGGCCGATACAAAACTTAATCCTGGCTGACCGCCCATGTGTTACAAAACGTGAGGCGATCAGTCAGGACTTGAAACCATTCCCACAGTAGAGCCACAAAGTCACACTGCTAAAACACATGTCGAACTCTCCCACTTTTTACATCCAGTACGGGGGCAAAGCCCACCTCCAAGACGCCACTGAAAGCGCTTGAGATTGGTTACCATGGCGTCGTGTGCAATTCGCCACAACACTGTGCTGTGAACAGCTCAACACAACACACTAGCAACACACAATTTGACCCACCTTGCACTTCCACTTACGATATTTTGCCACATGCACACACAAACATACACAAACAGATATCCACATACACCGAATCAACATTGCAAAGTTTAGATTCCTTGCCAACCTTGCAAAAAATATAAAAAAAGTACTGCTTAATATGAAAAAAAAAAAAACATTTTCATCAAGAACACGCACTTGCCTGCTGACGGACAACACATTTGCGTTCAGATTCACCGGCACATTAGGCAATTCTCCTGGTGCAACATTTATTTTCAATGACAGTTGGCATCAGTACACACCTGCAACATTTGCACCAGGAAGGACGGTCTGTTGGCTGGTTAGACTGAGACTGCGGTGGTGAAAAATCTTGTACAGCATCTGGCTGCCTGCGAAAAAGTTCCATTGCTACCCCTTCAGATTCCTCTGTTAGCAAAGAAAATGGTTTAAACATCTTCCAACAGCACATAAAACAGATCTAAACCAGAGAGCACAGATGCATTGTGGCTGCACTTCCTCTGTTTTAGCACCCTCTGAGGTGCTTCCTTCACTTGAAACAGAACTATCCTGCAAAGAAAGAGAAATTGAGACATTGCAAAGTACTGAGCAAGACTGAGTTTATTCAACTATCAAGTTTGAACCTGCTAAGCTTAGTAGAATTGTATGAGGTAGAGTGACAAATTGATAGCTCAAATGTTACCATTATTCCCATAAATAATGTACCCGTATCACCAGTACCAGGTAATACATTCAGAATATGATACTTATTCGCGTAACACACCATTAGCTGTGCTCTTCCTAATGTGTATTTTATTTCCACAGTAGGTTACAAGCTTAACCTTGCTTTGCTTTAAGTGTTCCCCTTGTAGCTTCTTGAAAATGCGAGAAGGAATAACATTGCACTCTGCTCCGGTGTCAATTTTGAACCGAACAGGCTCAGACAGTTTAACTCAATATGAGGGCGCTATACAATAATATCATTACACCCTGCACCTTTCGAATTTGCTGTCAATCAAAGAGTACTCTAACTTAAAACCCCTTTCCGGAAAGTAAAAATGTAGCTTAGGGTGAGGTATGGCCTTATAGCTACAGTAGTTCAACCGGTGGTTATAACATGACAGGTATCACTTCAGTATGTTTTTGTTTTGAAAAAAAAAAAAAAACTATCGATCCTACTTTTCAGAAAACAAGGGGGTTCTACATAAGCCAGAGATGGCGGTCTGCCCCAGTTCTCTCGACCCCATCAACATTTGATGCCGGTGGACTCCGGTAAACCGGTTTGGAAAAATGTTGATCAGAATGTTGTTGATCAGATATGTACAGTATCAGTTACATAGAGGAGACTTAAGTTTAACACTGTGGTATAAAGTGTATTCATACAGCGCCACTACACGAGAATACTGAAGTGGAAAAAATTGAAACTAGACCCTAGATGCACTTAGTGCATTGCTGCATAATTCGATTCTTCAATTACGAAAATGTGGTAAAAGTTCAGTCGACTGTATACACACCCGCATGCCAGCATTTAGGCAATATCGATCATGCCAGGAACATAAAGGCCTAGGGTTCCACACAGGACTTACTAATCGGCTAAACCTTGAGACACTATAAGGTAGAGTGGTTTAATATGACACACTTATTAATTTGGTCAACAATATTAAGTGGAAAAAATTCACACACTAGGCTGATCAAGATGGGGTTTTACTATGAGCAGTACCTCAGGAATGAAAAAGATTTACCATACTTAAAGTTGGAAACAGCTTGGGTTGAAAATGTCAAAGTATTGCAAGTAGCAAAGGTCCTAAGGTACGGAATGCATCATTTAAACCTTTATAGCTAGTGGGTCATTACTTTAGAGATGTGCTATTGTACAGCTGGGCTAAGCCTATTTTGGGTAAGGCTGTTGACATGACATTTCAATTAGGCCTTCTGAACAGTAGGAAAATGTTACAGTTACACGTTCCACTATATGTGATGTGCCTTAATGTACAACAGGTTCTAGTGGTATGCTACTAAAGTAGCATATGTACCTGTTGAACTGACCGTTGGGAACGATTATCGTGAACACAAACTCGATATTTACGGTAACTGGTAGTGCCACGTGGAAATTGTACAATCAATTACGTTGTCGTTGGGATCACGATTTCTGGCCTTTAATACCAGACACCACGTCATCACTATGAACAATCTGAGTAACACATATGCATCGATCTTCTTCAACTGACCACTTTTTTTGTTTCTTCTGTTCACGTCTCTCAGTATCAGAGTTTGAGCCGAAAGTACGTCATTTGTATCATTCAAAATGTTTTAAAGTAGTTTCCTGGTCGACAAGATGCATTTGGACATATCTCCTCAATCACTGCATTTCATTTAGCACATTTAGTCCAAATGCATGGATTTTACTGACTAACATTCACACAGTAATATTATTAGAGTTAACCAACTTCGCCGAAAGGGCAATGCAGTCCGTTGTTTCCTTTGATGCTGATGTCTACTTTGAATTTGTTGTGTTCTTCGATGCCGTTGTTTACTTTGAGTTTGTTGTCTTCTTTTCGATGGCGCTGTTTACTTTTTATGACGTCGTAAGTATTTGAGCCAATGAAATCGGAAGCTTTATTACACTGTTTCGGCGGACCGCAGGTCGTGCGCACGTAGATGTACGGTACGAGCGCCAGGCTTGAGTTGATGTTGGCATGTTAGAGCTAGCTCTACGCCTTATAGAGCGAACATCCACGGAATCACCTACATTCATAATATGTAGCTGATCAAGCACGTAACACTCCTGATACTTTGATAAGGTTTTTCACTCTTGTCTATAGGCTACGCTTCGTACGGACATTTGACTTTGCGTACATACGACTCCACAAAAGTTACAAAGTGTCCTTTCCAGTCAGGATAACATGAAACCCCGCGCCCCTTTAGAAGTGAATGTACCCTTTGAACAGCAATCCTATAGCCAACATTGAACGGGGAGGTGGGATTGTCCCAAGGTATTTTGTCCGAGATTGTAGGTATACAGTGCCGAGGTATCAGCTACGGCAAAGGGCTACACAACGCAGTATTTGCCAAGGTCTATACTTAGCGTGTTTGTTAACTTCCTACTTAGTCTAGTGGTGTAGTCGGGCCAGTAATTACATTTGACGGTGGGTCCACTTGCTTCGGTGCGGGCGGACCGGTTGGTACTGAACTTAAGGCCCTGTCACATTATTCCGGGCAGGCTACACGGACTTGTTGCGTGTAAGGAATTTGCAGCACGCAGGATAATTTCTGCGGGCTGGCCGAGATTTGGGTGAGTTTCGCGTGTGCCTTGCCTGTTGGATGCGTGGTTGCTGCGTGGTACTTGCGTGTGCTCCGTCGATGTCGACGTCTCTCGGGACTCGAGCCATGCTCGGGCCCACCATCTTCTGGTCCTCCTCTGTTTCCTCCGTCTTTTGATGCGATGCAGCTTCACTTGTACCTCCAAGAGACCCAGTTGTACCCAGTAACTCGGTCGCGGGCAAATCGGGAAACGTGGAGATACTACCCGGGTCATCTGCGGGGACCTCTGAGTAGCAAAACTCGCCCCCACAAGAAGCACGCAAGTCTAGTGTGACAGGGCCTTTATAGTTTTCTGTTTTATTTGGCAGTGTGTAAGTAGTTCGCGTTTTTGCTTTTCCTGATCCGGTTTGAGTTTGTTTCTGTGCCGTTTTTATGCACTAACTACACCCATCCTGTTGAACACCATTATTTTGGTGCCGGGCATGGAAAAAGGCCATCACATGGCGAAAGTGCTGTTGTGAAGCGCCAGGAATCCAGTCCTGTGCAGAATAGAACGGTGATCACTGACAATGACAATGATTGCGTCAGTTTCAGGAGAGACATATTTCGGGTGCCCAAAGAGAAAATTTCTAGGGACAGCGAATGTCCTACCAAACCTTAAAGGTTGTAAAGGTAGGTACACGTAAGATTCATGCTGTGAAACATGTCTCGAAAGGCACTGTGGCTATACGTTCACTCTCTTGTTTCTGTGTTGCATGCATGAATACTGATGGCTTTGAAAAGTGCATCAATGGGAGCTATGTCCACAATTGGGCAAATATCACACTGTCAGTTGCACCAGTATCTCTATGATTAACTCACAAGCAGAGCAAATATCCATATGTTATAAATGCTAATAAACTTTACAGTGATCCACGTTTCAAGCTGACGCATGTGACAACTGTTAGAGATAGAGATGATGTTAATTTTGTTAAATAGCGCCACCAGTTACCATTTGGCGTTCCATAAATCAGTTCAACAAGATGGCGACAAGAGAGTAAAATCTGTTCTGTTTTTGTTGTCGCATGGGATTCAAGATGAACGTAAATACAGTGGTGGAACCTCTTGTTTT
The DNA here is from genome assembly GCA_021234535.1 of Stichopus chloronotus. Taxonomy (NCBI): domain Eukaryota; kingdom Metazoa; phylum Echinodermata; class Holothuroidea; order Aspidochirotida; family Stichopodidae; genus Stichopus; species Stichopus chloronotus. The sequence goes on from CM037833.1 coordinate 4,851,442, forward strand.
GGTTTGGGGGTGAGGTATTGCACACCGTTATTAAAATTGATGCCTGTTGTGGCTGTGGCAAATTCCTCTTCCTTGTAATTCCTTAGAAGTTTCTCTTTGAAATTTTCTCTTTTTTCGATGAAGTCGGTCTCATTATTGCAGAGACGAGAAAAACGCAATACCTCGCCTTTGATAAAGCCTTTGAAAGTGGCAAGCGGGTGTGCGGAATTCCTCTCCAGATACTGGAAGGTTTCAGTGGGTTTGGTATAGATTTTAGTATCTAGTATCCCGACTGAGTGGAATCTAGGACCTTTAAAGACTCTGAGATCTAGGTATGTGACTTCAGTATTGGAAACTTCTGTGGTGAATTTTAGGAAAGGATGAATTTTATTCATCTCACCAACCAGTCTCTCAAGATCTGTGAGTGTTCCATCGTAGAGTTCTAAGTGATCGAAGAGAGAGAGGAGAAGAAAGAACTTTGCATGTTTTGTAGAGGCGTAGACCTGCTCTTTCTAGAAGAGTTGATGGCCCTAAAAAGAGCCGTTGAAATCGAGTCTTTCTCGGTGATCTACTTCCTCTTATATGGTTGTCTGTTTTTTGCCTTTTCATGGCGAACAGGTTTTCTCCGATATTCCTCTTTCTTGGCTGATGCGGTTAGCAGGATTGTCGACAGACGGGTGGCCTCTATGGCATCGGTTGTTGACTCCAAGTCCTTCGTTGCTCTTGATTCCTTTTCAAGGAACCTCTCTCTTTGCCTTTTTGCCTGGCGGGATAACTCGTCTCTCCAAGCTCTACGGAGTTTCCTGCTTGCTCTTTGGAGAGTAGAGTTCCAGGAACTCGTAAACTTCTCCGAGTAGTTCAGTAGCCCCGGGAGTCTGGGTGGGTCTCTGTGGACATTGAGTTTGTTGCTAACGATTACCTCGTTATCAACACGAGAGAGCTCTTTGGTGAGTGAGATGACTTTGGCCTGGATTTCCTTGAAAGCGTCTGCGTGGTTTTTCACCTTCTTGTAAGTGCTCTGTTCTAATTGTACCCTGTTCGCCTTTTTTGGCTGTGGAGATTTTTGCCCGCATGGAATGTCGACTTCTGAGAAAGAAGAGTCTGAGTCTTTATTGACTGGAGATGCAGGAATAGCTGGTATCAGGCTAGGCTGTAAATCTACATTACTAGTGGTAGTATCACTAGTGCTCGGCCTAGCGTTAGGCCAATCTGTACAAACAGGTGTAGCAACACTGTTACCGCTTTCACTTTCACTCTCTTCGATCTCCGATTCTGTTGTTGATTCGTCTTCAAAATCACTATCATGATGATAGTCAGATTCGTCGAGGTCTTCTTGCGACTCGTCATCAAACACAAGGGCAACAACTTCTTCAACGGTGTATCTGCGGCTCATTTTGTTTGGAAAATGTTCCGAATGAAACGTAAAAATGTGTTTCTGTGTAATGGAGGGCGGCAATCAATGTAAACAAAGCCTAGCGACCACTAAAAGTCAGGTGATTATGGTCACCTGATCTATGGCCGGAAAACCGGCCTTTCGGGTTATTCTACGTTTTCTGTGCGGCCGGTTTTCCGGCCTTTAGGGTTCAAAGGGTTAAAGCTAGACTGGAACACCAGAGTCCAAAAACTCCTGAGTCTGTATTCCTATGTATACACTCACTAAGTTGGCTGCCAACGGTGGAGAAATATTCATTTAATGCATTCGGAATTCCAATATTATCACTAATTTGCTCATTTTTGTACACAACATTGTTAATTACAGTAGAGGTTTTTCAGACAAAAAATGTGTGATTAAAGGTGAGGATGAATAATATGCAGTTTGTATTGTGTGTTAAGATTTCAGTGTTGAACAACATTCCACCTTGCAGACGGCGTCAGCGTTGCATAGGTATTATATATGCATTGTTTACATTTAACGAGGAGTGAATGTACACTTTGAACAGCAATCCTATAGCCAACACTGAACGTGGGAGCGGGGTGCCCCAAGGTATTTTGTCCGAGATTGTAGGCCATCCTTGGAGTATCTGATCCGTCAATGCAGTTAATGTGGGGTGCTCATCTGTTGCCTTTTGTAGGGATGTCGTTCTTGGTATGTTTCACATGAATGTTATCCTACTACTATCTTGCACATTTGCATAATTCTGATGTAATGTATCTTGCTGTGTCATTGGAATGTGTTGTTCAGGGTTATCAGATTTGTAGTTGCTATTGTTGTCTTCCTTGAATGTGATAAGAGGGTCATCAGCATTTTCATCGGAATCATAGTCATGAGAAATTTCTGTTTTTTTGTTGTCACTACTGTTGTAGTGCTGTAGGTCGAGCAGCATACTTTCTGATAGTTCTACAATTGTTGGATGTATTTCCAATGGTTTGATGAGAATTGTTCGATCTTCTGGTGGTGAAGTATTTATAAACACAAACTGCCTGGATGCTTTTCTGAGAGACATTTGCAACACCAAATACACTGCTTCCTGGGCACTCACTTCAACATGGTTGACCTATGTGTCGAACTTGTGGCTTAATATTCATGTTTCCTTCCCTTGCTTCTGTGGCTGCACGTTGCATTAGGTTACTCATGCCTCTTTGCCCTTTACTAATGTATGATACAATATACATAGCACATGCATATGGGTCCAGAACATCCTTATTTCAGCTGGTGACCTCTTGAGGAAGATTTTGTCTGTTATTGATGACCGAATAGCAAGAATATAATTGTTCTCTGTCGTTCCCAACTTCTTCAACATATCTTCAAATGTGTCTGTAACGTTTGTATTAACTTTCAAATCTTCGAAATAAGCCTTCAAGCATTTGTATAATTCTGCAGTATTACCACTGACTTCACCTTCGAGTGGTGTTAAAATCATGGTTCTAGGCATTGGTGGGACAGGAAAACCAAAGCGACAAACACGTTGTCTCTTTTTTCTACAAGTTTTTGCATGGCTGTGTGATTGCAAATTAACAGTACCGTTGACTGTATCAGGTACATTACATGTAACATACTGATCAATGAAAGATGTGATATCTGTAGGTGGTAAATTCATAAGCAGGTGCATCTTTAACCCAAAGTAACATGTGAATGTGTGAACTCTGTTGGAACTCTACCCTGTAAAAGTGATCAATGATTTCACCAATTGGATGATACGAACTGTACAGGATATTTTTTAAGAACCTTCGAAACATGTAATCAAAATGTCTTGCACATGTGACAGGGTCACTCTGGATAAGGTCTGATTTCTCCTTCCAGGTCATCCTCAAAAGCTGATCATCTGTTAAGTCTTTGTTTTCAACAGTTCTTCCAATGATTTTTGAGGAGGTGGAACCACCTTCAGAGAATGACAGAAACCATGTTGGTATTCCAAGTTGCCGTATCATTGCAAACAATTCTTTTTTAGTTCTTTCCCAGTAGGGAGGTGACCCTCGTAATCTTCGAAACACTCTAAATCCTGCATCTAAGGTTAATATTTGGTTGCTGCTGTCATTGGATTTGAAATGCTGTGCAGTTAATTTCTTGCCTTGTTTTTTCTTCTTTCGGATGCTAAGTGTTACTCTCTGTTGTATTTGACTGATTTGTAACTTCTTGGTTTTGTAGAAGATGTTTGGGACAGATTTTGCAAATCTTCTATCTTTGTGGCGTAATTCCCACTTACAGATTGTGCTGTAGTGTACTTTTGTCTTGGTTTCACTACTTGGTTGTCGACAAAATAATGTTGGAAATGCAAGGATTTCAGAGAGTCTTGAAACAAGCCCATAGGTTTATTTCCTTCACCTGGCGCTACACAGTAAGCAAGGTGGATTTCTTCATTAAATTCTGGTGTAAGCATAATGTCTAATGTACCAATTGGTTGCATGTCTTCACTCTGAGGCCTGTCCAGTCATCATCTGAATCAGGATTGTCTTCATTATTAGTTAGGAGTGCAGCTGTTGTAGTTGTTTCTGATGTATTAATCCCATGTTTGATTCATTTGCAGAGGGGTCTTTAAATTTCTGCCAATCATCACTCATTTGTTGCATGTTTTTATTCCAATTATCATCAATTAAATCAACGCCTTCATCTTTGTACAGCTGACTGTTTGCAACTAGCCATTTAGCAGCATCTATAACCTTATTAGGCCTGACATTCTCATTTTGAACAGAATGCTTATAAGAAAGTTTTCTCTTAAACTTGACAGGGATGGTCATGCTTTCATCTAGCTGTACGTGGTAACAGTCTACATGTACTTGGCACATCAGCTGGGACATTAACTACTTTTCCTTTCATATGCAATTGTCGGCCTCTAGGAAGTTCTCGTATTTGCATGAATGGTATGCGGAGAGCTACTAGCTTTTCTTCAAGAGAATGCAGTTTCAATTCTTTTGGAACTGTCACCAATTTCATGTTATTGTCTAAGCTCAGTGGTGCTATTTTATTAGTGGTGATACATTCTTTGCAGGTACTACAGACCCATAATTTGTTGTCAACAAAAGGAGTATGTGCTGCAATGTTGGTTGCAGGTACTGTTCTTGTGAAAACTTTGTAACATTTTCTTTGTACCATAACTGTTCACAAGAGCAACAGACATACTCTGGCCCATGTGAAATTAATTCCTGAAATAAATCTTTTAACTCTTCTAGCGTATAAGTGTTACAGTTACTTCTGATGGTGTGTTTTGAACTGATTTCATCAGCGACAAACTGAGGGTATGTCCGAGCTTTTGCCATTCGTTCTTGATTCTTTTGTTTTTCATGAACAGAGTAGGAAATTATTACGAATCAAGTGCATTCGTTGAATGTTTTGTCTCTTTTCATATTCATAGTATTCTGGCTTCTCTCTTGTCTTTTTCATGTTCTGTTTCTCCTTTTCATAGTATTCTGGCTTTTGTCTAATGTCTGTCATTCGTATTTTGTTCCGTCTACTTTCATTTTCAGAGTATTCTTGTTTCTGTCTTGTGTGTTTCATTCGTTTAATATTTTGGTAATATTTTGGTTCTTCTCATTTTCCTTTTGTCTTTCATATGTTTCACTTTTATTTTCACAGTAATCTGGGATTTTGCCTTTTGTCTCGAATTCGAATTTTGTTTTGTTTTTGTTCCATTTCTGAGTATTCTGGCTTTTTCTTTGTGTCTTTCATTCGTTTAATGTTTTTGTTCCTTTCATTTCGACAGTATTCCTAATTTTGTCTTATGTCTCTCATTCGTTTTAGATTTCCATTCTTTTCACTTTGAGAGTATTCTGCCTTCTGTCTTCTCTCTTTCATGCGTTTGTTATTTTGCATCTTTTCATGTTGAGAGTACAATGTATCCTTTTGTTTTGCATTCTTTGTACCTTTTTCTGTCTTTGTTTTTAGAGAGTATTCTGTATCTAGTCTTCTGTTTCTTTGGTAATTTTTGTCTTTGCTCGTAGTCTTTGCACTCGTATGGCACTCCTAGAGCAGATATTGGTGGCATGAAAATCTGTACTATTTCTGTTTCTGTTCCTGTTTTTGTTGTTGCCAAAAGTTTTGTCTATTTCTTCTTGAACACTGTTTTGTTGTCTTTGGGTCTGCAGATGTATTATTGTAGGTTAGAAGACATAGATCAGTATTACTGAGTCCATACACAATGTCATAGTGATTTCGATTTGTGTTTTGTACGTAAATTGCACGTTTTGCTGAATCTGCTCTGTCAATGAGACTACCACTTCCAGGCAATCGAAGCCATTTCCATGCATTACCAGAATCTGCGTATGGTATATATATCAGTCTTACAGATTTATAACTAGATGGTAAGTCGCATTTTTGAAGAAATTGCACTATCACGTATCGAAGAATGTGGTGATTATCTTCAGTGTGTGTTATTATGAATGACAAACATCTGAAGAAACAATTACCATCACCTCTTATCCTCCAAATGTTAGATGGTGTTGCAGTGATAGCGTACAATATTGGAGAAGATATAAAGGGAAAATTGTGGGCAGAACTGACTTGAATTATTTTACTTTGTTCTGTTATTTGCTTCAACATGGCAATTGTTTCATCACGCCAGCAGTTATCTGTAGGGTAGAAGTTAAATGTGTCATATGTGTGAACACTTTGTAAGTAAATATCAGTTATTTGTAACTTGCCAGTTTGTGATTGTTGTACTATTTCAATGGGTTCAGCAACCTGAGCATTTGCGTTTCTGTGTATGTGATGTACTTGGTCTGAATGCTTTCTTTCTCTCCGTGCCTTGTTTCTCTGCCTGGAACTTAATTTCTTTGTTCGTGTCATTGTAGAGTAGGCAGTTCAACCAAAAGTTTGATGTAGCAATTGGAGAAAACAATTCCAAGTGCAGCTTAAGAGTGTAGCGGTATGTTGCAGTTCTATTGTTTGTTTTTCTGTACTTTCCAGTGACTTAGAAACATCAGTTTCGGTACTTTTATGCTGCTTAATATGCTTCCATGCTTTTGTTCAGAACCTACCTGTCTTTTTTGTGTGTGCCTTGTTGTAATTGTTTTTTTTTAGTTGTGCATACTTCTGTGCTTTATGCCTTTCTTCTGTGGCGTTGTGCTCTGTAGGCTTTTGTTCTTAGCTTCCGTTCACTTTAAGCTTATGCTTATGTGCTTTCCGAGCTTTAGTTCTTTATGTCTTGATCTGAATGCTTTTATAAGAAGGTTTGTTCTGAAAGCTTCTTTATGCTTTCCTTTTTTATGCTTTTATGTCAGTATTTACAGTATGCTGTACTCTATGATATTGTTGCAGTAACTGGTAGTATAATATTGTGGTGAATTTGGCTACTATAGTGCAGTACTTTCTTTTTGAATAATTTTCTTAACAAACGTGTCTTTTCAACATACAGTACACTTTTTAGTACTGTAGGGTGTGTAGTCTCATAAAACTACACTACAGTTGAAACCAGGAGAGACAATGTAAAAGTGAAATATATTGCTTCCATGGACATTGGTAGTAATATTGTGACAATATGTAAGTCCTTACTGTATAGGTCAAGGGTACAGTACATTGACCTTAACTGTGGTTTCATACAGAGTCATTTGATTTAATTCAAGCCGAATACATCACGATGGATACATCATGATTTACATTCAAGACATCTTTTTACAAGAAAGGAAGAAATAAACAACCTTAAAACAACATGAAATTCATCATCTCAGTATTGCAATGAGAAAACACTGGTAGCAGCAGAGGTGAAATTCGTGTATGTAGTTCTCATGCTATGTATCTGTACTTAATATTATGTCTTCTTTGGCTTTTACAGCACCTTGCAGAAATGTGAGCTTTGTACAAACGGATTGATTGGGGATGGAATTCCATTATATTTTTCAGTGCACGGCATTTGATTCGGATAGGAAGCATTTTTTTGAAACGTTACTATTGGGTGGGTCCAAACACTTTGAAAATGGCTCAACTTTTCGCATCAAGAAATAAGAGGGTACAAAGCAATCTAGCCACCTTCTGTGGTGTTATATCAAATTGCTTTAGATAAGTATTTTTCATTGTATGGGGTGAGGATGTGTATGACTCATTAGGTCTGTACGTTGGTGTTTGTGCATAAGTAGCTTTGTGGTTCATATATATCCATCCATATTTTTTTTAATTTATTTTTTCTCGTATTTTGGTTACATTGTTTCCAGTAGGTGTCTGGTGACTACGTTCATATTTGTGTGTATTTGAATGTATAATTTGTTTCTGTCCAGAATACGGGGAGGGGTGTATCCCAGTCTAGACCTTAGCGCAAATGTCTTGTATATTTTTTGGGGGGGGGCTCCTATCGTGTAAGGGCAAGCAAGTCCCAACGGGTCGTAGACGGGACTCCCAACTCTTAGAAGGCCGCACCTTGTTAACGGTTTGTCTTTCAAAACGGGAACTCGTAGCTAAAGCAATCGTAAAGTGCGCATTGTAGACGAATTTAATAGTTAAACGAGAAAATGTATTCTTGGGCAATCTGTCAAAATAAATTGTTTCGCTGTGTCGAGTTTTCATCACCTGAACTTTTTGGCTTCATATGTCGATCGAGATGAGCACTACATTATGTCTTGTCAGACCCTGTTTTCAGGGTCAAATAGTATGTCTACTGATAAAGGAAATCAGATTAGTGGCAGCGACTATGCAAGAGGGTGCGCTGTGTAGGCCAACGGAGAGCATTTTAATCTGCGTAAAAATGGAAATGTGCGGCTTGAAATGCAATTTGAACATGCCCTGGACAAATCTCGCAACGTATTCATAGACCTGATACCTGTACTTGGTTTAATTCCTGCATAAATTGTGCACAAAATGCCCAGATTTTAATCTCTTTATATGTTGTGTGAAATCTGTTAATGGTTATTCACAGTTTTAGTCGCAGAGTTCTTCTGTCACAGTACCACTCCTTCATTATGGCCCAACATCCAGTGAGTATAGCGTAATCTTTTTTAGACTAACAAGAGATTCAGAAAGTTTAAAAACTACTGTGGGTGAAGAAATCATTGCATAACTTTTCTGATTCTGCTTTTTGTGGTTTATTTTCATAGGACTGTGTGCAAAGTATGTCCATTTACATACTGTATTTCTTGTTTGGACACTTAAGGCTACTGCAATGTAACGTGAAATAATGTTCTTCAATAATATTTCTAGTGGTGCAGGTCATGAAATTCTGTATTCAAACTTTACAAAGTAAAGGATATAAATCTTGGACAGCTTCACAGACCTGTCACTGTTTTCTTCAAGCTTCTCCTTTCATCTGTTGATGGAGATTCGTCTGACGAGTCCACATCAAGCTCTGACCAATTAGGAACAAAATGGGGATCTAAGACCTTGGGTTAAGTCTGTGCCTTCAGCAAATGGAGCTAGTGCCTGGCTAACTTCTGAGAGCTGACCCCATTCACGAGCACTAAGTACAACATTTTGAAAGTCTGTACTGCAAATATCAGTCAGCATTTTGTGGTCCAAACTCAAGACTGCTTTAAACTGTCTAAATGTTGAATTCCATCGTGTAGAGTTGGCAGCAGGGATAGTTCTTCCTTTTCCGAACTTATCCTCAAAACGGTCTTTCAGGATCGTACTGGGATGAAGCGGAGTTGACAGTCGTGATACCTTAGCAATTGCCAATGAAATACACTTCATGTCTTTCATACAGTCACCAACTACAAGTTGATCCAACGGTTGCAGATCATTCCAAATAGTCTCATCATCGATAACGAAGATAGGACTATTCTTGGAAGGGACCTTTTTTTTCTGAAGTTTCCGCATACACTAATGTTGAAAGAGACTACTGTAAAACTTTTTATCCGTGCAACCAGATGCTGAGATTCAACTCTAGAGTGGCCCTGTATGCTATAGGTACTCCCCAGTTTTCACAAACTTTGATGGATGTTATACTTTTATGTAGGAAGTAAAATTGCAATTTCGTGACTGTCTGACAAACAAATGTAAATGTAGCAACTTCCCTTGAATTACTGGCTGCAAGTTGCAATATACACTAGCTTAATCGGCCACGTGTTTCACTGAGAGAATTAGCTTTCAAACCTCCCGGATTTATTTGTAAATTATTTGCAAAGGTAGTCTGAACTAATATCTGAACTTTTGCTTTTGCTTTCTTTTTGATTCCTTGCCGTAGGCAGGGGAATCTATGCAGTCCTGATGTCGTGTGTGTGTATGCGTGGGTAACTCTGAGTAATTTCATTTTTGGCATGTAGGTTGCCCATATTGAGTAGATGATCCCTATTGTTTTTGGTGTCCAAATCTTGCATATGAATGAGGTTATGGGGTAAAAAAAAATCTTATAACTGCCATAGTTCCTTATCCGTGGGTCAGATTTCCTTTAAACTTGATAAGGTTGTCTTTTATTAACAGGTTCACGACCCTGTGAAATTTAATGCTTATCAATAGAGAGGAAGGGATAAGTTTTCACTATAAAACAATAATAATAGCCTAAACACCATTACTGTGGTTATTATAAACTACCGTACAAATTAGTTGAAAAGCACGTGGGGCTACATTGTGCAAACTCAATGGGATTGCTCCAGATTTAAGGCTACAGTACTGCATTTGTAACTTAGTGAGTAACTTCTAGTGTGAGGGCCTCCGATAAGTTGTCCAGAGAGATAGTCTTGGTATGGGGGTCATGGGGTCAGATAGACAAGGTGTCGGAAAGGATGGAGGAAGCAAAAATATTGAGGAGGAATCATAACTTAGGGTCAAAGGATAAAGGAAATTTGGAAAAGGCAGAGCGCCAATTTGAGGCAATGTAAGAGGTTCATACTGATTTGGCTGGGTTGTCTGATGAAGCATTTGAGCAAGCAGAAAGCTGGATGTTGGAATGCCAGAAGCATTATACTGAGGAGAGGGAGGAAGCATTGGAAAAGTTAAAGGAGGAAATTGAGTTTGAAATTAGCGTTGGAATTACCTAAGGCAGAAATTCCACCATACGATGGAGACCCAAGTACATTCTGGTCGTTTATGAAGAATTTTGAGGTAAATATGGCAGACAAGCTGAGTTCAGATGAGGAAAAGGTTGAGTTATTTGATTCAACTAATAACAGGCAAGACTAGAAGCAGCATTGATTACTGTGTGTTTATTGGAGCTTAGAGATGTTGACTGATGTCATACTCATACTGTACTTGATGTGTGGGTTGTATGGCCTGGGTAGGTGATCCCTATTTCTTTTGGTGGACGTCAAATGTCGCGGTCATTTTGGGTTAAAGGCTTGTGGTGTATCAAGAAAAATAACTGCAGTTGATCTTATACTTGTCAGGTGAATAATTCATGTTTGTTGTAATATAACCATGTAGCAAGGAATCACAAAGCCTTTTGGCTTTCTGGTTTTCAATGCTAGTCATGCTTCCTTTAACCAGAATGCAGAGATGCATTGCGGTTTCGATGATCCGATTCGGAATATTTTTGCGGAATCTGATATAATATCATTAGTATATACTGTGTCACATTTAGCTGCGTATGCTTTATATGAAGTATGAGATCTGCACAAGCTTCCTTTCTTGAGATCATACCTCCATGTTCACAATTTGATGCTTGTTGACATGGAATGACCAGCATCTACCTCCATTAAAGACTAACGTTATTGTGCTAAATGAGATACAACTGCACATTGCAATACGACATCTGTTTAAAAGCTTCCCTTCATGAGATAATGTGTACAAGAATTCCACACTGTGACCCTGCTGACCGCGAATGACCTTTGACCTTCACTAAAGAAAATGGAAATTTTTGTAAATTCAATGAGATAAACCTACAATCTAATTGGGAGATCTGCTCATGATTTCCTTCTTGAAATATTGTGCTGAAGTATATATTTTCACAATTTGACCCCTGTGACCTCCACCAATCAACAGGAATCTGGTAATCAATGTGACACACTCACATACCAAATGTGAAATTTGTCCAACCTTCTTGTAATATACTGTTTACAAGTAAGCTGTGTTGGTAGAAGCACTACGCATATATCAGTATACATGGCTGCTCCATACCTAAACTCTGCAATCAATTAAGACCTCATACATTCTGTAACAACCCTGAAAAAGTATGCATTTGTTTTAACAAAATAGTGAGGAATCGAGATACAAGTGCCAAAGACATTGGAAGGAGGGGGGGGTGAGGGATGAGGATGGAAGATATTAGGAAGTTAACATTTACATAGAAGTGCTGGTAAAGTATTTACCCATCCCCTGTGGCTATAAGCCGATATGACTGAGCAGAGCTTTGGTCTCAAATGCATTGAATTGGAGTTATAAAAATGTGTTGGTTTGTCGTAACACTGTTCTATATGGTGAAATTTTCTCCACTCTTTTCTGTTGGTGTAGGGCACCAATAATACATATATATGTTAGGCTACAGCAAAAGTTCCAAGGCGCAAAATTTGCGAAAATGATGCGGATTGCTAGTTTGGGGTGTTATGCACATGCAATGCAAATGTTTTTGGCAGTTTTGACCGATCGAGATATTTTTGTTTATACTTTCGACATTGTATCTTGCTTTTCTGAACATGTGATAGTATCTACAGTACCAAGTGTATACAGACAACAAAACAGCGGCGGAGATCCAACTATGGCTTTTGTGACTGAAATCTCTCACTTTAGGGAGTCTAAAACCTTCGTTCCGACCAGGGAGTTGCTATTTGACAATATTAACTCCCTGTTCCGGCCGTACTGCCTTGCATACGCGATGTACTGTATGTGTACGTATGTCGGCTACTTAACATGGGCAGTATGTACTTGGGACGAATCTATCATTCTATGCAACGTTGATGAAACAGACAGACTAGACAGGTTGTGCAACTGATTCAGTATAGGGAGATGGTATACAGAGATGGGCTCCCCCCGCTTATACAACTGAGGTTTCTTTTTGGCGGAAATTACGGGGAAAATGTTACTCCATGTTTCATCAACACGAATGTTTTCCAATTTGTAGTAACGAAATGGAAACATGCATGCAATTCACTCCTCTTTTTGCTATTCTGACATATGTAATATGCTGGGAAGTACAGTCATATCGGCCTTTCAACTGTTTTCTAGGTAGGTGTACGGTACTTCGGATACTCCTCGGTCTCGCACTTTGCTTTTGTTTTTATGTTCCATTGTCACCATTTTTTTCTTTTTACTAAAATGCTTATGTGTTCATGTGCTCTGCAAGTTACACAGCTTTTGCGTACACAACTTGAAGAGGTTGTCTTGGAATTTTCCGTAACCCCCAGTCACGGACTATTCCAATTACAGTTTAGTTACATATTCTCTGATCAACTAACTTGAGAAGCGAGGGGGTATCAATTGGTTTCTTCACACGGCTTTACTTTTTACGACGTGTTATCCATTTTCCGGGTACACCTGGTATGTTTGGTATACTTGTTAGCTGTTAATTTTGATAATGTAGGTGTAGGTGTCAATGCCATGCCCACGTATACCACAGTTTATTTACAAGGTTTTCACACTTTGACCCTTGTTGACCTCAAGTGACCGTTGACCGCCATTTAAAGAAAATAGCGTTCTTGTACTCTATAAGATAATACTTCATATGACATCTGTCCGAGGTTCCCTTCTTGAGATATTGTGTTTACAAGGTTTTCACAACCTGACCCCTGCTGACCTCAAATGACCTCCACCAGAATCAATACGGATGTTGTACTCAATGTGGTACACCATCGTACTAAATATGACATTTGTCCAAGCTTCCCTTCTTGAAATATGGTATTTACAAGATTTTCACAATTTGACCCCTGTTGACCCCAAATGACCTGTGACCTCCACTAAAAACAATAGGGTTCTCCTACTCAATGTGGTCCACCTACGTACCAAGTATGAGATCTGTCTAAGCTTCCCTTCTTGAGATATCGTGTTTACAAGGTAGGGCGTCACGGACATACACACACATATGCATGATTACAAAGCTTACGATTATCATCGAAACCAAAAACTTTGTAAACGTATCTTTAGAAGGGTAACTGTGACTGATATCATACTTCGTGTGTGGGTTGATCATATTGAGTACATGATCCCTATTGTTTTTGGTGGAGGTCAAAGGTCATTTGAGGTCACCAGAGGTCAAAATGTGAAAACCTTGTAGACACGTTATCTCAAGAACGGTAACTGTGACTGATGTCTTACTTTGTGTGTGTGGGTTGGTCATATTGAGTAGATGACCCCTATTGTTTTTGGTGGAGGTCAAAGGTCGTTTGAGGTCACCTGAGGTGAAACCTTGCTAACACATTATCTCCAGAAGGGTAATGTTGACTGATGTCATACTTGACTGGGTAGGTGATTCCTATTGCTTGTTCGCGGGTAGCATGCGCACGCTCACTGCACACATGCGCACGCATTTATATTCACGCATGCTTGCAACAGTTTCAGACAAGCGTGCGCGAGCATGAAGAATAGTGTGTGAGCATGCGCGAGTTTGCAGAAGTGTGCAAGCATGCGTGCACAAACTGTTTGGGAGCTCAAAAGCAAGCATGAAGAAATTATGTGAGCACATGCAAAAGTATTTGCCAGCATACGCGAACATGTGGAAATAATTCTTTAATTTCAACTTCATGCATCACATTTAAGCTTGAAACACTGCATGTTAACCTTGGATGTTCAAGTACAGATTTAATATACTTACAGCACACAATAATGCTGTTCGAATATATATAGTAGCCTTCTGTAAAACTGATATATCAAGGTACTAAGATAGTCATCAAAATAAATGAAGATATCTTGTTTTATTTTTTTCTTTTCTATAAAATATTTTCCTCTCTCTTGAGACAAATGACAAGGCTCATGAGTTTGGGCCTCCTTTAAGAAAGATACAGTATTGTTGCATCCTTGCACTATTTACACTGGACCAATATGCCCACATATGAAATCAGTTGGAGCCTACGCCTACTGTACTGGAGATAGTGTTTTCAAGATTGACAGTTTGACCGGTTGACTAAAAATGACATTTGATATTCAAAAAAATCGTACGTCAAGTGTGGCTTCAGTCGAAACAGTATTTACTTCATGTAATCCAACCTCGATCTGTATAGGTAAATAGACATCAGGAGGAAATGAATAGCCTCTATAAATCTCGACTGAATAGACTTCCTTTCTTGTGATATCACCTTTAACTTTTGACCAGTAAGAATACTGATAAATCATACACAAGTATGCCATCCGACCAAACTTCCCTTATTGAGATTTTTGTCTTTATGCTAATAAGGAAGAAAATTATGAATGAAAACAGGTATTTCCTTCGATTACAAAACAGCTGCTAAAAGTGCTAAAACCAATCTTCATACACCCAAATTCATTGTACATAAAAGATTCGAAACAAGATATAGCCAAATACCAACTACAGTATAAACAAGGAAGAGGGATGACGCTAAGTTCATAAAGTACTCTTCACGCAAATGGATACGTACAAAATGGAAATCCTCTGTTATTAGTGATTAATCCTTCTCAAACACATTAGGTGGTTCTGCAATAAATCCGTTCCCAGATGATGGATCAGTAGGTACAAAAACACAAAGAGAAACAATTTGACTAACGGCAATGACAACTTGACATTTTTCATTACAGAAAATGCTGTTGGTATTCCCGTAGACCAAATGTCCAGCTTCAGTGGCATTTGAAGATTTTCCATTTGCTGAACAACAGCATAAGAATTTTGTCCTGCTTCAAGTTCAGGGATATACATTCCGTTTCGTTACCCTTGCATACTTTTTGGAATGAACAATGACCATGATGATGTTCATACACAATTTGCTTGTCATTTAATTTGATATTGCCAAATGATATAAGATCATTTCTTAAATGTTCTGGCAAGTTAATCATGTGAGGAACTCCAAGAACAAAGATATCATTACCAACATACTTTTTAATTGCTTGGTTTTCTCTTCCAGTAGACAATTGCTAATAAAAATTCAGAGAAACATCATCAAACATCATCAAAAGTTCTCCATTAATGCCCTCAAAATGAAAACAACTACTGGCCCACAAAGGTCCTAGATTCCTTACACAGTCTGGTAAGTTTAGGAGGAAATGAACATTAGCAGTGAGATTCTTTTCACCATAAAGGGCAGCAGACATACACACAAACTGACGGAGGAGCTGTTCGCAGTAATCAACACACTCTGGAGAAATACTTGAAGTGTTAAGCAAATAAATGGACTTTACCAAGAGTAAATAATGGTTTTTCACAATGTCACATAGAATGGGAACTGAATAATAAAAAAGAAATGACCTCAAACTGCAGGAACCTGAGATAGTGGAGGTACCTGTAGTGAAGTCACTGTTGGTAAGTACAGTAAGAATTATGTAAGAACTTCCTGTAACCAGCAAGTGCTTAGATGTCTGTAGAGCAGTATGCTTTCTGTTGACAAGTTTCATTGTTTCTTTTTTTACTGCAATCTTTAATGAGAAACCATATTAAATACAGTATCAAGAAGATGGTTGTCGTGGGTATTACAGTACTGTACTGTAAAATCCAATCCTAGCAAGATACTTTGGCATTAGTAAAAGATAGCAATAGCATTAGTATGTGTCACATTTTCAATTTGACCTCAAATGACCTTTGACCTTCACAAAAAACGATAGGGTTCCTCTACTCAACATGGTACACCTACATACCAAATATGAGATCTGTCCAAGCTTCCCTTCTTGAGATATCGTGTTTACAAGGTAGGGCGTCACGGACAAACATACACACACACACCCTTACACACATACATACACACACATATGCATGATTGCAAAGGTTACGATTATCATCGAAACCAAAAAAAGGGGGCTCATACGGACCTCATTATTGGGTATATACAGTACAATTGTGGCATTGTGTAAGTACAGTTGTCATTGCATTATCAGTGATGCACTGAAGTGTTAGATCAGGCGTCCGACATGCTACAGGGTTGTCAGAGTATGAGAAGAGGTATCATATTCAGAATTGGATGAGACATAAAACATCAAACAGGTGTTTCACTTCTGCTTTAAATACAGTAAGTTTCCGTTTGGTGTCGGAAATGACACCAAAGAAGGTGAAGCTGCTGGAAGACCTGGCAGGGATGGCACGTGCCAAATCCATAAAAACATCCTTGGCTGCTACGTCTTACAAAGAAACATTTATTCCCTCTACCTCGGATTCAGAACCAAAGCCAACACAACCAGGGCAAACACAAACACCATCAACGATAACGACCGCATATCAGCCAGTCGCCCCTGTCAATGTCACTAGTGCTCCCAGAAACAAAGCCGCCACTCCAAGTGCCTTCCAGCAGCAACCAACCTAATTTTGCTTGGTATCAAGTTTCAATCTGTGATCTGTTATAATTCTTATTGCGACTGAATTTTCTTTTCACCCTCTTCAAGAAATTTCAAAGGGAAGTGGGTTATGCTGACAGTCCAGCAATTGTCATATATCAACCGAATTGGAAGGGACAAGCCAGGGATAATGCTGAGAAAACTCCTTGACTGCCTTTTTGATGAACAAACCCTGGCTTCAGGATGTGCCGTTGGAGGAAAAAGGTCAGCCAATAAGATGGAGGCTGGGGATAGCAAGCCTCTAGATGAAAAAGAAGTGATGGCAGTAAAAGGTGAGCTTTTTGCCCTGAGATACTTTCCTCTTACTCTGAAAGTATGTTTCTCGTGTAGATTTCCATGTCAGTGAACTACATGAGCCTTGCTACAGTACTCCATGCACGATTGTGCATAGATACCACATTTTAACTTGCGATTGTATCATCGCAGGTTCATTTCTTTTTTTCTTCTTGCAGTAGCTCGCTTGCACAGGTTGTTCCGTTTGAAAGCTAGATTTCTTATCTTTGTCTCCTCTTCTTTTCTTTATGATAGTTGATATAGATGGATAGTAGTTAGATGCCAGTTCCCTGTAAATGAGTTTCACAGAGTGATTTGTCTCTGAAGTCCCTGACAAGCAAAGTAGCCAACTATAATAATCAGTGTGAGTCAAACCTGATGTTTGGCTTGTATTTTTCTTGTGCTTGAAATGAGTGGCTCATTTAATTGCTTGTTAGCTGAGCTTCTGTTTTGGTTAACTCTTAAAATAACGAGCACAATTTCTCTCCTTCAAAGGTGATTGCCACACTTTAACAAGCTACGACAGAGTACATGCTCTTGACTTTGTGCGATCAGTGTGTTCTCTCTTAAAGATGAATATGTAATTATGTATCGTTGCAGACTATGTGATGCGCCGTTTCAAGGATCTCTAACTTGAGGGAGCAAGAACTGAATTCTATAATAAATAGCAAGTGTGGCACTGTTCGGCGTGGCTTTTGGCAAAACAAGAGAAGGCTAAATGAAGTTCCCAGGGTTTTTCTTTTTATCAAAACATTTTTACTAATATTATTTTGCAGGGTTTTTACAGGATTCTGAAGACCTTGATTATCACAAACCTCATATATTTATGTAGCTGTTGTGCGTAGAGTTCAAGGTCCCTATTGTTTTGGTCAAGGTTAGTGATAACTATGTAAACACTACCTCAAGTACATACAGATTTTCCATTGTGATTAGATCAGAGCTATTGTATTACTCTGCAAAAGATAAATTCAGTTTAGGTTATCAAAGGTTCAAGTCTGAAACTTGTTATCAAAATTTCTTTCTCTTCCTTTTAGTACTGCATGTGCACTGCCAGAACCAAATCATGATAGTCTGGTACGACATACAAACAATGAACTAAGTATGTCACCTGGTCATTGCTCCTACTAGTGTTCACAATAAGTCGCAGGATTTCCTGAATCCCACATTTGCCTCCTGAATCCTCCCCTTTAATAAATCTTTACGTGTTAAAATCCTGCACATTTTTTCCACAGCTGAGGTTGTGCCTATTAAAATATACACAAAAAATTGCAATAGAAACTTGACCAAGTGACAACTCCCTCCTTGATTTTGAAAATGCCTGCCATTTTTTAGTAGTTATTTACAGTAAATGTCACACATGAGATAAAGGCCTTTAAATTGTCAGAAGCTACAGAAATATATCACCTACCCACTTATGTGAACAAAACTTTAATGTGTCTAATTGCCATAACTGACATACCTTGCCCATATTTTATTTTTCAATATTCACTGGTCCATTCAACTCATCTTTTCCGTCCAACTTTTGTTTAACTTGCAATAGTTTGCCTAAGACATTCAGAACTTAATGTAGATTTTTACTTTTCTGTACTGTATTTCAATTTTGCACACACCATCCTACTACACATTTGTTAAGCTTGAATGAGAGTTGCAGTTTTAAGGAGCAAGATAATTCGAATAATGTCTAGCTCATCTGAGGATTTGGTTGTCACCATAAAAAATGAGATCTGACTTTGCTTCCTGCAAACAGTGTATGGTATTTGTACGCGTAAAGCTTCACTCCATGCTTGTCCAAGCAGCACTCTTAATTACATTGAAATTAGCATTCCATGCTTCTATTAATTTATGATTGTATGGCATTTGTTGTACAGCTAGGTGGGGGCTCAAGGAGTTCACGCCATGTGCTTGCAAGCGTGCACTACACATATACACTTCCTGAAAGCTTGCAGTTGCTCGTTTTCGCTTGTTGCATGCGCCTGCGCGCATCTAGCAAATGGGGTTGCAAGCATGTTGCACACATCCAGTGTTTGTGCAGCACGCTTGCATATGCTCATCCTGCATGCGTGCGATGCGCACGATTAGTCTTGATATACGCTTGCGCAAGCATGCATCGGTTTCAAGCTCACCCGCAAGCATTCTGCATGCTTGCCGCATGCTTGCTGGACGCTCGTTTTTTCTATAAGGGAAAGGTTATGTGGGTTGAAGACTCATACTTGTCATGTGGATATAATTCATGCTTGTTATAATATAACCATGGAGCAAGGAATCACAAAGCCTTTTGGCTTTCTGGTTCAGATTAGTGGTGGTGTGTGATCCTACTCTCACGCCTCAAACTTCAAGGCCTGTTTAAGACCAATTTAGTGCTCAAGGCCCCTATAACTACACACTGACTAGTCTACGCCACTCTTATCTTCAGGGACATGACTGTCTATCTTTTCAGGCAAAATCAATGTCCATGACAATATCCACTTGGTTGTCCTCTCTTCCTAATTTTGTTTCTCAGTACTTAAGGAGACAGACAGTAATACACATCAGTTGAGAAAGTATGTTTGCATAGCCAGGTCATACCAAAGACTCTAAAATGGAGTATGGAAAACAAGCCTGTGAACAGCAACTAGAGAAAAAGCATGTGGCTGACCCGAATTAAAACAAAAACTTGTCTGCTTAGGCTTGAGCTGATTACGCGAGTCGCGCGCTGATTCCATTGGAACTAAAAAAGCTACTTTTTATTATGATCGCTTTTAGGCCGCTAGCCCACAATATGTGTGCCTACAGTACGAAACTCAGCAAGTTGTAGTACTTGTAGGACTACATCGAGACTTTTCCATATTTAGTGCTCAGACTGTCAGACATTGAAGTAATCCCACAATTCTTGTCAAGAAAATGGTAGGCCTAAGCATGCTTTTAGTTTAACTGGTTTCGCGTTTGTATCGGTACACCATTTCTAGGGCCTATGTCAATTTTGCAGGAAAAAGAGACGTTCTATGGCTGACGTTAGGCTAACCTTAAAAGATGTAGGGCTTTGGCTCTACCCTGTAGGCTATGTGCGAAACCAGGGGCCTAACTTTGGCCTATCCCACTGAAGGCCTACTCACAGTAGAACTTCTATACTAACTACTCCTGTCATCGCTGTCGATGAGTTTCATTTACGTACTTCTTTCAGGGTATTTTCCAGTGACGCGGGTCTCCTACTTTGGTCCACCATGGGTCAACAATTAGGTTGTTATTGTTCTGACCTTTTGGAATTTGAGGTGTGGAATGCTGCTGCGTGGTTTCTTCCTGCTTTGGCTAGCATGCTGATTGTTATAGCCGTGTATCCCTGTAAGCCGCGGTATAATTACTGTTAAAGCTGCAGATAATTCCCGTTCACCCTGTAGACCCAGAGTACCGCCGAATGCCGTGCCTGCATAGGTGGTTCCTGCCCGGCAACGATTTTTTACCGTGGTTGGTACCACGCGTAAAAATAAAGGGAACAAACTACGTCTCTGTCTACAGCCTAATCTCGGTGACAGTAAAAAATCGTTGGGCCGACAACCTATGCTCCTGCAGTTCTTCGAATTCACTGGGAAGTTATTCGAAGTCGTCACTGATCAGCCCGTCGTCATTGCCGTTGATGTTGTTCCTCGTATACTATAGCTGGTAAACAGACCAATTCTCTCGTCGACTTCGTGGGTCATGGAAGCACTGATGGCAGCCAGAACTACGGCCAAAAGAGCTGTTTTTAAAGTCTTTACTTACAGCCCATGACAAGCTACAAAGAAGTATACGAGAGTGACTTGTATTTTTTGTTAAGCAAGATTTTATGAAATCTGCCCGTAAAGATACAGGTGCTATCAAGCCGGATACAGATTTGACTAGTAAAGGGTTCGTACAGTTAATTTACCTAGTAGAGCTGGATGTTTTCAGTAGTAACCCGTTGCTCTATCATCAATTTCTTCAGAGCCTCTCAGGCTAAGGTAGATAAGGTTCGTGAAGATCACGATTCAAAGTTGTCTCGATTAATGCAGTACACGTTTGGCCCCGCTAAAGAGGCTATCAAGAGTTGCCAGTTGGTATCGCTAGTGGTTATGCTAAGGCCAAGTTAATTTTAGAGAATCGTTTCGGTAATCCACCTCTCGTTACAGAACGTCTCGTGTGCGAATTGAGATTTGGCAGACGTGTAAAATTGCCACAAAACATACAACAGTTGGCAGACGAAATGCAAAATGCTTCAGTGTGCCTTAGAAGCCAAGCGACAGGGTGGTTCGTATCCAGGCTTCCCTGAATTTTCGGAATCCATATGTGAAATTGCTGGCGACGTGAATGACCCTGTTTATGGGGGTTGGTTGTATCCCAAACGCTCGGACAAATCTAGGTGTGAATGAAGGGGAGCTCCGACAGTTACTCGGCTTCATTGTCGAAGCTGATTCTAGTACCAGCAGTGCAACACAATCAGTGAAGCGTGGGTCGTATGCTAGGCCTAAACCTCCGTGTGTATTATGTAATTTGTCTCACCGACTTTGGCATTGCGATGACTTTAAGCAAATGTGCCCCAGAGAAAGACTTGGCCCCAGTATCCCGCCGGGTAAATCTGGTGACGGTGACAGGTGTCGTCGCTCTTGGAAGCATGTAGAGCATCTGGCTGACCAATTTTGGTGTTAATGGTTAAAATTATATTTGCCGGAACTACAGAAAAGGTCCAAGAGGTCGGGCGTTTAAAGTAGTTTGGCGGTTGGGGTATTTAGTTCTGATACTAGATGAAGCGACCCCTCGTAACATCTGGCCCCTTGCGTTGGTTGTTAATGTGAATCGCAGCAGGGTTAGTCATTGAGCTGGTGCGCCCGTTTACTAAGACCGCTTTGGTAGAATCTGCAGTTATTTCTTCTTGAGCTCCTCAGAGAGATGTGTTTATTTTCCCTATAACGTTTTGATTGTAAGCTTGGCTTCAGTGTCTATTTCGTTAATGTTTTGTGTATTTCAGTTTCAGGTTGTAAGACGTAGCTTGGGGTTTTGCTTGAAAGTGTTTTATTCAACGGGGGAGTGTCATCGCTGTCGATGAGTTTCATTTGCGTACTTCTTTCAGGGTATTCTACAGTGACCCGGGTCTTTTACTTCGGTCAACCATGGGTCAACGATTAAGTTGTTATTGTTCTGACCTTTTGGTGATTCCTCTCCAGCTGGTATTCGGTCGGTCTCCACGCTGTCGTTCGAGTATATACATATTTTGTTATAGCCGTATATCCCTGTAAGTCGCGGTATAATTATCTGTTAAAGCTGCAGATAATTCCCGTTAACCCTGTAGACCCAGAGTACCGCCGAATGCCGTGCCTGCATAAGTGGTCCATGGGAGGCTTTGGTAACTGGGCTGTGAGGGTGAGATCTATCGTTCGCCCAAACATTACTTCGGCGGGCGGGTATCATGTGCTCTCGTGGTCCGCAAAATTAACAACAACCTAGAATTGTATGTCCAGCTGGTTTTATCTGGGCCTAGTAGCGGCTATACAATTACATTTGCAACAAGGGCTAAGTATGTATGCTAGCCCAGGCCCAGCGTAAGACAAAGGCCTGTCTTTCATAAAATGTATACAGTATAGCCAGTCTGAGAATACACGGCCATTTGCAGTCTTCACAGAGGACTAACCTACGCCTTGATGTGTTGTAAGTTTTTTTTTTTTCAGTACACGTGTGTCGTTGGCCCTAGTGTAAGTATGTTTATTACCATGATGGGGTGAAAGTCGAACGCGGGGCGCAACGTAGAGGTTTCATCTAGCCTAACATCCTATACAACATGACCTTTGAATGATAGATTTCTTAGCCTGAAGTTAGTGTATTTGACCGTCAGCCCATTATACAAGGCACAGGCAATCCCTGCCTGTGTTCGATGCCAAATGATACACTAGGACTAGGGCCAGTCTGTAATCTATAGGACAAGTCCGGTGTGCATCCACAGGATTCTTGGTGTACGTTTCGGCACACTGAACAGAAATTCTGCCCCCCACCATTGCCGACAAATATCGCTCCACATGATTGGCATACAAATGCGACACAAATGAGGCCTATATCAAAATATCTGTTTACGGATGTCTGTCGTGCGTAAAATGTCATATTTCTAGACTGGCCTAGGCCTACCCTTATTGCTACCTTTACTTTCATTCTAGGTGAACTCAAGTTGAATGGACTAGAGCCATTGTATGATTGTAATAAATAATACTAAGCCTACTGTCTGTTTACACATTGGTATTTCGTGAATTATTTGTGTATCGGAGCACGAGGAGGAATTCAGCGAGCTAGCACTAGCCTATCAAATCAGCTAGAGCTATTCACTCCAGTGGCATAGGTATGGGGGGGGGTTGTTATGCCCCAGAACTGTGCCCTAATTAAGTATGTCAGAATTAAGAAAAGGCCCCAAATTTCACTACAGGCTAAAATGACCAGACATCCCAGATTTCTTGGGACAGTCCAGTGTGACATCCCGATGTAGAGATTTGGAAAACATATTTATGTGTAGTCTCTAAGTAGTGTCTAAGATTGAACAATGAGCTAGTATTTAGAACTGCATATCAACGTACGTACATACGTGCGGTGGACTACAAAATGTCTGTAATCAAAGAATTCGTTTGCCAAGAGCATCACTGATTTGCTAATATTCTTTGATCATACTGACAATGCAGGCATTGGTTCTTTCACTCGGCATTCGTGCCCCGTCTTTGTGACCCACGTCTGTGTTTCTAGCTTTGAGTAACACGAAACTCAGCAGTACATTTTTGTTGACACTACAGTAAATTAAATGCTGAAAATCTACTACTGTGAAGGGTGTGCGTTACAGAATATTTACAGTATCAGAGGCCAAGAAACATTTGAAAAGGTTACAATTTTTAAGGGCAAATTATGCCAATTTGGATCATTTTTGGATATTTACGTATACATCCCTTATTATTTTCATTCTAATTACAGGTACAACAGCCTGTAAAAATAAGGTCAAGAAGTAATGCCCAAGAGAAGAGAGTTTCGGGCTTTAACCCTGAAGAAAAACGGGCAGCCTAGAAAAGCTTAGGTCTCTTCCGGAAGACCGGAAGATTTGGAACTGGCTGTCCAAAAAAAAAAAAAATCCAGTAAGGAGGAGCAGAAGCGCCTTCATGGCCAGGAGATATGCAGAAGAGGGCATGCGTCATATGTGTGAAGAAAGAGGTTCATAAATATGCCACTCACCTATAGAATCACATTTAATACCAATTTAATTGGTATTCAGTGCATGCGGAGAGCACAAAGAGGTGACTTGCTTCATCGAAGCGCACATCCGTGTCGTCCAATCTAAAGCTCCCAAATGATTGACACCAAGATTGGCTGTGAATTTTGGTGCGCTTCGGGCATATTCTTGCACTCATGTTGAGCAGTGTCATCTGTGTAACTTTCTAATATGTTGTTGAAATTTGAATGACTTTGCATTGTGGAACCTCCTTTCCATTCCTCTCTGGGATTTTTACCCTTTGTATGTAATCACGCGACGGTGTATATGTGACGCCTTCCTAGCGCCCGATGGAACAACTATTTGGTGGTTGATGACATCGTTGGTGGTAAGAGTATTGAAGAGCATGATGCTTTACATGTATGCTTTACATGTACTCGCAGAAAAGGTCTCAGGTAAAGTCAAGAAACAGACCTCATTACAGCTATTTCACGGCATTCTCACATATCTTGGCAAGGTTATCGTCAATTTAATCGAGACAGTCGGTTCACTCCACGCTCTAGCTCATACAACTTCAGAATAGTCATGGACTGACATTCACCAAAAAGCGTTTGACAATCTGAAGTCTCAAATCATCGATCCACCGATTCTCCAGTATTCCGATGTCACCTCACCGCCGGTCACGCTCACCTGTGAGACATCACAATTTGGAGAAGGTGCAGCCTGCTTACAAAATGGTCGTCCCGTCGCTTGTGCTTCTCGCACGATGACCACAACTGAACTATACTCAAATTGAGAAGGAACTCGTAGCCGTAGAGTATGCAATCGCATGCAATCGATTGTATGACTATTTTTACGGAAGAGAGATAACGGACCTTTCATCACAATTTTCAATAAACCTCTGCATGCTGCACCAGCACGTCTCCAGCGGATGATGTTACGCTTGCAAAAGTTCAACAGCAATCTAGTCTACAAGAAAGGCAAAGAACTTCTCGCAGAGCACTGAGAGTCATGGCAGTCAATTCGTTCTCTGATTGACGGAGTCGGGAACTGATGCAGTAAAGCCCATCACGATCAACAACGGGTGGCCAGCAAAACAGAAGCTGCTCCCACCGATCATTCAACTCCTTTTTGACAATGTAATTGTTGGAAAAGGATTACGTGCCGTTGTTCCACTGTCTATCCAAAAGGAATATGTAGAAATTCTTAATCCACGTAGGTATTGAAGCTACTGAAAGTCGCGTCTTTTGGCCCACCATGAACTGATATTGAAACACACAATCTCCACTATAAGTGCGACAAATTGGCTCAACAGACACGAGCATGGTAGATGTTTTTTCTTTCTTCTTTAAAAGAATGGCTGATAGTTACATAATCGTATCATATACACATATCACTTTCAGTACATTTTATAGTATCTTCACAACTTATTTCTAGTTTCCCATCTTTAAGCGGATATATCTGCTTGCAGAATCGATTGCCCTGACTGCCTTTTTCCATGTTTCGTCTGGATTATCGCTGGGACAGATTGAGTGGCACAACTCTCCTTAATGCACTTGCTTTGAGACGATCCAACATTTCTTTACCTCTTCGCCCTGATGTATTTTCATAGCATCTCTCTGGCGTCAGTTGATCCCCACTCAGTGTTCCGACATCACCCTTTCAAAAACTTTCATTCTCTCCTTAATTTCAATACATGTCAAACACTGCGTTGTAAAAGGAAGGTCTTCCTGGAAACTCAAATTTGTATCCACGTGATCCTGGTCCATAGAAGCTTCACGTAACTCATCCTGGACTGGAAATGGTGGTATGCGGCCCGTCCTGGTCGGGTGAAGCATACAATGGCATCCTACAGCATGAGAAAAAGGCGATGTACGAATCTTTCCAGTGATAGTTTGTAAAAGTAAATGGGCCACTGGAAAACTGCATCGCTATCTTCTTGCCCACCGCTACTTTCACAGACTCTCGTGACCGCTCCTTTTTGTGGTCATCATCTTTCTTCTCCAATGATCTCTGCCCTTTGTCACCTTCTCGTCTTTGTGTCTAAACAGGCAAACCTACAACCTCACACAAGCGTACAAAAATGATCATTGCATAAGTCTAACACTAGACAATAACAGCAGTATACAGTTAAAATTCTGTGAGATTTACAAGCCACCTTGGTTACCGAAGCTCCGCGAGACCGAAGCTCCGCGAGACCGGTCCGATCGATAGCTCCTGGCCGGGACAAAAGGTGTGACAAGTGTTCAAATGAGAAATCGAGTTAAGTTTGGGCAGTTAAATTTGGGCAATTAAATGCTCCACAATAGGGCATAGATACGGTTGGCGTTAATTTTTGTTTTTTGAAAGGTCTGGACCCCGACTTTGTAACTTTAATACACCGATATTAACGGTTCGCTGGTCGCGGTTTTTGTGATTTGAATTTGTTTAAAAAAAATATCCATTCTAAGTTGTGACTCTCTCGATCTTTTCTTTCATTTTTTTTCAATTTTTTCTCTTAATCTGACGATGAATATGCGAACGTTGCGGACCTTAGCCACCATCTTGGCCCATTCGAGTAAAAGGCTAACTAAGATCATTTGGGATGGGATGCATAGATAGCTTCATTCGCTCTCTGTAATCACCTAGTTTCTTTCTTTGTCATGGTACAAACTGGTAATATGATATTGATCTCTGTCCTTGAATTTCGGTGTTTTGTCCAATGGGCAAAGTAAAAATCCAATCCTCACAACCTTGGATGCCTGGCAAATCTGGGTTGTTGGGTTCACATTGCTCATTAGCAACGGTGGAGACCTGGAATTGTGTCTATTACTTCGTGTGACTCATTGCCCACTTCCCAATATGTGTATATATCTAATATATCAATATCTCTAATTTGCATAAATTTGCATATATTTTTGCTCCCGACATATGGTGTCATTCAACCCCATCGTATCACCAGGCACGTAGCCATGGGTGGGGGGATCATGAGGGGGCACGTGCCCCTCCCCCAAAAAATATTCAAAGTCTGGGTTGAAATTTCAACAATACCCACTCGGTAAGATCGTATACCCTCTCTTGACTGTAGATTCGCACGTATCATGTGACATGATACCCGATTCATTTATTGTAAAGCTAAAGGATTCACAATCAAAGTGTGGAAGGATGTACCTACCAGTTTTACCATTATTGTGCTGAAATAATACTACGCAAATGCGACAGTCAAAAAAATGACAACATACCGTATGAAAATGACTATGAAAATTTAGGACAAAAAATGGCTTTCACTTAAAAGTGAATTTATGTCAGAAAGTCCACCATTTTGCATCTTACCCCTCTCAGATAGGCAAACATTTTCCAGGGGTTGACCCCTCCCCCTGACACGGATCACTAACCCGTTGTGACCCCCCACGCCCATCCCTGGCTACTGCCGCTGCGTATCACAAACAAAATTTCCAGTTTCATTCAAGGATATCCCATTGGTTACAGAAAATATTAGTGCTTTATTTTGTAACGTCGGCCCTTTTGAAGTTTTTATTGGCACAATCGCCCTACCAGTCTCTGACAAAGCATGTTAATGAAGAGGGAGGAGATAAGTTAGTCAACTTGCACATACATTTCAGGAGTTCGTACGATCGTGTTGATGTCCTATAATTTCAAAAGGGTGTAACAAAAGTTTAGTAAATGTCCCATAAGTTTAGCCTAAACCGCGAGGTGTCATGAGTTAAAAAAAAAAAAGCCCTACGAAATCAAACGTTCATATCTGGAAACCCTCATATATCGGTCTCGCGGAACTTTTTATTTCGGTCTCGCGGACCTTCGGTCTCGCGGACCTTATAGAGCGTAATATTACACGTCAAACCAGTAACAGCTTCGCCCATATGCTTCAATGCAATTTCGGTCTCGCGGACCTTCGGTCTAGCGGGAAACCCCCAGCCACCGTGTCTATAGGATGAGCTATTGAGAACTATCAAAGGGATTAGCCACTGAAGAAAATTGATGTACTTTTTAAGTGCATGAAACGGTACAGAAACGAACCTCAAACCGTCTCAGAACCTCCCAATAATTACAAACTCAATACCACCCGGCCCGCCTGCACCCTAGCAAGTGGACCCCACCGTCTGCCAAACGTCGACCTAGACAAACGTTCAAAGTCGGACTCGACCCTCAACCTGACCTCCGCCCTCACCGATGCCAAGACGACGTCGGCAGGCCGCTCCTCTCCCCTAAATACAATGTTACAACGGTCCCTCCATAAGGCGAGCTTTATGGAAGCCGATACAAAGGTATCTCGCGAACACTTGTGTTGCACAACGGGGAGACGGACCATATAAAACGTTCACCGTGCCCAATTGGTTATCAAGATTGAGTTGGGTAGGAGTTAAAACTGGAATGCTGAGACTCTTGCTGGCCTGATATTTGGTGAAAGAAGCAGTAGGAATTGTTATGAGATAATGCAATTCTGGTGATACTGAAGAATGGTATCACGGAAGTGGCTAAGACGAGAAATAAACCGGTTTGTATCGACTGAAGAACGCCAGAGGACACGGCCAGGAGAACCCGTAAATTCGTTGAGGTCATTTATCCCGGCCACCAACCGTAGAATCACCCAGTCACGGCTACGATAATTTGACGAATGAGGTCTGCAATAGAGGCACCTCGCCGGATAACAAAATCCACTGGAACCTTAGGATCCTCCAGACGTCGATAATTATCAAATGAATAAACAATGGAGTCACCGACCAGTAGTAAATGAATACGAGATCCACCGTGATGTCACATGAACAAGGCAAATATGTACCTAACCACCAAATGAGCTCACAGATGAAGGCTAAAAAAGACAATACCAACTGAACTTTGAAGCACTACACTACAAGCATACACCAACCTAGGCTGTCAAGTGGCATACACTTATACATTACTCAGTATGCTAGTACCAAAACCTGTTCACAGTAAGTCACATAGAATATGTACAGGACGAATTTTTGACAGGCAGAGTAATCACGTCGGAGTCACCACTTTAGTAAATTGGGTTACCATGCTAAGGATAAGTATAAAAGTAACGTAACTTACCCCAAGCTGCGTTCGCATGCCTCCAAATGAAGACGAACCTGTAATGTGGCGTTTATTCGCCAACTGTATACAAAATGACAACAGTTCCACGAGATGTGGCGTTTATTCGCCGATCATAAGTACAAGTTAAGCAGGGAATTTCCCTAATAAATGATGGCGCTGTCCACAAATACAAATGGGGTCGCCACGAGGCACGCCTGTAATGGTTTACTGTATGTACTGAATACGGCTTAGCGCACGCTATATACGGCGAGGCGAGCACTGAATAAACAATTTAGTTCAGTTTGGAAAACCCCCCGAAGTACTTAGTGTATGGCTGGTGGGAAGCTAATACTAAAAATCCACAGGCGAGCGCGAGCTGTAGGGCATTCGAAGTGTAGAAGTTGTATTCTATCGCACAGTGATCGACCACGGGCTCTAGAAACTCGTTCTAACACAGCTGAATCCCTAAGGTTATAATGTTCGAGTTCATGAATGTTGTGTAGGGTATCGTTAAGTTGATCCGCCGGAAACTAAGTTGCGGTGGTCCAGAAAAGAGTAAAAAATATCCTGTTTGGTGAACCTTGAATATACGAAATAATATGTAGTAAGGTTCCAGGGACTGGTAACAAATGAAATAATGAAAGATGAACTGAAAATACGCGTGGATTATCAAACGATGCAAAGATTATTGAATGTAGCCAGGCTAGTATCAACTTTCACTGAAAAGTTTTTGTTAGGCGAGAGCGCCCCAATGACATTAGTTTGCTGACGTCAGCAAAACTATGGGAGGCCAATGGAAGCATGAACACAACAGTGTTTTCAGTTGCTTGCATTGAAAATGGGTTTACGTTTCCATGAAGTAACGTGGGTTCAGATATATGATTCATTATAACGTGCATGTACGGTGTCACATTTTTGTGAAGGTAAACGTTTCCATACAGTCTCACCCACTCCCTTGCCTTACGATCACACTCTTCAATAATGGTTGCTGTCGGCAATGGATCTTTCATAAGGCACTTTCAATGTCGGTCAATTTGGGAAGGTCTGGAATCAGATCTGCTAACTTGATTTTCATTTGGATCAGTTTATGTTCTACACTTGTAAAATCACGTTATTTCAAGCCGCAGGTTGCTTGTAATAAACTGTTAAAAATTAGACATGTTCTTTTTCTTATCGGCTTTAAATGCAACTTTCGCATTCTTTAACACTTTCTCATAAGTTTCAGTATCAACTGATTGATTACTTGATCACTTATTCTTAAATATAAATGCAGTACATCTGGGACAACATGAGTAATACCAATTTTGTCAAACATGGGAGGGGAGATGCATGAATAATTGTTTTTATTGAGTTTAGCCCTTGCTTTGTTTTTTTTTTCTAGTGTCTTTGCCCCATGGTCAGTATCCCTCATTGACCATTTTTGTGAGATATCTGCTCTCTCTGTAGAAGGGCATACACAGCAAACACAGCTAACAAATGGAACCCTTGCAAATGGCTAAAAAGGCCCAGATGTGTAGTCCAGGTCCCATCTCCACTAATAGAAATCCCTAGCTCTCACAAATGGGAAATAATTTGTGCATATTTCTAGCATTCGTAACAACTTTACCTGAAATGGCTAAAAGGCACCCGAGGTATTGAGTAATTGCATGATATTAAAACGTTTATTAAGTTCATCACTCTTCGCTTTGATTGCTTTCAAACTCGGGAGTGATGAACATGATGCCAGTCTCAAGTATCCTTTATCAAATATACCATATAAATCTTCTCGTCCTCGTCTGCTCCTGAACTTGCGGATGGTTGTGAACTTAAAGCTTTTAATAAAAGCCTGTTTTAACTTTCTCCAGTGCCTTTTGTCTCTTTCTACTTGAATTGGCCAGTTCCTGTTCAAGTTTCCGTCTTGCATTTCCGAGGCATATTCTGTATGTTGCAGACTGCCAATTTTGCATGAGCTTCTTAAATGGACGACCATCACTCATCCGCACTTTCTTGGCATGTGACACTAAATGTTTAACTTTGCTCATTGCTAGCTCAGATCCTTGACCAAGGCCGAATATGTGGAAGTATGTGACCAGAACACACCATGACGCATTGTCTGCCTGGTGGTGGCAACGGCATCGTGATCATGGATTTTTACACAGTTAAAATTTTTTTCATGTCCATGTGGTTGGTGGTCTCCCTGACAAACCTTATGTTCAGTATATAGCCCCTGTAGAGCAGTGTAGAGCTTTGTAGTGAATATTCAGTTAGAGGAGGTCGCTCAAGTAACCAAAACTGGAAAGTGGTGGGATTAATATAACAATCTCCGTAACTATTGAGAACTCTTAGCCACCAATTATGTCCGAAAATACTGTCCCCTTGCCTCAGAGACCTTAACCTGTTGACTTTACGCTGACTCTTTAGTTCAGAGGTGAGGGGTCGAAGTGAGCTACAGAATTTGTCGTATGTGTCACGTTGAGTTGGAAATGACAATGTTACCTCCGGATCCTGTTTTCTCGCAGCATTAAGGGCCTCTTTAACTTTGATGACTATATCTCCATTCAGTAGTGTCTCAGCACAAGTTTGTTGCAGTCCTCCTTCTACATCTGCAAGAGTTCATCATATTTTCTCGGCCATCTAATATAATGAACCCTTACCTCTTCTTGCCCTTCAGCTGTTGTGCCCTTGTGCCCTCAATCTTAAGTCTACATTAAGAAGATACAAAAGAAATATACACAAGTAGATGGTATTTTTTCTTACATCTTGTACTGCAGTTTGAAATGTAAATCTCACCGAAAGAGTTGCCTTGTCGACCAGCTTGCCTTTCGAGTGAACTTTCATGGAGCTGTCTGTAGTTGAGAACTTCAAGCTTCCTCAAATTATGTCTAGCTGCCATAGTAATGGCCCAAAAATCAAAAGAAACAAATAGAAACTACTGTCTCCTTTTTTTCTGTGAAGTCTCAGTTGAGTTGAGTTTAATACACAGTGTAGGTGCGGAGGTAGAAAAAATTGTAAAACTGAGCAAACAGTAAAGTAACAAATCTGATTGGTTCTTAATTTGCCCATAGCACATATTGTCCAATGAGATTCATTTTACCATTAAACGAAATTTGCAACTACACAGCAATTTCGTAACAATATTGGTCTATGTTTTCTCCATTGGCGGAGGAAGCTAGTCACTTTTAAGAAAGATCTATACACCATTAGAAAGAAAACACTTTTCAAAACCGTTTGAACCGAAGCTGTGGTCCATCGTTAAGTTTACAACCAGAAAGCCAAAAGGCTTAGTGATTCCTTGCATTGCTTTTCATTTTGTTTGAAGAAATGGAGATGTTTTATTTAGAATGGCGATTTACATATTCAAGTGCATATTGAAAAGGTAAATTTGGATGTATGATCTGTTAATTTCTACCTTTTATATGGAGTCAATTTGTAATAAGTTATAATTGAATGAATTACACCAACAAAAGAAAAGTTCATGATTTTTATGTTGAACCTTTATTGTGAACATGCAAACAGCTTCTCAATACTACAAAAAATACAAATGAAAGTAAGAACGCCTAAATCAAAACTACTTACATCAAAAGAACAACATAATGGTGAAACTAATAACAAGGCTATGCATAGGAAACTTACACTTCCAAAGATGATGGCAGAAGTATAAAGTTTGTAGACGTAAACTTAAATTGTGTTTTTACAGTGAGAAATAGATCAACGTTTTGGATCCATTGCAAAACGTCCTTTTTTTGTATACTCTGTTTAACAAGAAATGTTTAAGCCTGGGTATAATTAACATGAAAGGATTAATAAAAAGAGAATAAAAAACAAACTGTAAAAAATAATCTCCAATGTATGTGATCCATTTACATCATATATAATATGTAATAGTTGTCCAATATCTGAAAGACAGAATGAATTGTCTGGGAGTTGCATATGTGTATTTCTCGAAAGTTCTAAACTTTGTCAAGGATACTGTAAAAAGGAAAAAGATGGCAAGTGGAAGATGCGAATACAATTGACAAAAGCTTAAAAGATAAAGAGAATAATAAAACCGTTTGAACCGAAGCTGTGGTCCATCGTTAAGTTTACAACCAGAAAGCCAAAAGGCTTAGTGATTCCTTGCATTGCTTTTCATTTTGTTTGAAGAAATGGAGATGTTTTATTTAGAATGGCGATTTACATATTCAAGTGCATATTGAAAAGGTAAATTTGGATGTATGATCTGTTAATTTCTACCTTTTATATGGAGTCAATTTGTAATAAGTTATAATTGAATGAATTACACCAACAAAAGAAAAGTTCATGATTTTTATGTTGAACCTTTATTGTGAACATGCAAACAGCTTCTCAATACTACAAAAAATACAAATGAAAGTAAGAACGCCTAAATCAAAACTACTTACATCAAAAGAACAACATAATGGTGAAACTAATAACAAGGCTATGCATAGGAAACTTACACTTCCAAAGATGATGGCAGAAGTATAAAGTTTGTAGACGTAAACTTAAATTGTGTTTTTACAGTGAGAAATAGATCAACGTTTTGGATCCATTGCAAAACGTCCTTTTTTTGTATACTCTGTTTAACAAGAAATGTTTAAGCCTGGGTATAATTAACATGAAAGGATTAATAAAAAGAGAATAAAAAACAAACTGTAAAAAATAATCTCCAATGTATGTGATCCATTTACATCATATATAATATGTAATAGTTGTCCAATATCTGAAAGACAGAATGAATTGTCTGGGAGTTGCATATGTGTATTTCTCGAAAGTTGTAAACTTTGTCAAGGATACTGTAAAAAGGAAAAAGATGGCAAGTGGAAGATGCGAATACAATTGACAAAAGCTTAAAAGATAAAGAGAATAATCTCCAATGTATGTGATCTATTTACATCATGTATAATATGTAATAGTTGTCCAATATCTGAAGGACATAGCATAAATATCGGAGTTGCATATGTGTATTTCTGGAATGTTGGCAAGTGGAAGATGTGAATACAATTTACAAAACTTATAAAACACTAAGCTCCAAAAGAAAAGAAAGAAACTAGAAAGAAAAGAAAGAAACAAACTAGAGCATCAGGCAAGTGTTTACACTTTACAGAAATATGTTGCTGACACTAGTGGGTAGTGAGGGTACTGTAAGTGGATAGTACAATCACACATAAGTATTCAAGTTTTTATCTTGTGTTACCTTATTTTCAAATGTGGCTGGCCAAGATATCCGGTACACCCCTAACATTGTTGTGTGTCGTGTGTGGTGAAGATGGAAGGAGAATAACTGACAAAGATGTTTCTGTAGCCTTGTAGGCCGGTCACATCGGTCAACCGAAAAAGGTTCTTTAATGAAAGACTGATCATTTAGGTAATATCATGGTCTGACTAATGAGTATACAATGCCAAAGGTTGTTGATTCGTGAATTCGTGAATTGGCCTGAAAATGTAACATCGCCATCCACTTGTTATGTTATATGTATGAGATGAATTTTTTTTTAGAACAAATACAACTGTTTAACATTGGAAGTTTACAAGTATACTTTTGATATGTAAAAAACTTTAAAAAGTTGTCTTTAAAGCTAGTTTTAGTGAATGTTGTATATTTTCCGTTCCGTTTTGGAGATATTGCTATTTGTTTCCTATAACAGGAAGCCACCATTTGCACAAACGATGACTTGTAGCAAGTCTGCTATGATGTCATAGACCCACAACAATATGGACAGTTTGTTTGTTTGTTTTTTTTTATGTTTGTCAATTATTTTCTATGTTGCAGTCAACAATGTCATTTTCGGTCCAAAGTTATTTTTTCTGAAAGCTGTAAATTTTTTGATATGGTGGACATGTCCACATATTTCTGTTTCCATGAACAGAAGACGTTGATCATGAAAACAAAGAAATACATCGCAACCTGGTTCTGTTGTGGCTCTGCTGTAACACTGTTTGCAGGATGGTAGATTTGTTTGCTGTTTGCAGGATGGTATTTATGTTTTAAATCTTGATCATTATGAGAGACTTGGTGGCTTTGGTGCAACTATTAGATTATAGTAAAATTTAAATGGACAGGGTTCAAACCATTTGTCATGAATTTGTGAGCCCCATTTACTTCATATGTTCTTCTAGAAGCAATTTGTCAATATTTGAGGTCATTTGGCGTCACGGTTGTGGTCTACAGATAACCGTGATTATGAAGATAAGAGAAACTTACAAGAACATTGGTCAAGTCAGTAGACTTCAACTGTCTTCTGTCCTGGTAGACATCAACCTCCACATTTTCAATTGTGACTTTTTGCGACTGGTGTGAAGAGTCAATTTTGTGTGCATGGCTTTTTTTTTTTTTTTTTTGCATCTCTTTATTCACGTTGTTGTTAAGAAGGACATGTTCACCTTAATATTTCGGTTACATTATTTACATCAAATCTTACTGCGGAAATTCATTGAAATTATACATACTTTTCAACATGTTACAAAACAACATTTAAAGGGAGGTTACAGCCGATCGGTACTTGTTTGCTGCGTCAAACTGATTTTTGTTTCATTAAAATATATAATTCCACTTCGGTGCTAAATTTAAACTTGTGGCTGAATGTAATAGCATTTGGTCTTGAACATTTTTGCTTACAGGAATGTAAGAAATACTTTGCATAGAGAAGGAAAAAATTAATTATGCTTCTGCTATTGTCTAGATACCCAAAGTGAACAGTTAACTCATCTAATTCTACTTCATCCCTCAAGCAACTTGAACAAATTTCTTCCCAGAACGCTTTTGTGACAGGGCAATTCCAGAAGAGATGTTCAATTGTTTCACTGTCTGCATTACAAAAGGTACATAATGGGGACTCTTTAATCTTTACCTTAAATAAAAAATCATTAGTTCCAACAATTCTGTGGAGGTATCTAAACTGAAAATACTGGATATTTGCATCCCTAACAGTAGTATGAGGCAACGTAAAAATAAGTTTCCAATCAAAATCCCAATCCGGGAACAGTGCTTCCCATTTACTAGTTGACAATAATTCAAATTGACACCACTGTCCTGACCTAAGGTTGTTTTCCAATGAGACGGGATTGCGGAAATTATACCATAATAGTGGGTAAAAGGGAAGTTTCTAATGCCATGCTTATCAACAAAGTTCTGATACAATACAATAGAACACCACCCTCTCTTGTAAAAAAGTCCCGTACTTTGTAAACCTTATTCTGTTTTAATACATCGAAATAAACAATCCGTTTGTTAATTTTGATTAAATTACTGTTTAATACCACTTGGCTTGCAAAATCATTTTGAGGCGTAGTAAAACCAAAACTTGCCCAAGCGTCACAAACATCACGGATAAAGTTGTTTGATAAAATTATATCACCTCTATTAAAATTGCAAGTAAAAAGAAAATCACCTCCATAATTACGTAAGGCATAAGTGAAAAATAATTTCCAAGGTCTATTACTATCATCAACGTACATTTTAACCCATTTTGTTTTTAAGCTATTAGCAAAAATTCGAATACAGCTCTCTTCACCTTATCGGGCTTATGATTCCAAATAAAATTGAAAAATAACTTATTCAAATCATCGAAATAATCATCATGTGGATTAGGAAGCACCATAAATAGGAAAACCAGCTGAGAGAGAGCAAAGCTTTTTATTAAAAGAATCTTCCCAATAGGAGTTCTATCTCTTACTGACCAAAGTCGAAGAGTATTTTTTACCCGAGAAAGCTTGGGTAAATAGTTTAAACGGAAAAAATCTTCTGTATGATGTGAAAAAGAAATTCCCAAATACTTCATAACGGTAGTATTTAATTCGAAGTTAAAGCGGTCCAGATAATTAGGATGACACTTGGACAACGGCCCAAGTAGGGATAAATGTGATTTATCAAAATTAATCTTCAGACCGGAACCGTCAGTAATAATAACAGTATCATCAGCATATTGAGATATCTTAAGCGATGCACCAGAAATTGTGATGCCTTGAATTAACTGATTGGAATCAATCAACGAACAGAGATTTTCAGTACAAATAATAAAAAGGTAAGGGCTCAATGGGCAACCCTGTCGAACACCACGTGATATTCTCAAATAATCAGACAACCATTATTTGAAACGCATGAAGTAACATTGCTATACAATACATTAGTCCAATTCTTAAACTGCTGTCCAAAATTAAAAATTGTAAGAGTATGTTGAATATAGCTCCAGTCCAGACGATCAAAAGCTTTTTCGAAGTCTAAAAATAATAACCCTCCTGGTACAGATTTTTTTCACAATATGTAATAAGGTCTTGTATTAATCTTATATTTTCGCCTATAAATCTTCCTTTTAAAAAACCTGTTTGCTCATTATCTATCATTGCTATGCATTTAGCTGCAATTTTGTACATCTCATCATTTAACAAAGAAACATTAAGCTTCCACACACCTGGTCCTCTTACATTTCCCAAAAGAACAGTTAAAGTAATATGGTCATGGTCAGAGCCAAAAATCGGCGATATATGTATCTAGGATACAATTTTTAAGATGAGAGGATATAAGAAAGAAATCAAGTCTACAGTTAATTTCATCATCAACACTGGAATGCCAGGTGAACTTTCTGGTCTTAGGATTACGCTCCCGCCATATATCTACTAGGTCATAAGTTTGAACAAGTTTACTAACCTCACGACGAACATTAAAATTTGTACGGGGTAGGCCACCCGTTTTATCAAGGTCGAAATTCCATACGAAATTAAAATCACCACCCCAGATTATGGAGTCAAAGTAAATATTTTGCAGTTGTTCCTTAATTTTGTAATAGGTATTACAACTGTCGAAATTGGGGCCGTACACATTGATAAAGCACAATTCAGTGTCCTCAATATTCAAGGTGACAATAACGTATCGCCCTTCCCCGTCTAATAACTCGAGACTCAGGGACTGAGAAAAAAGTGGGTTCAATAAAATGGCCGTACCCCTACTTTGGTTTGTACCATGTGATAAAATTAAGTTTCCACCCCACTCATTTCTCCAAAATTTAAGATCACGTTCGATGGAGTGGGTTTCTTGTAAAAATATTACATCATAATCGTTTCTATGTAAATAAAGGAAAAGTTCCCTTCGCTTCCTGTTGTCACGCAAGCCCCTTGCATTAAAGGAACACAGCTTTAGTGTAACCATTTTTGGGTAAATAGCAAAATGTTTGGTAATCACCATAATGATATAAATCACTGATGATTCGGATAAGATACTATATACATGTATCAGATGCATAGAAGAAATAACAAAGAAAGAAAGAAGAAAGAAAAAAGAAAACCAAATCCAAACAACATTCCCAAACTTGGAAGTTGACAAACGGCCATGAATCATAGTGGCCATCTTTGAAACAACAAAAACAACAACCTGTGCGGGTTCACTTAAATGGAAGTAGTCAGTATCAGAACAGATTTTCGGAAAGGAGACCACCGAATCCTAAGAATAGAAATCCTTCATGCCGTAGTATTATACAGGAGGGCTTTCCATTACGGTCACGCCATTTGCCAGCAGAAAAACGTAGTCGTCTACCTTCTGGAAAAAGCTGCGAGACTAGCCTACTCCACTTTCGTTTCTCTAATAAATCAATCTTGGTAAGATCATCGGTCAGGAAATAATCCTTACCGTTGAGTTTCTCCCTTTGAAATTTCAGTGCCGTTATTTTGTCCTGATAGAAAGACAGTTTAACCAGTAAATGGCGAGATCTAGTAGGGTGGGTTCGGCCATCTCTGTGCGCTCTTTCAATTTGGGGGTTGGCAACACCTACTTCTTCAAGTACAGATTTGGCGATTTCAATGCAGTTCTCCCCTCCTGAGGCAGGATACCCAACAATACGTAGGTTACTCCTTCTGGAGAATCTTTTTTGCACATTGAATTAGATGGGCCTGTTCGTGGTTCACGCGTTCAAGTTCTTCAACTTTCTTTTCAAGTAGCTCAATACGTTTCGTCTGAGCCTTGTCCTTCTTTTCAAGCTGATCCACTCTCTTAGTTCAAAACTCCACAGCTTTCTCAAATTCCTTCTCAATTCGGCCGAGTTCATCATTGATGCGTCTCACGTCTCTGCCTATTTTTCTCAGCGATTTTTCCATTGACAATTGCAATGATTGCATAGGTGCTTCTCCAAGTTCACTCCCTGAATCGTCTGTGTTCTCCCAGGTTACGTAATTGTCCTTACGTGAAGCAGACCTCCTTACTCGCTGACTCAGTTGTTCAAGAGTAGGCTGAATGTTTGGCCTGGATTTGCTGTCTTGGGGGCCACTCATACTGAACATAAGTATACTCAAGATGGTTTCTAATGATATTAAAATATTTGTGTGCATGGCTGTCCCACACCTTCACGCAAATCGTCTGCACCATGTTGCACGTCATATACCTAAATATGAAGCAAAAAAAGGTTGATTAAGTGAATGCTTTATGTGTGTAAAAAAATAACATGATATCTGCATACAAATTTATTGTAACAGTTTGTCTTCAAATTAAGAACAGAATTTAACATAATGCACAATCATAGTCAGATACAACCGAAGATAACCAAAATGCTTAAAAGTATGAAGTTTTGATTACTTTTGGTACACTTGAGCTTGATCCAGAATTACAAAAGGCTCTACAATATTAATGTTTGGATCAATATGGTACCATGTATGAAATACATTGTACCATGTATGAAATTGCTATGATATTTAACTTGAAATATAATACTGACAAGGTATTGAACAAAGTACTTCATCTATTTGTGACGTCGATCATAAAATATATAGCGTTAGTTCACCCTGTCAAAAGTATCACAAAGTTGCATCACTCAGTTTCATCTAAGCGATGATTCTTTTGATGTTACATTGTGTCAAGTATGAAATGCTGGAAACATGAAACTTCCCAAACCCCAATCGTACATTTTCAAGACTGCATGTTTCCTACTTGAGCTATTGTAACAAATTGTTGTAACAAAGTTATTAGAGTATGACATTCGATTACCTCAGGTGACAATTACCTCCAATCTTGATGGGGTGCATCCTCTTCATATAATGCATCTATGTGCTTAGCATGAATAGTATCTATGCTTACCTTTCCATATAATACAATTTTATTCAAGTACAATTACTTTTCATGCTTCCTACTTGGTGACCCCTGGTGACTTTTGATCTCCACTAAAATAGTTCTTTCTCTTGATGTAATGCAACCACAATGGTACACATAAGAGTATCCATGCTTTCTACTTTGAGATACACTGTGTGTCCTCAGATAACCTTTGACTTGCATTAAAATCAATAGATTTTTTCCCAGTATAATAAATCTACGTATCAAGTACGTTTGGTTTTGTGCTTCCTATCTGAGAGGTATTGTTTTAACATTTTTTTTCAGTTCACCCTCTCATGACCTCTAATGTTTGACCTCCACCAAAATCTGCACACAGATTTGTCTGTTCATGTAAAGCATCTACATATTAAGTGTGAAGATTATCCACGTCATGACATCTTTAACATACAAAACATAACATGGTCATACTGTATTTTACCTGAGCAACAGTGCCCTGGATGGAAACCCTCGTCTTTTTTGGAGATAATGTTGCCTCAGGCAATGTACAAAGGGGGCAAGATAAAATTGCTGGAGTTTTTGAGGGTCCAATGGAAAAGATGATCCAGTTTGAAATATCTTCAAAATATTTTCAGATCATAGCAGATTAACCAGAATGCAACGCAGAGGTTTCAATGATTCTTTGCAGAAAAATTTCAGCTATTTTACATGAATGATGTGCATGTCCTGGACCAGTTGTTTTCATCAATATGATGCATGTACATGACATGTCAAGTATGAGAAGTATCTTTGATCCCTGCTTTGAGATATCCTAACATTGTTCGAGGGAGAGGAATTTATGTAGACAGACGGACAGACAGACAAACGGAGCCCAATCAGAATAGCTCACCTGGTGTGAGTTAACGAGTGTGCATAAATGGTATATTACAAATTGAAGTTTGACTGCGAATATGTAAACACTGTTGGCAAAGCAATTTAAGTTGCATATTAACTATGTGCTGTAAATAGTGTTTGCTTGTATTGTTCATTGCAACGAAGTGGTATCTTTGTTTCCAATATTTTAGGCATAAATGTTGTAAATGCAGCGGCGATTATTATTACGTGAGCTTCGTCGGGTACCTGACGGGTAACCCGAATCAATTACTCGGTTCCGATTTTTGAAACCGGTGAAAACACTAATTTCAAGAACAACAAGATGTCTGAGAGGTGTTTTCTACTATTATGCACTTATCAATTGAATGACGCACCCCACTACCCCCCGGCATTGTCATTCACGAATGATGGTATATGCCTCATATATTTTATTTTCCCCGGTAAACTGTACAAATAGCCTTGCCCTTTTTGAGACCAATCTTCAGGCCTGTGATCCATCTCAGTGGTGAGTTCACTACAATAGGTTTATGCAACCAAATACCATTACCTATTTTGTACTTCTAACACTGGAAAATAAAAACTTTCATCAGAATCACCACATATATATTCCTTACATGTGCACAGATTTTATGCCAAAATAACTGCTGTAATGGAGGGTGCACTTATGTAAATCAGTGCTAAGATTATGCCATCAAGCTTTAGAAAGGACTAGACCATAACCAGCCTATAGTAATGAATAGCACTGAAGTCAAATGTTGACATTTTAGATTGACCACAATATCTACATCTTTAAGTCAAATACACAAACATGTATATGGAAACTAGTACAAATTTTGTAACTGCAGTTTTGTCAGAGAGTTAGTTCCTAATATAAAATACGTCAGTACGGAAGTCTTAGTCCACTATGAGTGAATTCCAATGCTGCTTACTAGGCAATTTCCTTTTTGGTACATAAGAAAAATCTGCAATGAATAAATGCACACAAAGTTTATAGCAACTTACCAGAAAATTTAGACTTTAAAACATGTCCACACAACTGGGTCACTTCACAAGTATGATTTTCGATTATATTCTCCCTAGACAGCTTCGGTAAGCAATCTCAATTTTTTGTCTTACACTGAACTTACTCAAACAATGCCAAGTAGCAATCATAAAGTTCTGAGTTGATGGTTACAGCATCTGGAAAACAGAAAAAGTATAAGCTACAATAGGTATGCCTAGGACAGCATATGACTTACTACCAAATGAGCACTTGCCTAATTACACTTTTCTCACTAACCTCGACCATCATGAAAAGAATGCATTCATTGACATCCCCAAATATACAACTGTCATGTCAAAATCTAGACTAACTTCAGAATGAATTGAGTCGCTATATTGATATACCAGGTACACCTGGTATTATACCTATACTGACAAAATTGAAATCAGTCACAAATGGATACACACAATGGTAACTACCCAGTAAAAATAATACATGCTGAAAATTCCCGCCTACAATATACCTGCCAACATTGATTAACTATCATCTTGACCGCTGACACCATATACTAATGTCCTGCTTGCAATGATCATGTAGTAATTATCATGAAGGCCAAGCAAAGGTTGGTACATCGCTGAAATATCAAATATGATTCTACTTTTACAACTGTTGCAATGACTAGATGTAAATCATGTTTGCATTATACTAAAATGAAACTTACAAAGTGACCCAATAGTATTCAATTCAACAGAAACACGCAGAGACTATTTCAACAGACTATCAGACAGACAGTTTTAACTATCGAACAACAAATCTATATATAAAATGTGCAACAGTGTCAACTTTTTCCCCAAAGCAGCTAATGAGACTAATCCTGGAGATTAATCCAGCTGGCCTTTCGTGAGCAAAATGCCGAAGGTATTGAAATATAGTCTGACCTTTAGTTTCTAAGGACTCTTGACAAGTTCATTAAAGTGGCACATCATTGTCCATGCTTTCCAGCTGAAATGGGTACTCTTCTTTTACGCCTGCCAATGTTATGCTGCTTGTATCGATCGTAGTAGAAAAGTTTCAAGTTTGACAGGATGATATCTGCATTACTTTCAATGCAAGGGTCCCACTTTGCTGAGAAGCTTCGTCTTCCACCTCTCGTTTTTTCCTCACTTGGGGTTTGGATTAGACGACGACTCATCTTCGGAAGTACTCGTCATAATGATGTTCCTGGCAGATATTGTTCAGTCCGTCGTAAGTTATTGATTCTGTTTTCCATTTGCTTCAGCATAGAAGCACAACCATCTCCGATTACTTGACTATCAGTCTAGTCCTTGAAGCCTTCTGGGTGTGTATCAACAATTGTTTTTGCGATGATGGCAAGATTGTAACGTCCAGGGTTACAATCAACTTTCAGAATCTCATCACAGACAATACGTATCATTTCCCTTGGAGCTGGGCAGGAAAACTCAGTCTATGTGCACTCTGATAAATGGCAGTTCATGTTACATGTCCATCGAGTTGCTTTTGGA
The DNA here is from genome assembly GCA_021234535.1 of Stichopus chloronotus. NCBI lineage: Eukaryota > Metazoa > Echinodermata > Holothuroidea > Aspidochirotida > Stichopodidae > Stichopus > Stichopus chloronotus. The sequence continues at coordinate 4,894,987 of CM037833.1, forward strand.
TAGGGACTATGGAACGTCACAAGGGCCACAACATACGATGATGATGATATTTGTCATGTTACTGTACTGAGAGTATATATACGTCATTGTGCTAGAATTGTATGTCGATACCATTAGCAGAAGTGATGATGGTGTTGCTAAGGCCCGTATCTAGGGTAATCATACACAGTTAAGCTACTCTCACACAGTCAGGAATAGTCCCGTATTTCGTCCAGAATGGTACACACGGGACAGTTCGAGACGATTCGGGACAGTTCGGGGGGGGGGTATTCGGGAGCAAGCAAAGTGAAATTCGGGAAGGTCGAAAAATTTTCAACATGTCCAAAAAAACGTCCCGTATTTAGACTCTTCGGGACTGTTTGGGACAATTCGGTACTATTCGGGAACTATCTTATTCCCAAATAGCCCCAAAGCCCATGCAATATTGCTCCCAGCAGTACAGAAGCTCATGAGTAGAATCCAGTCCATCCAGTTCATCATTAGGCCCAGCCCACCTTATCCCTGGCCAACATGCCTGTAAGCCTGTACCTGACGATCAACGCAAGCGCAAGAACTCACTGCACACCCCAGCGTACCACAGATGATGGCATGTTGGACCGTGGCATCTAGCTGGTCATCCATGACGATTTTAAATGATGGCGGAAGATGGCCTCCAGGGACCATACGGGGCGATACGCGACAAGTACGGTACAATTTGGTACTATACGGGCCCATACGGGCAGATTCCGGTTCCACTCTAGAATCGCCCGGAAAGTCCCCCGAATAGTACTACGGGACGAATACGGGACTATTCTTGACTGTGTGAGAGTAGCTCTAAGCAAGATTTGTAGGCGTGTGTGGAGGTGGACTGCGGAAACGTCAGTTATATGAGTTGTTTGCATTTGTAGCGTATACTCTACTGACTGTAAATACCTATGGCGGCAAGCACAAGCACATTGAGGAAGACCTGAGCACACATGAATGGTCAGTAACTTTCAAACGTGATCAAATCTAACGGCCCGGCATGTCAATTTCGCGGGAACTCTTTTTGCTATCAATATGTACAAACTCAGTGACCTAATTGGTTCCTTCCAGTAGCAATACAGCATTTCTGATTACAGTATAATGTCAATACAATGATGTTTACTGTCAGTATGTTATGCCATAGTAACTCCATGACTGGTTGTGTTGTAGTTCGTGTTCATTGCAACAAGAGGAAAAATCTGCAGTTACAAAAAAATCACCATCGCTGCGACGTTCTGCTGGTAGCCATTATGATGTACACATGCTAGAGAAAATAGTAATAATGTAGGAAGCCCACGTAATTCTAGCCGTGAAATATTGAAATGAAATTCACACTGATAGACCCAAATGAATAGCTGCTCAGAATTGCTCAGAACTGTAGTTTGCCAATAGAAAACGCCCTCTAACCCTGGATTCATCCAGGTCAAAGGTCATCTCTGCCAGTTGATCCTTTCGCTGCAGGATCATAATGGCGACGATTCGTCATTGTTGGAAGAGCTTAAAGGTACGGTGCGAGAAATCCAAAATGGCAACAAACCGTTAACTGAAAAAGTCAATCTAATCGAAAATAAACTGTTAGGTGATGAAGTACTACACGAAAACTTTGTAATGAACATAATTTTCTGTTTCATTTGGTAGTGTGTAAATAGTTCCCGTTTTTGCTTTTCCTGGGCCGGTTTGAGTTTTGTTTTGTCTGTGCCGTTTCATGCACTTAAAAAGTACGGAAACTTTCGAACACATGGACGCAATCAACAACCACTTGTGAGTAAGATACTGCAACAACAGCCTGATCCTCTTCCACGAGTCTCATGTGTGACACCGCCAAGCTGAATTTTGGCCCTGAAGGACGCATTGTAAAAGGTGAAGTTACCAACACATTTGTCATTGCATGATTAAAACAGGGTATTAAGAGGGAGGACCAATAATCTTTACAAAGTTTGTCAATAGCAGTTACTGAGCACAGTACATGTGGCTCTTATCCGTTTCACTCAAGATGAGTATGCCAACCTTGTAGTATAAAGAAAATTTAGCAAGCAAACGTCACAGACGTTTAGGGTTTTACAGCGTAATACCTCCGGTTTCGACACAGAGGCACTGCAAAAAAAAAAAAAATCAGCCGCTGAAATAAGGTCAGCAGGTGCCACCACGACCAAGTACCTTTTGTTCGCAATATCAAAGTAATAACTATGATGTGTTTCATGAGTTTACAGAGCGAGAGGTCCCACACAATAATACTAGTGGTCAAATGAAGTTTTCTATACCCAATAATAAGCTTTCCGAAGGTCACACTCAGTTTATTTCCTCTGGAGCCATTGCTGAATGTCCGTGCTGTTATGTATGACACCTGATATACATATCTGCACGTTCGGCGTGCCATGCGTTTGATTACATAACTAAAAAACGTAAGTAACATGGCCGCCGTAGCCACGAGACGTAAGCAAGTTGTTCGAGTACTCTTTTGAGTTGAACCCACGTATCTAACAAAGTTTTGGCGACGAAGATGAGTGTTACATAGCGTGGAACATCGACGGTGGATCGTTTACAGCCTACACAAGCATTTCTTCCAGCATTTGATGCTACTTATAACGGTGAGGAAGATTGGGACTGCTATGTAGAGCGTTTTGAATTATACTTAACGGCTAACGGACTGGACTTGGTAAACGCTAATACAAACCCTCGTACAAAAGCACAAAAGCACTTTTAAACTCAAAGCCCCAAAGGTTATCCCAACTAAAACTGAACTACGTACATATACGGGGGAATTCGTCAAGATTCGGGGGAGGCTAAGGTCGAAGTACAGCTAGACAATCAAACGAAGACTCTGCCATTAATAATTGTGTCAGGAGAAGGGCCTACAATTCTTGGTATACTTGGCTCACAGAATTAAAATTGAACTGGCAGAAAATCCTAACAGTGAACAAGTTAGATATCAACATGACAGCCAGGCACAGGGAAGTCTTCAAGGAAGGTTTAGGGAAGTATACAGGGATGTAGAGGCACGGCCCAAATTTTTCAGAGCTAGATCAGTTTCATATAAACTGCAGGAGACAATAGAGGAAGAACTAGAGCGCCTGCAGCAACAAGGGGTGATTTCCCCTGTAGATCACAGTGAATGGGCATGTCCTATAGTACCTATCATCAAATCAGATGGAAAACGTGTACGAATTTATGGGGACTATAAACTAACAGTAAATCAGGTCTCATCTTTGGATGGTTACCCAGTTCCCAAAATAGAGGACTTACTGGCAACATTAGCTGGTTGTAAGGTTTTCACTAAGCTGGATCTCACCAGTGCATATCAGCAAGTGGAGTTGGATGAAGCCTGAAAGAAATACACAACGATAAACACTCACAAAGGGCTGTTTCAGTATAACCGTATGCCATATGGAATAAAATCGGCGCCGGGTATTTTTCAGAGGATTATGGAGAACCTATTGAAGGGCATTCCACATACCCTTGTTTTTGTAGATGACATCCTGGTGACTAGGTTGTTGAGGGAGGTGGTATGGGCATGGGGGGAACAGGAGCAGAGGGCATTCGAAAAAGCCAAGTCCATGCTCTGCAGTGAAAGTCTGCTTGCATATTTCGATAGTATAAAAGGGATAATGTTATCATGTGATGCTTCAAGTTATGGTATTTCGGCAGTGTTAGCTCATGTTAATAGTGATGGTTCAGAGGCACCAATAGCCTGTGCTTCCCGCACATTGTCTAGTGTGGAGAGAAATTATAGTATGGTAGAGAAAGAAGTTTTGGCGTGTGTTTTTGGTGTTACCAAGTTTCACCAGTACCTGTATGGGCAACAGTTTACTTTAGTTTCAGATCACAAACCATTGATGAGTTTATTTAATGAGAAGAAGGGAATCCCACAAATGGCATCAGGTAGAATTCAACGTTGGGCACTTACTCTGTCCGCTTATGACTATCAAATTAACTATCGGGAGAGCAAATTTATGTCGGAGCGGATGCTCTGAGTAGGCTATCCACCTCACATCAGGACACCCAGGTGCCCCTCCCAGGGGATGTCGTGTTGCTCATGGAATCTCTAGATTCAGGCAAGTCGCCAGTCAGTAGCAAAGAAATCAAAGGTTGGACAGACAGGGACCCTTCGTTATCACATGCCAAAGGAGTGGTCACAGAAGGATAGATCAGAGTTTAATGTCTGTGAAAGACGTAAGACTGAGCTAAGTGTGCACAATGGGTAGGGGGAGGATTATCCAAGAACTGCATGAAGGTCATCCAGGCATAACAGTCATGAAAGCAGTCAGCCGCAGTCATGTGTGGTGGCCGGGTCTTGATGACAGTATTAAAGAGTGTGTTAATACCTGTGAGTCACCCCTGAGTATGTGGAAATGGCCCAATAGACCTTGGTCAAGGATCCACGTGGATTTTGCAGGCCCCTTTCTAGGGAGCATGTTTTTGATAGTCTTCGATGCTAGAACTAAGTGGTTAGAGGTAGAGATTATGCATTTAATTCAAGCAGAGCCCACAATTGAGAAACTCAGGCAAATGTTTGCAAGATTTGGTATTCCAGATACCATTGGATCGGATAATGGGGCAACATTTACAAGTGAATTGTTCCAGGAATTTGTTAGCAGAAATGGTATGTCTCACGTCACAAGTGCACCCTTCAAGAGGGGAGTGTTATGTCCTGTGACTGAGTGATATATTAGTTTTGGGCGGACAGGGTTGTCAAATAAAACGTGTGAACCAGCCGCCATCTTAGCTGTTGATCCTTATCATTTTCTGCCTCCAAATACTACAGATAGAACATATGCAAATCTCGGCTAGGATTTTTGGTGTAGGTCAAAGGTCATCTGAGGTCACCAACAGGTAGAATGTGGACAAACTATGCTGACAATGTCTCAGAAATGACAAGCTTCATTATTTTCAAACTTTCATTGTATGTACTGCCCTTTAAGTAACTGAGATTGTGAGAGTTTTCATGTCGGTCAAAGGTCATCTGGGGCCTTTAGAAGTCATAATGTAAAAAGCTTGTGTTTACCTTAGGTCATCTGCAGGCGGACTATAGACAAAAGCAAGTTTGCAGTATCTCATGAACCACACATTGCACAAACTTTAACCTCGAGGGTATGTAGGACTTTCTAAGTAAGTAAGATGAGGGTGATGCAAAAAACTTGTAAACACTATGTACAGAGGGGACATAATTTCACACTTAATGTGGGCCAGAAGTAATCTGAGGTCCTTGAGTAGAAAATGTTAAGACCTTTCCTGGTGTTGTTTCACTTTTCTGTTTTTCCTATGGGAAGAAGGTATTTGAGCTCCCTTCCAAGCAAAGACTGGCACATTTAGGAAGTCTTTGAAGCATCTGAAAAGTATCTGAAAGCCCAGTTTGGTTAAGTTCAGCAGGTACATTACACATTTAAGCTTCTACAGTATTTAGTCCACGAATCGGCACTACAGTATTTGGTATCATGCTTTTTTTATTTATTGCTCTTGTTTATTGCTCACTTCCATCCGAGTTCCATCCGAGACATTTTCTTACTGGAGACTATCTTAATACATTACATGCGTACAGTAGGTATTGGAAAATGATGTACAGTATTAATGGCTTCATCTGGTAGCCCCTGGTTACTGTAGTATATTGCACGTATTAGGGGCAAGGAACCACTAAGCCTCTAGACTTTCTTGTTCACTGAAAAAGTTGAGAATTTTCACCGATCAGATTCTTCGACTCATTGCGTTTCAGTAGGTTCCTCTTTTTTCAACCAATCAAAGAGCGCGTACTGTAATACAGGATGTAAACATTGGTTTGTCAACATAAAAAGCAGAGCTCCTGGAGGAAGATGAAGTGTTTTGCCCATACATTCGTGGCGATATTACAGTAGACCAATTCTAACGAGATGCGTGGTTGAAATGTATCTATTCAGTTAATTTGTGGAAACATTCAGAAGAAAATCAGGCAAAGATACCGAAGTATTTCATTAACGAATTTGCCGAAATTATCGATAGTACAACACTAACGATTAACGTTAATACTTACACAGTAGCAGTGTTAAAGATATCCTAACCATACCACAGCCCGGAGGGTGTCACAGATTAGATTGTGCCAATGATAAATGTACTTTGTAGATGGATTTGTTACAATCAAAGGAAGAACCGAATTGTTTAAAAGCAGTCACCAGCTGTGGTCGAACGCCGAAAACGACATTAACACAATATCTTCAAGTAAGAAACTTTGCTAAATGTCATACTTCAAATGTAAATGTATTTTCATCACAGGAGGCATTCTTACTGTTTTCAGTGGGGGTCGAGGTCATTTGAGAAACTAGAGTCAAAACTACAGGTCCAACTACTACGCCCAAGTTACTATACGTCTTCGAATGTGAAAAGTGCAAACGTGAATACCACGAGAATGAGTGGGTTTAATCGAGGACTTTCGTAGTGGAAGAGGGGTCTAGCATTTCCTATTGCTTTGAAGCTAATTTCGAGAAATGACATCTGGATTTCGGATAGTCTGAGGACAACATTCAGGAAATCTATTTTCAGAGTGTGGAAGCACTGCAGCACGGAAGGTAATACTGTTTCTGCTTTGTAATATTGCTTTGAGAGCATCGACACCATATGCGGACGCTGGTTTAATGGGGGGGGGGCTTTACTTGAAGGGCACCTCACCGTAGTATGCAAATGTTATGGAAATTAGGCAAGGTCACAGTTCGCACATAAATAATACCACAAAAATTACCCTCTAGTAAAAGCTTTTCTGCTTCTAAACTGTTTATTACGTCAGGTGATAGAAAACATGTTGGGCAACAATTCTATGATTCAGATTTTTGATAATTAATACTGCGTAACCATGGTGACAAAACAGAGGTGAATCACCATTCTTATAATCACCAAAACGAGAGTTTTAGCATCCAGACAGTTCTGAGAAAAACGCGTTTGTCCTTTTGAAGCTAGCCCCACTAGTACCCCCACTAGTGCCAGCCACTTGGTCTAGTTCATACATCTTTGGGTTGCTGCTGCATCATAGGATAATGTGACACTATTTGATCTGATTGTACGGCCGTAATACAACTGCAGTTTGTCAATGGCGCTATCTATGAGTCTATGGCCTCTGCCACCAATTGGCTTTCTATCTTCTAAATTTCCCCCTTTTTTTCTTTAGCTCTCTCAAAGCGTCACCCATTTTGTTTTGGACATGTCCAACACAACTGTTTTCCAGTGACTGTAAGCATCTGACGCAGTCCACTGTTCACAGGTACCTTTAACATCCCATATATCACTATGGGCTTTGGAGTCATAAATCATAAATTTGTATCTTCTGTTGCCCTGTAGTTCCTTTGGGTCTTTTCGCGGATTTTTTGCTGTCTATACAGTCATTCCATGAATTGGTTGACACAGTTTGTGGCATATCAATTATGTCAGCCATCATCTTTACAGATGCCCTTCCAGTGCCAACCTCACATACTGCAAAAGTCATGCGTGTCTGAGGTCTGAAGGTATGTTTTCTGCCAGCAGTTTGAACATTCAAAGTACAGGAGACTGCTCAATCCTCTCCTCAGTTTTGTTTCTTCGTTCAATTGAAGAAACCCTGAGGATATAAAAAAAAAAAACCCGGAGTGAATATGAGAGTGTCTCAGCTGGAATCTTGAAATTGCAGCGTGCTCTACTTAACACGGTCATACCGTAGCACTACCATGCTAAGATCATTAGGTTCCAATATTCATGTCAGAGAGCATTGTGCATGTAGATGTGATAAGATTCCTTCCCCCTTAATGATGTATTTGTGTGGCTCTTACAGCATACTCACATCTTTATCAGTTTCTTTAAAGACTGGCATATGGATTTCACTGATGAGTGTGTCTCTAAGACACTACAGCAAATCTAGTTGAGAAGTGCAATGATGAATGCACAAACAAGCTCTGTTGCATTTGATGGCCAAAAACCAATTTCTATTTCCGAGAAGCACTTGCAGTATGTAACCTGGCAGGAATGCATTGAGCCTGGATTTATATGTAAGAGAAATAAGAAGCTACAATTAAACATACACAGCTATCTCCATCAAGACTGTACCTTTGACATCAACCTACCGGATACTGTAGGATACAGTTATGGTAGTTTATTTCAATTGCATATTTTCTGGATACGGCACAGATTGAACTACATGCAATACAGTATGTACACATACACTACAGTGACACTTAGTGTGGTTGTCAGTGTTGCAACTAGGCCAATAGTAGTGATGGCCTACAAATGGGATACAGCAACCAGAGTCTCGCATCTTGCATCACTGGGCGATCATGTGTGCTCTTGTGGGCCCCTGGTGGGGTCAAGGGGGAACTTCCTGAAGCCAAGGTTTTTTTTCAGTCTTTTTATGACAAGGAGATAAACTTGATTTGCGTAGGCCTGCCTACTTTCAATAGTAACAGGTCTTGTTCCATTCAGTAGACATATACTTACCCCTTCCTCTCACTGATGCATCGTTAAACAGGGCTCAATAACCCTGAATAAATTGTTCTACCACCAGACCCTCGATGCTCTAGCTCGGCCTAATAAGTTTTTACTCTTATGGGATACGTGTGATTGCCTTAGGCAATCATTGAATGACTGCTGTACGTGCATCAATTACTAACCACCTACAAACACCACGACCAGCACAACTTTTGAATTCAAATCGGTGCACTGACTATGGAAAATACGAGCAACCTGAAATTCTTCATGAGACAATGTGTTTACAGGAGTTTTTCACTGTGATCTGCATGTATAACGACCTGAAAATCCTCACAAAACTAACAAATCCGTTTTCTGGAATCGCACGAAACATACACTTTTCAAAGCTTTGCCCTCAAAATATTATTATTAAATATTATTATATTTAAACACTGGATTTTCATGTGTGTAAACACGTGTTTAAAGTTCATCAGCGTGCCATGCTTTGGGTAGAATAAAGAAGTAAGAGAACACAAATTACAAAAATTTGAACGTACAGCACATTGTACATTAGTCAAAAGCTTTTAGCTTTTGAGTAAAAAATAATCATGGACTTCATGTAATGACTGTCACATCCCTGGTCAACTGCCATCAGTTTCACACGAACTCCATACAGTGGGGAAAAAAAGTTCTGAGCAATCACATGAATGTAAAAGCCTCATACAAGGCTTTATGAGCTCTGTTTATCAGGGTCTAATGGACCAGTTTACAGATTTAGGCCATGGCCTATCTGACCTGGAGATGGATGGTTCGGGTAGTAGTACTACTACCGATGTCCAGCAGCCTCGAACAGCGGAAAGAAAAGGCCTGACAAGCCTCACTGCATGTTTTACATACTATCAGAGTGTCATCAATGTATGGTTCAATGGTAATCCCTTCTTGTCTCAATTGAGCAAGGGGGGTGTTAGTATTTTGGTAAACAGCCGAGGTCCTGATGTTAGCCCATTTGGCAAGGCCTTAAATTGTAAAATTGTATACCGCCAAATAAATTTCAAATATTTCCTATGTTCCGAAGCTACAGGTATTGTATAGTAAGCATCTGTATGTAAGGTACACATTTTTAACTGATAGAAATCGATGCTTTCATTGAGTACTATGATCCCCATCTTTCTTTGGTCGTGTAAAAATGTTTGAAATATATCCGGAGGTATCCTGAACTACTTCAATGACATTGCATTGAAGGAGCCGTCGTATTTCTTATTCTTCTATGCTCAATTCATAGGGGTAAGGTACCCTTGTTTGTATTGATCTGACGTAAAGTGCTTCCATTTGTCTAAAAACAGTTTCAAACGACCACAATTTGCTTAACATTAGTGGTGATTGAACTTAAGACAAGGTCACGTACCTTGTTGGGATCAGATGGCAATTGTGCAGGGTCTCCGCCGGGGCTTTGCCAGGCTTTTGGCCTTTGGGGAATCCCTCCCCTTGTCCCTTCTCCGTCGGAGTGTACTGAGGCATCTGATACCTGGTTGGTGCACTGTGCCTCCCTTGTCCTAAAAAAGATTTCTGAGGGAATTTAGACCGGGCTGGCAAGGAGGTCTATCCTGCCCGGTGAAATTGTTGCTGCTGCAAACCCATCGTGGGACGCACACCGACTGGGTTGTATCTAGAAGCAAATTTTTTGTACTTCATGACCCCTACCGTTTTCTGCTCTTCGTCCACATCTTTGACGGTTTTCGATAAATCATCATCGAAAAGCCACTATGAAGGCTTCACATCCTGTTTACACAGATGCGCATACCGTTGGTTCAAATCCGGCTTAAATGATTGCGCGTGTACTGAAAAACCAAAAAGAAAAGAGTATGTTTGATCTTAACAATGATTATGTCTTTCAAGGAACGGGACAGTAACTACTTCGAAAAGCAACGATATTGGCCTACAAACAGTTGAATACACAAATCACATATGAAAATTAACGGTTCTTACTATAACAGCCTACATAATGAATATGCAACAGTACATGTGTCACTAAGTCGTCGCTCCTCGGTAGGTATCGGGAATTGTAGTATTTGGTGAAAGGAACCACTGTATTTCCATATCACCTACGAACTGAACACAGCCTTGCCCACGGCGTCAGTTAACCGTGAGATGTTAACTGAATATTCAATACTAGTATACTTCCCATGGGCTTGCTCAAAGAAGCACACCGTTGATTTGAATGAAAACTGTCAACCACTACATTATCGTTTTCTACACTCTTTGTCGTTATGTTGGAAGAATTTGAAATCATATGGCAAAATTAACCGACTGAAACCTATTTATTTTTCCAGATTGTCTGAATGGTGTAATAAAGAGCCTTACCAAACTTTTGGAGATGAAATTTCAATGTTTTTACTTTTTGCCTACTCACGCAACCGCTTTAACACTCTCCTTTCGAAACATTCAACTCAATATAGAGTTTGATAACAGGGCTAGAACATCATGTTCTGTCTCTGACAATTGTTTATATTAGAGTGTTGTAACAAGCACCGTAAGACCCTTCACCAACTGTTTGTGTACCTTCAGTTCGTAACCTTTACGTTTGTATAACGATTCTGCTTCCTTCCTGTTTTCGTTTGTGTAATGATTTGGTTTGTGTCCAATGGTTCGTTTGTATCTACTGTTGTCGTTTGTCTACCGTTTGTTCATAACACAAGGTATGCAAGCACTTTCAATAGTATTCGTAGTCTCCGACCTAGCTTCCTTCAGGGCCCTTACTGGTACGCTGGCTACCTTTCAAAGGGCAACAGGTGCTAGACTGAACCCAACAAAGACCAAAGGACTCGCCTTGGTAAGTGGCGGTGGAAACAATCACCCTTCGCGGCATCATGGGTGGATGTCGCCTTAAAAATCAACGGTATATGGTTTGGTTATGGTTCGCCTGAGTCACTTACCTGGAACAAGAAAATGGACTTGGTGGAAGCTAGGTTGAAGGACTTCAGGGATCGCTACAATTAGCTTGTTGGGGAAGGTTACCATTATCAATCGTTTTATTTACCCTCTTTTGTGGTACCCAGTCACTGTTCTGGTTGCTCCAGATGGTGTACTGGGTTGACTCGAGAGGGACGTGTTTAATTTTTTTATGGTCAGGGAAAACGGAGTTGGTCAAAAGACGGGTAGTGTACCAGGACCTTAGAAGTGGGGGATTGGGCCTTGTTCATTTTCCTTCCAAACTCGGTTTTCTCCTGACCAAGTGTTTATAGTGCTGCTGACAGCGGAATGCCGTTTGCCTACTTTATTTACTATTGGGGAGGATTTTTATTCCGCCCGTTTTTTCCTTCCCTGTTTAGCAACAGCGCTCCCCACAGGTGGAAGCCCACGGCGGCCTACGGCCACATGAGGGACACTCTCCGAATTATGTCATCTGTGGGGGATGTCTCGCGATCCAGTGCGGGGCCCTATATCGGGCCATTTTTGATAAATTGGTTGGCCAGGTTCATCCCATCGGCTATGCTTCGGGGCCGGAAGTATGGAGTGTGGTCACTTGACTTTCGCCGACGACGCCTGTTGTGGCAGATCGCACATAACGCCATCGTGACTAATTTCAAGCGCCTTCAGTGGCGTCTTGGAGATGGCATTTGCCCCCGTGATGGATGTACAAAGTAGGAGAGTGTTTCACATGTGTTTTGGCAGTGTGACTTTGTGGCCCTTCTCTGGGAATGGTTTCAAGTCGTGACTGATCGCCTCACGTTTTGCAATACATGGGCGGTCAGCCAGGACTACGTTTTATATGGTCTCTACCCCCCCCCTCCCGTTGTGTAGCACAAGTGTTCGCGACATACTTACCTTTGTATCGGCGTGTGAAGGTGGGGGTGGGCGCTGGTTCACTATCTAACGCAGCGATACGGCGAAGAACCTGATGAGATTTTTAAGGGAATGCCCTGAGGTATACATGTCTTATTGCAAGTTCCTCTGAGAAGCATTTCACCTATCACGTGAAATAAACTTTTTACTTTTTATGTAGTAAAGCGACAAGAATGATTCTTATGACCAAACTTAGAATGGCTCTTATGACCAAACTATGACCCCACCTTCACTTGTATTTGCCTCTCTGTTCTTCGGAATATCGAGACGTGGGTTAGATTCATCACTGAGAATTCCTCTGAGGAATCTCTTACGACAAACGAGATGGAAATTACTTGGAATTTCCATCGTCTCATAAAAGCGAGACAGAAAAACCTTTACCGCCTAGAACCTGCAAAATAACACCTAAAAAGTGCGTGTGTGTCCTGTGTGTGAGGGGGGGGTACCTGTTCAAGCTCCGCAAGGAGCTCCTTCAGGATACGTAGAAGAACAATAATTGAAATGGTGAGAATATAAATATATATTTTCTTTTCAGTCGAGTAAATGGTCGGTAACATTTCAATTTCTGAGGTGGAAAAAAATGTACGGGTGATGGGAGACTCTTACAAACATGACGAAACGATGAGGCGGGTGAGAGTGGGATGACCTGATCGGGGTGGAATCATTAAAAACACAACCTAGGAAACAAAGCCCCCGCAGGCCGCCCCGTTTACCAGCAGAGCTCGCGCCAACTCTCCGGGGCTCTAACCTGCGGTTCCTCAACTTGATGGCCTAACTGACTTAGGGTCCCACCCCGACCCCAGGCAAAAAACACACCCACCCTACCAAAGTGTGATCAGGTCATTCCCTATAGATTCAAATCATTAATATTATCCCAGAGAGACTTAAAGATATAATACGAAGTTTTATGGTAATTATTGAAGTGTCGTTAACAAGAAATTTGTCTTTAAGTTTATTTCATTATCTAGGAAAAGGAAATTAGTTAATTGTTTTTCACTGAATTGAAGAATAGAGCTGAAATTGGGCATATTTGTGGATTCAAGAGTTGTTTTTGTACTTATGTAACCGGGGATGTTGTAGGCTCTACGAATTGCTGCATTGTGTATTTTGCTAAGTTTTTTGATGTTTTTCTCTCCATTTGGAATAATGGCAATGCCACCATAAAGAAGACTGGGTCTAACAAATTGTGTATAAAACCTGATGAGAAGCTGGGGGGAAAGAAAGTTTCTTGTCTAAAATGAGACCGAGGAAAGAAGCTTTGTCTGTAGAGGTGATATTACTATTAAAAGGTTGGACAGATATTTCTTTGTTTTTTTCGGGGGCATTTTGGTAGTGAAAGATAACTAACTTAGACTTGTTTGCGTTGATTTGAATACGCCAATTGCTGCACCAGTTTTCAATGTGTGTAATTGCTTTGCGGATTTTTCTAATAGTGAGGGCGATATTCCTATTTGTAGACTAAACGGCAATGTCGTCGGCAAACTGGCTGATATTAAAAGTGTGTAACGTGGTCACTGAAGTCATTCACGTCACGTATGTTCAAGCTCCAAATTTAGTTGTGCGCACGCGCACGTTTTAATTACTTATGAATATTTATATGAGGACATTCTTTCTTCCGGGCTTATTTTCTGTCTAAAAATGCACGTTTTTTACTAACATTTAAATGAAAATGAAGATACAATGTGTAAGATATGGAAGAATACATACTTTTGTGTAATTTTGATGCAAATAAAGCATGCTTACTGCTAAAATAGAGAATTTTCGAGTAATATAAGTAAGTACCACCCCTCAATGGAATATAGCCCTACGCTGTTGCCACCTTCATTGCAATTGCGTATAATTGCAACCTTTTTTCTTTCGTGAAAAGGAGACATATGAATATTGATATTTTTGTCGAGGAAAGGTGCACGCAAGCGACGACATATGGGGAACACAACACGTGCACTGTACTTTGAATCACAACAACACGAAAAAGCGACTGAACTATTTGAAGAATCATGAAGAGCTTACGACACCACAAGTTAGCAAAGTATCTACAGATGTAAGAAAAGAAACGAACACATTAAATGGATTTTCATTGTTTTTATTCAGTTATTGTTTCATTTTGACGATGAAACTAATTGATATTATGATCATACTTGAAGGCTCTTGTCTTTCATTTTGTCAGGCCCTAACTTAAGTAGCGTTAGGCTGTTTACGAGGCTTAGTTAGGCATGAACTTCTGTTGAGAGTGACTGTGATTATGAAAGTGAAGAGCTAGCTGCACTATCTAGTCTAGCCTGTATCATCAGGTAACATTGTACCACTACCAGTCACTAGCAAGTCAAAAGCAGTACCACCACCATTTTGATAATGATGTGTACGTTTCATGTTCAGAATATGCCAAAGTAGACGCCTTACACTTGCTGTATAGTGTTGACTGTTTGTCCTACTCTTGCCATTCCATATTCCGGATCTGGCTCTTACAACTGAAAAGATTCGTAAACTGCAGTTCAGCATAGACAACCTTCATTTAGTTTCAAGAGTCGCAGTGGTCATGGATGAAAGCTCTGTTTGAAACTTAGTGTTACGTTCTACTGTACATAGTCGAAAAAAATAATCTGAGATTTGAGAATGACTCTGAATGAAAAGATACAGCGAACATCACTGGCATGGGATCTTGCTTGACCCATAATTACCTTGTCAGTTAAGGACAGGCTTACAGTACTGTATTAGCTTACATTATATAGGCCAAGATGACGTTATGACTTGCTGTAACGGTTTGGATAACAGTAGATCAAACTCTTGTACAATCCTCCGAAGCAACTTTCTATATCTACTTTATGTAGCTTAATTATAAGACTTCAAAATTTTAAAAACTTAAATTGAAGTGGCTGTTGTGAGAATATGTATTAAGACTGTAGGCCAAAGTTTGAACGACAAGAATACCATTCGGTACGCAGTGACATTTTTCATTTTACTGTTGACGGGTGATCCTTATTCTACAAATTACTCAGAAACTAGTACAGTGCAGCGATGTTTTAATTAATCTGAGCTCCTGGTCGGGTTTGTATCCAGTGTGTCGTTAAAACAGACTGTAGAATCGCAAAGTCATCCGACAAACCCCTTACGTCTCTTCTGATGGTGTTTATTCTTGCGTGCACTGATTCACCCCCCTGCTCCCCATGAAACCCAAGACCCACCGTCCATTTTTGTATGAATGGCACAACGTGATGTTCAAGCAAGTGCATCTTAGGGGCAATGCTTTCCCCCTGAAAATTGGCCCGGAAATACTGCATGTAAGCTTTAATGGACAGATCTGAAAAGAAAAAAAAATGATTAGATGGAAAGTTTTCCAAGAGAAAGTTGTCACAGTGAAATTATGTTGAGAGAAAAAGTTGTGAATACATACCGAGTGCTTTTACATCTGTTTCAGTAAACACAGAGGCTGTATTGAAACTGTTGTGGCAAGCAGCAAACAGTCTCAGCAATACGCGGTACTTGTCCATTACTGCTTTAGTCTCAGCACTTAGCTGGGGGCATAGCCTCTCAACCTTCTCTGTGATTGCAGTTGCAATTTTTGCAATGTTCTCCTTCTGTCGAAAAAACATGAAAAAGATCTGTGCTTATTCCTGTGTGAAATAGGACACAACTTTAGAATTAACCCTTGCTATATCTACTGTTTTTTCTTTCTTCCAACAGTCAGTACTCTCACCTTGAGACAGAGATGAACGTGGTTGCCCACAAACGACTTTCCATGGTATACCTGGCGGCATACTTTGAAGGACTTCAAAGCGCTGTCCAGCTCTTTCACAAGCGGTCCTTCTTCAGTTGGAAAATTGGCACTGGCTTTTATCACATCAGCCTCTTGCATCTACAATAAAAGAAAATGGCCCTGTAAGTTGCTTCGTTTGTGACAATTTGATAGGAGTACATGCCTTGTCCCATATTTACATTTACTTACAAGTTTACTCACAAGTTTGTCTTTTTCTTCCAGGTGATCCTTGATCATGGAAACATAGATGCTGGTGTTGCTGTCATCTGGCTCAAGGTCAGTAAGATGCTCCGAGAGGATGTGGGCTGCTTCCTCAAGCTGCTGTGCCTGTTCCCTGAGTTGGTAGGCTTTTTGTAACTTGGCATGAGCCTCACTGAAGTCATGTACCACATCCTCAGGTTGCTTGGAAATTGACAGCATTTGAATGTCCCGCTCATGGCAAACTTTTTCAAGCCAGTTAAAGTGTTTTAAAAACACCCCAAGACTTATATGTACTCCAGGTATGCAGACCTGTGAAGAAAAGGAAAAGTGGTGAAAGTGGACAGGTCTTTTATCCAACATTTTGCGCTCCATAGTATATTGCTAACTGCACTTAAATCAAGATAACATACCTGATCCAGTGGAATGTGAAGAATGGGCTCATCAACATTGTTGAATTTTTTCATGTTGTTTGGTCTGGAGCCATCTGCCCGATACCCGGATAAGTCCCTCCTCAGTGTTTCGAGGCTCCGTGGGGAGGTGCTTTGAATAGGGGGATCGCCAGACTGCATGTCTTTTTTTGTCATGTGACACCACAGACAACAGTGTCGACCTGCAATGATTGTGTACACATAGAGACTTTGATTTAAATTGTGTGCATCACATCTTGCTGGAAGGACATACTTGAATGGAAATCCCGTACATCCTGCATAGACATTCATAGCCTCCGAAAGGAAAAACTCTGTACTTTTTATTCCTGTAGAAAAGGAAAGAAAAAAATTATGTTTTTTTTTTCTTCTGAAGACATTGCAGTATATTTACTTCTAATTATCTATATGTATTTGTTAATAGAAAAGCTCACCTCCATGAGGATGTCTGCAGCTCATCAACCTGAGAACGAATCCTGGATAATCCCAGCTTCAAGTTGTGAGTTGTATCACTTGCAGGAAACATGCACACGACTATTGTATTCCTTGGAGCATTTGGATGAAATGTATTGGCAATTTGGAACATCTGTTTAAATGTCCCTCCCCCTTTTGTCCCCTCCAATTTTTACCCACACTTCGTCCTGTGGAATTACGTCATGCGACGTTAGTAAGTTAAGGCTGTAAAAGATACAAAAAGTGTGTCAGATTTTGTTAGCTTTTAGATAACAAAGAGTACCGTAAAAATTCTAATTTGTACTTCTAGAAAACAAAAGAAGAGGGAGGGACAAGTGGGATTGCAAGGGGAGGGGCAAAATCACGTACCTGTCATACCCATCCAACTGTTGTTTTATTTTGTCTTGAAGACTTTTTACCCCCACACATGGTGTTTTTTTGATGGTGGTGCCTTCCTCCTCAGATGTAAATAAAAATGGTAGGTACTCTGCCACAATATTTCCTCCAATGATGTTGCTCTGCTGTTTCCTCATTTTATGTTCACTTTCTGTGAATATGCCATATTTTTTTAGCCAGCTGTGAAGGAAATTAATATCAAATTATCTGCAAAGTTCTTCATATTGTAATAAAGTTGGAATGAATTCAACTTGAAAATATTGATACAATTCACTGAATGAATTTAATGAATACCTCAATCAAATGTAAACATTAGACTTAAACAGGAGAAGATAGATACATTAGATTTGTATTAAAGGTACTGCACCTTTTTAGCTCCCTGTTCCTCATGATGAGCAAAGGTCTGCTTTTAGACCAAGAAATTCACCTGTTGGTATTAGGACCTGCTTTTTGTCAAGGCTTCCTAGTAGTCCTTGGAGATCATCAGATGTGTGGACTTCATCTGTGAGTTGGGTGTTTGGCTGGCCCATACTCACAATTTGTCTGGTAGTGTGAAGTAATTTACTCCTATTTCGCACAGTCGCTTTAGACACACAAGATGATGATTTTCTTGGTTTTGTGATGTAGACAGCTGTTATTGGCTGCAATGAAAATGCATATTTTAATGCCAAATCTGCTTAATATTTGAAGTACTGTTTTCTGTCTTGATATTACAATTAACATTCTCTGTCTTTTAAAGTGTTTTGTAGACTACAATTTTGTATCTTATGACTTAGAAATTTCAAGCTTTTTTAAGAAAATATAACTAATTTAGAACTTATTAATACCAGAGTCTTCCTATGCATTACTAAAATTTGAGAACATTGTTATTTTACAGCTTTGTCCAATCTTGTTTGCAACGTATCTTTATTGCAACAGCTGACTTGTGTTGCACCATTGTTGATTATAGGCCTGTATGGTTCTTAAGAATTTGTATAGCTTTATTATATTCCTTAAGAATCTGTGTACAGTTATATATTTACATAAGAGTTTATCTAAAATTTAGACTTACTTGACCACCTGTTTTGAATGAAACAGATCGTTTCTCCTGTGACTGGGTTAACTTGGACTTCATGATGTGGCTTCCAAGCCTTTCCATAGGCTCCGTGAGGGGTTCAGTCAAGGGGCGTATCAGCATCTCATCAACTTCATTTTGTTTATATTGATGCTTTTGCTGATCCTGTAAAAGAACGGTTTCTTTACAGCATTTGCAGGTTGTGGGTTGGTGTTCGAATGCCATTTTGAAGTAGGATTTTGGTGCTGAAATTGCTTCACAAGACAACTGTGTTGCACATAACTCACACTGAATTTTAGTTTTAGTTTGAAATTTGTCAATTAAACAATCTCTGCAAAAGAGGTGACCACATTTTGTCTCCAGACCATCATAAAGGAATCCCCTGCAGATGGCACAACAGAAATCCCTGCCGTTCACCTCAAATTTTTCCTTGTCGTGGTGCTCAGTAATTGGCTCTACTTCTATCATCCGAAGGTGGTCTTCATTCGTTGTCTGTTTTCTCTTTCTTCCTGCAGCCTTGTACTTTTTAGGCCTCCCACCTTTCGACTGGCTCTCATAGCTCAGACACACTTCACAATCACCAGTCCGTGGATGAGCTTGCCATTCTTTTGCAGTTTGCTGCTTTAACTTAAAATCTTACTGTAGCAAACATGGCAGAAATGTATGGGGTATATCTCAGTATCTTCATGACTGCAATCAATATTATATGATTCCTGTATCCTCTTAATGTAATCTCTGCACTGCTTCGGGCGTAAATGATCCTTTGCATGTACAACACGACCTCCACAAAGCCTGCAGAGTTCGTAAAGAATTCTAATATGATGTTCCAAATTCATTCTGAAAAAAAAATTGAGGGAATATGGTTTTGTTATTCAACTTTACAGTTTACACCTTAATTGTCTTGCTTTATTTGCATTAAGTTCCTTATTCTATGTATTAGTTTTTCTTTGCACTTTATTTTTTGGTTTAGGAGTTGATTGTTCTTGAAGTGCAATTGTGTATTACATTTTGGTCTGTACATCAATTCTGATCTTCTCTGTTCACAAAAAAATGTAAAATAAATTTCAATGACATGCATTTTATGCTTTCTAATTGGTATATAGTACCTGTGTCATATACCTTAGAACTGGGATATTTCCCATCTGCGGAATGAGAGGGGGGAGATGGCTATAAGGAAGAGGTATAATGGGAGTGTTACAGCTGGTCTCTGGGTAGGATGTCATTAAGGGTGGTGACCGCTATATATACTTTTCATCTAGCCCTATATAGGTCAATATAGTTCTTGCATGGGGACATGTAATTTGCTGTTTATGTAAATAAATCAGCATGTAAGCCTAAAACTGCACACTGCCATCAAATGTGAAAGACTCCGGATCGTCTCGTAATCTCACATGAACAGAGGTCTCAGAGTGTGTACGTCACTTTACCTTATTGTTCACATGGAATCGATGCATCACGAAGTTCAGTAGCCTACATGCAAGTATACACTGTATGTGGAACTATACACATGCATTCAGTGCACACATTCAAGCGATTTATGAGATGACCCGTTGTCTTTAATGTATTTGTTGGAAAGTAATGTTAAAAACTACAAAAAAGTGAAAGCTTGTACTCTAAGATCATTGCAGAATAAGCCTTGTTAGCCGCATATCATAGGGCATGGCTTCGTCTTCTGCACACCCCTTATGTTCCCACCCGTGGGATCAGTCCCTCCACCATGGATGCCAGTTGTGGTCAGTTAATCTCCCACCCCATGAGTATGAAGCTTAAGCCTATAAATTCCACGTTGACTAGCCGTGGATAATTCCCACTAAGGAACATTGAACCAATAGAAATACAAACACCAGAAAATTCGGAACATTTTTTCTCACGTCTGTAATAGTACAGTATCTGTAGGTGTTGGGAAGGGCCACACTGTGTGGGAGAGGTTGGCTTTGGAGAAATATTATGATATACCCAGTACTTAACAGTAACCCCAAGCCTTCCTGATATTGTTAAATTTATTTTTCTGTCAGATAGTCAAGGCCTAAAATGATACTTATTCAGATAGTTCATTCAATATACACACTAAGGTCTATTCCTTACACTAGTTATTGCTAAAAGTACCCGTTTCACGAATGTTTCACCACCCAGATTCATTGGTAAATTTCTTTCAGTAAAATGAAGTTGCCCTAAAGCTTTCACGTTAACAAGCTAAAATACTCAACTATCTAATCAGAGAATCAGCTTAGCTTTGAAGGAAAACTTCCTACACTTTTGAATTTCCCCAAAATGATCTACGTATTTTTGAAAAGTTTGTAATGCCTACGTGCATGAGATAAGGGATACCACGTCCTTGGAATGGGTTGATTCGTCGCCTAAATTTTCGGTCCATTCAATGGATTTGGACCCTACGTGCAACGAGTGAATGGGTATATGTCTTTTTTATTATTGTCTCAGTGTAGTTCATTTCATAATTCCCGCTAGAGGCTTTTTTTTCGTATGGATCTGCCAGACGATAGAATTGCGAAAGCGTCGTAGGCTACGATAAACACAGCTGGTTACTATAGGTGCGTTCGACTTCTTTAACGGTGTAACGCGAGTTAAGCAGATGACCGTTCGGATCCCGTATACGTCAGTAAAACGTCATTACTCGAGTAGGAAAAAAGCAACCGACCTCCCGAGTCGGTTACTGGTGTAAGTATGACGTAAATTACGTCTCTAGAAGACAATTCGATAATGGCGACACATTCAGTTACACTGCCGTCTGGCAAAACTATACCAGTAATAGTCCCTTCGGGGCAAGAAGGCGACTTTGAACAAAGTGAGTTAGAACGGGATCATTACCGGTTTGTAAATAAGTTTCCACTGACATGTTCAAGCAAGTGAATTCCTAAATGTCATGGATTTTTTAGGCTAACATGGGGTGTAGTGCTTTCTACAATTAGACGTTAGTCTGGCCTAACGTGAGGCACGTATATACAGCCCCTGTAGGCCTACGTATGGACGTGTAACTATAGTACTATTGTTAACTATTGCTTGCTGTAGGTTTTGCAAAATGGCTTTATGTCTAAATTATACACGGAATAACGCCGTTAAGGCTCCCACACAACATCATTGTAAGGATGAGGTTTGGCCTATTTTCCATCTCAGTTTTTCAAACCAACTATTCGAAAGAGACCTAGCCCTACTGTTGTTGTCAAGTTGGAAGCCAAGCGGAATAAAATAACGCCATTTAAATTGGTATAGGCCTAGTGCGATACATTTGATCTTGGAGCCAGTCAAACCAATCCTTGGGTAGCTGATTACACACTTTGTAGGTAGGCTAGCAGCTTAAGAATGCAATCATGTAAACCTGAAGGGCATTAATGTCAGCAAAATGACCAACAAAAAAGTTATTCTATGATTGGTGCTTACAGCAATTTGTGGAGCGGTTAAACACTTCAATTCAGATACACACTGAAGCACATATCACTGATATGTTTGATACTGGTCTTCTTATTACGAATTAGGCATCTAAGCCTATTAGACTCAACCCTTGGAAAGGGGTGTGCGTTACGTACGTTACACATCACAGCCCTTCTGCCTCTAACCAAATTTTTAACCAAAATAAGATTTGCTACAAAATTCCCCCACCTTGGCAAAAACGATTCGTACAGTAATTTCATTGCAACTAAATGACACCTGCATAAATTTAACAAAAAGATTACCCGTAGGCCGTAAACTGTTTTCGGTGACCATTCTAAGCATTTAGTCGGCCAATAAGAAAATTTGTCTTATGTGTGCAAGGGCTGTAATGTATGAGCCCACAGGCCATGCAACATACAGCACAGCTCTATTGAATGGCTGATTAGACACAGGACTAGCTGTTCTAAATCTGTGACTTATTGTGGCACTAAAAATAGCTGATGCAGTGTGTGATACAAATACTTTTGAATGCAAACTGTACAACATGGAATCGCAATTGTTACTAAAATTAAGGGCACAATGTGACTTATAGGAACGTGCAGACATTTTTTTCAGAGAAATGTGATCATCATGAAAGAACTTCCACTGTAATTCTTTACACTCAAGACTGTCCCGTCCAAATTTGGATTTTGAAAAATTTGAATTTTTAAAACATGTTTCCACTGTGTTCTAATGAGAATGCATTTTAGCATGCAGTATTACACTTCCACTGATTTCTACAATTCAGTTTTGTGGAGAGAGAGAGTTTCAGAAATCACAACTTAACTTTTGGCAGACTAATGCTAACTTGCTACACTCCTGACATGTATGACTGAGTAATTGTGCCTGCACTTCACAAGTTATTTGGAAAATTTGGTATAACTGAAATTCTTCTTTTCTTCTCATTAGGTTTTCTGAATGTTGTGAAGATTTTGCAGGCACTGCCAGATAGCACTACATATCCGGTTATGCTGAACCTTACAGGAGGTGTTCGTGCATGCCTACAGACCTGTGACACTGATTTGGCTGAAAAAAACGTTGCAGTTATACAGACGGTACAAACACCACCAAAACTACCAAACCAGACTAGGCCACCAAACGCGCCAATGCTACAAACACCAAGACTCCAAACTGCATCAGTGACACAACCAACACCAAGAAAACACATAACACAACTGTCAATAAGACCACAAACAACTTCAGCACCTCCAGCAGCACCCAGACTACAACATACAACAACAGCTGAGCAAGGACCTGGACCTGAGCCACATATCCTTACACACTGGCAAGACTACCAAGTGAAGGCACTACTGGGAATTATCAAAGACAAGGACAAGGATCTCCTGGTGAAGGGCAAAAACAAAAAAGCAATTTGGAAATATATTTCTGAAGAACTGTCGAATAATCTGGGGGTCACCATAACCAGCGATCAATGTTATGATAAGTTTAGAAACATTAAACAGTCACTGAGAAAACATGAAGATAGAAGAAGAAAAACTGGAAATGGTCAACCCAAACCTTTCAAGTATCCTGATATTTACGACATAGTTGGAGATGACCCTACTTTACAGCCAGCCTACACTATTGACTCAGAGGGGAATATTTGTGAGCGAAGTGAGGTAAGCAGTGATTCTGATGCTGGAGAAACACCTCCTCCACCTCCTAAGAAGATGAAGTCCCGATCAAGATCATCGCTAGTGGCAAACGAAATGAAAGAGATGTATGAAGAGAGCCAGAGGCAACTTCAAGAAACACTCCTTACAATACACAATCAAAACAGGGAACTCCTAACGAAATTGATTGACAAACTCTAAAAAATAATGTGCCTTTGTTTATTTTAAGCTGTTCTTTTGTTCAGTGTTGAACTGTTTCCTGCATTAAGTTCTCATGAATTGTTTTTGCATACTTTACTTGTTAACTAAATTTTAATCAGCTCATTATTGGCTTGCTCACTGAGGATCACATTTGTGTTATTGGGCTGGTTTGAGGCTTGGAAACCTCTTACAGACGCACAAATGACCAAGAACTGAAGTTTCAGCAGTTCCTTAATTGTACTTAATATTACATGTACCTACAATCCACATGCTGTAACAATTTTCCTTCCTTGAGAGTCAATGATCTGAGAGCTTTTGTTTTGCCAACTACCCAACTACTAGGGGAGATTTCTATACTGATTTAGCCTATAACTTGTTTCTTGTCTAAACCAGAGTACTGTCAAATAGCACTGTTTCTTTTTTCCCCCTTTTTTTTGGGGGGGGCTGAAAACAAAACGGCAGTTATCTCTACAAAAGACAAAAAAATGGCATAGGAAACTAGTACATTTTGAGTCGTTCATGTTTCAGATAAGTAGTAGTTTGTTTTACAGTAAAATCCCTGTAGAAGAGTTACAGGTTTGAGTTTCAAAGTTAAGACTTTTGGTATTGAAAGATAGAAAGATTGAAAGATAATTTAAGAGTATCATTACTGATTTTGGCCACCAGGGAGGGCAAAAGCAATAAGTAACTTTAAATCTTGCATACTTATCATATGTTTAATATTGAGCTTAGATGCAAACGATTAGATTTGGTATACCACGTTACGCCAGTATTGTGTTCAAGGAGAAGTATTATACTGTTATTTCCAAGATGTGTTGTGTTTGTACTACATCAATGCACTCACCTATCTCCTTTAACACCTATATATCATCTCTCAACACGGAAACGACTTTTATTTTACGGTGTACGCACATGAGACATGTCCAGTAAACTGGGTATACTGTAGAATAAGAATTGAATGAACAGCTTCAAGAATATGGCAAGTGTGAGCAAGCAATCTGCAAAAGATTTGCAGTCCTCATGTGCGTTGATTTCGACTGTCATAAATTTTGCACAAAGGAAAGGCTTTCTGTGATTTCCATTGATCAGCTGTCTCTCACACTAGTAATCTCTCCTCGAAAGCCATGTACCTCAATGTAACAGTGCCATTAACTCAATGCGCCTTTGATGACCTGTTATGTCTTCATTGTATGGAAAGACGTCTTCTCGTCCCTGTTCCTCTTGAAATTCTTCTATAAGTTCATCATTATTTTGAATGCATACATTATGAAGTGTGCACGCTGCAAGAACAACTTTGCACAGTAGCTTCAAATCTACCCGGAAAAACTGTAGACGAAGGAACCGTCCTTTTAAATGACCAAAAGCCCTTTCTATTACATTCCGCTGTCGACTGAGTTCTTGGTTGAAGCGTCTTTGCTGAAAAGCAATGTTCCCATTATCTCGAAAGGGTGTTAAAAGATATTGAGAAAGTGGATATGCGGAATCACCGATCAAATAGTACCCGGGGGCAAACTTGCCATCTTCTATCAAAGTACAGTTTCTGAAGACCCTTGCATCGTGAACACTGCCGGGCCATCCTGTTAAAACGTGTGTGAAAAGGAGTCGGCTGGTACACACTGCTTGCAATTGCATGGAATAGAAGTGCTTCCGGTTGAAGTATGACTGTGGGTGTTCTCTGGGAGCTGTTATCCTTATGTGGGTACCATCTACTGCACCAAGAGTGTTAGGTAGTCTTCCAATCCTTCGAAATCCTTCAGCTATAGATTGTCTTTTAGCGTCACTGTTTGGCCATGTAATAACACGTGGCGTGACATCTGTTGTAATAGCATCAGCAATTCTGCGACATGTGGATATGTGTGATATGTGGATTGGGAAACTCCAAATCGATCTGACATTGCTCTGAAACACTCCATATTACCTGTAACAAAATGTAGAAGCCATATGAAGCTGAGATATTTTATGTGTACGGTACTAACGTTAAAGAGACTGGATGTAAGAATACTTCAAATGGCCGGGTGAGAGGCTTCTGTCACAATGTATGATCCTTCCCCAGATCGTATCACTGCATTTTGTTCGTTTTCTAATATCAGGCAAAGAGAAATTTGACAGCTTCCTACTGACAGAAACAAGTAGGCCTACCTGTCTTATATGCAACAGGGTTCGTCGACTTAAAGGCAGTAACTCATCACCCTACGCTATATTTTTGGAGTCCGGAAAGCAAAACTCTAAACTGGTTTTAAGTTCCAGCACTCTTTGATTGACAGCAAATTCCCGTGTGAATAGTCACAACGAATTCAGTGTCCACATAGGCCTAATGACACTTTAACATGTCAGTATGCTGAGATATGCTGAAAGGCTGTAAGGCATCACCCCAGACAGCTTCAATTCTCCCAACCACCTACCTCTAGTCCCTCCCTCAGCCGTCTTAAATTCCTCCACATGTGTAATCAAAACAATGGATCCCTGTGTACGCTGTGTAATACGAGCTGCTCTGCATCTTTCGAATATGCTGTCAATCTAAGAGTACTGTAACTTAGAACCACTTGAGAATTTTGCTTTCCTGGAGGTAAAAATATAGCTTAGGGTGATGCAATACAGCCTTTAAGCTAGGAGCACAAGTGGTGATCCACCACGGTGTGTTTCAGATGTTGGTATGTTCGAATTCCCCAAGTAGTTGATGAGAATTGCGGCTGTAGATTTGTCTAATCGAAAATGGAACTTGAAATCAAGATTGCCATATCTTTGGACAGTGTTTTCGATGAAGCCACGCACTCTAGGCACTTCTTTCCTCCTAAATGTACTGGATAGAATAGGTAAAATACCGGTCGTATTTTGCAAAATTGTTAAATGCTGAAATTCAGATTCTTCTGAAAGAATTTGTAGTAGTACAGCGGCGCATATTCGTTTCTTTCGTCTTTGCCCGTCCATTTCTGTAGTGTTGCTATGTCAAAATCATCAGGTGATCGCACATGTGATCACTTTGATGACGTTTACGGCATTCTGCCATTCGGCTCATTTACACGATACGCACGCGCATCAGCGTTATCTACGGACGTAAATAATGCTCGATTTGTTACGCGAGTTAATGAGTCGAACGCACCTTATGTTGTTGTGTGACGTATTGTGACGTATTGCACAACCACAGATCGAATATGAATATTCATCAAATAGAACTAAGTTTGCATTGCGTGAGTTGAACTCGAACATACGTGACGTACAGGCTGTAGAGGGAGGAAACACAGCACCTTGTGGTGTACCGGCTTTCGCATGAATAGGATTAGTGAGAATACCTCTGTGGTGAATACGGAGTTCACGGTTGGAAAGAAAAGACGAAAGTAGCGGAATGATATTATTGTGTGGGAGATTATAATTGAGGAGTTTGTACCTGACACCATTATGCCAGGTTTTGTCGAACGCTTTCTCGGCGTCGAGAGAGCTGTAGTGTACTGTTTACGTTGGAAGCCTATACGGATTTCTTCCGGTGATTCGAAAAATTTGATTAAGTGTGCTTTTATTCTTACGAAAGCCGGCTTGGAATGGAGAAAGCAAGTTATTATGTTCCAGGTGGATTCTGATCCTAGTGTCAACAATGCGTTCGAAGATTTTGCCTAACGATGGGAGCAGACTAATCGGACGATAGTTGGAGGTAATTCTAGGATTTTTCTTTGGTTTCAGAAAAAGGATTGTTTTTGAGATTTTCCACACATCCGGAAAGTAACCAATACGAAAAATATTATTGCATAGCTCGAGGATTAAACTGATCATTTCGAGAGGCAAATGTTTCAGCATTGTGTAAGTGACACCGTCTAAACCAGGAGCTGAGTTATTTTTAGCCTTTTTTAACGCATTGTGCCAGTCAGTAACATTAACATTACTAGAAATTACATCTGTAGGTGTAGTCGAGTGCAAGTCTGGAATAAAAAGGGAATGCTTGAAAAGAACAAATCTGTCAATTTCGTGGAGAAAGTTATCGTTAAAGGGGGAGCCAGTTGGCACCTGGAAGACTTTTTCAAAGTAATCTGCGAAGAGTTGAGCTTGTTTTGCTGGATCAGTGACAGGATTATTATGATTGTCAAGAAGCAGATGATAGTGAGATTCATTTACAGCGGGAGAACTCAGCTTGTTAATTTTCCTCCAAAATTTTTTTGGATTAGTTTCCGTAGCAGCATCATAACAAGCAGAGTTAAGTTCCTTAGACTTAAGTTCCTAGTGCTTTGATTAGACGATTGATTTCTTTTTTAATTCTATTCATCCTTGTTTTAATAACAGGATTTCTTGTGATTATAAAAACCCTTCTGAGCTTACTTCTAGTTTTAATGAGGCCAATGATGCTTTTATTTGGTTTCCAGGAGATCTTTTTGCTTACAGGACGGTTTTTGTTAAAACTCTGGAGGATAACATTAGAGATAGAATTACAGAAGCTATCAATGTATTGTAGGGTGTTACTTGCAGGGAGGTGAAAATGTAGGTTTTCACTGTCTTTAAGTATGTCGTTCCTAAAGCCATCCCAGTTTGTTTTCAGAGGATTCCTAAAATAAGTAGTTTGAGTCTTGGGTTTATTGATAGCTATACTGAACTGAATGATGTGATGATCACTGATAAGATAAGATTATCATCGAGAACATGAATGTCTATAATTTTTCTGGAAGTGGCTTGAGAAGTGATGACAAGATCAAGAAGTTCTTGTGTGTCATTGATAGGATTGGTTCTAGTTTTTGTGCCCTGGTTAAGGACAATGAGGTTATTTTGATTGCAGAGTTTGAGTAATGTTTTCCCTTTTGTAGTAGTACGCCGACAGCCAAGATTGATGTGGATGCGTTAAAGTCCCCTACCAAAATTGTAGAATTTTTAGAACAATTGGTGAAAATAGGCGGATGAAGTGGAGAGTCAGGGCTACAATAATACAACGTAATATTAATGTTGTGTTCTGTCAGGCATAATTCAAGGGCTTGATGGTTGCCCAAATTTTGATGAGTAATATCGATGGCTGAAATATTGGTTTTGACCGCAATGAGTACCCCCTCCTTGTCTTCTAGAGAGATCTTTTCTGAAAATTTG
Organism: Stichopus chloronotus; assembly: GCA_021234535.1. NCBI lineage: Eukaryota > Metazoa > Echinodermata > Holothuroidea > Aspidochirotida > Stichopodidae > Stichopus > Stichopus chloronotus. The sequence continues at coordinate 4,923,805 of CM037833.1, forward strand.
ATAACCATTAAGCATGAAGTCAGAATCTGGAGCAAGCTTAGTTTCATTAAGACGTATTATATCAGGAGCAAGAATGCTGATTTGGGTGAGAAAAAGAGTGAGCGTAGGTAGTAAGCTATTCACATTTAGGTGTATGACAGAAATTTTGGTGTCAGAAGCATAGTTAGCCATCTACGATATCTTTTAGCTTAATCGGTGAAGGAGAGAACCAACCAGGACGGAGTACGAATAGTATCAAGAAGTTCGGTAGGAGTTAGGTTGAGGTCAAGGTGGGCTAAGGCCCTGATTGTGACGTAACCAACAATCTCTTCAAGAGATATTTGAAGTCTAGTTTTGACTGCAATTGCTTGGATAACCTCGGTGACGAACAGAGCTAAATTGATTTTTCAGTTCGTTGTAGTTTTGATTCAGTAACTGTTGGTTGTTTTGGTTCGTTAGGTCTTTGGGCAGACGTTATTTTGGCATTTGTGTTTTTGGGTTTAGTTCTTTGGCTGAGCTTTTCTTTTTCTTCTTGAAATTTTTTACAACCTTGAAACATGGCAATATGGTTTTCCCCACAGTTGGCACAGCATTTGTTTTCTTTAGGCTTTGTGCATTCTTTGACATGATGTTTTTCCCCCACATCGAAGACATTTTATGATGTTTTGGCAATTACGTGAAGTATGACCGAATCCTTGGCAGTTGTACCATTGCAATACACTTGGTGGATCTAGGTAGATTTCAACATTGCGATATGTATATCCTAATGCAATGCCATTATCGGTGGTTTTTTTGTTCTTCGGTTTTGAAAGTGACTCACTTTCCAAGTGGGGTTGCCAGTAACTTTGCTGATAAGGCGTTTAATTAATATTGGTTCATAGCTGTGATCATTTCATGCAACTTTCATTTCCGATACTTCAATTGACGGGTTAACTCCGCAGATAACAGCAGAATAAGTTTTTTCCTTTACTTTTTGTCGGAGTCGTGGTTTAGGAAAACCTAGTTGTGAATTCTGCTTCATGGCTGTAGAAGGATGTTAGAAGAATGTGGATCTGATGGTGTGATACACAGATCACCACTTCGAAGTACCTTGACTGACTTAATGTTCGCATTTGGGTTTTTCGTTTTTAATGAGCTTGGCTAATTTAATTGAATTTGCTTTAATTTCATTGAGTACTCCTGGTAGAAATATCACTTGGCTAGATGGTGGTTTTTGAGTTACTTTGTTTTGAGTTCTAGGGGAGGAGTCTTGTCTGCACCTTTTCCGATTTCGTCACTGGTGCGCTATTAAGATTGTCATTAAAGCCTAAGCCACCCACGCTACAAATATAAAATATTTAAAGTCATACTACTGATAACGCTCCTAGTCTAAAATTTGAGAGCAGAAACCGGTCTAGTTGGGTCATAAGAGCCATTCTAAGTTTGGTCATAAGTACCATTCTTGTCGCTTTACTACATAAAAAGTAAAAGTTTATTTCACCTTCTCAGAGGAACATGCAATAAGACATGTATACCTCAGGGCATTCCCTTAAAAATCTTATCAGGTTCTTCGCCGTATCGTTGCGTTAGAAAGTGAACCAGCGCCCACGCCCACCTTCATGGGTCTTACGAAGGGACCGATGTATTTAGGGGAGAGGGGCCGTCTGCGGACGTCGTCTTGGCATCGGTGAGGGCGGAGGGCCTAAGTTAGGCCTAGCCTGAATTACCATTGTAGGCTCAGGTAATGGCCATCTATTATAGATGGTACGTATGTTTAGTCAACTCTGTAGGCCTAGCCTATCTGTTAATGTGTGAAATGTGTCATTCCATAAATAAGGGTACCAATGGTGTTTGGCGTCCCATTTACATTGTGACATTTTCTTACAACAGATTTTGTAAGAAGATTTACAGTTAACTTACCAATATTACTTCAGATACATCTATCTGTTGGTACATTTCAAACAATATACAACAAAACATTTTTACTTCTTGCATGTCACAATAAACTGTCATGTATCACGCGTAAAGGGACACCAAAGCCGTGACATTAAAAAAAATCAAACAGCAATGTTTTTTCTTTTGAAGTAAATGGAAAGCTGTATTATGCTTGTGTTAATGTTCTGCATTATTATAATGTACGATAATTTTGTCATTTTCTTGTGTTACGGTTACGTTTGACTGTTAAAATGCTTAGCTGAGCAAGTACAAGGAAGCAGAGTTCATGTGTCTCACGTGTAAATGTAAACCAACATTTTGGTGTCCCCTTTACATTGTAACATGTTGTGAATTACATCCAACTGATAAAAAAGTAAATGAAATTGTGGTGCTACACTTTACCTTTGCAACACCTATTATGTGTCTGGATTTGGAAGTGTGTGATTGAAGTGTGTGAATGGGAAGGAACAAAATATTAGCTATTAAACTGTATGATGTATGGCATAAGATTCTGGTGTCCCATTTACATGTTTCAATGTATTTACTGAGGAATGTTATTATCTTTCAGTTAGCATATTACTTTTTTTACCTTCCCGTATCCAATTTTTGCCCAAAATGTCATACATTGGACCCCTTATTTATGGAATGACCCTAAATGCAAAACCAATGGCTGGAAGTGAAATATTGACCAAGGCCTAGTTGTGCCATAGCCCTTGCCTCAAAAACCATATCTTTGGCAAAGGTGGCCTTGGGCAATCTGTCTACATCAAGGCCTGCAATGTCCTTCAGCACTGTGCGCACAATGTCTTCACAATTATTGCTACCAACATTCAGGCACATCAAGTGCTGGTATACACTCCTAATGCTATCCTTCTATTTACCTTTAACCATTGTGCATACCGAGCCACATTCTTTGTTGACTATGACTTCTAGACGCTCTTCTAGTTGCGCCACCTCGAAGCTCATCCGTCATTTTCTGTCGGCTGCCAACGTCTGATGTACATTTCTTCTTGTAGTACGTAGCCGTCCTCTGCATCCTGTCTCTCTGTTTCTGTAGCTACTTCTGCTTACTTTCACCCGCTGCTTCAATTCTGCCAAAAGCTCAGTCTTTCGTTGTACCTGCCTACGAATGTTCCTGGTGGTGCTGCTACTTCCTGGTTCTGCGTGTACCTGTACCTCTCTGGTCTTCCTCTCGATGCTGAGATCTGTCTCCAGTTGCTTGGCTTTTTCCAACAAGTCTGCCCGCTCTGCGAGAACCTCTTCCAGTAAATCCCCATGTGATTTCTGCTCCTCCAGTTCATCTACTTCTCGTCGAAGCTGGTCGTTCTGCTTTTGAAGTCTGGTGTACATGTCCTGGGAAACACTGCCATGCTCTTCGGTAGGGGGGGGGGGTTGCGGTTTGCGACTTAAAAATACATGAGTCTTTGCTTTTCAATTTTGCCGAAGCACGTCGTGTTTTTACAACATTTAACAATCTCGAATGAACAGTATATTCTTTACACAGAATACTGTGTACATCAAAGAACATGCTTACTAACTTAATAAACAACTTTACCTTATTTGTACCTGCCTTACTCTTACTACCGACATAACACCACATTTCATACACAATGCCATTGGAAGCTTCTTGCACACGCTGTAAAGTGATACCTACCTCTTCACAAAAGCTGTGGTCGGCCATTATCCGTTCTTAAAACTACTTACCGATACGGACAATGGTCTCAAACAGGAGGAATTTCGATTAAAATTTCTTGTTCGTACGTTCGTTGTAGATTTGCATCAGGACTCGAATACACGTGCTGGATATATGGCGTGCCTATTAACGGCACACGTAGTACGTGTGCGTCAAGCGCTCTCTGCGGTTGGTCGCGTAGGTGACCATATTTATATATCTTCATGCAGCTTACGATAAACACTAGCAAATCTGCTTGGGGCGTGGCTTAACCTTCAAAAGTGGATAAGCAATAAAACAATGTATCCGGCTCATTTTACTTACATCTCAATCTCACTATAAGCATTGTTTTTTGTTGTGTTTGTTTATTTTTTCCAATTGAAGTACATAAATAAAAAAAATTAACGTATGTATCAAAGGGAAAAAAAGGAACCAGATGAAGCTAAGAGCTTTTCTAGTCTGGTCCAATCCAAAATTAACGTTAAATATTACAAAACATAATGGAATAATGTACGCATATATACGCAAAAATGAATCGTAACGGATTTTAGGCTCAAAATACACAAGATACAGATTAAGAAAGGTATAAAGAAAGTAGATGTTTTTTGAAGTACTGCTTAAACAAATTAATATTTGAGGAATTACGTAATTTTGTGTCAAGGGAATTCCAGAGGTGTACACCATAGCTTCTCACCTGAGAGTGGGCAAACATTGTTCTTGTGAAAGGTTGTACCAGATTATCTCTTCAGTTTAAATCATGGGGAAGTTGATTATTGTGATGTCTATATAGGAAGATACCTAACTGATATTTATAGTGATCCTTTAGAGTGAGAATATTGAGGTTATAAAAATACGGACGTGTATGGGTATAAAGTGGAATATTTGAGATTAAGCGGACAGACCTCTTTTGAAGAACATGGAGTTTATCGAGGTAAGTTTGTAGATAGTCAACAAAGTGTTACTGGGGAGATGATACCTTAATCTATTCATAACACCTACTATTCTAGGAACGGATTTTGCAACATTGTTAATGTGATTTTTCCAAGAAAGCTTATTGTCAATTGTGATACCGAAAAAATTTGTGAAATTACTATTTTTTATTATGGTACCTTATCCCCCCTGCTGTTATCAAAAACCAACAACTTAGTTTTGTTAATATTTAAGGATAACTTGTTAGCAGCTAGCCAGTCAGCAACACGGTTTAATTCTAAGGATGCCACTTGAAGGGCTTCGTATACATTACGATTGTGGCAATAGACAGTAGTGTCATCAGCAAAGAGTACAAACTTGAGTAAATTAGAAGATCGATACATATCATTAATATATAAAACAAATAATAAAGGTCCCAAAATAGAGCCTTGTGGAACACCGACAGAAATTTCCTTCATGTCAGAATCTTTACCTTTGTACCGGACAAATTGTTTTCTATTTTCGAGATAACTTCTAAACCAATGTAGTGCCACACCCCGTACTTATACAATTTCTTGAGTAAAATACTATGATTAATGGTATCAAATGCCTTTGACAAATCAATAAACAAGGCTACAGTAGAAGCCCTATTATCCAGACTACATACAATGTCGTCCACAAATTTTAAGGCGGCCATATATGTAGAGTGATTTTCCCTAAAACCATATTGTCGGGTATATAAAAGATTATGCTTATTTATAAAATTAAACAGTCTATTATAAACGAGTCTTTCAAAGATCTTAGAAATAGCTGGTAACACTGACACAGGGCGATAATTAGATACCATATCCGAATCACCAGACTTATACACAGGTATTACTTTAGCAATCTTTAACTCATTCGGGAAAATTCCCTCTCTGAAAGATAGGTTCAAAATATGAGTAAGTGGATCTACAATATATTCATACACATGTTTTAATACTTCATTGGTTATATCATCATATCCTGCTGATTTTGCGTTTTGTAATTTTAGAATAGTAGATATAACTTCATTGGCTAGGTTTTCACCAACAGTTGAAAAAAAAGTCATTAAACTTGACAGCATAGTCCATTATACTTGAGTCTGTTGTAGAAGTGATACTTGGACTTGAACAATGAGAACTAGGGTCCCCTCTATTTAATAACTTATTTATACCAGTCCATATCTTCTTGCTGTCTCCTTTATTCTCAGTGAAAAAAATAGTATAGTGGGACTGTTTAGCGTTACGGACTACAGTGGTTAATCTATTTTTGTAATTTCTGTACCTGAGAAAATTATATTCAGTGGGACTTCTTTTGTACTTACAATACAGGATATTCTTTCGAATAGACTGAAGAATGCCTGTGGTAATCCAGGGTGATTTCTGTAAATTTTTCTTAGACTTGAAGTTTCTTAAAGGGCAATTTCTATTATGTATTTCACAAAATTTACTACAAAAGGTTCTAAATGAGGACTGTGGATTATTATCCAACAACACATCATACCAACCATATGACGAAAGTTGTAAAAAATAAATAAATAATAAATAAGGGCTTTTTCTTTGGACTGCCGCCAAGTCTATGAAAAAGATTTCCCAACCAGGAAGTGCTGTGCAAATTTCGTTTGTGTACATTATACGTGTGTGTAAAATGAAAACAAGTGGGTCATTTTTCTTCGATTTTATTATCAATGAATTTGAATTATTTATCAAAGTTATCTTGAATTCTGAAAGAAAAAAAAACTTGTTTTGATTATTATTCAACCAAAATTAGGGTTTTTTGTGGACGATTAAGGTAAACAATGACTTCGAAAAAAAATCCCGAACGTCGTAGTGTGAGCAGTTCCACGAGACCCAAACTCATATGCAATATGTGCGCGTCAGCGTTAAGTTTAGTTGGTTTATTTTGCCATATGATTTCAAAGTGTACAATACGATAATGTAGTAGTTCACAGTTTTCATTCAAATCAACCGGTGTGCTTCTTTCAGCAAGCCTATGGGAAGTATACTAGTATTAAATATTCGGTTACAACTCCGGATAACTGACGCCGCGGGCAAGATCGTGTTCAGTTCGTGGGTTGTTTATAAATACAGTGTTTCCTTTCACCAAATGCTTACAATTCTCGATACTTACCAAGGAGCATATTCATTATGTAGGCGGTTATAGTGAGAACTGTTAATTTTCAAATATGGTTTCTGTATTTTACTGTTTTTACGTCAATCCCGTTGCTTTTTGAAGTAGTTACTTTCCTTCATTGAAAGACGTAGTCCGGTCATGTACAACCTCGCGTGCACAATCGCTTACTTAAACATAACATCCATAATTATAACAATTGTGGATGTTATTTCTGGATGATAAAACTTCGAGGAACTTCTATGGATGAAGGGAATCTGAAGGGATACACGTCACTGTTTTTTATCATGCCCGATAATTACGTGAAATACCCATCAAATGTGGCCAACATTTTCTCAAATTGTTGATTCACATTTAGACTGCTGAACATTATTTTTATGGATCACCAGAGGAAAGCTTTACCGTACCAATTTTGAAATAGTTTCCTTTTCCCTTTGTAAGACAAGTTGCTGTAGACGATACGCTGGCAGTGAGCAACATTTTAAACCAAGAAGAGCGAATTTTGTTGTTACTATTCTCAGGAGTTGCAAGTTGGCCGTCGTGGAGTGCAGACGTGTTTCGTCTCGCTCCTCTGCTGTCGCTCTACTTGAACTGTTACTGCCACTTTCGCGCCACTGTTTTCAGTTTGTCTGGGTTTGTTTCTGTGGTTGGGTCCCGTTTTCTTTGTTACACTTTTGATTTTCTGTTCCTTGTTTGCGTGGCCTAGTGCCACTTTATCGTTGCTATGCCCGGAGGTCGGGGTAGCACGATTGTTAAGTTACATTTTGAGTCGGGTGTGAATGTCACACCCCCTCAAGTTTTTTCGTTGTTTAAGAAAAGGGGATTAGCCCTGAAGGAAATACAGATGTTGCAGGCACTTGCTGCCCGCAACACGTATGACTTAAAGTTCAGGTCGGATGCTGCCCGACGTTAGGGTGTATCTTGCCTTACTGGGCTAGAAGGGCTCACTGTTACCCCATATGATCGCTCTGTGGTGGTAACAGTCCTGTACCTGAACTTTGAGGTCGATCAGGCCCTGGTTGCGAGGGTTCTGGGTCAGTACGGAACTGTCTCGGATATGCGGTGGGTCACCTACAGTGAAGGTGATTTAAAGGGCATATTGAACGGAAAGAGACAGTTCCGTATGGTACTGAAGAGGGATATTCCATCCTTTCTCTTGATAGGGGGATCTAAGGCCCACATCAGATACTTTGGGCAGCCCCGCACCTGCTTCAAGTGCGGAGAAGAGGGGCACGAGGCCAAGACTTGTCCGAATAGACGCTGTGGCAAGTGCCTACAACTTGGACATGACAAGGCTGAGTGTCCCAACCAGGTGCGGTGTAATCTGTGTGGAGGGGAGGGACATGTGTCTGGCTCCTGCCCAACATCTTACTCTGCCCGTGCCAGTGCGGACGGTGGGCGAACGCAGGATCCCTCACAGGGTCCCTCTCCGGATCCCTCGCAGTCAGGGCCTGAACCAATGGAGGAACAGGGTTCCCCTTCACTTGATGAGGTAGCTCATCAGGTTTTGGAGAAATTCAAGGCCTCCAAGCAATGTGATGATGGCTCCCCTGAGGCAGGCTCTCCATCACCCTCCCCACCACCACCCGGGGAGACTGGAGCGTTAACTGTTGAGGATGACCTCCAACTGTCATCAGATTCGGAGTCCGATTCTACCATGTCAGATCCTGGGGGACCTGTCTCAGAACCCCCACCAAAGGACCCACCACCCGGGGAGAGCTGGTTTGACTTATGTGAGGGGGCGTCACCCGAAACAAAGTTGAAAAGGTCGGCTTCAGGCGATGCTTTAGATCAGGGAGTCCATCCTCCTGAGCCATCCGCTTCAAATTTGGGTAATAAGAAGGCCAAGTCAGGGACAGATGGGTAGATACACATTCCCCACTCCAACATGTCGGGTCCCCTGTCCCTCATGACCCTAAATGTAAATGGCTTGAGGGACAGTCGGAAGCGATCCCGAATTTTTCAATTTTGTAAAGCACTAGGAGTGGACTTCGTTTTCCTCCAGGAGACTCACATTGTAAATGAGGACGATGTCTACTCCTGGTCCTATGAATGGGGTGGGGGTTTGCATGCTTCCTTTGGTACTACGTCGTCGTGTGGCTCTATTATTTTAGTTTCACCAAGATGGACTTCCCTGGTTGGAAAAGTTGATCGTGATCATGAAGGCCGGTTGGTATGCATCACCATCAAACATCCGTGTGGGAGCTTCTGCCTGTGTAATATTTATGCACCCAATCGGCCTTCAGATAGGAGGAACTTTTTCACTACCCTACCTGCCTTCGTTCCTGGCTCTACCCCTTGCATCCTGGCTGGAGACTTTAACTGTGTCCCTGACACACGGTTCGACCGAATGTCTTCGTGCGCATCGTCGAGCTGTGATGTCGGCATGGCGGAATTGGACATATTTATAAAGAATCACGACATGGTTGACGTTTGGAGGGTACAACACCCCGGGCTACCCATGTTCACTTGGCACCGCCCCGATGGCTCGGATGCCTCAAGGTTGGACCGGGTGTACTCTCCACCTGCCCTGTCTCCGAGGTGCTGTGAAATCGTGACATGTCCAATTTCGGACCATGATGCAGTTACTGTCTCCTTTCGGCCCCCAGTGTCATGGCCAATAGGGAGAGGGTCATGGAAAATGAACACTGATGTTCTGACGGAGGATGACTATAACAAACAGTTTAAGGCCAGGTACGGGGGGTGGCGAACATTGAGGCCGGCCTTTTCATCGGGTTTGGAGTGGTGGGACGATGTGAAGTCCCGCATCAAACAGTTTACAGTCGAATACTGTGTAGCAAGGGCTCGTCGAAGGGAAGAGTTCCTCTCGCTCTGCTCTAGGGAGAGGAACGGGGACTCCTCCTCGCTTCACGCAATCCAGCGGTATCTTGATCAAAAACTACACGGGGCTCGTGTCCGCGCTCGAGTGCGTTGCGTGGAGGCGGAGGAAAGACCAAGTATTAAGTTTTACCGAGACGTCACGAAGTACGCCACTGATCGGCGCATAAAGGCAGTCCGTGACGTCCATGGTGGGGTACAGAAGGACCCTCTCGACATCGTAGAGGTATTTAAGAACTTCTATGAGCAGCTTTATACTGCAGCAGATGTCGATGAGGGCCTTCAACAGTCCCTGTTAGATAATTTTGTTTGGGCCCCTTCCGATGATGAGAACCACGAACTTGGTTCTCCGTTGACAGTCGACGAGCTCTGGAGGGCGGTGGCGAAGATGAAATCCGGTAAAGCCCCTGGGTCCGACGGTATTCCGGTTGAATTTTATAAACGCTTCTGGAGTACCGTTGGTCCCGATCTGCGTGATGTATTCGTCTCCGCCTTCCTTACTGGCTCATTGAGCCCTTCGCAGCGCACAGGTGTGATAACGTTGTTGCCAAAGTCAGGGGATCCCCTTGAACCGAAAAACAAGCGGCCAATCACCCTGTTGAACGTGGACTACAAGATCCTGGCAAAAGCCCTTTGTAACAGGCTAGGCACAGTTATGCCGGATCTTGTTGGACCTTTTCAGACATGTGCGGTGCGGGGACGCTGTGTTCAGCAGAACCTCTGGTTGATGCGGGACTTAGTTGAATATGTTATTGACCGTGACCTCCCATGTGCGCTTGTCTCCCTCGATCAGGAGAAGGCCTTTGACATGGTTGATCACGGTTTTCTCCTAAAAGTGTTGGCGAAGTTTAATTTAAACCCAGCTTTTGTTGCATGGTTTAATTTACTGTATAATAATGTAAACGGTTGTGTTATTGTGAACGGCTTTTCATCGGACACCTTCCGAGTCCAGCGCGGGGTACGACAGGGGTGTCCCCTCTCACCTCTCCTTTATGTTTTGTTTAGTGAATCCCTTGTAAGAGCCTTTCAAGTCGACCCTTTGTTCCGACCATTCAATATTCCTGGTGGATCTGAGGTCAAGTGCCTTCAGTACGCTGATGACGTCACTTGCGTAGTCTCTGACCTGGCCTCCTTCAGGGCCCTTACTGGCACACTGGCTACCTTTGAAAGAGCAACAGGTGCCAGACTGAACCCAACCAAGACCAAAGGACTTCGTCTAGGTGGGTGGCGATATAGGCAACTGCCCTTCGCGGCATCGTGGGTGGATGGTGCATTAAAAATTAATGGTATATGGGTTGGTTATGGTTCGCCGGAGTCACTTACCTGGAACGAGAAAGTGGACCTGGTGGAGGCTAGGTTGAAGGACTTCAGGGATCGCTACATTAGCCTGTTGGGGAAGGTTACTGTTATCAATCGTTTCGTTTACCCTCTCTTGTGGTACCCGGGCACTGTTCTGGTTGCTCCAGATGGTGTCCTGGCTCGACTCGAGAGGGCCGTGTTTAGTTTTTTATGGTCAGGGAAGACGGAGTTGGTCAAAAGAAGGGTGGTATATCAGGACCTTAGGAGTGGGGGATTGGGCCTTGTACATTTCCCTTCCAAGCTCCGTTTTCTCCTGACCAAGTGTGTTTATAGTGCTGTTGACAGCAACATGCCGTTTGCCTATTTTGTTCGATATTGGGGAGGGCTTTCTTTCCGCCGTTTTTTCCCCTCCCTATTTAGCAACAGTGCTCCCCACAGCTGGAGGCCCACGAAGGCCTACGGCCACATGAGGGACACTCTCCGTATTATATTGTCCGTGGGGGACGTCTCGCAATCCAGTGCGGGGACCCAATATCGGGCTATTTTTGATGAATTGGTGGGCCACGTCTATCCAAACGACTATGCTTCGGGGCCGGAAGTGTGGAGTGTAGTTCACAGCAGGTCACTTGACTTTCGCCGGCGAGACCTGTTGTGGCGCATTGCGCATGATGCCATTGTTACCAACCTCAAGCGCCACCGGTGGCGTCTTGGAGATGGCATTTGCCCCCGCAATGGATGTACAAGATGGGAGAGTGTTCCACATGTGTTTTGGCAGTGTGACTTTGTGGCCCTCCTATGGGAATGGTTTCAAGTCCTGACTGATCGCCTCACGTTTTGTAACACATGGACGGTCAGCCGGGACTACGTTTTGTATGGTCTCTCTCCCCCATTGTGCAACACAAGTGTTCGCGAGATACTTACCTTTATATCGGCCTCCATAAAGCTGGCCGTATGGAGAGACCGTTGTAATATTGTTTTTAGGGGTGAGGGGCGGCCTGCGGACGTCGTGTTGGCATCGGTGAAGGCGGAGATTAGGTTGAGGGTTGAGTCCGACTTCGTTCGTTTGTCTAGGTCGACGTTTGGCAGACGGTGGGGTCCAATTGCTTCGGTACGGGCGGACCGGTTGGTATTGAAGTTGTAATTTTGTGATTTTTTGGGGTTCCTGTTCATATGTAGATAGACTGTATTTGTGTGGTTCTATTACCGTAAGGAACATAATTTTCTGTTTCATTTGGTAGTGTGTAAATAGTTCGCGTTTTGCTTTTCCTGAGCCGGTTTGAGTTTGTATTTGTTGTTTCTGTGCCGTTTTCTATGCACTTAAAAAGTACTATTCTCACAAGGCTCAGGATTTTTTCACATAACATGATATTGAATGGGTGCACTACAGGTCTTGCCTACCATGGTGTGAAATATAATCTGCTATGAAGCAGCTGTTGGCTCTTTTCCTCCGTGGATGCAGTGAGCTGGGTGCCTTGCTATGGCTGCCAAACTTTATTCTCACTTCCTTTGCCTTCCTGTTGTCAATCCAATTCCAGAGTGACATAAAAAATTAGAGCAATCAACATCTCATATGGCAATTCAAACTCAAACGTGCACGTAATTTTCATAAAAAACATGTAATACTATATCTGTAGGCTATTGCAAATTAGCTGCTAACACAAAGAAGAAAAGCCAACATTCTGATTTCTGAGTTGACTTGGGAAAGGGGGTAGCACAGTCCAAGTCCTTTGTTGGGAGCAGCCAAACTGATTGTATCGTTGTTTTGGTGTAAAAAACGTGCAATTTAGAAAAAGAACTTACTCTTGAACTCACTCTTCTTCCTCCATTTGTCTTTTGCCCACTTTTTGGTTGGGGCCGCGACCCCATGGGGGGGCAGTGCCCTTGGATCTGCCCATGAAAAGTCCATCCAAAAAAGTAATCAAATACTTATTGTAAAAGTTTTTAGAATTGATGCAAATTTTGATACTCTTGTGTCAGCCAAATTTGGCTCCAATAATTTAATCTGAACAGAATCTCAGAAGAGCATGTGCTCAAGAGCATCAGAAAAATGCTGCCGCTAGGTTTGACAGTGATCAGGTTTAAGAACTGCATTGTTTGAAATTAATTTAGTAAGCATGTAACCGTAGTATGTAGCGCACCTTTGTCTCCAGGGCATCTTCACTTTTTTATTCAGAGAACTGGACATAACTGCCACTTAACAACTTTTAACAATATAGGCTACTGCAGATAAATCAGTAGATTCTAAAAGTATAGGTGTGACATGCAGGGAATTCTATAACACGAAACATGAATGAGTTTCAGCAAGACAAAGACAAAGAGTTTAACTTGAATAAATCCTAAGCAGTAAAAAAAATATAGTATGTATGGTATAAATTTGCGTCTCGGGTAAGGAGTTGTTATGAATGGAAAAGATGTTTTTCGACTCCCCATGACCCTAGTTTGCTAGAAATGTTTCTGGTTGGTTTTAAGTAAAGAGCACTAAGTTCATCATATTTTAAGACCCATTAACCTACATGGCCGTAATCCAAGCTCTCTTTTAGCATTCAGCCCTACAAGTGGTTGATATGATACAGCAAAGTAGTCAAAGTGGACTCACAATTGGCCCGGTTCACATGGGTCTTTTGTCCATGTGACACCTTGCATGACTGATACAGCCGGCATGCACTTTCCCAAGCACTGATAATAAATCCAGTTGATAGCAATAATGCAAAAGACCTATAGAGAATCACACTTGACAGAAGACCTCTTTAGAAAAGTTTTATGACGATCGCTCTTTATTGCATGCATCATATCCTGCTTTTGCAGGTGGATCCAGGAACTATATACACACTACCAAATGAAACAGAAAATTATGTTCTTTACAGTTATAGAACCACACAAATACAGTATATGTACATATGTACAGGGACCACAAAAAAAAAGGTTGTTATTAGGAAAGGTCATTATTCCAAAGTAAGCAGTTCAATACTTTGAATTAAAAGAAAATTTCAGTATCCTGATAGTTTCAATGGGTCATATCCCAATTGGTTGAATGCCACGATGCTCACTTTGTCTGATTCGGAATACTTTCATGTTCGATTTAGAATAAAGGCACTTTGGAACAATGACTCACTGGAACTTTGGACAACTCACTTCCACTTCTCGGAAATGAAAGCTCTTTGGAATAATGGACCAATTGATCTTGTAAGTCTACAGCATGCAACCACCACTATTATGTCATGATGACAAAGACGATGTCTTTCAAGGAATTGGCACTGTTCTGAGATTGTCGATAGTCGAGATTATTAAAATTTGGAAGGGAGTGTCAACTAACCTTTATTCTTTTGGAACTCAGGGTTGTTAGTTTGGTAAATTCTAGTATTTTCATCTTCTTGGCTCCATAGCTCTGTAGACCATTATGCCAATAGGGTGGTCTCATTAGAGGTAAGTGGAACAGTAGTATTGTAAAAGGAACACACAATAAAAAATCCTGGGGTTTTTGGTTATTGGAATGAGAGGCAATATAGCTGTCTATTGTAACAGTAAGAAAAAACGAACTTAACCTAAAAATGGGAGAAACTACTGAAAAATGCCTACTAATGTTTTAGTACGTCAAATTGAGTGTTTCACATTTGTGATACCACTTTGATGCATACATTTCCGTCCAACTTGAATGTCAAAAGGATTCATTGGTGCTCTTGCATCTCATGTAATTATCATGTTGTATGCCATTGCTACACTAAGACAAAAATTGTATCAGGCAATTAAATTTGCAAAGGTTTCAATCATAATGTTCACACCACAACCTCATACATACAGATTAAAAAAGAAAAGATAGCACTGAATTCTGACCAAAGAATGCCTAAAAATGATTGATCATTGATGAAATTGTCTTTTCTTTGTCGCTGTAATCGGTTATTCTCCAAGTAAAATCTCTCTAACCACACAAAATCTAACATTTCTCGAAATATCCTCAAAGCAAAACAGACATGTATGCTAAATGTACCCCATTCATCGCATACTTCTGCATTATAACAAATCTGTACATACAGTATTATGTCAGCATATTTCAAAATTACTTTTTCGTAACGTAATGACATAGATAGATATTCCGATGCACAGAAATTTAACAATGATTTCAAATCATCAGTGTTAATATGTTATAGAACAGGTTTCACCTTAGGACAAAGAACACCTGATCAACATGTAAGGTTTTACTTTTATTCAAGAAAAACCAATTGTAAAATTTCGTAACGGAATGAGAAGATAGAAATAACGAATTTTCTCTCAGAATCCTGCAAATGGTTACATGCCAAATTACAGCCATTTGATTTATTTTTAAATAATTTTAGGTATTGTGCAACTGCTGAGACGCACACTGAAGAGAAACTTTTGTAAAATTACAATAGGTTAACTATTGACTTTCAAAATACAATGACTTTTACTTCAGAAAAGGAAAATAGGACAGCAAGTCATTTTGTTTTAAAATTTTTCTTACGTTTATGTATTTTCACTGATCCACAGTAACTTGGTATATCATAAACTGTTTGCAATTAAAAAACGCATGACATCCCAATCTCGAAAAAAACATACCTCAGAGATAAAAAGTGGAGTCAATACACCTAACAAAACATTTTGCCGGAAAAAATTAACTTTTATTTCACTGTTGGAACAATGAATTATTTCACTTGATAAGCATGAAAATCAATATTTTCATTAAACCATGTCAAATTATTTGACACATTCTTCTGAAAAATCTTAACTGACTTATGGAAGGGATGGAAGATTGATGAGGATAAGTGAATTTCAGTAACGACGAAGAAAAATAACTGCCAACCAGTCTATGAGGGTTACACTGGTAAACCCCTCATGTAGTAAGAATGATGACTGAGAAAAATGATAAGTGAATTTCATTAAAAATGAAGAAAAATAGCAACTGCGCGCAAAATATGACCACCAGGCTATGGGGTTAAACTGGTAAACCCCTCATGTACTAAGAGTGGGGTTGTACAGTAAAGGCTCTTCACAATCATGACCACCCGGTTATTATGAGGGTTGAACTGGTAAGCCCCTCATGCTTGTAAGAGAGAGAGGGCTGTACACTGAAAACCTGTCACAATGATGACCAGTCTTTAAGGATAAAGTGTTACACCTCTCAAGTGCTAAGTGATAGTGGGTTGCACAAGGACCTTCACAATCATAACCACAAAGATCTCACTAGCCTTTTCACGATTTCTTGTAAGAAAACTAGAGAACAAAAGGTGCAGTGGCTCATACATCGCATTGTGATATATCATAGGATTCAACTTGTATCTGCAAAACCTTTAAATGCATGTGATACAAGCTATTATCTTTATAGGATTCAACTTGTATATTTAAGGTCTTTAAATGATGGTACTACAAGCTGTCACCTTTTTAACAAAATTCTGTTTGTATCTTTATAACCATGAAAAGAAAGTGCTTCTTGATGATACCTTAATGCATGATGAGTTGTTTGAAATTCAAACTGGCATGCTATAAGACGATTACTTGCTAAAAAAGTATATAATAAATCACTAACAGACTATGGAATGGATGCAAGAATGATGAGGATAAGTGAATTTCATTAAAGATGAAGAATAACAACTGCATTTATAATATAACCACCTCATGTACTAAGAGTGGGGTTGTACAGTAAAGGCTCTTCACAATCATGAACACAAAGATCTCAATAGCCTTGCCAATATTCATGAAATAGGCAGAACAACATTTGGCCCCACCCACTTTGCATATTAATGAGGTAGCCATTTTAATGTCATGAATTTGTTTACTTTAGCTACAACATTATCAGACCAAGTATGAAAACAAATGGACACTCAGTTGTCAAAATACAGCCATTTGATGATTTTCACTTTAGGCCCAGCCCACTCATTAATAAGCGTGACATCGCTACCAAAAACGATAGGAACCATCTTCTAGTCATGGGCTACCTGTGTAACATGTATGATATGAATCGCCTGAAGAGTTTTTGAGATTTCATGTTTACAAGCTTTTATTGCCAGAAAAACATTTGGCTCTGCCCTCTTTGCATATTAATGAGTTGTCCATTTTAATATCATGAAATTGTGTACTTAAGCTAACAGCATTATCAGACTACGTATGAAAACAAATGGACACTCGGTTGTGAAAATATGGCCATTTAATCATTTTCACTCTAAGCCCCGCCCACTCATTAATATGCATGGTCAATACCAAAAACAATAGGGATCATCTACTCCATATGAACAACCCACACACCAAGTATGAGATCAGTCACAGTTATCCTTCTTGAAATATCGTGTTTACGAGCAAAGTCACACATACACACACACATACACATGACATCACCATCGCATACATTCCGTTGGCATTTGGCAAGGAATCAAAAGCTAGAACACAAAAGGTGCAGTGGCTCATACATTGCGGAGTGATATATCATAGGATTCAACTTGTATCTGTAAGACCTTTAAATGCAGGTGCTACAAGCTATATTCTTTGTAGGATTCAAGTTTTTTTTCCAAAAGTCAGATTGCATCTTTAGGAGCTTCTCATGAAAGTGTTACTGGGTGTCACCTTTGCAAGAATCGGTCAGACTTTACATGCAGGAGCTACAAGCTATCAGCTTTGAGACCTTTAAATTATAGAAGTGCTCAGCACCAATCACATTTGCATGCATACTGCAACACCTTGTATAACACAAAGATAACCTTACAGCTATTTCGAACACAACTTTCAGTAGCAGGGAAACCTTTGTTAAGTAGATCCTACAACAAAATCAGAGAGATGAAGACTTCAATCATTCTATTATTTACACTGTAATACTGTAACTCATATGACTTTTTACATACAGTAGTTTTCTGCACTGTTGACTATGCCTAGGTTCAACTTTCATTCAAATCCTTCAGACTCTGGCCAAGAAGAAGCATTTTGTACAAGTGTGAACAGACAGACAGATAGATTCAGGACTGACATCACATAGTCTATAGCAGGTATGAGCCAAATTACCAAACTGACAAAATTGAAAGTACTTTGTGGTTGCAATTCTTTCGCACATTTTCTAATTTATGGAATGTCCCTTTCACAATCTAGTTCTTCATATTTGGCTTTCAGAGGTTCCACTGTAGATTTCTTCAATCCTGTTAACTTGAAATCCCACAAAATAAGCGAAGATTCAGGAAGGGAAGAACAGTATGGCTTGCCACTCCGGCCAGTCCCCTCTAGCCACAATTGCCATGGTCCAGTCCAACTCCCTCTCATCCACTGAATGACAATGTGTTCTCCATTTTTCTTGATGACCTCCCCGATGAAAGGTCTCCCTTCTTTGTCTTCCAAGTGCACAGCCACTAAAATGCCACTTTTCACAGAATTATAATCTGCCATCTCTCTCACACATTTTTGGCTTCTACCTTGGTTTCCAATCCTTACCTGAAGAGGAGAAACAAAAAACATATGCATTTGAAAGAAGAAATTAAGTAAAAATAGGACATTTGTATCCAAAATCACCTGATAGAGGTCCACCCCACTTCCCTGAAGACACCACAAGCATACTGCATAGACAATATCTGATCTTTTCTTTTTAATTAACCACATACATTAAATAAAACAAGCCCAAAAGACAAGGGCCTCTGCTAATATTTTGAAGTACATTCACTTCCCTGTCAACCGTCTAACAGGTTGAAACAAAGTAACGAGAGAAATAGAGTTAAGTCCTCCCCTTAGTGCCCTGCTATACACAGATATATTGCTTGATGCACATTTTAAAGCTGCCCCTTTACCCTGCCCTTGGGTACTTTTTCTAATCAGTGAAAGGAGTTAGCTAACTGCCACAACCTTGTAAATTTTCAAACCATGAAGTCATTAAACAATGAAAACAATTGGAACTGTAGTAGACTGAATTGCAATTTAATATGTGGTTAGCAAGTTGTGAATCTTTTCAGGTAAGTTTGATCACCTAGGGCATAATTTCCTTAGTCTGGAAGTAGCTACACACTTCTTTTGACTTGATTAACTTTGAGTGGGTAACACTTGAGCATTACTAGATCACAAGCAGGAAAGTCACTTTTTCCCAACTTACTTCTGGACATTCTTCTTCAATGCGCAATTGAATCTGCTGAATGGCAGCATTGTTAGCTGCTGCATGGACCCTTCTGTGTGACAAAACCTTCGCTCTTAAAAGCTTCTTGACATTCCACTCCTTTGTTTCTGAAAGCTGACAAACCAAAAACATAAATGAAATGCAACAAATGCTAAATAAATTCTTCTCATTAGCTTTAAAATATTGAACTTCATAATCAAGGATGAATGAAGTTATCCCTTTATTATCTACCTTAAACCGAGGATGCTCTTTAATTTGAAGCTTACGCCCAAACAAGTGTAAGAAGTAATGAGACCAACAATGAGTAGTTTTCATCTGGTGAAGCAAACTTGTCCACCAATCCTGTACAGGAGCTGACAATCTACTGGCAATTCTTTTTCCAGCTTTGGCAGATCAATCTTCTCTAATGTAGACACCACCCAAGGCAACACTTGGTCTACTTCAGGAACATCCTGTAGTTACAGAAATAAAAAATAAGCATATTAGATATTAGTAAAATGTAATTAGATTATGGATAGTTCCTAATCGAGAATGCGATGAGCTACCATTTTCACTTACAATAATGAAATCTATTTGTTTTATAGTGGGAGTCTGATTCTCTGTAACAATAATTTTTATTCAGATTTACTTTTCTGATTTTACACAGGCTATTGCCCTCCAAATTGTTCATACTAGTATGCAGAGGTTGTGTTATACCTATTTTATATTAGTGAATGTCATACTACAGATTTGCAACAAGCACCCAGAATTTTAAACAAAAATGGAACTAAAGAAATATTCTCGAACTTGAATGAATACTTGTTACATACAGGGAATTCTCAGAAGATTCTAGATCAGTGAAAATATCAGTCTCTGTTAAGATTTAGCAGACTTATTTCCCTCTTCTTGCTTTGATAGTTTGTGAGTCTAGGGTGATGTTGTAAAAATTACCACCCTACACCTCACACTTACCGACAAACAAAGAGGTCCATAAGGGTACTCCACAAATGCTTCAGGTTGCCAAAGATCTGCTTCCCACAGCTTGTAGTGCATGTAGCATCTCCCTTTCAGCTTTCTGAACCGAAACCAGAGTGGCTTGCTATGATTCCCAAATGGCCCATACATGTGCTGCAAAAGAATGCTCTTTACATCTTGCACATGGGTGATGGTCCTCACATCAATATTCGGTGTAAAGCTTTTACACATCTCTGATTCAAGATCTGTCAACAAAAGAATGTCACATAAAACTTTAAACATGTTATTGAGACAATAGCACCATCTTAAATATACTTTTACTTTTCCAGAACCATGGATCAAAACATGGTTCTGGAGATCCCCCCACCCCGTGCGAGCTAATTTACAAGTATACAAACTTTGATAGTTCTTAAACTCACCTTTCAATGTGTACACATTTGTCCGTTGAAGATGCCTGACTACACATGAAAACATCTGGTCGACATCTTCGTGAGTGTGACCCACTGGGAGAAAGTGAACATACACCTAAAAAAAAAAACGAAACACGAAACATACACCAACATGAAACGGCTGTTAATCTCATCTTCCTCAACGCAAATCTCATTGTAACCACTAACAACTGCCCATCAAGTAAAAAATTTTTGTATTGTGACAAGATCAAATATACTGTACATTAAACATTTACCATCAAATTGTAGGAAACAATCAGGTGGGACAAAACATCATGAACCATTAAACTCAAAAAGCCCCTTTAAACATAGCTTTGCACAAGCAAAAATGATTGTTTTTAAAGTCTGAGCATATAGGTACTAGAGTATGTGCAGAATGCAACAAGTCACACTGGATCCCATCTGCACGACTGGGTTACAGCAAAACTTTTCTTTAGAAATGGTGAACACACATTAGGTTCTTAGAAACTACTGTATATTCCCCTTCACATTAGCCAATTCTACATTGAAACTTTCAGTGTCCTTTTTCTTCTAATTTTCAAAAGAGCGAAGAAAGAGTACCCATTCTCTATAGTGGGTCATGAAAAAATCCAAAATAACTAAAGGATGTAGTGGGTAGCAGACTTTCCAAACTGGTTTTAGAGAACTAGTACTTTATTTCACAATGCCTCTCAAGCTCAAGATGACAGTACTTCTTCAAATATATCTGTTTCCACAAGAAGGGCAGCATACGACAACACATATCTGTTCTTGTTTTCCCTGAAACAGTTGTCCATTTGCAGAAAAAGGACTTTGGACAAGTAGCCAGAAGCTAATGCCAACGCTTCAGTTAAGCAGTGAATCGTCAGGTTGCAATACAAATGGCAGCTTTCCCTCTGGGGTACCTGTATGCACAAGGACACCTGTTGATATGAAATATGGAATGCTTGTGTTCGAATGTCAATTGTACAGAGGAGGTGAAATTAAAAATTTGCTAATGCAGCTATGAGATAATATAGAGCATGAATTGTATGGTTGGAGGTGGGTAATGGGTGATGGCAGAGAAGAAGTTATGCATGCTTTCTCCAAACTTACCAGTTAAATGAACTTGGAAGTCTAGCTAGACTGGCACAGTCTTTGTCTTTAACAATAAGATGTGGAATGTCTGTTTTTGACTGGTCCATCCCATCCATTATGACACAGGTCATTTCCCCTGGATCCCTCCTGGCCTTTTCCCTGGCATTGTGGTATGCTCTCCTTTCAGCCCTGTGAAGGATTATGAAAAGAAGGAATGAGGGGTTAAAATTTCATGACATCCTAGAATTTGCTCTCACTGTCATGAAATGTAGCAAAAGGTCCTTACAGTACCACAACCTTTTACAAAAAGGAACGAATTTGAATGTTTCCACTAAAACAATTTTCTTGTAGCTGTAATGATTATTTCACCATCTCACTTATTTCTCGTCCCCAACCACATGACAAAGCGCAAAAGTGTACAATATATAATTGCTCTGGTATCTGTCATGGGGCCTTTTTAGTACTCAATGGAACTACGCTTATCAGCTCAGCCCACGTGGTAGGAATGATTACAGTGGGTAGGAGGGGCAATCAGGGGAATAGAATAATATCCTGCTCAAGCAGATAATAAAGCTCTCAAACCACAGCCACCAGCACACGTTCGTGCTACAAAACTCGCAGTGACAGAACTTCCTCTGAATAAAACAATGAAATGAATGAACAAAATGTTTGCAACAATGGTTTGTGTTATCATCACTTAGCAAATCTTGGAATATAAAACCTGATTCTTCCTGAAATCAATAGAGTGAGAGAGAGAAAATCAACAGTGCACTTACTCTACTTGTCGATCATGGGTTGCTTTTAAGTTGGCAAGTTTCTTCCTCTGGTCTTCACAAGGTGCTGATTGATATGCCTCTTGAAGCTGCGTACAAGTGGTACACTTTGAAAAATCTGTGGACTTAGGAAAAGAGAAGAGATATGTAAATAAGAAATAAATCAACATTAGGTATATTTACTACCACTAAAACACACTGGTAGAACCAGAGGCTAAGTTTAACCACCAAATAGAAAAGCTGTTACTGAGGTACCATTCCCTACATACAGTATTTATATACACTACTTGCAAAGGTTTCATAGAGAAACAACATGTATTCTGTATGCAGTACTACTTGTTGAGTGTGAACTGCAATGCTTCACCAAAGCTACCGCAAATAGGCGGGACTATAGGTTAAGGGTCACCGATGGAATGTTCTCGTGCTCCAGGTATGCTCATTATGCACTGTACGTATTCCGTAGGATACTGTATCATATGTAGTACTATTGTATGTAGTTTGCATTGTGCAACGGAACAACGCCATGTGATTTCAGGGAGAGAGAGAGTTATACTCGTTCGTTGTATCAAGAGAAGTATAATAAACCTCATTTGCTCAAGTAAGACGAACGATTTTCTTAATCATTTAATCCTCCATCATGTCTTTAGCCGATCAGTCTACAGGTTATGGGCCCAGTGCAGCAACCGGAAGGTGGAATAGGCTTTTCTTTGATGGAGACGAAAACAGGTACGAGCAGTGGGAAGCAAAGTTGTTGGGTTACCTGAAGTTGAGAAAGTTGAAAGATACCATACTTTTACCAGATGAGACTAATCCTCTACCTGATGGTTTTGCTGGAAAAAATGAGGAAGCTCAATTTCTAGATGATCGTAGCTTATCCCTGGTTATGAGGGACGCCAAGGATGACGGGAGAGCTGCATTGAAAATCCTAAGGAAACACTTCGCAGGTACGAGTAAGCCCCGTATTATAAGTTTGTGTACCGAACTTACATCACTAGTGAAAGGAACAGGGGAAAGTGTCACTGATTATGTATTACGGGCGGAAAAAGCTGCCACAGCATTGAACAATGCAGGTGAGAACGTGAGTGATAGCCTGGTCATAGCCATGATTCTGAAAGGGCTGCCTGTTGAATACAAAGCATTCGTGGTAGTTGTTACTCAAAACGAAAAGGAAATCACATTTCAGGACTTCAAAGTTATGCTAAGGAGTTATGAAGAAACAGAAAAGGCCCAAACATCACAACAAAGTGATAGCATATTTAAAACTATGTCAGATAAGCAACAACAAGGTGCAAATAACCCACATCAAGGTGTGAAGTGCTATTCCTGCGGAAATTTTGGCCACTATTCTAGACTGTGACACTAAGGGGAAGACCAGTAGTACAGGTCAATGTGGTGTAGTTTGTGTAAGAAGTCGAATCACACAGACAGAACATGCAGGAAACAAAGGAACACAGACAACATTAAGAATGCAAAGGATGTACCAGATAGGAACGAGGAAGAGCATTCATATTCGTTCAAGCTAGATTGTAAGCCTCATAATTGAAACCTACTTTGTAAATTTTGATCGCACGTTCAAACCGAAGGATCATACTATTGAGCTAGCAGATGGTAGTCGCGAAACTGGTACCGCAGTGAAACGCGGTGATGCAAGACTCAGGTTCCATGACAAGGATGGAAAAGCCGCTGATGTTACGCTGAAAAATGCCTTGTACACACCAAGTTACCCGCAGAGTATTTTTTCAGTTCGGGCTGCTACTCAACATGGTGCAACTATTATCTTTAGCAAGGACGATTCCAAAATGATTGCACCCGATGGTACAGAATTTGAAATTGTTCAGCATGATCGCTTGTATTATCTTACAAATGTATCCCATTGTACTGAAAATGTTGATTCTGTAAATGTAACGCATGATCTTAATACTTGGCACAGAATATTTGGCCATTGTAACGTATCTGATGTTATTAAACTCGAGGAAATTGTAGATGGTATGAAAGTGGGGTCAAAGGAAAATTTTGTTTGTGAAGCGTGTATCATG
This sequence comes from Stichopus chloronotus, assembly GCA_021234535.1. Taxonomy (NCBI): domain Eukaryota; kingdom Metazoa; phylum Echinodermata; class Holothuroidea; order Aspidochirotida; family Stichopodidae; genus Stichopus; species Stichopus chloronotus. Next base: position 4,947,927 of record CM037833.1, read on the forward strand.
GGAAAACAAACATTAGCTAAGAGTACTGTTCCTAGGAAAAGGGCAAAGTCAATTCTTGAGATGGTCCACACTGATCTAGCTGGACCAATTACCCCTACAGCAAAAGAGGGTTTCAAGTATGCAATTACATTTATTGATGATTACTCTGGTATATTTTCCCATACTTTCTAAGACATAAGTCAGATTGCACTCGTGCACTGGAAACATTTTTGGCTGATGTATCTCATTTTGGTGATGTGAAATGTATTCGAAGTGACAATGGAACTGAGTTCACATGTAAGGAGTTCCAAGAAGTACTTATTAAGCACAAAGTAAAACACGAAACCTCCGCTCCACACTCCCCGCACCAGAACGGTACTGCAGAACGTGGATGGAGAACTCTCTTTGATAGTTGTATATTACTTGATTCGGAATTACCCAAATCACTTTGGACGTATGCAGTAATGACTGCAGTCTATGTGCGTAATAGGTGTTACAGTAGTCGAACCAAACAAACACCATTCTTTCTGTTCACTGGCAAAAAACCAAATGTGAAGAACATGCATGTATTTGGTAACAATTGTTATGCGTATAACCATGGGCAGAAGGGAAAACTAGATGCTAGGTGCAAAACGGGAAAATTTGTTGGGTATGACAGGAGTAGCCCAGCGTATCTTGTTTATCACCCAGAAACTAGCACTGTCAGAAAATATCGTTGTGTTCAGTTTACTGAACTCCATGAAAAGGAGAGTGAGCCAAATGTTTCAGTAGTTGATGATGATTTTGTCATTGATCAAGGTGATGAAGGTCAAATGAATGCCGGAAGTGCAGGTATTAACACAGATGTGAGAAAACGTTATCTTCAAAGAGTACGGTCAGCACCAAAACGTTTTGATAATTTCGTTGTTGGTAGAGATGTTGATGAAGTAGTTCATGAAGTTGATGACAAACTGAATTGTAATGTTGATTATTGCTACAAGGTTTTGTTAAATGTTCCACAAACATATGAAGATGCTATTTCAAGTCCTGAGGCAGGTATGTGGCAAAGAGCCATGGAAGAGGAGATGCAATCTCTTATTGATAATGATACCTACACTGTTACAAATTTGCCAGAGGGTAGACAGAGGGTAGCAGAGGAAAATGGGTTTACACCTTAAAGGAAAACCCTAAGGGGTCCACCCGATACAAAGCTAGATATGTAGCCAAGGGTTTTAGTCAAATTCCAGGTATAGATTATGAAACCTTTGCTCCGACTGCAAAGATGACCTCAGTTAGAATGTTGATGCAGCTAGCTGTGGAATATGATCTGAGTGTACATCAACTCGATGTGAAGACAGCATACCTTAATGCACCCATTGATTGTGAAATATATGTTGAGAAACCCAAGGGTTTTCAGGAGCAATCAGATGAAGGCCTTGTATGGCGCCTAAACAAATCTCTGTACGGATCGTCGGTCGTAATTGGAACTGTATGCTACATGACTGTCTCGTGGATGAAGGCTTTGTTCAGTCACAGTGTGATCCATGTGTATATGTATTAAGTAATGACAAAGGCATTGCTATATTATTGGTTTGGGTGGATGATATTTTACTTGCTACTAGCAGTGATGATCTGTTAAAGAGTGTAAAACAATTCCTGAAGGTAAAATTTCAAATGACTGATTTGCGACAGTTGTCTCATTTCTTGGGAATACAGTTTGAATTCAGTGATGGTGTCATCAGAATGAATCAGAGTAACTATCTGAAGAAGGTTCTGTGCAAATTCAAAATGGAAAATTGTAAGCCCAGAAGTACACCTAGTGAACTCGAGGTAGAGTTCCCAGAGGGGGAGGTACAGTTGAGAATGAGTCACTTTACAGAGAAATGATTGGCTCGTTAATCTATGCAATGGTCTGCACCAGACCTGATCTTCGTTGGGTAGTTACGAAATTATCACAATACTTGTCCAAACCAACTGCAGAACACCATACTTGTGCCAAACATGTGCTAAGATATATTAAAGGCACTTTAGATCACAGTCTATATTTTCGTAAGTTAGAAGAAGGTCTTAAGTTAGTTGGTTATTGCGATGCCGACTGGGGCTCTTCTGAGGATAGGAAGAGTACAAGCGGTTACTGTTTTTCCTTAGCTGATAATTCAGCACCAATATCGTGGAAGTCTAGAAAGCAACAAACTGTTGCACTTTCGTCATGTGAGGCAGAATATGTCTCATTAGCTGCGGCAACCCAAGAAGCTTTGTCGCTACTTCAGCTACTAAAAGATGTAGACAAACATTCAGAATATGAAAGTTGTGTTCTGTATAGGGACAACCAGGGAGCTCTAGCTCTTGCCAAGAATCCAATACGTCATAACAGGACTAAACACATTGACATAAAATACCATTTTGTAAGATCCCAAGTTCAGAGTGGAAAGATTGAATTAGTGTATGTGCCTACAGAACACAATGTAGCTGACATTTTTACTAAAACTTTAAGTAAGAGCAAGTACAAGCACTTTAAGCCTCTGCTTTTTTGGAATTTCATAAACTTAGTCTTTTTTTATATGTGCATCAAACTGTGTTAAAACTCTGTTAGTGATGCATTTTAGTTCAAGTTGGGGGTATGTTGCATGCATTTTAGTTCAAGTGTACATTAGTCTACACTACTGTACATTGTTCTCATTTTATGCTTGGCAGCAGTATAAATGATCACTACCACAACTACATTTCAAACAAAATCAGCTGCAATTAGGTAGTATTTAAACTTGTGGGAGAAACATTTGGGCAAACGTGTTGGGCAGACGTGTTTCGTCTCGCTCCTATGCTGTCGCTTTACTTGTACTGTTACTGCTACTTTCGCGCCACTGTTTTCAGTTTGTCTGGGTTTGTTTCTGTGGTTGGGTATCGTTTTCTTTGTTACACTTTTGATTTTCTGTTCCTTGTTTGCGTGGCCTAGTGCCACTTTATCGTTGCTATGCCCGGAAGTCGGGATAGCACGATTGTTAAGTTACATTTTGAGTCGGGTGTGAATGTCACACCCCCTCAAGTTTTTTCGTTGTTTAAGAAAAGGGGATTAGCCCTGAAGGAAATACAGATGTTGCAGGCACTTGCTGCCCGCAACACGTATGACTTAAAGTTCAGGTCGGATGCTGCCCGACGTCAGGGTGTATCTTGCCTTACTGGGCTAGAGGGGCTCACTGTTACCCCATATGATCGCTCTGTGGTGGTAACAGTCCTGTACCTGAACTTTGATCGACTGGGTCAGTACGGAACTGTCTCGGATATGCGGTGGGTCACCTACAGTGAAGGTGATTTAAAGGGAATATTAAACGGAAAGAGACATGACAAGGCTGAGTGTCCCAACCAGGTGCGGTGTAATCTGTGTGGAGGGGAGGGACATGTGTCCAGCTCCTGCCCAACATCTTACTCTGCCCGTGCCAGTGCGGACGGTGGGCCAACGCAGGATCCCTCACAGGGTCCCTCTCCGGATCCCTCGCAGTCAGGCCCTGAACCAATGGAGGAACCGGGTTCCCCTTCACTTGATGAGGTAGCTCATCAGGTTTTGGAGGAATTCAAGGCCTCCAAGCAATGTCCATCACCCTCCCCACCACCACCCGGGGAGACTGGAGCGTTAACTGTTGAGGATGACCTCCAACTGTCATCAGATTCGGAGTCCGATTCTACCATGTCAGATCCTGGGGGACCTGTCTCAGAACCCCCACCAAAGGACCCACCACCCGGGGAGAGCTGGTTTGACTTATGTGAGGGGGCGTCACCCGAAACAAAGTTGAAAAGGTCGGCTTCAGGCCAGGGAGTCCGAGGTAAATGTATATTTAGAGTACTTTGTTCCTTTACTTTAAAGGCTGTAACGCATCACCCTAAGCTATATATTTACTTCCCGAAAAATTCTCTCAACTGGTTCTAAGTTACAGTACTCTTTAACTGACAGCAAATTCGAAAGATGCTGAGTCACTCATATTACGCAACGTACACAGGGATCCATTGTTTTGATTGACATGTGGAGGAATTTCAGACAGGCTGAGGGAGGGACTTGACATCGGTGCTTCTAAGAATTGAAACTGTCTGGGGTAATCAGTGTGTTGTATTTCCACCCTATAAAAAATCTATCGCACTGAGGACTCATCATATGACATTTCTTGACTGTCTAAACACAAAACAAGTATTTGTATACAACAGAGGTCTTTTATTGGTAAATTAGCCACCTGAATTTACTATCCCATTGAGGACCCATCACATATTGCATCAACGTGAATATATACGAACATGAATCCCAATGAAACCTTAGTCTACAGTAGTTAGGGTACTTTGTTTCTTTACTCTAATTGTGTTATATATGCCCATCCTTGAAAATATCTATCACAGGAGGGCTCAACATACACCATTTCTTGACTTTCTAAACACATATTTCCATACAACAGAGGTCTTCTATTGGTAAATTAGGCCCCTGAATTTACTATTCCATTGAGGACCCATCACATATTGCATGAACGTCAATATATACAAACATAAATCGCAATGTAACCTTAGTCTAGTTAGGGTACTTTGTTTCTTTACTCTAACTGTGTTATATATGCCCATCCATTAAATATCTATCACAGGAGGGCTCAACATATACCATTTCTTGACTTTCTAAACACATATTTCCATACAACAGAGGTCTTCTATTGGTAAATTAGGCCCCTGAATTTACTGTTCCATTGAGGACCCATCACATATTGCATGAACGTCAATATATACAAACATAAATCGCAATGTAACCTTAGTCTAGTTAGGGTACTTTGTTTCTTTACTCTAACTGTGTTATATATGCCCATCCATTAAATATCTATCACAGGAGGGCTCAACATATACCATTTCTTGACTTTCTAAACACAAAACATATATTCCTATGCAACAGAGGTCTTCCATTGTTAAATTCGCCCCCGGAATCTACTATTTCACTGAGGACCACTATGCAACCGAGGTCTTGTTGTGTTTCTTTGTTCCTGCATTTTAAATATAATACATTCATCTTTTAAAAATATCTTTCCCATTGAGGACGCAACATATGTTCCTTAACCTTGAAAACACACAACACATATTCCTATACAACAGAGGTTTTCCATTGTAAAAGTCACCCCCCCCCGAATTTACTATCCCACTGAGGACCCATAACATATTGCATCACATTCAATATACACAAATATATATCAGCATGCAAACGAGGTCTTGTAATGTTTCCTTGTTTCTCTGATTTAAATTATGTTGCTTACATCTCCTCAGATGTTTATCTCAATGAGGACCCAGCATAAATTTCTTGATTTTAGATACACAAAAGATTTGTCTGTACAACAGGGATCTTCAACTTAATTTTTCCCCTGAATTTACTATTCCATTGAGGACCCACATTGCATCAACTTGAATATACACTTGCAGTTGGTGCAATATGTGATGGCTCATTTTTTTTTAAAACCATTTTTTAGTGTATGAAGCTCAACAAGTTACTGCAATGTTAGTACTGCAAAGCTGCATTAAACACATTATGTGTATACTCCTTATAAGGCAGGAAGGGACAGGCTCTAGATCAAGCACTGGAAGTTGGTCAAAAAATCTAAGTGTGATGGTGTACATAACATAGGAAAATGGGTTTACAATTTCATTTTTTTTTCTGTTTTACACAAGCTTCCCAAAAATTGTGGAGGATGTACATCCGAAGTTGTGTATCACTCAGCTGATGAAGGAAGTAATCAGTCATATGTCATACCACTTCCTGCGAGACTTGGATTTGTTTCAGGTGAAGTGACATCTACAATCGTTGATGAAGTGTCATCTACCAGTGAATCCGACTGCAACCCATTTCAGCTCACACGTAGAACCAAAACAAGAAAAAGAGTCCAAAGAATAAGGAAGAGAGTTTCATCAGTTAGCAGCGAGTCTGATCTTGATCCATTTGATAATAAAAGTAGGAGCAGAACTATTGCAACAAAAGAAGTTCACAGAGTTAGGAAACATCCTTTGACTGATGACAGTGATGATACTGATTCAGAGGATCCCTTTGAATTGGAGGACTCAGGATTTAAGTCTAAAGGAGGCAACCTTAAACGAATGAGATTGGAATGTGACCGTCAACATCCCAAGGCAGTACATTATGTGAGTGACTCAAGTGAATCGGAATGCAGTGCTGACGAGACATCCGTCATCGTTATTGACAGTGAGCATAGAGTTTCTGTGTCTGCATCTGCATCTAAAGTTTTTGTTCTTACAACTAATAACAGGTATGGGAGAAAGTGGGATAAGAAACACTTTTGCGTATTCTGCATGGAGAAATTTCCAAAATTGCCCAGGCATTTTGAACAGATGCATTCTAAAGAGCTATCTGTCATAGAGGCTTTTAGTTACCCAAAAGGGTCAGAGAAAAGAAAATGCTTGCTAGACGTATTGCGCAATAAGGGCAATCATGCTCACAATCTTATTGCTTTTAAAATTGAGGCTACTGCCTACCTACCTTGTGATCAGTGCTTTGGTTACTACATAGGTAGTGACTTGTGGAAGCATGTGAAAACATGCCCTGCTAAGAAACCTACACAAGATAAGAAAGACATCAAGCCAAGTGTGCATTGCTTTTGCCTGTTTCTCAAGCATCGTCCAAAGAGTTTCAAAAGAATGTCCTTGGTCGGATGATTACAGGAGAAATATCATTTGCAGCTAGATGCGATGACGTGATCAACAAATTTGGTGAACGATTGTACAGCAAAATGGGTAATGAAGTACATCAGCACCAATACATTAGTCAGAAAATGAGGGAGCTAGCCAGATCATTAATAGCACTGAGAAATTTGGATCCAAAGTTTCAGGAGTTTACTATGGCGGATTTTATCCGTCCTGGTCATTTTGATTCAGTCTTGGAGTGTGTTCGCCAGTGTCCAGGTTTCAGTCCCGTCACTTGCAAATACAAAACGCCATCCTTAGCCTCAAAATTGGGGCACTCTTTGAAAAAATGCGCCTCAATTTTGAAAGCTGATGCTATTCGCATGGTAGATCGCACCCTTAAGTCAGAAGCAGAAAGCTTCATTGAACTCTGTGAGATTGAATGGTCGCACAAGGTTTCTTCGGGTGCACTCACAACCTTAGAGGAAGGCAAGTGGAACAAGCCTGACATGCTGCCACTCTCGGAGGATATCATGAAATTCCATGCGAAACTAAACTCAACGGCAACACAGGCAATAAAAGAAATGCCACAAAAAAGTGCCTAGATAGAATTGGCTGAAGTTACTTTGTGCAAGATAATTCTTTTCAATAGGAGAAGTGGTGATGCACAGCGTCTGAAGGTGGAAGATTTTATTGGCAAAAGACAAGGAAATGTCAATGAAGATGTCCTTCAGTCCCTGACAAAGTGGGAGCAAAATTTGTGTCAGGCACTAATAAGAATTGAAATTAGGGGAAAGAGAGGACGCAAAGTTCCTGTTCTATTGACAAAGGAGATGAATGAGGCCATACAGCTTTTTGTACAGCATAGAGCAGATGTGGGTGTTGCAGAAAATAATACATACTTGTTTGCTCGAGCCAACTTCAGTTCAGAAGCATGTATAAGGGGCACAGACTGTTTGAGAAAGTATGCATTCAAGTGTGATGCCAAGTTTCCAGAGCATCTCACTTCTACGAAGCTGAGGAAGCAAATTTCCACAGTGTCTCAGATTTTCTGTCTTCAAGACAACGAACTCGACTTTCTGGCTGGATTTCTCGGACATGACATTCGCGTACATAGAGAATATTACAGGTTGCCAGAAAATGTGTTGCAGACAGCAAAAGTTGCCAGGCTACTGATGCTGATGGAGAAAGGAACCATATCAGACTTTAAGGACAAGAGGCTGTCGGAGATAGATGTATGTCTGGATGGTAAGTGGGGAAATAAACTTATTAAAAAATTACTTACTTGTGGTTATTCAGCACATGATCAATAAGAAATGCATAAAATTGCCTTCAAACATCACTGACATTGTTACAGTTTTACTTCGACTGAAAAATGCTACAATTTGCAAATGTGGAATTGCACACATTCATTAACCTTTTCACAGGTTGTAATAAGAACTTTTGTGAACCATATGTTAATCTTTGTATATGTTTCACAGCTACATGGACACGTCTGATGATGACCAGGAAGAAGATGATTCCCCACCAAGAGCACAGCTAGACCTTGAACCTTCAAGTGTAGACAATGTTGAGCTGCAAGAATCCATCGATAGTGACGAGAGCAGTTCCCATTCCAAGCCTAAGAAAGGTCAGTGTACTACAATAGCGAAATTACTTTTTTTTGTACCGTCTGCAACGTCAGTATAGGTAAGGTAGGAGAATTAGGTGAAAACTTATTCTTAACATTGCATCCTTTCAAGAATTAAGCAGTGTGAACTGTTAAGAAAACATTTTCAGTTGATTTCAAACCTGCAAGCAGAACAATGTAAAGGCTAAAAATAATGGTATTTTTGCTTTAATGTACTTTTTCCCTGTTTGTATCTTGCTCACCTCAGGCATGAAGTGCAAATCATTTTGGACCACCGAGGAAACAAGCAGTTCAGACAGTCTTTGCCAAGCATATCAGGCTAATGATAGTTCCAAGAAAGAAAGAATGCGAGAGTAGCAAAAATGCTGAGAGAGTTCTCCGGGGAAAAGACTGGAAAACCATCAAGTGCAAAGTCTATAATCTTATTAAGAACAATAAAAAAGGATCATAAAGTTGAATATATCACATAGTTCTTAATATTGCATCCTGTCAACAATAAAGCAGTTTGAACCCGTACGAAAACATTCTCAATTGATTTCAAAATTGCAACTCGAACACTGTGAAGGCTAAGAATAATGGTATTGTTGCTTTAATTTATTTTTTCCACCAAGAAGACAAAAGCAGTTCAGAAAGTCTTTGCCAAGCATATCATGCTAATGATAGTTCCAAGAAGGAAAGAATGTGAGGCTAGCAAAAATGATGAGAGAGTTCTTGGGGGAAAAGACTGGAAGATCATGAAGTACAAAGTCTATAATCATATTAAGAGCAAACAAAATGGATCATAAAGGTTTCTGAAGTTTTTCTGTAGCACGTGTTTATTTTTTATGAAAGTATTCTCAGTTTTTAAAAAGAGTTAAATTTTATTCATGTAAGCTTTGTGGTACGAAATTACTTTTAATTGTGAAAAGATTCTTGGGCCTGTTGATATTGTGAGCATACAGTATTGACAATTTTTATTCACACTTGATATTATATATTTAATTTACAGGACAGTTGCTTGAGGAGTAAAAAGAAACTCCAACGAGAGTAAAAGTTGCAAATTTCATAGCATAAAATTTGAAAAAATACATTGTTTATTACAATACTTCGAAATGGAACAAAAATCATTAAATCAAAGAATGTGAGGTTGGCAAAACAGGTCTCTTTTGGAAAAGTGGTGTCCAAGTTCAAGTGTAATCCCTATGACCTAATTACTTAAAGCTGAAAAGGTAATCAGGAAGTTAAATATCACCTGTGGAAGTTGAATATCAGTTGTCAATTAGGGAAAAATTTTGCATCTTTGTTGAAGAATGGTCTTTGCTTCTCAAGTTTTCTTGAGTTGTTCATATTTCTACAGAAAGTATGTGTTAATATGACTGTCATTCATGTAGGCTTTCTTGTATGAAATCGTTTTAATTGTCAAAGGATTCTTGGGCCTGTTGAAATTGGTAGCACCCGATATTTGCTGATATTAGTCACACTTGATACTATACATGTGATTTCAGGACAGTCACATCAGTAGTAGGAAGGAACTGTGGCAAAAGTAAAAGTTTTGAAATTTCATAGCATGAAAATTTAAAACCTACATTGTTTGATTACAATACTAGTACATTAAAATGAAACAAAAACCACTGATTGATAATTTCTGATTAAAAAGATTAGCATGTCCAACAGATGAAAGAGAATGTGAGGCTGCCCAAAAAAAAACAGGTCTCTTTTAAAAGAGTGCAAGTCCAAGTGTAATGCCTATGACCTAATTACCGTGAACTAAAAAAGTGATCAGGAAGTGGAATATCACCTATGGACTCTTCCACTAGGAACATTTTGCATCTTTCTTTAACAATGTGGTTTCTACTTCTCAACTTTTCTGTCAGTGTTCGTATTGCTACAAAAGTAAATGTCATTTTTAAAGTATGTATCAACATGAATATCATTCGTGTAAAGCTTTCTTGTACAAATCATTTTTGCTTTTAACTCTTACAGATATACTTGTAGACGTATTTCAAAAATATGGCTTTTTGAACAGAAAATTGTATCATTTCTGCGTTTAACTCTTACAGACACATTTGTAGACCTATTTCAAAAATATAGCTTTTTGGACAGAAAATTGTGTCATTGCTGTTTGCCTCTTCATTTTGCATTGGATCAAATACGTTAATGTAGTAGAGCATTAATTACCAATTCTACCAAAGTACGAAGGATTTACTTTTTGAAAATATTTCAGCAAAATTAGGCAAATGGTCAACCAAATCTTTAATTGAGTAAAAGAGTATTCATTTTGCAGTGGACCTTTTAAAAAGTAAAGTTGGTTGACGCTGCATCAAAGCCATGCAGAAATTCCACATGAACAAAAACTGTTTTTCCTGTGCTGTCTCAGGAACGAATATGACGTAAATAGCAAGTAGTTGATTCCTCATCAGAGGGTTGATACCTAACTCAAATCGAGAATCGCAAACCCTTATCAAGCTAAGGGAGCCTTGGCATTAATTTACACCAGCTAAAGCAGATGGCCTAGAACTATAGATAAATATGTATCCTCCATATACCACTTGCACATCAATCTACTTGCCACCGTGTAGTGAAGATTAGAACGGTTGTAACTAAAAATAAATTTCATAACAATGGTGGGTCATTCACCCTTTTACGGGCACTGCTTTCAAAATTAGAAGAAAATTAGCCAAATTGTGAAAATCATCCTCATGATTACTGCGAATAGCAATATTTTACGAGCAATAAAGCTGTTTCACAGTTTAAAGATGATGACAGTAGGCTTAAGGATTTAGATAGATTTGATAAGTTTATTTTATATATAAGTTACCTGGTAATAAAAGCAAAATGTCATGGAATAATATAAAAATTAAAATCAATAACACAGACAAAAGAAATCAACTGAAACAATATCTCCTCCCTGTATACTACGTATAGGGATGAGGCAACCAATATGAAGTAGGCTTAAGTCTTACAATCCATAAATGAAATCCGCTTTCTTGCACATGCCAAGACAAATATAAGCATGTACTGGTTAAACTGCTAGGCTGTTGTGAAGAGTAGAATATGTAGCTGGAATACCAAGTTTAAATTCCAGCTATAGGCAGCGTCACAGTGATGCTGTAATGCACTTTCCTGCAGTTCAGGCTACTCAGTTTAGCACCTATCAGTTGCCGAGGCTGGCATATACGAGCTACTGTAGGCGTATCTGTTGTACAGTATAAACTGTTCGTGATCGCTTTTCCGCCATTCGGGAGTTCGCCTTTTTTAGTTATGTAACGTCATTGCAAGGGGGCCTATATAGTAGTTTAAGCTTATGCTGTATGGAAAGTCCTCAGGTGCATCGTAATATCCAACTTCAGTGGAGGGTCCTCGTCTGATTAGAAGAATATGGCAAGTCCTCAAGAGAGTAGCAAAATACCATTTCCACGACATAAGGGAAATCTGGAAATTTTAACCCTTCAGAGATTTGATGAAACCAAACATAAGACAAGTGTTGCACAGAATTGTTCAATTCGTATGGTAAAGGGTAGTCCTCAGAAGGAGGTGCGATGTCAAGGTCCTCCATGGCATAGAAAGACACGTATGTGTGTGTATGTGTGTGTGACGCTGCTCGTAAACGCTCTGTCTCAAGAAGGGTAACTCTGAGTAATTTCATTTTTGGCATGTAAGTTCCCGAAATTGAGTAGATGATCCCTATTGTTTTTGGTCTCCAAATCTTGCATATTAATGAGGTTATGGGGTCAAACAAAAAACTTTTCAAACTGCCATAATTCCTTATCCGTGGGTCAGATTCGTTTTAAACTTGATAAGATTGTCTGTTGTTAACAGGTTCACGACCCTGTGAAATTTAATGCTTATCAATAGAGAGGAAGGGATAATTTTTCACTATAAAACAATAATAATAGCCTAAACAACATTATTGTGGTTATTATAAACTACTGCGCAAATTAGTTGAAAAGCTTACGGGCTAGAGTGTTAGTTATATATATAACTTGTATATTTAACTTTAGTTTGTGGTGTGACTGACACAGTTAACTCAATTAGATGTTTGTCCCATTAAATGCTACAGCATTTGTAACTTACTGAGTAACTTCTAGTTTGAGGGGCCTCGCATAGGTTGTCAAAAAAGATTCTCTTGGTATGGGGGGTCATGGGGTCAGACAGACAAAGAATGTTGATGATTTTCTAGAGGAACAGCTGGTAGCAGAAGGAGGTTTCTTAACAATCAAATTGGAGTGATTTCAATCATATTTTTCAATGTCGGAAAGGATGGAGGAAGCAAAAATATTGAGGAGGAATCATACACTCTAAAAGCAAAATACACACAGTCCGAGTAAACTTACAGCCTAACTTCTACCCGGAAATTGATAATGTTACACACTAAAGTTAGGTAAACTTACTCATCACTCATGCTATGTTTACTCAGTGCCACATGTGTAGATACCCACTTACTGCGTATATTAGTATATACCAAAATCCACACGGAGATAGGGTAAATATACCCACTCAGTAATAATTGTACCATTTCACAATGTAAAAATGAGGTGAAACATTCGTTTGTGATTTTATCAAATTTATTTGATTATCTGATTTGATATTAGCTTGCAATTCTGTTTCATGTAGTACTTGTCCACTACCGGTACTGAGTCTCAACTTCTTGATATAAACAATGTTTGAACAAACAGATAAAACAACATTTTTATTCAATGGTGCCCTAGGCTACAACGTTAGTAGTTCCCATGTACAGTATCGCTAAAGAACAGGCCTACCAAATGAAGATCTGCCAGCTTGCAGAGTAAGGGTTGTTTGGCAAACCCGTGCACACTTAAACTTTAATATTCAGTTTTGGGGGCTTGCAAGTATAGTTGCGTACAGTAAGAATTTACGAACATTGTGAAAATCTTTGAATGAATGTTTATGAAAATGGGTAAATAATAGTTTTGTTTCAAGAAGCGAAACAAAAGAAGTTTATCAACACCTTTTCAAAGAAGACTTATGACTTATCTAATCATATGGAATTGTTTTCATACTTCTTTACTTTCTTCCTATCCAATGACTCAATGATTTAAAATGATCTTCATACATTTATCCAAGAGTTTCAATGACTTTCCTAAGGATATTTTGCTACATAGGTACATTGATGGTTTGGTAATAAACTATAAAGCACACTGCAAAAATCCATGACTATCAGTTGAGCATGAATACCATGAACCAGCTACATGTCAGGTAACTTGGTCAACAATGATATTAATGGTCTTGCATGTAAAAGGATAGAGTTTCATCAGGTCAGAGAAGCATTCAGTGAAAATGTACCCATGATAATAAAATAATAGTTACTATAAATGTTACTATAACAACAAGTTCAACAACATAGGTAAACTAATACTGATGTACAAACAACTAAATGTATTTGAAACAAAACAAGATTTACAGATGATCTATTAAGCACCTTTTTCCTGATGCAAAGAATCACAAATTACATGAGATGCATCTTTACAATGATGATTCACGGTTGTTTAATACAGATGAGATCTTACACAATTGTATCAGAATGTTTAAATTTCAAAAGGCACTAGTGCAGAGTACATCATTGCAATATTCACATCCATGAGTACCAATCTTTGAGAGTCTTTGTTATTTTGCACCCATCACTTATTGACCTTAAAAACAATTTCTTGCTACAAGTTAGTAAATACCGAGCAATGCTCTAACCAAACAAAGAGTGTTCAGGCATCCAGCTAGTTGCACCTACAAAGTTACTTTGAGGACTTAAACAGTTTTAGCGAATAAGTGATGGTCATTGAGATGCTAAAGTAAACTTTATTTCGTACGTGCTGAGGTTCTAAATTTGGTATAGGCTAAATACAATAGACAATAAGGTAATGTGGTCTATGTAGTCAACACGGTGTATTTCCCTTTCCTGAATGTGTCAATGTATGCACATGAAGTTACCGTATTCATAACTTAAAATAAAATTTTAAAAGCAAGGAAAACCAATGACCTCAAAGCACAGTGATCTTGAAATAAGTAGGTTTACAAACTTCTCATGCAGAATGTAAAAAATAATTCCAGTGCCTCATAAACATTCACAACATGAAAACATGAAATCATATAAAGCAAAATTTAAAAAACAAAACAAAGAAAACAAAGCACTGACGATTACTATGACGAATAAGGTATCATGTATACTTTCTACAAGTTCCCTTAGGGCTTGATGTGAAAACTGTGTGCTGGTAATTCCCAAACTCCAAGTATAGGCTTGTACTGATTTGAACAAAATTTAAATGAATAGCCTTAACACCCATCTGTCACTTTAAGACTGAAAGAAATCACCTAACGTGTTAGCTTGGCCAAAACACTTCTTACTTTTTGTGTCGGCTTAGAGTCAGGAATTTGTAAGAGAACAGCCTCCAGGAACACATAAAAGTCTTTTGCTTCTCTGGGATACTCCATGTCAAATACATACAAACTGCTAAACACTGCCAAAAATGCATCTGTGAAGTCTTTGGACTTTAAAATCTCTTGCTGTTCTGAGACCACTTTGTATTGTGCCTCTTGTCCTAAGATATCACCTGATGAGATGATCACTGGGAAAACTTCAAGCTGAAAAAAAAATGGAAACTAACTAGTCATTGATCAAACTTTTGATGTACAGTAGAATACCTGGTGAGTGTCAGGTAATGGAGGAGATATGAAAAAAAATCAAATTAAAGGTGTAAGTGGGAGTGCCTAGCAATACAACTGAAAACAAAAGCAATTTGCTGAAAAAGAAAAAGCTTACATTGCCTTCGCTGATATCTCCATCAACTTTTATGATTTTCTGCCGTTGCTTAGCCTTGAAAAGTGAAGGAAGTAAATTGAAGGCTGTTGTAAGTTTCCTTTCTGCAAAATGAGGATAAAACAAGCACAAATGTTTACTCCTCAGGATGATCATATCCATAACTGATTATTGAAAAGAAAAGAAATTACAAGGTAAGTGAACGGTGGAAAGAGTGAATAGAAGAAGATATATACTTACTTGAATATTCTGCCTCACTGTTGGTGCTCAAGGCAAGGGCTCTGGTAACCAATTGATCCAAGTCCTCTTGGTACTTCTGTTTCATTCCATCTGCTAGCTTGGCAAGGTTTTTAACCATATCACAAATATTAATTCCTGTGATCCTTTTGAACTCATGTGACATCTGTAACAAAAATCATTGTTGCAAATAAGGAATTTGTTGTTTAACAGGGGTAAAGGATAACAGAATTACTAAAAAAAAAATCTTTCCAGGAGGATGATTTCGAGCACTGGCAAACTAGAGCAATTGTAAACACTTTTAAGAAACAGTAGTACCAAGCATCTTGTTGCTGTTGTATAATTGCAGTTCACAGGTCTTCAAAGTGATCCAACTGGCTTAATTAATTTTACAAGGTACCATCACATTAGTTATATGAATTTATTATGGTCAACGCCAATCATTCCTTAGTAGATGTCATTAAAAGGCACGTGGCATCCCCCAAATCAGGTAATTGCTATAGCAACTCTGTTTAGGATAAAAGTAAACTTAGTAGGGAACACTTTGCTGTCTGTGTTGAAATCAGATGGAGGGCTTTTACGAAAACTTCCATTCCTGAAATAACTCATGGGAATTGGGATGGAACGATACGTAGAAACACTAGAAGTATAGTATGGGTACAGGGAAGGTTCTAAAACAGTTTTGATCATGTCTTTATTACAAAGAGAGATTGACTATCATAGCAGGGAGTAGTCGGGTTTTCCGATTTTGCACAGCAGTTTAGAAGATATATTATTTCTTTATTGTAAATCACAGAAAATCCTCGACCTGGCTGTGCACACACAATAGTGCAACATATTGTAAAATGCCGTTTGTAGAATAGACATCGTATTAAACCCGTATGTATATTCATTATGCTAGTATGTAGAACGATCGGTGAAATCGTAAAGTCTTGCTTTTAGTAAGTTCATACGTACGAGTGAGCCCTACAGACGTGAGACCCGTCCATACGTGCTCGTACGAGCGTGCGGATGGTCGTACGTGCGTGCGGATGGTCGTACGTGCGTGCGGATGGTCGTACGTGCGTGCGGATGGTCGTACGTGCGTGTTTCGGGGCGTACGTACGTACGTGCGTGCGCGCCTCCGTCCATACGTACGTGCGTGCGTGCGTACGTAAGTACGTACATACGTGCGTGCGTGGAGTCGAGACATACCTACGTACGTGAGCTGCGTGTTAGTTCTGTCGTTGCCTTGTGATGTTTACTAGTCGACTATCAGTTTCGTTGTGATTTGCCTGTATTGTTAATTAGTTGGCCACGCCCACTAGTAGGGAGTGATACCCAATAAGGTCACTTGCATTTCACATTGGCAGACAGAAGGATGAGTGTTATTTCAACAAGGTGTGAAGATTCTGTTTTGTAATTATGTCTACAATTGTGATTTTCTCCTATAAAATTCAATTTCGTACATCTCCTGCGATGAGAGATAAAAACAGATAAGTAACTCTTTTCATAATCTTACTTCAGCAGATGTGAATAGAGCAGGGTATCTCTTCTTGATATCTTGTATCAGCATCTTTTCCTCTAAGATTTTCTTCCTTCGGAATGGAAAAGTAGTCTCCATGAGTTGAGTTATTTTAGCTGTGTCTGGGGTTCTTTTTTTAACTTCTTGGACCATCCATCTGCATAAAATGTAATGAAATGAAGCAATTCCATCTTAACTTGCATTAATTCAAAATTCATTTTTATTTGTTACTACTTTTCTTTTCAGACTTTGTCTGTATGATTAATATCTCTTCTTCTAACCATGTTATTGATTATATATTCATCTATTATTATGTCAGCTCAAATGCTTTTGTTTGACTTAATTGCTCAAGTATTTAATCAAAAGTGCCTACCACTCCATTTCCCAGTTGTCATATTATGTTTGTATTTTAATACTATGGCAATACCAGGCCTACAGCAATAATGGTGTCCAGTAGTGGTCCAACTCACTTTACTACCTAGGACTACAATCTTGGACAAAATTGTTGGGAGACTCTCATACCTTGAAAATATAATACTGAATTTTAGGGGAGAGGATAACATGTATCCCCTCGCCTCTTTGAATGTTGTGCTATAGAAGTGAATGTACCCTTTGAAGAGCAATCCTATAGCCAACATTGAGAGGGGGCACAGGGTGTCCAAAGGTCTTTTGTCCAAGATTGTAGATTAATATACCACCACATTTTACATCCTCAGGATTTACACCGATTGCATGAGGCGAGCGTCTCAAAAATTTTCGATCAAATTCTAAAATTCACCTCTGTGTATGTGACTACAACAGAACTGCCTTTGTGCAGATGATATAATATAACACTTCAAACTAATCTTTAATCAGTTATTTCAGACTTCCTCTCGGAAGGAGACTTAAAAAGACGCTTGAGCAGATATAGGTGCCTGTACTTGGCAGATATAGCCCCCTTAATGCAGGCTAAATGGGCTGAACAATGGCAGGATAACACCTAACTATACCAGTTTACCTGTATTATTTCCCATTCTCACTTCCAAAGGCCAGTAATAATTTGGCACCAAGCTTGACATTGCATGTAACCTTCAAAGTTGTGCAGGGTTTTTGATAACTGATTTCTATTACTGTGCAATTAAACTAAGAAGCAATCCTAATATGATGCATGCCTTAGAAGGCAGACTTGCTACAAGGTTTATCAATAAAAACAAATTTATTCACCACTTTGAAAGACATTTTTCTACTCTTCCAATGCCGATGATATGATTGCTCATTGCAAACTTAGTTTTCATGCATCTCCATGCTTTTTTCATCTTCCCCAAGAGGTAGGTCAGTTGAGACTCCTACTGCATGCCCTCCAGGGGATATTTTGACCTTTTTCTTGGGCACTGGGTTAGGGAAATGTCTCCTTTCATTCCTGAACTTGTCTTGAAGTTTTGTTTTCCAGTAGTCCTATTTCAGGACGTAAAAACACAAAATATAGCAAAACGCAGTAAAAACCACACACATAGGTGGAAGGTTTCACATGACCAAAATTTTGCAAAGAAAGAAAGGATTTTGGAGTTTTTTCTTTTCAAAGAATGGAAAAACTGAACCAAATTGTCTTCGTGTTCACCAGATTTTAACCTCTGTTGGTTATTTTCCCCTAGGTTGGCTGACCATGTAGTGCAAATGGTAAATATTACAAGACATCCAAGGTAGGGCAAAATGGTGTCTTTGAAATGAAAGTAACATTTGGCACTCACATGGTCAGGTACTGCACTTTGTTAAGGTCTGTAATCTGCAGACATTAATTAATCATTGAAATTTGTAGTAAAAATAAAATTCACCTTCAAAGAAAGATTTGTACATTGAAATTTTATGGCATTACATTTGACAGTGCTGACTTAAAGATGCTCAAATAGTCATTGTTGAACGGAACCTCACTTTTTTTGTCTAAGTGTGGCTTTCTTATTACCAACTCATGGCTCAAATATCCCATATCAACCCTCCCCTGGTAGTTAGATGATTGCTCTGTTAAAATAGCATAAGGAACAATGTTTAGTTTTTAAAGCACAGGCTCACTAAAACGTTCCTTCTTTTTTATACTAAATTATTGTTACAGTTCTTTGTTTGCACTTCAGTGGGAACGTTATCTGTACCAGGTGTTGTAAGCTTGTGCCCTAATAGAGTGGCATATGCAATAAAGCAAGATGTGAATGGCAAAAGTGGTTTTATCACAAACAACTCTTCCAGCAGGAGGGCAGATTTGCATTCATTGCAAATATACTCAGCTGCACCTACAGCTAGTTCTATCTTGAGTGCCACTGCATTGGCTCATGACAATTAAACAACTTTAGGTAAATTGAAAAATTCAATCGACCAAGCAGAATAACAGGTTTGCTTAAAGTGAAGAACCACTGTTTATTGCCAATGCAGCCCTAAATTATAAACTGAGTAATCTGCCTCCGCTGACGTTCATCTGGAAAATGTCCTGAGTTCAGTTTGGTCAACAACACGTGAGGGAATTTCGGCAGGGTAAACAACTCTGGCCATGGCTGGTGGGAGACCTCAACAGGACTGTGAAGAAAATTAATGAAACAAAAAAGTAAAGATTTATATGCTACATTTCTGGGTGCATCATGGGCATATTATATTGGGACAAACAGAGGAGTCATACATGCCCCTCTCCCATTTCAGTAATGTCACGTTTCTTCAACAATGGATCTCTATCAATAGGCTACACCTATCCCCTATGAATTGGCCATATCTTTAACTTCAATAGGGCATTCACTTTGGGCTAAAATTTAGTCACCCAGTTGCATTCTGTAAAGTCATTTATTAAAAAGTTGCCTCATGGCAAATTAAGTCACGTGCCCCATGAGTCACAAACCTCTCTACTAGACAAAGTTGCCCTTTTAGTTCAGCGAAGTCATACATAATTACGTAACATCACATCATTTACATACTTGACCAAAACCAATAGGGGTGTGAACACAGCTCCTACATGGTGAGGGCCACAATAAATAATCAACAATTACAGACATGGTTGCCTAGTTACTGTACAGTAAAATTCCAACATGGAGACATCCCTGCCCATATTAAGATTTTGTACTAAAAATCCTTATCACACAAATGTATGTGAAGATGAGGCCTATGATTAACACTCCATTTTCCACTTTTTCCTTTTCTTCATGATTACATTCACAAATATTTCATTACAAAATTAAGTGCTGTCAGGGTAGCAATCAAACCTTTTTACTGCGACATATCCTTGAAGCTGACAAACTACCTGGCATATCATTTCGGGAATATACTTGTACTGGCCGGTATACCATCTCGTAGAATTGCCAGTAGTTTCAACCAAGGATAAATCAAAAGAATGGCCAAAGATCGGGGCTGTGGTTTCCAGTCTTCTAGTTTATTCCAAGGTGAACTGTTTAAAATAAAAAAAAATAACTCACAAGCAACTTGCATAACAAACGGCGCAAGAAGGAACCAAACTCAAACACGATACGTATGAAGACACCTTCAAAAATGACATGCGTGCAAACACAATTCATACACTCTGGTGACAACGAAGTCAATCAGCCTTCATGCAGCACCTCATACTAACACCTCAAGGTTCTACACGATATAACTAGAATTGACCTTCTTAAGATACGATTATAAAGAAATGCAGACTAAAGGCACTGGTAACATTCCGTGACCTGTGCGAATACTGATAAACTCCTGAATAGCACCTAATGTGTCTCCGATACTAAAATATGTGCATGTTACTGTATAAAAAGATAGAGCTGTACTCAAAACACCTAACGTGACAGCCTCACAAAAACACCTCACTTCAGTCCATCCAGCTAGAGGTACTTCAATACTTTAGTGGTTTACCTGCACAAGTGAAAAACAAAGGGTCCACTGTGTCCTACACAACGGTAGGTTAATAACAGAGCTGGAAAAGATGTGTAAATAATGCAGTGCAGCAAAGTGTAGTGCAATTGCCTGAAGGAACCTCAGAAGCATGACCTCTTGATATTATCTTGTCCATAAATGTTTGGTACTCCTTCATCATCTCGGGTTTCTGCTTAAGTGTCTTCAGAAGGTTAGAAAGACGACTTCTTGCCTGTGCATAGTTATTGGGTAGCCCACGTTTTCCTTTCTTGAAAGGCAAAGGGAACTCCAGATTTCCCAATTCGTTGGTATGGGCAGCTTCTGCCATGAGGTTGATAAATTGTCTGTCTTCGACTGACAGAGCCTGTTTGTCATCATCGGCCCGTTCAACATAGACATCATCCTTTTTCTGACGGTCTAAAATATCCTTCGTATAAATGTGACTTTCACATGTTAGACAAAGTGGGTCGATATACGGATCTGCAACGGTTCTGTTTACTGATACATGGACTATTCCTATCGCCCCACTTTTGCACACTTGGCCTGAAACAGTCCATACCAATTCAGTGCGTTGAGCCCATGGTGTACCCCTTGGGCCATTTCTGCTTTCCCTCACCTTTAGTGGCTCTGGGCAGTTTCTACCAAGCAGCAAAATGATGTCTACCTCATCTTGTAGTTGAGGGATCGACTTAGCAATAATAGTCTTGAGATGTTGATACGTCTGGCAAATCTCTGGTGTTGGTATCTCCCTTCGGTCCCCAGGAATGTGTTCGTTCTCTATGATGGTTGGCAACTTTTCCTTGGCCTGTAATAGATTCAACCACAATACCGTGGGCTCTCCTTCCTCTGGTAACAACCCGATGACCATTACAGGTTGACAGCTCGTACTCATGCTCAGGGCCATGGATGTTGAGTTTGTTGAACAGTTGAGGATCTCCCAGACAGGCGTTGGACTGGTCATCGAGGACAACATAACCATAAATCCAGGCTGATGGGTCATTTTCACGGTACAATTTCGCCAACACAATCTTGGAGCAAGAACGAGCTGTAGCACATGCAGAGAACTTGGTGCACTTTATGTTAGCTTCTTCAGTTTTTTCTGTCTCTTGATTGTCAGATTTGTTTGCATCGTCTTTCTCTTTTTGCTCATCGATATGCATGAATGATGAGTGTCTTGCACTGCGACACTTCTTACATTTGACTTCTGAGTTGCAGTCTTTCACTAAGTGGTTCTGTGCACATCGGAAGCAAAGCCCAAACTTCTTACAAAATTCCTTTCTGTCGGAAATAGGTTGTCTGCTGAATGCAACACACTCTGAAATGTCATGACCCTTACATTTGTGGAAGAGGCAACTTGTCTCAGCAGTAGCTGGTGATACCTTGTTCGTTGCCATCACTCTGCATGTTTGTTTCTGCGCCTTGTTGGACTTCGAGTTTTGCAATTCATCTGTAGGGTAGAGATCTGGGTCGTTATACGTCCGAGCCGTGTACCTCATAAATTCAGCAAACTGAGCAAAGGTTGGATAGGACCCACAGATGACCTTGTTCCTGGAGACTTCTTGCCTCCATGTGTTGTGAATACGTTGTGGGAGCTTTTCCAAAATGGGATATAGTGTCTGGGGGTAGTTCAAAATGTTCAGGCCTGGCAAGTCCCTCATCTGCGATGATGCATCCACGCACAGATCAGCCAAGGCTTGAAGTTGATATCTGTCTTGATCAGTGAGCCTTTGAAAGTTTGTGATTCTTCTTATTAACTCTGCCGTGATTTTAGATTTGTTCCCAAAACGCCTCTCCAGTTCCACCCAAACCTCTCTGTACGCTGTGTCCGGGCATGAGACATGTAGATTTCTATACCGGTCGACTAACTGCTTCACTTCTCCCTCTGTGTACTTTGCCAGGTAGGAGAGCTTCTGGGAGGACGAGTTATTACCCTGAGAAACCACAGCTTCAAAGGAAGCTTTCCATGGCTGGAATAATAGTGGGTCACCACCAAAAATATCTGGCTCTTGGATTGGTTGTCTTTGTTGAGCAAGACTATTTGTGACTTGCATCGTTAGGTCAATCAACCTCTCCTCATTACTGGTTCTTGCATCCTGAGGGTCAGGCAATGGGGACACAGGTACTTCTGAACAGTGAAAGGGGTTGCCAGGTGTATTGTGCTGTTGACGGTAGTCCTTAGGGGAGAAGGGGGTTGCTGTTGGCCTCAACTGGGAGTCTGATACAACACTAGGTGTAATTTGCCGAGATGAAAGAAACCGCTCCACATGATCATCAGACGTGTCTTCAGGGTTGGTGTTGAAACCCAGCTTCTCCTCTCGTTCACACTCTAGGATAGCCTCCGAACGTGCCTTCTCAACGGCAGCAGTCTGCCGTGCTCGTAAAATCCTAAGGTCTGCCTCTGCCGCCGCTTCCTCTTTACGCCTCTCTAGATCATTAATTGCCTTTTTCGTTTTATATTCTGATGCCCGCTTGGCTATTACTTCTTCAAAGGCTGCATTTTCTGAGGCGGCAACTGCTGCAGCTTGAGCACGGAGAATGGAAGAAGACGTGGAACGTAAGGATCTCTTTGTGTCTATCGATGCTATTGATCTGATTTCCAGGAGCTCTGCCTTCCCTTTAGCATCTTTGATTGGTTCTCTAGCACGTTTACAGTTCCTAACAACAGCAGCCTTAGTGATGGAGGCGTCTTCTTCATACTGTTTATCATTTGAGTATAATTCTTCCAGGTCATTCCATGTTTTCACATACAAATCTAAAGCGTCTTGAATTTCTGACAAAGCAGTTTGTGGATCTCTGACCTCTGCATCGGACTCTATTACACCACTAACCTCTTTCGGATATTACTCCAGAGTTGATCCAAATCATGTTCTGCTGTCTGAATGTCGCTGGCCAAAGAATGACGTGATGTTCGTTTTTCCTTAAGTAGCGTCTCCATGGTGTAGAGTCATAGTCTTTTCACTGTACTGGCCGGTATACCATCTCGTAGAATTGCCAGTAGTTTCAACCAAGGGTAAATAAAAAGAATGGCCAAAGATCGGGGCTGTGGTTTCCAATCTTCTAGTTTATTCCAAGGTGAACTGTTTAAAATAAAAAAAATAACTCACAAGCAACTTGCATAACAAACGGCGCAAGAAGGAACCAAACTCAAACACGATACGTATGAAGACACCTTCAAAAATTACATGCGTGCAAACGCAATTCATACACTCTGGTGACAACGGAGTCAATCAGCCTTCATGCAGCACCTCATACTAACACCTCAAGGTTCTACACGATATAACTAGAATTGACCTTCTTAAGATACGATTATAAAGAAATGCAGACTAAAGGCACTGGTAACATTCCGTGACCTGTGCGAATACTGATAAATGTTAATATGCTAAAACCGTGAGTGGAAGACTCTAGATCTGTATGTAAACCGCCAACCCACTCCAAGAAAGACATTCACAGAAACTAATGTGTCTCCGGTACTAAAATATGTGCATGTTACTGTATAAAAAGATAGAGCTGTACTCAAAACACCTAACGTGACAGCCTCACAAAAACACCTCACTTCAGTCCATCCAGCTAGAGGTACTTCAATACTTTAGTGGTTTACCTGCACAAGTGAAAAACAAAGGGTCCACTGTGTCCTACACAACGGTAGGTTAATAACAGAGCTGGAAAAGATGTGTAAATAATGATATCAATGCCCCACACAAAGAAAAAAAACCCACAACAATTCTCTCCAAGGTGAGTGATACAGCCTCATAAGGTAACGAAAAAGGTCCTCGCGCAACTAATACCTGCAACGCACTAAAACATGAGAGGAAAGGCACCGAATGTCCTTGCTTTTCATCTATAGAAAATAAGAAAATAAGGGATAAAAATTTACAACACTATGGCTCTCTACGTATAAATGAGTTGAGAAGAATAGATAACTCTGAATACAATCAGTCTCGGGTAAATAGTAAAAACCGTCATCAAAAACTAATACTGAGGTGGCTCTCGTTGTCAAATCGTCTCGTCAACGTTTCTCCTTTTTTCCCACCCCAGCTGGTCACTGACAAACCCGAAGTGCGCCCCCACAAAATGACAGTCTGAAGCCTTTCACAATACTTCTCTTGTTCAGAACTTACAGCAATCTCCTGTCCTCTGCAAATATTAACTGTCACCATCACTGATTAGGCATTTCAATCTGTAGGCCATTTGGTGCCCTACTGGGGAATCTTGACACTAAATCGGTGACATTGCTGAGCTTTATTAAACTTCTTCATCACATTTACATCACATGTTTGTCTTTTTCTGATTCTAAACCCATTTTGATTTCTGCTCCAAAGTTTCAAGACTTACAATAGGTTGTAAAGCTGAAATGGAAGTAACCAACAGAACTTGCAAGTTTCTCAAAAAATTTTTTTTCTCAAAAATTTCTCACATCAGGTTCAAAGTTTAAGCATGGGGCTTTCTTGCAGAGCAAAATTGGGGGTTGGGTAACAGTTTTATTCACCAAACTATGTAGACTTAGCTGGTATACAATGGTGTCAGTGAGGATCAATGGATCATGTAGGGGCTTCTCATATGAAAGGCAACCTTTAGCTTAATGCACACTTAAAATAAATGCTTGTCAGAAAATTGCATTGTGTGTGACTTTGCCAGTTTGATTTAATTTCACAATGTGTTTCTGCTTTCATTGTTTTGCAGGAAGAATCAAAAGGTGTTATCACGCTTCTCATTCAGCTAGCAACTCTGGAAAATGAAACTTATCAACTGCTGCAAGAGGTACTTTCTTGCCACTCAAATGGCCAGCTGAAAGGGCAGAAGTTGACACCCTCTGAAATTACCAATGGGCCTGATTTGAAACCATATGCTCTAAGGTCCATTCCAGGGTTGCCAGCAAGTGCTGCAAGGCAGGTGTTGTCAGAAACGAGGGATGGTAATATGGGTATGGCGGAGTTACAGAGAGAGGCCAAGCTACTTCTTAAGCTGCAGATAGTTTAAAAAATGTTCCCTTATCTTTTGGGCTTGAAAAACTGGGATGACGCACAAAAAAATATCCCACAGCATCAACGAGTGAAGTGCTGGAACATTTCTGCAAATTCAACCTGCGATCCACTCCTCCTGAACTGAAGACCTTCTGCCATCAACTGAAGATGGAAGAGACTGCCAGTTCTTCAGAAGCCGTTAGGGGTGACAGAGGATCCCTAGGTTATCCGGTTAACTGCAATGTGCTATTGTTAGATTGGGGGACAATATTGGAAGCAGTCCCAACATTCTCTGGTACTGCCCTGATTATTCTCGACAAGCCACAGGTAATAATTTGGCTTCAGGAAACAGTTCTGATACTTTTTTGAAATCCGAGGAAATCTATGTGAAAGTGTGTGAGTGGGTGTGTATGTGTTGTGAAGCCTGTGATGTGTAATACTTTGTTTACAGATTTGTCTCATTTAGAGGACTTTTCCTTTTTTTTGGTTGAAAGTAAAGGTTATGTGACATCACTAGAGGCCAAAACTGAGTTTTTATTACAAATTATTTGCAAAATACTAATGATAGATGCTTTTAATATTTCTTTTATATTGAGAAACTTACATTTCATGTCATATCAGTAGCATATTTCAATCTATCATCTATCTGGTACTTACTTGTGCATGGAATCTGTATAATTTCTTGTGGTTTTAAGCACAGTGAGTGAATCTCCATCAGTGGAGAAGGCCATCAAGGAGAGCAGACACTTTAGTGATCCAGTGTCTGCTACTACATGGTACAGAATGAAACCAAAGGTGAGTGCTCATTGGGTAATGGTGATAGGGACCCACCATTTTAGTTTTGATGCAAAGAGAAACATATGTGATATGAATCCTCTTATTTTTGTGGAGGAGTGACATTCTCAGGTGTACCAGAGCTTAACACCTGTCTCATTGTTGTGTAATGAATTCGTCAAGACCGCAATCTGGTGTGTTTTTGACCTCAAGCCTAATGTCACTAAAGTTAGGTCATTGCATTTTTTTTATTCCTTGCCGAAGGCCGAAGGAATCTATGCGATGGTGATGTCGTGTGTGTGTGTATGTGTGTGGGTGTGCGTGCGTGTGCTATTGGTCCCAATCGTGGACGTTTGAATGAATGCGCACCCGACAACCGCGGACACACCTTCAATAGTGGACCGTCCTCGGTTGAAGTAATGACTTCAAACGATCTATTTTTGTCCAAAAATTACGCCCTCTAAATATTTTGTCTATTCGACGATAGTCCACGTTTGCCTATTTCCCAGCATTTTTCTTGTGGGTGATGTAAATGGCCGGACCTCCATTTGTGTGTACATAATATAAATATCGCCCTCTATTGTCCGGAGCACGCGTCCTCGGTTTGGTAGTATAACACTGACAGTGAGAGAGAGCATATTCGTCCACGGTTGAGTATGTCGGTAACAAGGTGGGCCGCTGTATATATATATCGTGTACTAATATACTGCACTGGCGTAGGTAGGTGCTAGGACTGTCAGTGCACGAACCTGCAAGTGATGACAAGTGATACTTTGGTTCGACCTCGGTAAGTTTGAAAAATTATTATTTTTCCACAAGTAGTAATGTGATTGTAAGTGACTCATCCTAAGAAGACTACTACTGTTTGTATAATTAATAGCTGACCACTGAATCATCGCTTGTGTAACGTTGAACCGAACATTAGCCTAACAGAAGACTTTAGCATAGTCCTACTGCCAGTACTGGGACTTGTGAGTATCATACAGTACGTTGATCACTTCATGAATGTCAGGACCACAAAATATTAACAAAAATAATAAAATCAATGAAAATTTGCGGTAAACATAAATCAGGTGTCTCTCCTTTTTTTGCTGTATGTTGCTATTGCCTAAATTGAGGTAGTCCATAGAAAAGGAATTTTGAAGTGGAAGGTTGGAATACACAACACAACATTTATGAAGCAATTTTGAGTCGATCACTAGCAAAAACAAGAGCAAAGAGAAACAATTAATTACCACAAATCAGAATAATCGTGGTTATAAACAAAAAGAACGTTGTCTTTGCTTTCTGAAATTATACTAGACAACGATCATCAAAAAAATTCTAGTCTAAGTCCTGTATATGTAGGCTCTATTTGCACTGTACTTAAAATGTGACACCAATGAATGGACTAAAACTACGGTAAGAGGATTTGTGTGCCATTTCATATCAGAGATGGGATGGGGGTGGGCAGCAGAATTTTTGTCTGACATGGCTTGTTTTCTTCAGGTGGGCAATTCTTGTTTAACAAAATAAGAAAATAATGGTATTTTGGATTTTATTATGATACATGCCTCTTCTGTAGTTCCTTGAGTACTATATTTACAGTTGCTAGGACAATAGTATTTCGCTAGAGCAATGCTGGTCAGTGGGACATCAGGTGGTAATAACTTTTAACAATATAGATCGACATTGAACTTTATAAACTACGTACAATATAGATATGTAGGGTGTTAAGGAATTTGGGTTCATGTTGTTTGACACATGTTCCTTTAAAATTTAAAAAGGCCAACCTGCTTTCTTTGATGGATTGGCTAGTGCTTCAAGTTGGTCAAAATGACCTATAAGGATTAAAACCTTGTACAGTGGTCATGCTGGTATACAGTAACCTACCAGGCAAATAGATGAGTACTACTTGACCAGGAACTTGAATCCTAATGGAATTTGTATTCTGTTTACACCCAGGTATAGCCAAGACTGCGCTACGCAGGTTCAGTTTTAGACCCGACTGTGCAAACCCTGTTGGACCTGGTACAAACAGTTTACTACAGTGAGATATACCGTCTGACAAAGATACCCAAATACCATGGAATGTTTTAATTTACTTTCATCATCTTTTTTATGTATTTCATGTTGTATTACTGTAGGGACGATCACGGAGGATACTGTAAGTCCTCAGCATGAAGGAATCATTGGACCTGCTTGATCAAACAAGAGAAGTAATAGGTGTCTGGAAAGATAACCCTTTCTTGTTTGCAAAACTTCAAAGTGAAGGATATCTAAGAGGATCTGATGTGATAACAATACATGCAATCCTGTGTGGTGCAGAACATCCAGAATATCTCACTTCAACTAGCCTCTGTAAGCACATCGGACCTGTGTCTCAAATCATGAATCTAAAAAACAATGAACTAGACATTCTTGCAAGATTCATGGGTCACAACATACGCACACACCGAGAGTACTATCGCCTCCAGGGGCAGACGTACAACTTGCTAAAGTTCTGAGGTTCTTTTCAATATGGAAAAAGGCAGCATCCAAAACTTGACTGGAAAGACTCTAGATGATATCGGGTTACTGGACGATGAAGGTAACTACATTAATTTTCCTATGGTGATGTAATAGTCTTTTCATTTATGTTATTTCATCAAAGATCTCCATAACATATTGCTCTACATTGCCATATTGAACTCATGTTCTGTAGACTTGTGCAATACTGCTCACATGACCCAATGCTATTGTTTTGCTTGATACTGTGAGTTGGCTATTGTTATTCATTTTGTCTTTACTGCATATTCACTTGTGCGTTCAATTACTTTCTACCTGATCTGCATTTAAGAGATGTGTATCATCTCCAACCACGTACCTGTCTGTTCATTGAGCTGCACAGAAGCCAAAACCTTTTTGATGCCGCAACTGCTTGATATTTGATTTTTTGATCGGGGTATTGGTTTTAATTGTAAAATATTTCTCTGTCTTCAGAGGTCCCACTTGAAACCCCTGGAGAAGACGAAGAAATTGAATACTCCCCCAAAGAAACCACACATGCGGTTGAGGATCTTGGCAAAAATGTTGCGGTTGCCCAAGTCTCTGGCTCACATCTGGACATTCAGTCTCAACAAAGTCTGGGTGAGGCACTTGAACTTGCATAGCATACTGATATAGCTAAAATCAAAGCTAAGACCATAAAATCAACAGCTGTAGTTTAGCATTGACTATAGCTGTTCATATATTCTTGTCATACTAGATTTTCCATATAAAGTTTACTTGCACATAAAATTCACTAGATGTCCAAAACCTTAAGCATTTTCCCAACAAGGGGTAGTAGAAATGAATGTAACATACTGTTTATTTTGTCTGTCTTGGATTGTTTATAGCAGTAAGGTAATGTACTGTAGATTAAGGAACTGCCAATTAGCCATCCATTTCTATATTGCATTTAACCTGCATTGTCAAAAATATGAATTGAAATACATCCTTTTCTTCCTTTTTTCTTTCCCTTGAAAGTATTCAATGAAATTAATCTGATTAAATATCACTAACATATATTTGGTACATGATGCACGATAGACAAAAACATCATGTTATTGTTTGGAAAAACTACAAGGGAATACGGCAGTGAATTGTGATAAAAAAAAGGGGAGCTGGAACTCACATGAGGATGCAGTTGATGCGCAATAGGTCAAATTAGAGTAAACGTGATCAGAAAAACTAAAAAAGTGATAGCACCTAACTGTCCTTTTCCTTTATAATAGCACTTGCCTAACCTTGATAATGAAACTTCATTGGTACGTATTACAATAGAAGCTATCATTACACGATCAGCGAGAAATATTTGCAAATATAGCAATTATGTAAGTAATTACAGTTTGGTTCTCTTAATTTTTAGAAGATCCTTTGCATATTTCACTTTTGATTTATATTCATATTTATTTTGAATTATCAATAAAGAAGACTAAGAAAGCGGCTACAAGGATGATGTGGACTACCAAAGAAAAGAGTGCTGTGATAGAACACTTTCTTCATTGCTTTGAAACACACAGGTTGCCAGGTGAAGAAAACATTCAAAAGGTCATTAATTCAGAGCATGCACTCAGTTCCAGGAAATGGACTAATGTCAAGGATTTTACAAGACATAATTTAAAAATGTCTGATCCCTTGGGTTTTCTCTAGAAATTTCAGTACCCAGAGACGTAATAAAAGTGTGACAATCATCATTACTATGTTACTAGGATTTTTCAAGGAAGGACTGATGTTGCTTTTTTATAGCAGATACGTTGATTTCCTTTAGTTCAGTAGATGTCTTGTTTGCACAACTAAAGTGGTTGAGCAACCTGCGAGTTAACAGAACCAGCTTGTTAACTAAAACTGCCTTACATTCCAGATAAAGAAGTGTCATGTGAACATTTTGTATGTTAAAGTATGGGTCTTTTTACTACGCAATTGTGTCACCTTAAAAGTTTTCAATAATTGTTGATTACAAACAATACTTTTGTTCTGCAACTAACTTTAATGCATTTAGCACATATGGGTAAAATCCTGTAAAATATGCCATTACCATTGATGATAAAAGTGGACATCTTCATAAATGTTTGAATACCTCAAATTACTTTCAAGCAGCAATAATCTCTGTGTAATAATTGTACATTACATGCTAATCTCCACAAGTTCTTTAAAGAACATCAGAAGACATCCATTTGTGTGCATGTTGTAAAACAAGGGACCCTGTTTTTCTACAGAATGTGCATCTACTTGCAAATCAGTATCTGTGTATTTACTCTTAGCCATTTGTTCTATATTTTGACATGTAATCAATTGTATTTTCCCATACTTTGGCTCGGACTTGTATGAGTTGCAACTTTTTTCAAGTCAATGCTATGATTTTAATATCTCTGTGTGGCAAATTTATCCTACTTATGTTAGTATGAAAAGGTGATTATTAATGGTATCCTGAAAGTCAAGCTGTGTTCCTTACATTCTTGTTTCACAAATTGATTTGTCGTTTTAATTAGTGACTCTTATTCAATTCCTTGAAGGTCTTGAATGAGTCTACACTTCTAAAATGACAGGATGATGAGTGTAAAGAGTGAAGTTAATCAGTTGATGTGATTTCAAGCTCTCAGATGTTTGCAAGATTTGTCCCAAGCTTTCCATTCAAGTATTAAAACAGATGTTTCATTTCTTTCACTGAAACTTAATCTATTCTGTATACAGACTCTGCCTCATGCGTGAAAATAAGTTATTGTTCCTCATTTCACCTTTGTCAAAGCACAAAATTATTGTGTTGAGGTATACTAATCTAATAGGAAGCAAAAGTTTGATGATGATCATTATCATCCAATCAAACTGAAAGAAATCCCTCATTTGATGCAACCTCTTTTGTATTTTCGAAGGAATCTACAGTATTTACAATGGCAAACTAATATTTATGTTTTTGCTAGTGTTACATTTACCTTGTGTTGCTTTTTTTTTTCTCATGTTGTACTTTTGAAGGAACTTAATTGTTATGGTAAATTAGTGGGTATGTTTTGAAGGGGTAGTTTATTTGCATGGTGTTACTTTTTCTTCTTGCCCTGAATTGCATGACCTCTCAATTGCCAACTGTAAGTTTGAAAAAAAAAAGACAGGAAGATGTTTCTTTCTGAAAGTTTATTTCTGGTCTTTTGTTTAATTGTTTTCATTTAGCCAGGGAATATTTTGATTTGAAAACCACCTTTATTGTCCCCTTTAGATGTCATTACTGTGAACATTAGCTTGGTGTGAGTAGTCCATATCCTAATATCCTCCCACACTCCAAGAAAACTCTTCCTTAAAGACCAATGTGCACTCCGTTTTTAGTCTACTGTCTTGTTCACTCTGTGTATCCCTTCAACATGCGTTACAACATGCATTTACATATCCATGTTATCAGCATGAAATGTTAATCTGTTAAAATTGAACGAGAAGTGGATGTTAAGTTTTGCCAGTTTCCTCTCTATCCAAAACCATTAATATGTAACCAGGAATCATAAATAGTGAATACTGTTGTTAAGAGGCCATTATCATACATCAACATTCCCTCCATTATGGTTTTCACATCCAGAACGCTGGACAGGTGACAGGCGGTTGAAGGGGTTCTCTCCATGAATCATCCCCATCATGACCTCTTCAAACTCCCAGCCTCTGTGCCACCAATAAACAATGACAGCATTTGCACCGTTCTATCAAAACTCAAGTAAATAGTAATTGTCAGAAGGGGTACAGAACATATTAGCAATGTTCACGGTCGGTTTGCCCAAATAAATGGAGATAGGTGCCCGCAATTGCATAGCTTTTTCTTGGCATCATCGATTAAAAGTTGCTCAGAAGGGGTATGGTGCACTTTAAAATGTCCAGAGTTGGATGGTTTGTGGAAATAAAAGGAGATAGTGTCCACGATTGCATAGCTTTCCCTTTGTCTCCTCGTAGTGATGTTGCACGTGTGTTCAGTGCATCATAAAATGTCCATGGTTAGTATGTGGAATTAGTAGGAGATAGTGTCCACAATTGCATAGCTTGTGCTTTGCGTCCTTGATTGAATGTTGCTCTGAAGAGGGACAGTGCACTGTAAAAATGTCCACGGTTGGTATGTGGCAATTAATAGATGGTGTCCACGATTGTACAGCTTGCGCTTTATGTCCTTGATTGGATGTGACTTAGAAGAGGCACAGAGTACTGTAAACATGTCCACGGTTGGTATGTGGAAAGATCAGGAAATGGTGTCAACGATTGAATAGCTTGTGCTTTGTGTCCTCGTTTGAATGTTACCCAGAAAGGGGAAAGTGGATAGCAGCAATGTCCACGATTTAAATGTGGGAAAACACAATGTATAAATGCTAATAAAACATGCTTTAACCTTTCTGTCAACTTTTTTACTAGTTTGTTGACCCAAAACATGTTATTTCCTTTCAATTTAACACCAAGAAATATCGAAATTACGACGTCCACGGTTAGATAGTGTACACAAGTGTCCTCGAGCATGTATGTGTGCGTGTGTGTGTGTGTGACGCCCTGCTTGTAAACACTCAAGAAGGGTAACCATGATAGATCTCACACTTGGTGTGTGGGTTGGTCATATTGAGTAGATGATTCCTATTGTTTTTGGTGGAGGTCAAAGGTCATTCGAGGTCACCAGAGGTCAAACTGTAAAAACCTTGTAAACACAATATCTCCAGAAGGGTAACTGTGACTGATGTCATACTTTATGTGTGGGTTGGTCAGATTGAGTAGATGATCCCTATTGTTTTTAGTGGAGGTCAAAGATCATTTGAGGTCACCAAAGATCATTTCGACATGGTCCCTTCCCTTCTCCACTGAGTTGCTTAGGTTGGTAAGTGATTGTATGTGTGTAAAAAAATGAGATAATGGCAAGGAATCACTAAGTCATTTGACTTTCTGGTTTTTTCAGGTGATGATGAGATGCTGGTCGACAGTGTTGGCAGCATCACTATTGCAAGAAAAGGCCAGGTTCAGCCATTCAGCCATTACTGTCGTAATTACATAGAGGTTGGCAAGGTGGAGCTGTACATGCATGATGGTTGCCCGGTAGATGAAGAGCAAAAGCCTGTCAGTCTCTACCAGGAACTGATAGCAGCTCTCAGCCATCCAAAAGAATGGATTGGGGATGCATGCAGTGGCACAGGTAATTTAGTCATTAAGTTGCATTACATAAGTCTTTTTTTTACTTTGAAAGTATGAGAAACCTACACATTCTGGAAATCTTAAAGGTGTGTGTGTATGAGAGGGAGGTGATGTGTAGGTGGCACTTATTACGTCATTAAAATCAAGTAGGAGTTGCGAGTAGTTTAAGAGTCGCGACTACTCAGGCTGTGATTACTCCACTTCAAAAATGTGGGAGTGAGGGAGTCACTCAAGCAGAGTTACGAATTCTCAAGTATTTGAAAGCTTAAACAATGGATGGTCTATTGTTAAAGTTAGTGTTAACGAAACACACGTAAGACAACCGAATATCTCCTAAATGCAATATTTTGCAAATACGTGAATTGATTTCTCAATTTTCATGATGTTGTCCTGTATAAAATGTATATCTGATGGCTTTGTAAGAAAAACAAGAAGATGAAGCTGAAGGACTGGCAAAAAGCTGGTTTAGCATGGCACAATCGAGGAACTTGTAGGATAACCTTTGAAGAATTTGTTGCAATTGTTGATGCCTTCCTTATTTTTTAAATTTTTTTAGGAACTGGATGTTTAGCAGCCCTCCTTGAAGACAGGTGTGTCCTTTCTTAAGAACAGGATGTGGCTAAGATTCATCACATGAAAGTTCGCCTAAGTGCATCACTTGGTGGCAGTTCCATAAAGAAAAGGTTGACAGATTGTGCCAACAGTGAAGACGACACTCAGGACAGTGAAGAGGATGTCAATATTCACGAACTTGAGGATGCATCCAGTCACCTATTGGAATGAAAATGTATTTGTATCTGTGTCTGCCTGTCTGTTATATTTTGCTAAATGCAGCTACTGTAAAAATGTAATGTTTGTATGTGGTGCTATATTTCATCACTTTATTTCTTTATATTTTACCTCATAAAGTAATTAATTAGTAATTACAAGTTATCTCTTTTTCTGATAATTTAACGTATGTTTTTGGCCAACTTTGTTAGACGTTTGTAGAGGTCAGTCAATTCAGATTTCATTTTTCATTATCATTATACTGTGCATTATACACAAATTATACACAATCCTGTGAGGGAGTTACACGTATATCCCTCGCAGTTTCTTGCTGTTTAGTTAAAGTTAATATAAATGCAGAAATGTCAGTTACAAGCACACTGTTGGTAAAAGGCTGTTTGACAATAACGTTCATCATTTGTTGTAACATTTCTGTATGAGAGATATATCCCCCATCGGTTCCACCTAACTTGTTATGGGTTTACATAGATTACCTTGTACTTGAATGTGTCATTACTCTATGAGGGGGTTACGCATTTATCCCTCGTAGATTCTTGTTTCTTGATTGTGTCTAAGTGGGTTACCCGTACGTCTAATGTAGGTTCTGCCTTAAATTATGTCGATTAACTCGTGAGAATATTATCTTAGAATTATTTTCTCATTTTATTTGGTATATTCCCTATAGACAAAACCCACTGTAGGTTTACTAAGAACTTTTCTTTGTGCAGACTAAGCTAACCGATTGTTTCATTCTATGTTTACAAGCACACTGAAGATTTCTGTGGTTGGTAAAAGGCTGTTTGACAATTACTACATCATTTATTGTAACATCTCTGTATGAGGGGTTTACTGGTATATCCCTCATAGGTTCCGTTTAACATGGGTTTACGTAGATTACCTTGTGCTTGAATGTGTCATTACTGTATGAGGGGGTTACGCATATATCCCTCGTAGATTCTTATTTCTTGTGTCTAAGTGGGTTACCTGTATGTCTAACGTAGGTTCTGCCTTAAATTATGTCGATTAACTCGCAAGAATATTATCTGAGAATGTCTTTTCCATTTTATTTGGTG
This sequence comes from Stichopus chloronotus, assembly GCA_021234535.1. NCBI lineage: Eukaryota > Metazoa > Echinodermata > Holothuroidea > Aspidochirotida > Stichopodidae > Stichopus > Stichopus chloronotus. Next base: position 4,983,712 of record CM037833.1, read on the forward strand.
TATTCTCTATAGTCATAGCCCACTGTAGATTTTCTAAGAACAGTTCGAGAACTGTTTATCCTATTGGTGAAAATGATCACAAGCAAATTATCATTTTTCTTTAGACCAATAGTTAACTGTACCTCTTTCTCGCCGATCTAATAATGACAGCTTTACACATGTATTTTAAAACGGCATCTTTAAGTCATTTTTAAATTTGGAAACTTCCACGTCATTTTTTACCTCTTGTAAAAATATTTTACGGTAATTAAAGGAGAATGAAGTAATATATTTTATGGCTGTGTGATTAGGGCCTTGAGGGTATGATTTTGTAAGATTTACCTCACTGATAGGAGACTTGTCAAGTTTTCAGAATGTTAAAATAACTTTCAAGAAGGGATTGTGAAATACCTTAAAGTTTTGTGACTATCATTCGAAACATGGTCACATATTTCAGTACAAATGACCATTTCTCTTTCAAAACTCAACTTCTAGTCTTACCTTGTTATATGTACTTCCTTTCAGCTTTTTACTTTGTAAGATCACACTAGAAGGAAAAGAAAAAATGTTCTGGTTCAGGCGAAAATGGAATTTCATTAGCAATAAGTAGAATATGTGATTGTACTAGAAACTTTCGTGTTTTTTGGTTAGATTCCGTGTTTTACAAAGAAAATATCTCGAAATGCCAAATGTTATTAATTGAAAGCATTTGTTACCACGTTTAGTAAAAGGTGAAAATGATAGTATTTCTCACCTATTGAGCGGAAAATGTTTTAAATGTAGTAAATGTAAATGTAATTAAATACAAGAGCAAAAGCGATGCACAGGGTGCAGTAAGTGTAAATGAAAATGCAGAAGTCATAAAATGTTAAAGATGTGAAAATGAGAAAAGACGACAAGTATAGTAAAATGTACTTAAGGTATTATCATAGTCTACAAGAAATGTATTCTGAGGAAGAGAGGCGGAAATGTGTATTGAGAAAAGTATTGAGTGTTTTGGTTGCTGAGAGCAATACCATGGTTATATAACGAATGCATGTTAAGTTGTCATATGGGAAAATCCTCGGAGAAGAATTAGTCACTTTTGGGAAAGGTTTGGTTATGGTGATGCTAGTCAGGTGTTGTAATTTTGTACATTCCACCAGGGTTTGCACGAGGCAGTTTTGGCCCTTTACCTTAGCCACCACCCATACTGTACACGCAGACGTCTCATCAACTTCTCATCAAGCGTATTCATACCCGACTTTTCTGAGGGACAGCTACACACGTGACCTATACTGGACGGGGAGCGATCGTCGAAAATAAAATCGCGTACTTAGCCACCGGGATAGTAGAAACAACCACCATCCGCGCATATACCTACCTCTAGCCAACGTGAAGGAGGTTCTCGCGAATCCACGAGTCTTACAGTCTTGAAGCCGACGGTTTGGTTTTCTTAATTTTCCTAAGTTGTAAAGTGTACATATGTTCTTTTACGCAAGATTCAAATTAAAACTCTCGCAACATATATTGCCATAGTTGTACTGTTTTGTCGTTGACGTGTCTACAAGGCTAACCTTTAAGAACTTTCCGAACTCCGCCCCGCATTCTACACCTGTGAAAACCTGACATGGAGGGGTGTGAAATGAGTTACTACCCATTTGTTCCTGACTTGACCTTTTTATTACCGGAGTTTGAAGCCGATGGGCTAGAAAGATGGGCTCCCTGATCTGAAACATCGCTTGAAGCCGACCTTTTCAACGTTGGAAGGCCCCTCACACAAATCAAACCAACTCTCCCCGGAAGGGGCGTTTTTGGATGATGGGTTTTTGGGTGGAGGCTCTGAGGCAGGCTCCTCATCATCTGACATGGCAGAATCAGATTCCGAAGACAACTGAAGGTCATCCTCCACTGTCGATGCTCCAGCCTCCCTGGGTGAAGGAGAGCCTGCCTCCGGGGTACCGTCATCACATTGTGCTACCTCATCATGTGAAGGGGACCCGGCCCTGGCCGCGAGAGTTCCTGCGAGGGTTCCTGTGTCTGCCCAACATCCGCACTAGCCCGGGCAGAATATGATGACGGGCATGACCCAGACACATGTCCCTCCCCTCCACAAAGGTTACACCGCACCTGGTTAGGACACTCGGCCTTGTAGGCATTTCCCACAACCTCTGTTTTGACAAAATTTGGCCTCGTGCCCCTCTTGACCGCACTTAAAGCAGGTACGGGGCTGCCCGAAGTATCTTATGTGGGCTTTGGACCCCCCTATGAAGAGGAAGGACGGTAAATCCCTCTTCAGTGCCATACGGAACTGCCTCCTTCCGTTCAGGATGCCCTTTAAATCACCTTCACTATAGGTGACCCACTGCACGTCTGAGACAGTTCCGTATTGACCGAGAACCCTCGCAACCAGGTCCTGATCGACCTCAAAGTTCAGGTACAAAACTGTTACCACCACAGAGCGATCATATGGGGTAACAGTGAGTCCATGAATACCATCAAGGCAAGATACCCCGTCGGGCAGCATCCAACCTGAACTTTAGGTCATACGTGTTGCGGGTCGCAAGTGCCTGCAACATCTGCACATCTTTAATTGCCAACCCACATTTCTTGAACAACGTTGTCCCCAAAGCAATTGTAGACAAAATAAATGAGAAAATATTGCGAACAAAAGTTCGTCTGACGTCGTATTCTGGGCACACCATGAAGCCCATAGGAAAAGCATACTGCTGTATGGGTACAAAGGAAAGTTGTATCCGCTGGAGTTTCAAGTAGTTGCCAGTGAGGTCACGCCCCTACTGGGACTTGATACATTTGAAGAGCTGCAGAGTTGATGACATCACACAAATTAATCAGACAGATCACACTAAAAATGTTGAGGACAAATACAAAACAGTGTTCCATGGCCTAGGTTGTCTGGAAGGAGAGCACCATATTCAATTGAAAGCAGATGCACAACCAGTCATACATGCCCCTGGGAGAGTACCTGAGGCTCTGCGACACAAAATTGAGACAGAACTACAACGTATGGAAAGACTTGACGTCATCGAAAGAGTATGGTCTAGTGTGGTCACCGTCGTCAAACCGTGTAAAGACAAGGTCAGGATATGCTTAGATCCAAAAGACCTGAATGGGCAATCGAGAGGGAGCAGAATGCGTAATGCAAAAGTCTTCAGCACCCTGGATGCAAATTCCGGTTACTGGCAAATTCCCGTGGACTATGAAAGTAGTCTATTGTGTACATTTGAAACTCCATTTGGACGATATAGATATAAGCGATCACTATGTCATGTTTTAACTGCTAATGGGGTAAAACCTCACCCCCGCAAAATTCAAGCAATCCAGTCGATGGCACCATCGCAAACTAAGAAAGGATTGCAACAATTTCTTGGGATGATAAATTACATTGGTAAATTCATACCAAATTTGGCGACTGAAACTGAGCCACTGAGAAAATTACTGAGAAAGGTACTGAAATGTATATTGCCGATGCATTGAGTAGACATCATGATCTTAAGACTGAGCTACAGGGACATGAGAATGATGTTAATGTTATTCATGTACCAATGTCTGTACAATGTCTTGCATGAAGTGATTGCTGTTACAAAATCCGATGAAACATTCAGTGCTTTAAAAGAAATGGTGCTAACAGGAAGTTGGCCCAAAACAATACAGCAAATGCCTGACAACCTGATGGCTTTCTGGGAGTTTCAGGCTGAATTAACCGTAGTGAAAGATACCATAATACCATTGAGTATGCGAAGACTAATGATAGAAAAAATTCATCAAAGTCATTAGGGCGTTGAAAAGACAAAAAGACTTGCCCGGGATATTTTCTACTGGCCAGGTATGGCTAAACAAATAGAAGATGTAGTAGCAAAATGTGAAATTTGCAACCACTACAAAAATAACCAGAATGCACAAATGCAGTGTGGTTTCGATCATCAGAGTATAAGCATATTACGTGAATCTGACATCATAGCAATAGTATGCGTCAAAGGCTACCTATGCTTTATATGAAATATCATATCTGTACAAGCTTCCTTTTGTCTACAAGGTGTTCACAATTTGACCCTTGCTGACACCGAATGACCTATGACCTTTGTTAAAACCAACTGGTTCTTATATTCTATGAGATACAACTACATTCTATGACATCTGTCAAAGCAAAAGAACGTTAGTCTTTAATGGAGGTAGAAGGTCATTCCATGTCAACAAGCGTTAAATTGTGAACAAGGAGGTATGATCTCAAGAAAGCAAGCTTGTGTAGATCTCATACTTCATATAAAGCATATGTAGCTCAATGTGACACAGCATATACTAATGCTACTATATGAGATTCCGCAAAAATATTCTTAAACGGATCATCGAAACCGCAGTGCATTTCGGCATTCTGGTTAAGTGATTGCGTGCATAGATAAAAAGTAAAACCATTGAAATTTCATGTCCAAACATTTGTTGAGGCTTTTAATTGCACAATTCATACAATTAGCGAAAATGAAAAGGTTTCAGTTGGTTAATTCTGCCATATGATTTCAAATTCTTCTAACACAATGACAAAAAGTGTTAAATACAATAATGGTTGACAACTTTCATTCAAGTCAACCGTGTGCTTCTGTGAACAAACAAATGGGAAGTATACTAGTACTGAATATTCCCTTTCTCAAAACAACTCAGGATGATGTGATCAGTTTCTAGGTTATTTGTAAATACAGTGCTTCCTTTCACCAGATTCGCGATACCAACGTAGGAGCGATGACTTTGAGGGAGTAAGCCCACAGAAAAAAATGTCAAAAGTATGACTTTCACTGAAATTTCAAATGCTAAAACCTTTTTCCTAGTAGCAGTCTCATTTTTCCAGAAAAAATCTCTAAAAAATATGGTTAATTCTTCTCCTATCTGCTAAGAATAGCTAATTAAATATTCATTTGACCAAAACTTGGCCTTCATACCTCCGATCTGAAGATTCAACTTGTATTACAGAGCTCTTGCAGTTCCGAAGGCAGCTAACTTCAATTCACATTTAATATCTTAAGAGAAAATTTCATTGGTTCTAATTTGGCTATTTAGAAAGAATTTATCCAAATGGACCAACCAGGATCGAGCTTATATAGGCTCTCGGTCTGTTCAGAATAGCTTTGTTTTCCTTTGTCTAAGCACTGCTTGGCCTACATGCAAGCGATTGTTGTATTCACACTGTGCTATGGAGTCAACTAAACGTTCTCCTAAGCCTCTAGAAGGAAAAAATCAACAAATAAAGCCAAGACAAAAACTCACTGAAGAAAGCTTTGGCAGCTATGAAATGTAAGCGTGAGTTGTTGTCAAAGGCCAGTGCTGATAAAACCTAGTGTAACTAACAGCTCTAGTACCAGTTCTGCTATACCTAGTAGTGCACGGAGTGCCACTACGAAAAAGTTGAAAGGGGCACAGTCCATAACAAATGATGGAGAAAATTATTTGAAGGTTTTAGGGTGGCGGACATGGCTATTTTGAGGAGTATCATAGAGGAAAGTGTATGCCCAGAATGTAGGCAAGCAAATGTAACACTCCGTGAGAAACCTACAGAGAGAAAAGGGACTAGTCACAGACTAAGTGTTAACTGTGAAAACACAACAGAGGCTAAGAAAGGGGGTGCATCCTTTGAAGTGAATCTACGATTTCTCCTGGCGATGCGTACTATGGGGAAAGGTTTTGCTGATATGGAGAACTTTTGCGGCATGATTTATGATGCAAATCTCTCATGTGCTAGTAACAGTATGTCTAATGCTGCTAAAGACTTGAGAAAGGAAAGCACAGATGGGAAAACAGATTGCACAGTAATGGATGATGGAACATCGCGACGAAGGGTTCACTCATGGACAATGGTAAAGTGCTAGATTTTGAAGTCTTGACTAAGGGCTGTAAGGGATGTGAACGTACAAATGATTGGGATGAAAACTCTGACGCTTATTTACAGTGGAAAGTTGAACATGTCCCGAACTGTTCCAAGTCACATGGGAGACTATCTCCAACTTTTGAACAACTTTCAAACAAGCAGTTTTTGAAAAAGTGCTTGGATGGATTCACGCTAAATGCGTGTGGAAGTGTTAATTCACTTATTTGGAAACGATGTCCAAAGGAGGTATATTCTGGCAGACAAACAATCATGATAGCTGCATCAATGGCTGTTTGCCATTTCAATGATGGTGCAGGATCAGTTATGAACATACTGGGACTTGTAGGAGTCAAGACACAGCAAAGAGACCGTAAGAGTGCGAGCCAGCGAAAGAAGGATACAGATCCGTGACAAAAAAAAATCAGGCAGTCTCTCCGACAGAGGAGAAAGGAAGGGGAAGAGGCAGCAATCAACGAAGAGGGTGTTACATATGAGGCAGGGGGGTTCTAAATATAGAATTGACACAGAACAAACGTCAAACTTTAAACGGCAGTATCTGCATTTCCGAATACAGTAAGTTAATGATTTTGTGTCAAACATTATTCCATGGAAATTTCTTCAATTGTCTTTGAAATTTTCCCTATTAATGGATATGATCCTACTCTATGCAATAATGATGAGAAATGTGTACATTTGTATCCAGGTAAGGAAACATTACGACCATGGATATCTAATTAGCAGCTTGCTAATTCAGAAATATGCAAATTATTCAAAACTGACACTGGGTATCCCCAAAATCTCTTCATTATTGCATAGAACTATATGAGAACAATCCATGTGCGAAGTTTTAGCTTCATACCTATCATTGTGGTGGAGAAATCTTTTCCACAAGATTTGTTTTTTGAAAACCTTTGTTTTTTGTTACCATGGCAACCGCGTGTGAAAATGACCGAAAAAGTTGTTTTTAAAATTTGAGAATATCATATTAACAATAACAATACTTTTTTTGGCCATACATATGCAGGCATTTAAAATAGCATTTTCTGTGGTCCTACCCCCTTGAGAAGTATGTTTTTGATACACCAGTGATGCCTGTGCTGTTGCATATTTATTGTGTACGCGATTATAGTAAGAACCGTTGATTTTAAAATATGATTTCTGTTTCTACTGAATTATGCCAGTCCCGTTGCTTTCAAAGTAGTTACTGTCATTTTCGTTCATTGAGAGATGTAGTCTGTCCATGTACAACCTTGCGTGTCATTACAACATTACAACATTAAGATGCCGCAATCATCCAAGTCAATGGTTTCAGTAAATGATGCACAGAAGTTCATGCCAGCTAGAATTGAATCAAATAGGCTCATATGGCCAAAGTTCCCCTGGGAAATGCTGAATTGTCGGTGAAATCTATGTGTCTTAAAATATATTGCATTATAAACAAACCCTCCGGCCTGCTATGCATGTTGAAGAGATCTTGTAAGGGGGTATGTTTTGCTTAGCATTACATTGTGTTACTAGGCTGCATGTGTGAGATAGATCTCTGCAATATGTGAGCTCTTGGTTTGAACTTATGGCTAATAGCTATGTAATTCCAGCCTCATGACACCACAACCTATTTACAATTTGTAATTGAATTTAATTGTATGCATTGATGTGAACGTATTTACAGTAATAATTTAATTTTTCTACTGAATGTCACTACTTATGGATTTTTCCCAATATAAACCAATTAAAACTGAACTTGTTGTATCATACCAATCTCTGTCAGTGGTAGTGGCATAGCAGTCATGACCTTAATTTAGACCCCCCTCCACAAATGGCCCAAAAAGAACAAGAACACTCAGGTCAGCTTCCTCACAGCCTGTTCAACGCATGTGCAATGAAGGACAATTAATACAAATACTGTATTTGGACAAGATAAGTAAGCAAGAGTAGGAATACCAATTACAGGTTTTACTTTCACAATTTATTTCACTAGAACTACCAACCGGTATCGCACAATGAGCATGTGAACAATTTCGAGAAACGAGTCAAATTCGCAAAATAAAAAATTGTTAAACAACTCCGAAAGTCTGTGAATATTCAATACTATCGCCTTTTCAAGGTATGAGGTGGTGTGGCTGAACAGTTTCATACGTAGCCTACGTGTGCTGTATCAACTATCACTAAACTCTTGTTTACTTAGCATTGTGCAATGCTGTGATTGGTCATCGTATAGAGGAGACTTGTCTTATCCATGAACATTTATTTTTTGTACCCAACAAATATTAAGAGTTCTCATTCAACAGTAATTAACGCAATAATTACCGTTTCTTCTACTTTCAAACACCTCCGAAACGTCTCTATATTTCGGTGAAAAATCAACTAAAGGTGCATTTTCTCAATCAAACCCTGATTTCCCCTTTAACATGACATGTAGCTTGCATTATCTTTTTAATACGCTTAGCGAAGAAAGTTGCTTTAAATCATAATCCCGTGAATTCCACAGCTGGACACCCGTGACTAATACGTGTATTGCATGAATAAAAATCATCTGCATTGGATGACGAGATAATCTGTACATAAATATTCCAAGATGATCTATTGAGGCTGATTGAAGTGCAACAATATCAAGATTTTGCTAATGCATTATCACTCTATTCCATCCACTAATCGATTAGCCTACCATAAATTTTTACAAATGTGTAATTGGTTTAATAGTGGCGTAATTTAACTGATATTTCTGATCATCTTCCTGTTTTCTGCCTGCCAAATAGAAGTATAGTTAGCAAAGCAAAATCATCCCAAAATTATCTTCAATGCTGCAACGACAGGAGAATAGCTCTTTTCCGATTCGGCCATACACTTCACTTCCTACCTTGCAGCACCACGAAGATGTTCCACTTGTCTGGCCATTTCTTCTGGAGAGAAGTTGAAAGGGGAAACAACAATGACAGGTCTCCAGTCCGGTAGACTTAGGCGGCTGTCCCTGAAAGATTCCCAGAAAACTCGTGGCTTTCTTGAAAAGGTGAGCCATTATCTCCAAGTCTGCTTCATCCGATTCAGGTATGACTCTTAATTCTGCTTACAAGACAATTTTACAAATATATAGAACTTAATTTATATCGGAGCTACTATTAACTTATTCTTTCTGAGTCTGAGGCTGTTTTGGGGTGGAATAATCCGGCGTGTGTAACTTGGTAGCCCCTTACGTTGAGAATCCCCAAGCGCTGTTGATTGTCAAAGCACTGGCATCCCACTTTGTGTGCATGTGAAAAGGCAAACACAGCATTGATTAAATGCATGTTCTGGGGACCAAATTTAATGTTTCGAAAAAGATGCACTCAAATTTTCTGTGTTAGACAATTAAAACCCCATTTGAATAGCATCTTAAATTTCGAAGATACAAATTTTTCAACACGCGCTACATATGTAAAACGAGGGTGTTAATACAAATCAAGTTATGATTAAGTAGGTACTTATCCTTAGCAATATGAGAAATTCCAAAGGAAAAGCGATTTATGGTTCCTAAAGATATCACCAGATTTGTCACATTGATGTTATGTCCTGACATTAATAAGCAGTCTTTTGTTTTCCTCAAAAAACCACATGTTGATAGAATTTGATTGCATGAGAGGCATGGGAAAATTGCAAATTTCACATTCTCCATACGGAGGTCCTACCCCCATTACTTCAAGGTCAACGCAAAAACCTGTACAAAAGGATAAAAAGAATTCAATCATACCAGAAAATGATTCAAGGAGCTGACAAGTGATGTAGCTCCCTTTTGCCTCAGGGTCACTTTCGGTAACAACTTGTTTCCTGATTTCCCGAGGAATACTTATCCCATTTTAATCAAAATTTCACTTCCATACTCACACACTAAAACAATTCCCATTTGATTATATGCTTTCCTTCATCGTAACACAAATTTCTATTCGAGGTATGAAGCGTGAAATATGTGGGTACCATTTTTCATGGGTCATTAAATGACATTATGTTGAGAAAACATATCCCGCAAACATAGATGAACTAAACATTTTTTTTTATGCTGGACTGGCAATTACTATTCAAAATTAGACTGAAATAGATATAGAATTCTGTAAGACTGCAACAAAATTTTTCCTTTCATACACTTGCCAAGTACAAAAGACCTTTAACTACTTTCGTCAAAGCTTGTGTGTTGTGATGTTGAATTTCATCGCCCCACGAAAATCTGCTACAAAATACTTGCAATTATCAAGACAAACAGAAATCAAACTTGACAGGTCATTGCGCAATCTGAGACACGATCCCTACCAGTTTTGATACGATCTGATATGACTTTTTCCATTGTTGATTTTTTTTTATATATAACAGGACTGCGATGATCTACTAACGCAATGTTTTTTCATCTTGTGACGTGCGCTTCCCCTTCTTTAGTATATTAAGTAAGGCTGCAAATGGAAGGTCTTCTGTTTGTCTCATTATTTAAGTTCATGCGTGAGGAAATATTCTTTCCAAAGGTTTGTTGTTAACGGGCCATACCCATCTTCAAACTCATTCGCCTCTTCATGGGCTTAGTTGATAGAAATCACCTACAACTATGGTGTACGCCTCCAAACAGTTTTCAAGTTTGATTTCTTGAAAGTCTGAGGTGCATGAAAAGGAATTGCTCGTTCCCTGCCATTGATATTTCATCAACCATTACCACTGTGAGGTGGTGGTACTATACCCTCAAGAGGTTGAGTTGGTCGGAACTCAACTTTTTGTAATTGAAGCCTTGGTTGGGATTTATTCTAAAGGCTGAATGTATGGTAGCACCCCTAATGTTATATGGTGGATATCAAAGGTCATCTGAGGTCAAACTCCGAAAACCTTGTTAACACGATACCTTGTGGTAGGAAACTTGGATGGATGTTGTAATGTATTGGTCCCTTTAGTACGGAAGGAATATTTGTATACACCCGTGTGACCTCAGATTGGCCTGTTCATAAAAACAGAGAAATAAAATAAGGAAGCTTCTCAAAACCAGTTGTTACGAATCTTCTTTAATCACCGAATGAAACAAAAGGAGCGTCGAAATACCTACTGTTTTCCTATATTATATCAGCAGCAATCACTACATGCTGAAATAAATTTCTTCTGTGATTACATATTGCATTTCATTTTATTCCCCAGACAAACCATAGGAGTGATTACTGCACGTTGCAAAGGATTTCTTGAAGAACACGACACACTACGAGCAGCAGGATTGAGTGTTGAACGCCTGGCAACCGCTTCCATCCAAGCCACCCTTCAAATATCTGATGGTAAAATAATCTACTGAAGAGACTGAAGAGAACAAGGCTAACTAAAAGACAAACGTGACCATCAGAAACTACTTCCTCTTTTCATTCTTTTCATTTTTGATTCCTTGCCGAAGGCGGGCAAGGAATCTTTTGCGATGGTGATTCGGTGTATGTGTGTGTGTATGTGGGTGAGCAAAATCTTGTGAACACTCTAGCTTTCGAAGGGAAAGTGCAAGGTGGGTCAAAGTTGGTGTGGTGATAGAACATATGAACATCTCGTCTGGGATTGTTTTCGGTGAAGGTCAAAGGTCACCTGAGGTCACCATTAGGCAGAATGTGTACAAACTGTGTTTGCAGTATCTCAGAAACGACAAGTTGCATCATTTTCAAACTTGGATACTGTGAAAAGCTTTGAACACTATCTTTTGAAGGGAATGTGCAAGAGAGTCTAAAGTCAGTGTGTGGGAAGGACATTTAAAGATCTGCAGACAGACTATAGACAAAACATGTTTGCAGTACCTCATGAACTGCACATTGCACAAACTTTGACCTTCGAGGGTATGTAGGAGTTTCTAAGTAAATAAGGTGAGGGTGTGTCTTTTGATCAGAGGTCATGTGGGGTCATCAGAGGTCGTAACATGAAAAAAACAACTTGTAAACACAATATTTACAAAGAGGGAGACAATTTCACACTTTGAAGTTGTTCTTTTTAGATGGAGTATATAAATAGAATTACTGGTTTAAGTTTTGATGTGGGTCAAAGGTCATCTGAGGTCCTTGAGTACAAAGTGTTAAGACCTTTGCTGATGTTTCTCTCCTTCTGTCTTTTCCTATGGGTGGAAGGTATTTGAGCTCTCTTCCAAGCAAAGACTAGCAATGCTTGCACATTTAGGAAGTTTCAATTTGAAACCTTTTACCTGTCAGTTAGGTAATAAAGTGTAGTTGCTGTACTAATTTCACAAGTCTGAAAAGTATCTAAAAACCCAATTTGATTAATTAAGTTCAGCAGGTACAATACACCTTTGACTTTCTATTTAGTCCCCAATTCAGCTGTAAAGTATTTGGTATCATGCTTCTTTTATTTCTTACTCTTGTTTGGTCTGAAAATGGTGATTGACCAATGACCTCTGTGGAAAATGGGAGAAAGGTTGACCCTTATCTTTCCCAGAGGAATCATTATCTGAGATACAGCCTCCTTCTGTCATCAAACAATGTAAAATATGGAAGATTTCTGTTAGGGAAAGGTCTTATTGTGCAATAGAGATAAATAAGTTATTACTTGGTCATATGATGGGTAGATGGAGGAATTTAGTCGTTTATAGAATTGGCAGTCATTTCAACTGTCATATCAGTATATCTCTTGTTCCTGGGAAATTTGTACTGTATCGAGGCTACCACTGTGCAGGCTGGAGAATTCTTGGCCACCAGTGTTATCTTACATCTTACATGCATACAGCAGGTATTGAAAATGGTGTGCATTATTAATGGCGTCATCTGGTATATCCTGTGATTACTACAGAAAACTACAACTTGAAAAAAAATTAATGGAACTGCATGTATTAGTGGCAAGGAATCACTAAGCCTCTTATTATTTTCATATTACAATTATGTTATGTAGTATCCAGGATTAGTATTGTTATATATCATTTTGCTCTCCATAAAGATTGGTCAATTGGATTTTAAAGACCATAATGTATTTGAATGCTGCATGTATGCTCCTTTTTCCACTTGAATGGAGGCGGTGCTTCGGTGCACCTAGTTAACAATTCGTTTGTCACTTCAATTTCAGAAAAGAATACTGGTAACCCATTGATGAGAGGTGAGGGGCCGGGGCCGTATTTGCTACAAACTGGAGTGTTTCGAAAAGTATATCAGTGATACGCCGTGGTGAAGTTAAAATTGACTTGATCCGTGTACCGGGGAGTTACGTATTAGCTATTATGACGTGGACATGTTTAGATTACAAAAAGAAATGTGATATTAGCAACCTAGCCAAAACCCGGCTCGAAATTCACACCTTTGATTGGAAATCCATTACTTCAAAATTCCCTTCTAATGGCAGTTTCACTTTTCCGTACTTCTTTACCGGTTCCTTGATATGGTTCGGCGGTAGGCCTAGCGCTGAAAACTCCAATCAGCAGAACTACCATCACACGTCTCGAAATGTCCTTTCCGAGCCACGGTAGCATTCAATGTCCACAACCGTGGCTAATAGCATGACTATTATTACTCCAAATCCACAAGTGTATCATATGTCGGGTCACATGTGTACCGGCAAAGCAAGCGCCTGTTTGCAAGGGAAATCCAAGTCTCAGTTGAAACTCCTGGGCCCGAAGATGACTACGTAGTTAGTACTGCGCAATTTTTCCATCCGGGCGACTTCGTTATCTTATCCGTTCACTGTACCTCAACCTACTGGAAGCCTGTAGTTAGTCGTTCTCTTCTTAAAGGCTGTATTGCATCACCCTAAGCAAAATTCTGAACTGGTTCTAAGTTACAGTAATTCGAGAGATGCAGAGCAGCTCGTATTACACAGAATACACAGGGATCCATGTAAGACAGGCTGACAAGACAAAGAATAAAACACTGTGACAAGTCCATTCGCTCGTAAAAAGCGACTACTATACTTCGCATTCGCTCGTGAAAAACTGAAAGAAACTGGACACAACTACACGAACCAGTTTCTTCAAGTTCCTGCCATATCCACGGAACCAACACAACACATTAGACACCAAGAGGAAAAAAGACCAAAAGAAAAGTACAATCTTTATGCATGGAACGTGACAACGAGAAGGTACGAGTATCTTGATGGAAGGGTAAAACAGTACGTTTCTAAAGAAATAGAAATTGCGTGAGAGAATTTGCTTCCTTAACGGCAGGCAGTTTTTCCAAGACAACTGTAAACATACCAGACGTTACATTTGCTGACTTTAGCAATCCATGCAATTTATTGCATCATCTGTCAGCTGCGAAATTTGTAGTTTTGACAGTCTTTGTTTGTGGGTTAAAATGGAGAATAAAAAAGACGCTTTTGCTTGGAGATGCCAGAAACATGGACATTGCAAAGAATTTAGTATACGGAAGTTCAGTTTATGTCAGAGATATTTCAAATGAACTACAGCTGGAAGGAGAAACAGAAAATATAGGCCTACTTGCGGATTAAATAAAGGAGCAGAAACCTTATATTATATCCCGTCCAGAACAGAAGTGAAGATCTGTTGGTCCAATTAATCAAACGACATGGCACGTCAGGATCCACCAATTTTTTTTTCTGACGGATCGTCATCATATTGTGAACTCTTTACAGTATTACTCAAATACTCATTTAAAAATGAATACCGAGATCGAAGCTGCTTGGAAGCATGCAAAACAGTTTAGAAAGATAAACGGTACAAGTCTTAACAACTTTGAGGCCCATTTGTGTGAGATTATTTGGAGAAACCGCTTTTACAAATCAAACATGAATCATTGTTTTTTGAGAGAATGTTATCCATTGACACTAAGGGTAATGAAGTTTCGGAATTTGACAGTGGAGAATCTACGAGTCAAGAAGCTATCAGGGAAAAGTGCGTTAGTGAAAAAACGTTATTCAAGCAGAACGTGGGTTGCGCTGTTGGATTCTCCCTGGTACGAGAAGAAAGACAGTCTAAAAGGCAATGGCCCAAAACCACTTCAAGTCAGTATTCCAAAGCTGTAGTTGAGTTTGCCCCTCTCGTAATTATGTCTTAATCAGAAATAGTGCACATTGATGGCACCTACCGTGTGAATAATCACCGAGTGCCGAGTTATGGGAAAGGGTGCAGCAATAGCATATTGTCTCCTTGCAGATGAACAAAGACAAAGTATCCATTCGTACCTGAAATCACTACTTGATGTCAATCCTGTAAAGAGCAATCACACAAAGTGTTTCATTGTAGACAAGGACTTTACACAGATATCCCGCACTATATCGTACGGAAATGTCCGTGTGAATAGTGCTTCCATGTGTCATTATTCGTACGGAAATGTCCGTGTGAAGTTTCACTTAGTTTTCCTCCAGGGTGCCCTCTTTTTTTGTTTAACGAACTGAAGGTTTGGGGGATCAAAATGTGTATGTGCCAAACCAGGCCTTTAGTGTATGCATCCTATGTTAGGATAAAGGTTTGATAATGGGCAAGAATTACTGTAAGTCACATGATTCGTGTTTTTCTGATGTTTGCTTGCTTATTATAGTTGTATTATTTACTTCTTATAGATTGAACGACAGCCTACTATTGTTTAAGTGTATGCGACACAGGCTGTTAGTTACGCGATTCGCCACCACACCCACGGTGTCACTCATGTCAAAACGGCTTTACTGAAACTAGTGAACAATTGGATGGATGCCATTGATAAGGGGTATTTTTTTGGTTCTGTATTTTTAGATCTACGCAAGGCATTTGATTGGTTAATCACGAAATTCTACTACAAAAGTGGTTAACGGGGTGTTCTTAACCCCTGGACGAATTAAGTGTGGTGTTCCACAAGGCTCTATCCTAGGCCCCCTTCTTTTTGTTATTTACATTAACGATGTGGATATTTGCCTTGAGCATTGCCCTGCTGATATGTATGCGGATGACACTACATTTTATATCAATGCTAAATCAATTGCTGAACTGAACGTTAATCGGGTCGAGGCAAAAACTGTCCTCCCTGAAAAATTACGAAGAATTATCCGTGGTTGTTAACGCTGCTTCTCTCCAAAATGTGTCTAGTGAAAAATTATTAGGAATGATTGACAACCACCTGACTTGGAATGATCAGTTTGACCATATTTGTAGTATTATCATCAATAGATTGGCCTTACTTAGACGCATAAAGCCGTATACGGATATCAGCACTCAAATTCTTTTTTACAATGGTTACGTTCTTCCTTTTTTTTTATTATGATAATATTTCACGTTTACAACGCTTGCAAAAAATGGCCGCTCGAATAATTTTAAACGTTTATGTGTGGTATACAAAGCTCTTAACGGTTTAACCCCACAGTACATTACTGGTATGTTTAGATTTTCAGCTGAGGTACATCATCGAGCTCTCAGATCTACATCAAATAATAACATATTCTCAACAGGTGGAAGAACTGAATATCATAATAGAAAATTCTCATTGCTTTGTCTCTTCCCGTTTTTAAACGCCTTTTGAAATCTATGTTATAAATTGTATTCTTTTTAGTGGCAATTATATTCATGGTAATATTAGTACCTCTTAATCACAAGTTATTGATTCACATTGCCTGTACCCCCCCTTTGAGCCAATCCTAAATTATTCTTAAGTCATGTTCTTTGAATTTTGTTATCCATATCAATTCCCCGGCCATAAAGTGGCCTATTTACTTAACACACAACCCGTTTTATCTTTGCCAATATCTCGGTCAATTCTCCACCGATTCAATTGTTTCGTCCGGAAAATGTTAGCTCTATCTGCGTGGTCTTTCTGTTAAAATTCCGTTGTTCACTTTGAAATTTGCAGTGTTCACACCTAACTAGCTTCAAACGGATAATTCAAGATGATACCCTCAGCTTTCTAATCATGTCACACTCTCTCTATGATTGGACAATGTTTGGGTCTGTCAAAATCAGCATCCAAGCATAGATTTTTGCCCATAGCTTCTACACAGAAAACACGTGAAGAGTCGACCAGCGCTGCTTTTTAACCCAACATTTTCGTGCGAATTAAATCTGTTTTGAACCTTAATGGAGGAAACAATGACCGAATATCAAGAACATAACGCTGCTAGACAGGCACCTACAACCTGGTAGCAGCTGGGTACGGGGCACTCACCCTACCAGTAAGCAGGATGCGGGTTGTCGGTTCTATTTTGACAATCGAATGTTATAAGCGGAGTACATGAGTTAAGCACTACGGAAACCAATGATGCAGTGATAAAGACAGAAAAACCATTCTAGAGGTTGAACATGTATCATCAGCACATATTATACAATTTGGCCCTGATCCTTGGCCCTTATTCCTCAGTGGCGTCTATTACTGAGAGCAATACAGGTATTTTACGTGAATACAATATCACAATTAAATTAGAAAAAACACTGGCAACATGGGCAACGATAATACAATCACAACATAATAAGTGTCAACTAGCTCATTTCCAGCAACTATATGGTAACTACCCTCCAGTAGCGTTGACTTAGCTGGACCCCTCCTCGATGTGGCGTGGTACCCCACAGTGGTCTGTCAGACCCCAAGGCGACTACCTCTGACCTTCCAGCGTCAGTCAATTGTGGAGGCGCCCTAGCACGTCCAGCCTCGAGGGACCCTACAGTGCCAGCATCTAACTCCTGGGTACCAGTGTCACGACCCCCAGTCCTCAGTTAGTCGTTTCACTACCCAAGGGCGGCGACGCGGCCAATAGCTACCAAACCTGGGTGATTGGGAGGATCACACAGTTTGAAGAAATGGTGTCTCTCAAGGACAAATGCACACTCAAAGTAGCAGGTACTGTAGCTGGAGCAGTCAGCAGATGAGTGGTTTAACATACAATGTACAACCTCATTTTATAAAGGAATTACTAACGCTACTTGAAATAATAGTGAATAATAAGGAATGAATAAAAAGAGTGACAGGGGCAACAAACAACGCATTGCCAATACAATATGATTGATGCAACATGAATTTGTATGATCACACACAGGGAGAGGTTTACCCTTGCACCCACTTGCCTCAATCTCAAAAGCAAGGGGTAATATACTTTAAGTGTCACTTTACAACTTAATTTGATGATATACATGACTAAGTTTTAGGGCCCACAGGTTTCACAGAGACAGGCACTCGGGTCTGTTACTAGAGTGCCTATACCCCCAACCATATCCAGTGGAGACGGACTAAAATATCAGTACGGCTCAGCCCTCAACTGACTGGAGTCCTGAGCATGCAACATACCCAATACGCAACAGTTCAATATTTACGGAAGTAGTAACAAATCGAATAAACAAACGATGAATAAACGCAAATGACGGCTAGTACCGCATAAAGACTAGAGCAATCCCTTGCTCCTCAGGGACTTAATGCCTAGGGGGCATATGCATGTCGTACTTAATAACAGACAATGTATTGCAGATAAGGGGCATGGGGTACCAGTGATCAACAACTCTTCCCACCTGTGCAATAAGGCAACATCAAATATTTACAAAGGAGCATACGCTTACACCTAGCATGGGGCTAAATAATTAACAACATGCCTTAACAACATAAATAAGAGTATTATGTAACATAGCCCAGCGGGGATAACATGAATACAAAATACAACATTAGAATGCAGTTCTCGCATCGATTCTAAACTGGTAACAAATCTTGTTTGTAAAGCTAGCCATCACAGAAGTTAGTCCCTTTACAATAACTAGTCCGACCAGACAATAATCCACATAAAATAGACTTATAGACTTAATAGACTTAAGTGTGTGCAATAAACTTTAACCTGATCAGACGACAACAGTTAAGAATTAAATACAGCCACACTTTAATTACGAGGTCTGAAATAACCCCATCGACATGATTGCAGTACTGCTATGTCTCAATGAGCTCATAGCTACAGGGTCTAGCGTAGGAAGCAACTTAGAAAAAAAGTTGTGACTCTTACCTGGGTGATTGGGAGGATCACACAGTTTCAAGAAATGGTGTCTCTCAAGGACAAATGCACACTCAAAGTACCAGGTACTGTAGCTGGAGCAGTCAGCAGATGAGTGGTGAATTCCTTACTCGAGTCTTAGAGAGGGTGTGAGGTCGTTACCCCAGAACGAAGAAATTCTTTCTCACAACATTCCCATGTTAGTGTCCAGAAGATTGACAGTTCCTATTTCTAACCACTTCGCCCACCCTAAACAAGACCTTACATAGCTCTCAGGAGCCAGTTTGTCTCTGCAGGGAGGTCTGAGCAGGAGCCCCTCAACCACAGCACTACATTGTTTCATGGAAGTGGGACAAAGACATCCAAAATATCACTCACGATGTTTACCAAAACTATCAGTGATTTTCTCAGAAGAATGGACAGGGGGTGATAATGGACAGGAAACAGGTTGTTGGCAGTTCATTGACTCCTGACTAGAGTCACTGAAAACTGGGAGATGGGCCAAATTTAGTAGCCTGCTAAAAGAATATTACGTAAGCTACCATTTTATACATATTTTTCAAGCAAAAAGGGAAGAAATATGCTATAATTTGTGCGAAATAGCAGTGCTTGTTAGGCCTAACATTTTTACGGCAGTACAGTAATATCAGTGGGATATCCCATTCGTTGTGGAGGGTTGTGCAGCGTACAACGTTGTGCTAGCTATACAGTTCACTGCATGTGGACAGAAGTTTGTAGCAGTAGGTCATTATATACACAGTATGGTCGTACAGAAAGTGTTCGTGTTATTAATATTATAAATATTAATGGTTGTACGTGAAACAAATGGGGGATGCAGGGGATCTCTGTCATCAAGTGTTTGCCAAGGCTGGGAAAGCCTTTTCTTCTGTTTTTTCTTGTTTTTCTTTCTATGGGAGGGGTATGGGGTGGTGCCAGGATTTGCTTGAAATAGCAGGAAGGAGTTTTACATTTCAAATCCTAATGGAGTTGCTTCAGTCTGAAATATTGAGGGACATTGTTAAAGTTTGTAACTGTTTCTTTCTTTTAAATGGTTCAGGAAATTGTCCGCTGAGATGGGGCGCACTGTGACATGACTGGGGGACACAAGGGGGAACTGTTTGGGTCAAAACTAATACGGGCCTTCGCCTAATTGCGGATTATATATCAGTGTGTAGAAAACAGCGCACATTAGTACATGCACTATTAGTGTTTCAGCCAATAAACAATAGAAGACTCATTCATTGACATACGTGCAGATACCATAGTTTAAGGATATTGGACCCTACAGGTAACTGCTGATTTTTGTTGTAATTAGTATTTATACCCAACAAGGTCTATACAAATTGTGAAACACCATATAAAGATGCATTACACAAGCATACTGTGGAGGTTAAAACTAAAGGCATAAACCCGTATTCATACCACTATTTAACCTACGGAGCTAAGACGAACCAAGAAAGTTGATTACAAGTCGATTCATAGGGGTTCATCTCTTAGCGATCTGACGAAAGATCAGAGAACTACAACATGGTCAACCAAAAAGTACTTCAAGTTAGTAGTTAAAGATAGCAGAGTTGTTGATGGTAAACGAGAACATCTTGTACATTATCAGGAATGGGATAAAAAATACGATGAATGGAGATTAGAGAGTGATATTTTGGATACACCACCAGAAGCAATTAGTGGTGATGCTTTGAGTCATTTTGCTTTCCAGTTAACTTCATCCATCAAAGAAAAGTTGGTTCCATGGAGAAGGCAGAACAGCGAAGTGACAATTTCAGTACCTGTTCAGAAAGACATTTTTGACACTTTTATTTCAAACAGTCCTTTGGAACCAGAGTCCAGACGTGGGAATCTTGTCTATCGATTTCGTAATGCAACTGTAGGTAAAGTAGCCTTTGTTCCTAACTGGTGGTTAGAATATGTTGAAGGCAATCGCCATGACCTGAGGAAGCTTCTAGAGCCTCAAGAGTGATTGTTTATGTAGGCTACTCTCGAAAACCTTACAATGGCGACCCTTTAAAATTGATTTTTGGCGCATGAATTTTGGTTTGTCTACACACTGAAAATTTAAACTGGTCATTAGACTGATAGACTAGAGAAAAAGTAGTCGGTGATGACACCGATTGACTAACCTTTCTAATGGACTAACGGGACTGACTACAGACAAATGAACCGACTAATCGCAATCGCAATCGACTAATCGCAATCGTCGTCAATTATCATCATCATTATTATTTGCCATGGCCAATAAGAAACAAAATGAAGAAACTTCTGTCGGTAAGCCCTACTAAAATCGGGAAATTCTTCAATGCTCAATTGGTGCCAAACTTGCACGGATCATAGCACCACAACTTCTTCCAAACGAAGGAGGGTGGGATGGGGCAGGGCCGTAAACACGGGGTGGTCTCTAATTTCCAAAAAGTCGGTCTCAAATCAAGTCCAGCCTAAAATGCAGCTCACGTATGCGAAACCTGCATTTCAACCAGTGATTGGTCAGTATTTACGCTAGAAAACTTATTTGGCCAATGACAAACGTCAATCCAAATGGCGACAAAAAAGTAATACATAAAAACAGAACAAGCTGCAAGCATGCACGTACGTACACATGTCATACACATCATAACAACCAATTAGGGCCGTTGGTAGTATGAACAGACGACTACAGTTTTGGCGCGCATAATAATGCATAATACGTTACCGGTACCGTGCTTGTAGTCCCAGTAGTATTTTTGTACCTACTTCGTACACGTACGTACACGTGTCGACTGTACTATATGTATGGCATATACAGGCCAGCAGAAGCTAACGTTTGGTCTACAGAATTTATCATCTTACCAATAATTATGGCAGCCGAAACAAGTATTCGGTAAGTGTTAGCAAATCGTTTGTTAGGCAGTTGACTTTGCCCTAAATTATCTTCGGATTTGCCCATGATTTCTTGAACGAAAGAACGAAATTGCAGTAGGTAGCCCATAACTCGATCCCGCCACCGAGGGAACATTGATCATACTCTAACCTCCCACCTGAAGGTAGGCCTAGTAATAGTACCGTACTAGTACTTTTTAAGTGCATAGAAAACGGCACAGAAACAACAAATACAAACTCAAACCGGCTCAGGAAAAGCAAAAACGCGAACTATTTACACACTACCAAATGAAACAGAAAATTATGTCTATGTACATATGTACAGGAACCCAAAAAAAATTACAACTTCAATACCAACCGGTCCGCCCGCACCGAAGCAATTGGACCCCACCGTCTGCCAAACGTCGACCTAGACAAACGAAGTCGGACTCAACCCTCAACCTAATCTCCGCCTTCACCGATGCCAAGACGACGTCCGCAGGCCGCCCCTCACCCCTAAATACAACGTTCTCTCCATACGGCCAGCTTTATGGAGGCCGATATAAAGGTAAGTATCTCGCGAACACTTGTGTTGCACAATGGGGGAGAGAGACCATACAAAACGTAGTCCCGGCTGACCGTCCATGTGTTACAAAACGTGAGGCGATCAGTCAGGACTTGAAACCATTCCCATAGGAGGGCCACAAAGTCACACTGCCAAAACACATGTGGAACACTCTCCCATCTTGTACATCCATTGCGGGGGCAAATGCCATCTCCAAGACGCCACCGGTTGCGCTTGAGGTTGGTTACAATGGCATCATGCGCAATGCGCCACAACAGGTCTCCCCGGCGAAAGTCAAGTGACCTGCTGTGAACTACACTCCACACTTCCGGCCCCGAAGCATAGTCGTTTGGATGGACCTGGCCGACCAATTCATCAAAAATAGCCCGATATTGGGTCCCCGCAATGGATTGCGAGACGTCCCCCACGGACAATATAATACGGAGAGTGTCCCTCATGTGGCCGTAGGCCTTCGTGGGCCTCCAGCTGTGGGGAGCACTGTTGCTAAATAGGGAGGGGAAAAAACGGCGGAAAGAAAGCCCTCCCCAATATCGAACAAAATAGGCAAACGGCATGTTGCTATCAACAGCACTATAAACACATTTGGTCAGGAGAAAACGGAGCTTGGAAGGGAAATGTACAAGGCCCAATCCCCCACTCCTAAGGTCCTGATACACCACCCTTCTTTTGACCAACTCCGTCTTCCCTGACCATAAAAAACTAAACACGGCCCTCTCGAGTCGAGCCAGGACACCATCTGGAGCAACCAGAACAGTGCCCGGGTACCACAAGAGAGGGTAAACGAAACGATTGATAACAGTAACCTTCCCCAACAGGCTAATGTAGCGATCCCTGAAGTCCTTCAACCTAGCCTCCACCAGGTTCACTTTCTCGTTCCAGGTAAGTGACTCCGACGAACCATAACCAAACCATATACCATTAATTTTTAATGCACCATCCACCCACGATGCCGCGAAGGGCAGTTGCCTATATCGCCACCCACCTAGACGAAGTCCTTTGGTCTTTGTTGGGTTCAGTCTGGCACCTGTTGCTCTTTGAAAGGTAGCCAGCGTGCCAGTAAGGGCCCTGAAGGAGGCTAGGTCAGAGACTACGCAAGTGACGTCATCAGCGTACTGAAGGCACTTGACCTCAGATCCACCAGGAATATTGAATGGTCGGAACAAAGGGTCGACTTGAAAGGCTCTTACAAGGGATTCACTAAACAAAACATAAAGGAGAGGTGAGAGGGGACACCCTTGTCGTACCCCGCGCTGGACTCGGAAGGTGTCCGATGAAAAGCCATTCACAATAACACAACCGTTTACATTATTATACAGTAAATTAACCCATGCAACAAAAGCTGGGTTTAAATTAAACTTCGCCAACACTTTTAGGAGAAAACCGTGATCAACCATGTCAAAGGCCTTCTCCTGATCGAGCGAGACAAGCGCACATGGGAGGTCACGGTCAATAACATATTCAACTAAGTCCCGCATCAACCAGAGGTTCTGCTGAACACAGCGTCCCCGCACCGCACATGTCTGAAAAGGTCCAACAAGATCCGGCATAACTGTGCCTAGCCTGTTACAAAGGGCTTTTGCCAGGATCTTGTAGTCCACGTTCAGCAGGGTGATTGGCCGCTTGTTTTTCGGTTCAAGGGGATCCACTGACTTTGGCAAAAACGTTATCACACCTGTGCGCTGCGAAGGGCTCAATGAGCCAGTAAGGAAGGCGGAGACGAATACATCACGCAGATCGGGACCAACGGTACTCCAGAAGCGTTTATAAAATTCAACCGGAATACCGTCGGACCCAGGGGCTTTACCGGATTTCATCTTCGCCACCGCCCTCCAGAGCTCGTCGACTGTCAACGGAGAACCAAGTTCGTGGTTCTCATCGTCGGAAGGGGCCCAAACAAAATTATCTAACAGGGACTGTTGAAGGTCCTCATCGACATCTGCTGCAGTATAAAGCTGCTCATAGAAGTTCTTAAATACCTCTACGATGTCGAGAGGGTCCTTCTGTACCACACCATGGACGTCACGGACTGCCTTTATGCGCCGATCAATGGCGTACTTCGTGACGTCTCGGTAAAACTTAATACTTGGTCTTTCCTCCGCCTCCACGCAACGCACTCGAGCACGGACACGAGCCCCGTGTAGTTTTTGATCAAGATACCGCTGGATTGCGTGAAGCGGGACTTCACATCGTCCCACCACTCCAAACCCGATGAAAAGGCCGGCCTCAGTGTTCGCCACCCCCCCGTACCTGGCCTTAAACTGTTTGTTATAGTCATCCTCCGTCAGAACATCAGTGTTCATTTTCCATGGCCCTCTCCCTATTGGCCATGACACTGGGGGCCGAAAGGAGACAGTAACTGCATCATGGTCCGAAATTGGACATGTCACGATTTCACAGCACCTCGGAGACAGGGCAGGTGGAGAGTACACCCGGTCCAACCTTGAGGCATCCGAGCCATCAGGGCGGTGCAAAGTGAACATGGGTAGCCCGGGGTGTTGTACCCTCCAAACGTCAACCATGTCGTGATTCTTTATAAATATGTCCAATTCCGCCATGCCGACATCACAGCTCGACGATGCGCACGAAGACATTCGGTCGAACCGTGTGTCAGGGACACAGTTAAAGTCTCCAGCCAGGATGCAAGGGGTAGAGCCAGGAACGAAGGAAGGTAGGGTAGTGAAAAAGTTCCTCCTATCTGAAGGCCGATTGGGTGCATAAATATTACACAGGCAGAAGCTCCCACACGGATGTTTTATGGTGATGCATACCAACCGGCCTTCATGATCACGATCAACTTTTCCAACCAGGGAAGTCCATCTTGGTGAAACTAAAATAATAGAGCCACACGACGACGTAGTACCAAAGGAAGCATGCAAACCCCCACCCCATTCATAGGACCAGGAGTAGACATCGTCCTCATTTACAATGTGAGTCTCCTGGAGGAAAACGAAGTCCACTCCTAGTGCTTTAGAAAACTGGAAAATTCGGGATCGCTTCCGACTGTCCCTCAAGCCATTTACATTTAGGGTCATGAGGGACAGGAGACCCGACATGTTGGAGTGGGGAATGTGTATCTACCCATCTGTCCCTGACTTGGCCTTCTTATTACCCAAATTTGAAGCTGATGGCTCAGGAGGATGAACTCCCTGATCTAAAGCATCGCCTGAAGCCGACTTTTTCAACTTTGTTTCGGGTGACGCCCCCTCACATAAGTCAAACCAGCTCTCCCCGGGTGGTGGGTCTTTGGTGGGGGTTCTGAGGCAGGTCCCCCAGGACATGGTAGAATCGGACTCCGAATCTGATGACAGTTGGAGGTCATCCTCAACAGTTAACGCTCCAGTCTCCCCGGGTGGTGGTGGGGAGGGTGATGGAGAGCCTGCCTCAGAGGAGCCATCATCACATTGCTTAGAGGCCTTGAATTCCTCGAAAACCTGATGAGCTACCTCATCAAGTGAAGGGGAACCCGGTTCCTCCATTGGTTCAGGGCCTGACTGCGAGGGATCCGGAGAGGGACCCTGTGAGGGATCCTGCGTTGGCCCACCGTCCGCACTGGCACGGGCGGAGTAAGATGTTGGGCAGGAGCCAGACACATGTCCCTCCCCTCCACACAGATTACACCGCACCTGGTTGGGACACTCAGCCTTGTCATGTCCAAGTTGTAGGCACTTGCCACAGCGTCTATTCGGACGAGTCTTGGCCTCGTGCCCCTCTTCTCCCCACTTAAAGCATGTGCGGGGCTGCCCAAAGTATCTGATGTGGGCCTTAGATCCCCCTATGAAGAGGAAGGATGGAATATCCCTCTTCAGTACCATACGGAACTGTCTCTTTCCGTTCAATATGCCCTTTAAATCACCTTCACTGTAGGTGACCCACCGCATATCCGAGACAGTTCCGTACTGACCCAGAACCCTCGCAACCAGGGCCTGATCGACCTCAAAGTTCAGGTACAGGACTGTTACCACCACAGAGCGATCATATGGGGTAACAGTGATCCCTTCTAGCCCAGTAAGGCAAGATACACCCTGACGTCGGGCAGCATCCGACCTGAACTTTAAGTCATACGTGTTGGGGGCAGCAAGTGCCTGCAACATCTGTATTTCCTTCAGGGATAATCCCCTTTTCTTAAACAACGAAAAAACTTGAGGGGGTGTGACATTCACACCCGACTCAAAATGTAACTTAACAATCGTGCTATCCCGACCTCCGGGCATAGCAACGATAAAGTGGCACTAGGCCACGCAAACAAGGAACAGAAAATCAAAAGTGTAACAAAGAAAACGGGACCCAACCACAGAAACAAACCCAGACAAACTGAAAACAGTGGCAGTGAAAAAAGTAGCAGTAACAGTACAAGTAGAGCGACAGCAGAGGAGCGAGACGAAAACACGTCTGCACTCATCGCCCTATATGGGCTAAGATGAGATATTGTAGTCACTTGGCTAGTGGAGCTATATACTGTACTGTTCACCCATGGGAGAACATTTGCCATGGAAACACTTGGAGTGGATGAGTAGCTACACCCCGGGGGTACCCCATGGTAAAGTGACCACGTACGGGTACAGTCGGGTCCAGTTGGGTGGTACTGGTATAAGTGAAAACGTCCGTGCCGATGTGTGTGCGTTTGTGTGTGATTTCAAAGCGCTTGGTGACACCTCATTTCCGTTCGTCTAGGTGCAAGCTTTTGCTCTGAATGCTCTGAACTAGCGCCCGTTACAGTTGAATATTTCAGGAGATGACCGAAAAAGGTGTATGATTTCCTGAAGGAATGTTTTCTTGCTTTCTTAAAAATAAAAATATTTTCACCATATTATATGAACAAACTAGAGCACCACTGGTGCAGAGGCTCATACCTCAAAATCCTGAAGGTACCATTTATGTATCATTATGTCAAATCATAGGCACCTCTGAGTATCATTATACCTAATCATCAGAATTTCATAAACTTGTGCTCCAACAGTGCATAAGTTTGATCTTTGTCAATAAATTAAAGTTGTAAAAATTTTAATGGGTACTACCAAAAAAACAATGCTTCTAATCAGCATCAATATTCACGTCCAATAATTATGGAAACTGTCAACTTTTACTCATTTTTCTTATTGGTTTGTACTGGCTATGGGTATATGAATTGGTGCTAATGTGGAAAAGTAAATGGTCACGAGTTTTCCAAAACCAATTTAAATCATTAGCAACTCACTCATTAGTGGTCATTTACATGTGACTCATAATGGGCCCTCTTAGTTGAATTTTGATCAGTTACTAAAAGTGGTATATTTTGTGAAGACTAACTGATGTTCACGGAACAACTCAAAGTGCCCCTTTAAGTGCATATACTGGTCAACACACCTAAGGGCAATACAGAGTTTCAGTTAGCATACCAACTAACACTGTCCAATTACTCAATTATCATTCATGCACGATAGGGATATTTGAGATGTGTAGGACAGTTTAAAGGGGCACCTTAGACAAACTTTTTTGTACACCCCAGATGAGGCACCACCTAGGGATTATTGTGTTCAAGTTAAATATAAATCCATGGATGCATGTGTGAGAAACATTTCAAACAGAATTTCACATAGTGGGCCATTGGGCCCACATGGGACCTTGGACCAAAAATTCCTGAACACCCCGAAGGGACCAATATCTGAGCATCATCGTGACAAACCATCAGCATTGTACAGTATAATTTCATAAAATGGGCCGCAGGGCCCACATGGGACCTTGGACCAAAAATTCCTGAACACCCTAAATGGTCCACCACCTATGGAACATTGTGTCCAAGTTTCAGACAAATCCATGAAAGCATGACGGAGGAGAAGCATTTTTAACAATTGTAAACAGATAGAGTGACGCCGCACCATTACAATAGCTCACACCAGCTAGCTGGTATGAGCTAAAAATTCAATCAATATTCGACCATTCAACATGCAACATCATGCCAAGTGTTGCCTTATCCCCACTTCCAGCCCTGGAATGCAGATCTGCAGTAGATTTCACATAATGGCTAGGCCTATACTGTATTGAAATGGTAATTTCGATCTGAGCTATTCTAGCGTACACTACAGGGCTTGATAGAAGTGCAGTCGCCACAGTGAAACCTGTAAAGCCTATAGAAATCTACATTTTATCAAAATAAGCTGTAAGATTCCAGATTTCAAAACAAATAAATTTTGGAGTTCCTTGCTTTTTCATCATGATAACCCATCAGAACCAATTTGTGGTTTATGTGACACGGCTCGAGAAATTAGGATATCAAAAAAGTCAGTCGTCCCAGGGACATGATTAAAAAATATGGTTGCCTTTCGAAATTTTAGGTTGTCCAAAATTCATGACTGAAAAGCCAAAAGGGCCACTTCCATGTACCAGGGAGTGCACGTAGCATTTCCTTTTTATTTTAGAGACTAAATTTTATTTATTTTTTAACCCAAAAAAGGAGGAAAATACACCGGGCGTCCAGAATTGGCCCTTCCAGTGATGGGAATTAAGAAGCAATTTTTTTATGGCTTCAATAGACCAGCACTGTGCTGGTCGAAGACCCCAGAATTTCAGTGGATCGGTGGCTACAGTGCCTATGTGCCTTTATTGAGGACTACTGTAGGCTAGGTCTAGCCAGGTCCTAAGCTTTTCAATGGATGGTAGGCCCTAGTAGCGACTGTGTATAGCCTAGCCAGCTTTTTGTGACTGATTTTAGGCTTATGCAATTTTCTATTCTTTCAAATTTCATTAGTTTCAGTTGATACTCCTTTCATCCTTGGAAGAGGTATAGGAGCTAATAAAAATAACATAGCCTAGGCCTAGCCTAATGTTAAGTAAGATTGTTTTCATTTTAAAAAACTTTTAAAAAGGGAAAAGCCGTTTTCATCTAAGCCTAAGCCTAGATGAAAAGCAGACGAAAAGATGAAAGTCATGAAAGACTCTTGGGAGGGAAATAGGAGATTAGGCTAGGCCTAGTCAGATTTTGCAAAACATGATAGCCTACAATCAAAAGTGTCATGACAATATTAATTTATTTGCCTGAAAAGATCAATGGATTTAACCTGAAATTGAGCAAAGAAAGTTTGAAAAATTTTGATATCATTTGCCCAGATGGTGTCATGCCATCTACTCTGATGAGTATACGGTAGTCTAGCCAACTTGGCAAGTAGCTAGGCTAGTCCTAAAAGGTTACATCAAATGTTTACAAATTTGCATAGCAATTTTGAGGTTTCTGGCTTCTCTATCACAGAATCATTAAAAACCCCAAAGTTGTATGTACAAAATTTGCTACGTAATGTTGCATTTATGTGGAAGTTTGTTCTTCTTGTGAGGCAAAATGCGAGGATGCGATACCAGAGAAATTATTCCCCGAATTTGATCAAGATAATTTTTTGACCACAATTTCATCGCTGTAATGTCAATTGTTGCTTGTAATCTTCATTTTTCATGGAGAGAGATTTTTTACCAGTGAGTGCATTATCAACCATTCAATTTTGTGTC
Source organism: Stichopus chloronotus (assembly GCA_021234535.1). NCBI lineage: Eukaryota > Metazoa > Echinodermata > Holothuroidea > Aspidochirotida > Stichopodidae > Stichopus > Stichopus chloronotus. The sequence continues at coordinate 5,013,300 of CM037833.1, forward strand.
TTTGTGTTCACAGGTAGCTACATCACCAGGCTGCTAGCAGTATTTTTTTATAGTTTTGTGAATTAAATGTTGTGTTACACAAAATTTGGCATACATTTAACCACAAAGTGAGAAAATAATTCCAACATTAGTGCCCAAATTTTTCCCAATTCACAAAGTGCACTGAACTATTCAAAATTCTAGGGTTTCACCAGCTAGTTAAGGTTGCATTGAAAGGTCATAACTACATATAATTTGCTACAGTGCTACATCCTCTCTTTAATTTCGTGAAATGCCAGCTAGCGATGTGTTTGCCTTACTAGCATACTTGAATACTGTACACTCTAGAACATGTATCTTCACTTGTTCATACAGTTTATAAGCTGTAGAATATGTACATGTACATGCATATATAGACAATATCAATTATCTCTGGAAATGTTTGTGTGTATGTATGATACTTGGCTTGGAACATCTCTCTTTTATTGGTGGGAAGCGAAAGGTTATGTGAGGTCAACAGAGGTCTAAAACCAAAAATCCTTATAGACACGATATCTCAATCTAGATAGCCTGGGAATTGTGGATGCTTACATACTTTGCATATGGATGAGTTGTAGTCAGAAGATATGAACCCTATTGGTTTTGATAGCGATCAAGGCAGGTTATCTCAGGTGCCTGTAAACTTGCAAGTGACGGAAAAGGAAATTTATAGTATGAGAACCACTTCACCACACAAACAATCATTAGAGAGAAAACCTACTAATTGGGAACATAATGCAGTCACCCTACCCTTTTTCCAAAGAAAATTTTACCTTAAAAGTTTTCATTTCATAGTATGAAACTTATTGTGTTCTTTTGTTTGTATTTCCATGTCTTCATAGTTAACAAGAGAGATGCAACGGATACAAGACAGTGAAGTAGCCTTCTCTACACTCCTGACCAGTGGACTGGAGAAATATTCATATCCACTTAAACAGAAAGGGCACGGGCTCAGGAAACCCCACAGATTTTTGAAAGAGGTTTCACATGCAGTGGCTTTAATTCGAGGAGAGAAAGAAAAAGGTGAATATGAAATTTGGTCTAAATTAACAAGTCTGAAGCAAACTACATGGAAATTACATAGTTGTATATTTGATGTAAAAAAGCAGAAATCCAGAAAATAGCTGCATTTCTCATTAAAATCCATCAAATATCGATAATGTTACAAGGTTTATTCCTATTTCACACTTTTACATGAAAAATCATGAAGTAAATATACAAACATATGACATCAAAAGAGGGACAAACCATATATGGTCAATGTTAGCCTTTGCTTTTTCAACCTCTATTTCAAGGACACTGGTAGCAGTGGTATCCCTTGAGGGGTTTATTATGAAAGTTAAAATTGTTTTCTTGCGAAATATTGATATCTTTCTCCAAACTGTAGGGCTTTTTAAGACATACTTTGAGAATGGTAAAAGATGTTGAAAACTGACAAGTGAAACAGCTCTTTTTGGTGGCAGGTTATCAGAACTTTAAGGCTTAGCATAAAATTCCTAAGTTGTATAGCAATGTCTCCCAGCCAGGATGTCTAATTCACTTCATATCATCTTCATTACCATTTATGAGTGGGTAGGGCCTGTAACTGATATGGGCAGAACAAAAGTGTGGACAAGCAGAATCATAGAACAAGAAGTCTGTAAGGGAAGTTAGTTTGATGGTGGTAACACATGTTGGCAATGAAATGAATTTGTGATCTATTTTGTAGCCATTTTTATTTTAGTTGACTTAGTTTACATGTCCTGCAGTACCAGGTTCATTGAACTGTAAAGTATGACTTCGTCACTCAGTGCTTGGCATTATAAGTAGTGCAGGAGCATCTTGATTTTAATTTCGTTTGCTTCATAAATTGATATCTCATGACTATGTGTTTGAACACCTCATTGTTTGGGCTTTCTGTTTTGGATTTCTTGCTCTAGTAAAACTAGAAATGTGGCGAACGGAACTATATGATGACTGATTCTGGATCATTAATAGTACAGGCAATCTGGATGATTTGTTGTATGAAACTGGCAGCTAAAAGATGCATTCTGGCGTGGAAATTCCTTGAAGTAATGAATTGAAAATTGCATCTGCGTGTCAACAAGGGAGCATTAATTGTGCAGGAAATGAAGGACTTCCCTATTGATTAAAAAATTATGAAATGAATTTTGTATGTATCTTTTTATCTCTGGTTTAAATCCATCTTGTAATGCTAGAGGCTTGAAATGCCTATATACTTGAGCTTTCAAAAAACTGTAACCACTCCTTTCATTTTTTCATTTGCATAAGCAACATTGATGGCAGCCTTCCTGGCAATACCAGGACTTTTTCAAGAAAATGTATCGGATATTTTAGCTCCTGCCGAACAAGAGGTTAGTGGTGGTACTTATATACCCAGTGAAAAATAGGACGATTTTGGACGAAGTTTTTCTGTCTTCGATTGTCTTCCTGCGCCTTTTGGATGATTTTTGTACGCAAAATCACTGCTTTTGGACGACTTTTCAAGGTTACAAACAAAGGAATGATTTATTGCGCAATGAGCCGACTGTTCCACTTCTTAATGGGGATTTCTACCTCATTTATTGTCGCTTAAGACTGAGGGAATGTATAATTGTCCATAAGCAGTAATTTTTGTCGCATTTTTCACTGGGTACTTGTGGAAGGCCAAAGGACCCCATGTAATCAGGACTGCAGGAAATGTGAATAATATGTGTAATGTGTGGTTTTAAACCATACTGTATGTAGCTATATAGCAATCCATCTTTTGGTGTAAATGTTGTTTTCATATTAAGGGGAGAAAATTCAGTACATTCTTGTATTTGGCATATTCTTGTCAAGTATTTTCCCAGTTTACCCAATACTGTAGAAAACTACAGAAAACAGAGCTACTTGTTTCATGCTGCATTGGAGGAAGAGAATATTCAACCAGATGTCTTAGCTTTAGCTGATACCAGTCAGGCTGGTCGGCATAAGCTATAAGGTGATGACAGGCCTGGGTTGCCTGTTATCTGTCTGTCTCAATTTCTAAATGTATGTCTAATATGTTTTCGTAAAAAAGTAGATCCATTGAATGGGTCTCCTTGAAATTTGGTTTCCTTTTGCTTCGTTTTTCTACTTCATGGAAATGTATTGATACACAAAATAATGAATGCATGTATGACAATGAAGTAGATGGAAGTAAAACCAAAAAGCCCTAAGGGGCTTGTCAAGAGTCTTACAACACCTGTTACAATATAAACAATGCTACCTGAAGTAGCTGAGTAACAAACACAAATAAAGCACAAAGAGAAAGTAAATAAAGAGAGAAATAGGACAACAAATTGATATAATTAACTAAGTGGGAATTTGGGAACAGAAATCCTTAAGTAGTGGTTCACAAAGTTTGTTAATACTGCAGTCTGCATGGAATACTGAACACCCTAATTGTTATGACTTGTTGTTCAATTTTGCCTACAGACCACCACCAGTCCTGTTTATGTACGACTCAATGGGACCACACCATACAAATCAGACCATTTCACCTTAGTTTGTGATGGGGAGGTGGCCAGCACTGAGACTCTTTTGAGAGCTGCTTCGCCGTGGGTCATGTCCTTCTACGTTTTTAATCTTGACTACCCATCTTCAATCAACAAGTCCCTGTATTTCCTGCAGCGCATTATACTAAACATTGAAGACGAGCTTCATGTCCCGAGATGTACAATATCCATCACAAATAAGCTTAATGCTGCAAACGCAGGTCTACATGTATAGCTACAGAGACATTTCAAACAACTTGAAAGTAAAGAACAGTACGGGAGACTCCCTTTTCGGAGATACCTACTGTCTCCATTTTTGGAAATTCCTTAACCCAGGGTGAAATTCCAAATGGTTTAGAATGTGTTATTGGACAATTTCCATTTAAAACCATTCATATGTGTTAATACCAGATGGCACCATTCATAACCATTTACAACCCATTTGAAACCATTCAAGACTATTTGAGTAGAATATGTTTTGGGCAAATGGTGAAGATGGAATTTCACCCTGGGTTATGCAAAATGTGGTATAAATATTGAAAACCTTATTTTCGTATCAGCCGTTGCTTTACACACCAACCAACAATGATATTATTCATCCTGTAACAGTGTGGTTAAGTAAGCGAACATACAGAACGATGTTTCGTAGAGTACCATTTCAATACAGTGTGATGTGAAACGATAACCTAAACAGGTACGGTGACAAAGAAGTCATCCTCAATGATTGAATCTCATTATGTCAAGGTTATCTCTTGTTTCCATTCAATGGTCGCACAGCTCAGTTCAGAGTAACGTGAAACGAGTATAGCCTATACTGTTTAATGTGCAACGTTAATACTGTTTACACACATACGTGCTTCATTTTAGGGGTTGCACTTCTTACGTCCATTTTATTTCGTGGATGTTGAGGATACCTGCATTTGGTAAATTAAAGGTTTAAGCGGGCAGTTCTTGCATTTTTCATGAAATTTACAGGGCTGTCAACTGGTGACACTAAGACTTAACGAGTGCAAACACCACACCGCTGTACAACGTCTATTAACGAGGGTCATGGGTAAGTGTCATATTGGTTCAATTGGTATTTTCTCGAAATTCCAATGGTGGACTTTCAATAAGCACACGGGAAAGTTGCAGGTGCTAATTTTCCAGAAGGGTTTCTCAAAGGTAAAGCCTTGCATGTATTGTATTGTGCAAACCACACAGCATTGTGGGTAAATTTCAAAATGACGCTAAAATTGTCTCCATTTTTTTGAGAAAATCTCCAAAAACTGAGAATCTCCCGGACTGAAGAAAGAGGCCTGCAGTGGTTTCCAACGTATTTCTAAAACTATAACATTATCAGTGTTCTAGACATGTCAATTTGCCATGTTGTTTATACATTTTCAGCTGTGATTAAAGCTGTATACATTCCAACAAGGACAGAACGATTACTTTTGAACATGTTGTTTCTGGAAATGTTAGTCATCCCACTTTTCTAGACAAGAATAGAAAGTTTCCGATATTTTGCTGACAGTTTTGAGCAGAATTCAATTCACCTACAGTGTTATAATGTTGATATAACTCTTGTGACGAGTTCCGGATTCAAATCTGAGTCAATTAAAAATACTGTCATCATGTGTCAATATATTGGACTTGTACAGATTTGACAGTGAAGTATCCCTTTTTTCCTTTCATTAAAAAATGTGTATATTCATGATTACGGGTTGTGTCATATATTGGATGTGTTTAAATGTGTGAAGAAATTTCATGAACAGGCGGTTTGCATTTCTCTGAAAAAGTCTTCGTAATTTTTTATGATAGTGTTTTCTTTTGATGACCATTCAAAATATTGTGTCGTAATTTTACAATTTGGCGTAAATGATGTAATATTACAACGCCTCTTGCGATAAGCCATGCGTAAACGTCAACTTGTAGAACTTAACGTTGTAGGTTATAGCGAATAGGCGTTATGGCAACTTATCGAGTAGTAATGAAATACTTTAATCCCGGCCTGTTTTTATGATGAGAAACGATCTTTGGATGATAAAAAATTTCACTGCCCTCTAAACAGGATCTAGCCGAAAATATCCCAAATATTGTGTGTGTATGATCAAGCAACAGGCGTAGCTTTACCTTACTTTAGCAATGTTAGATTACACACAGTTTTTTGTGAGCACTCATCAGTCTACTGTAATGCTAGTACTCATGTACACCAGCACAGTAAATCCTGCCCTTTATGCGACGTATGCTGCAGAGAATGGAAAGTTCTGACGTAAGGCCGATCTGTTTTAGGTGTTTTTATGGTTACAGTAAACTAGTGAAATCTGTGCTGGGAACAATATTAGAATTCAGCATGTGTCTGGTGAGTTGAATTTTCTGTTGTAAAGATAGGCAGGTCAAACTTTATATTTACGACTGATTTGCATTTTTGGTCGTAAGTAAAACTTCTGTCAGCTTAAAAAATGCCTGTTTTGGCATAAAATGCAAACCCTGTTCATAAATAACCATGAGCAATTTCAGCTTGCATTGATGTAAGTATATTTTGATTTCCTTGAAGTAGGTGATCCTGGTGACGACAAGGGTCTCATATATTCAGTTGCTTGAAATGTTCCAATTTTGGGTAAGATTTTGTGAATTTTTTCATCATGGAGGGTAGTTTTTCCAGTTTTCCAAACATGTACAAAATTTACTTGCCAGGTTTTGATGACAGTTTTGAAAAAATGCAATTTTACAAGCAGTAACATTTTACATCCAGTCCAATTTTGAGTGCAGTGTATAGATATTCCACAGTGTAGAAATAATGGTAATGTTATGTTCATGTAATGCTTACAAATGTAAATGTTTTTATTTTCAATGGAATTGGTTGCACTGCAGACTTGTTTATCCATTTTCAACTCAGATTGGGGCTGTAAAAATCTGCACAAAGAAATATTCCTTTCCTCCATTAAAAAATGTGCATATTCATGATTGCATGTTGTGTTATGTAGTGGATGTGTGCATGAGTGAAGGAACTTGCTGGAATTGAACATTCTGAACATAAATTTACAAGACGTTTGCCACTGTTCGCTCTCAGTTTTGAATGTAATTCAGTTGCACATGATACAATACAATTTTTAAGGCAATTCAATTTTGAATGTAATCCAAGTTTTTAAAGATTGTGGAATTATCTGGAGATAATGTAGTGTTAATGAAAATTCTCTGATACAGATTTGCATCAATTATAAATCCTATAAACTGAGAAAAGTGTGTTTTGTCTCTTTAATTGCTGTACTGTGCACATGTGATGTTAATATATATATTTATTCTTATTCAGATTCTGTGCCTTTGGGTATGTCCGTACTTAGATCTTTAAGGGATGGACGAACCATTTAATGTAATAGGTTGACTGCTATATCTAGATCTTTTGGTTGGGGGTGACAGTGCAAAACCCTTTGGCTTTCCTGCCCAGTTCCAACTATATCCAGCTGTCACAGAATACCCTAAAGTGAGGAAAATCTGAAAGCAATGGCAGTATTGTTACTTTAACCAATAAACCCTGACTATTTATGAAGGGACTTAATCAGTTACCTTCGTTGGTTTTGAATGACTAGTTCTTAACTAGTCAGGGGAGGCACCATATGGACTAACCTACAGATTAGTCAGTGGCACCGAAAACCTGTCACTGAGACAACTGACTAACATAACTGACTAACATAGTTGGTCACCAGCTGATACAAACTTGTCACTTCTATTAGTCCAGCATGACAGACTAACAAACTAGTCCGTAATCACTGACTGACCATACTCCAGTCAGGGGAGAGGGGAGACACCATATGGACTAACTTAATCTTAGTGTGACAAGTTTACGTTTTCAGTGCAGAATCCCCTGCTCTGCAGTGGAAAATAAACATAAATCCGTATCTCCTGGATATGCCTGAACCATAATAGGCAAACAGAATTAGAAAAGCGGAAAACAACAGATTATCAGCTCAATGTAGGAAATTTGAAACGAAAATTAGAAAATGAATTAGAACAGGAAAGAAGACAAAGGTAGCTACAAAAGTTGCAGAAGGACAAGAGACAACTTCAGTGCCACATAGGTCGACTGACAAAGCGAAAGTACTTGAAGCGGAAATCATTTCCACACAAAACATACAGTAAGTCTTGACCCCTATCTCCCTAGCTGTAAAAGATGACTTTGCCAATTAAGTCCGATTGCAGTGGGCAGCTCCAGTTGAGGGCAGTGGGGATAAACATGTACCAAGCATTGATGAAGTCTTGTTTAATAAAGACAAACATTTAATTTCAGACACTGCTTACCAAGAACTGTCTTACATATGTTCAACTCTACCTTCACTGAAAAAGGTCAGACAAAGAGCTTGTCAGTTGAACAACCTTTTAGATATTCATGACCTACCTGGTGAACAAGGTGGTCAAATTCAGACAAAATAGTCTAAAACAGGAATGCAAATTTTGCCAAAGAAATTCAAAGTTAAACTTACTGGTGATGGTACCTGTATCGGTAAGAGGTACCATGTGGTAAATGTGTTTTTCGTTGCTCTTGAATAAAGGTAATGTATCAGGTAATCATATATTGGCTGTATTGCAAGTTGATGAAAAGTACGATCGGCTTAAAAAAGCATTGGCACCTCTTGTTCATGACTACCAGAACTTGTCACAAATAACAGTTAATGAGAAGACATTTGATATTGACTATATCTTGGCAGCTGCTCTGAAATTTCTCAACATAATTCTTGGGTGCTAAGTATTTTTGTGCATGGTGTATTTGTCCCTCACAGAATTGGTCACAAAGTGATTTGCAACAGGGTGCAAGATCAATCAATGACATTAAACGTTGTTCAACTAAGAAGAAAGATAACTTTAGAATAGAATTTCTAAGTGTGGTCATGCCAAAGGAATTTCATGCCGTATCTGTTCAGAGAAGGGGCACAATAAACGTACATGCAGTCATTAAAGTACTAGTTACACAGGCCGAAAAGTAATATAAAGCATGTTTTAATCAGTTTCTTAATGCTGGTGCTCATTTAACAATGACTTATACGGGTTAATCAGGTATTCAGGTGGAGTTCTGTGACATACTGTATAAATAAATATTACATGAAAAATATTCTGAGATCTCAATTTTTATGTATGTAATTCCATCCAACGTTATGGCAATTTTCACTTTACCGTAAATTTGAAACGTTAGCACATAGTTTCTGAAGATTTTGAATGTATGGCAGTAAATTAGTAATTGTTGCAATGCAGCACATTTAATTTGACCAAAGAGAGTTTCTTCAGGCATCATATATGCCCAACTTCAGATACGTATCTATTTTTTATCTGATCTTTGATTTTGGTTGTTGGATTTTCCTTGTGCAATTGTATACAGTATTCAGACTTGGAAGGTTTTCTTGTTTAGGAAGTCCCTTAAACATCATAGATAGTGAGAAAAGCAAGATTTCTTTGATCATAAATCATATATACATTTTTGTAGGGGAAAGGGAAGGGTGGGGTGAGGGTGGAAGTTGAACACTCAACATATCAGGAAATATGAGGGTTTAAGTCATATGACAAATTTTATCACTATACATTAACTTGCATGGACATGACTGATGGAAATAAGGGTAGCAAAAAGCATCATTTTTGTATTTTGGGGCTGTTATTCGTACATATATTTCCTTGTCTTTGTTCTTTTTCATCCTTAATTCTTTACTTTCCGTACTTCATGTATTTTTAAATACATCAATAAAGAGTTGCTTCTGAAAATCAACAGCCACTCTCTGTTCACTATCTACATGTACAATTTTACTGCCCCACCAGTGAAATGGAATAGCCCCCTGAGGAACACACAGTCACCGGAGCTGTGTGCACAGCCGTGATGAGTCACTGGTAGGCTGGTAGGAATTGTTATGCTTTTTGTAGATGCTTATAGATATTTTTATGTGTCTTATTCAGTATGTATATTCCTTTTACATATCTATTTTAGTTATGTTTTGACCTCCATCCCCGTTTTCACTTCCTTGTGTTTTGTATCTTTTGTAAAGGGCCTCGCCCTTATCAAACACGAATGCATCCAGATTGCATTCACAATGATGCATTCGAAGGCAAAGCATTGCATTCAGTTTACATTCAGTTTGCATTCATTTTGCCCTCAATAGCGCCGAAATATGTAAATGAGCTATGCCTTCGAATGCAAACATGAATGCAATTATGCAAATGAGCATTAGCCTTTAAAATGAAATATTGCATTCCCTCTGAAGGCAATCTTTGCATTCACTGTGAATCCTCTGAATGCAATCTTTGCAATCAGAGCGAATGCAATCTTTGCATTCGGTTTGCATTCGCTCTGAATACAAACATTGCATTCATAGTACATGCAAACATTGAATGCAACCATTGCATTCAAAGTGAATGCAGACATTGCATTCATAGGGAATGTAAAGATTGCATTCGCTATGAATGCAAAGAGGTGCTGGAACCCTTTCCCAGCCACTTACGTAATATCCTGAAAAGTTTCCGTCGACTGGAATGTAGGTACTATTACGTAAAATTTTTATGTTCCACTGCATGTAGTTGACTGAAAAGGGTGGTGTCTAAGTAATGGACACTGGCTGTGAAAGTGTTAAGAGCAAATACAGTAAAGTGTATTTAAGGATAGGGCATACACTGGTACAAAATATTCATGTAAAATCCATAATAATATCAAGCAATTAACGTACAGATCAACAACCCTCAATCTACTCCAAGTCGATCTTCTGCTAAAGATACAGAATTAATGGATTGTTGAAACTGCCAGTTTTTTTAATAGGTGGATGACAACTTTGATGTTAAAGTTGGACAGAAACAAGAGCAATTCCATCATGTGACATTCATGTCGTCATGCCAAGAGTGTGAATTATTCATAAAGACAAGTTGCTTTGAATGTTTTTTATAAAACTCTCCACAATTACAATATTTCCTGGACCAAGTGGTTGATGCTCTTACACGGTGGTGTACTATGTCTTAATCTTTACTGAATATTTTCCATTTGTGACAGGAGTTTGTGAATGGTATGGACTATTCTTTTAACTTCACAGTGAATACATAAGATTACAACCATGCATTACCAATGATAAAAAAATGCATACATTGCATCTGGTGGTTAACTACTTGCACAAATACTAGATTTACAGCTGACGATTAGGTTATAGCTAAAAAAAAAAGAGACTAATGTAGCAGATGTGTAAACAGCTGTTGTCTAATACTTCCAAGAGCAGGGTTGTCACCACGCCGGTCGGCACCGGGCGGTGCTACCCATGCAGCTCTCAAAATCTCCGCCCGGCAATCGCCGTCAATTCAGCATCACCGCCCGTCACGAATTTTGTGCTTTAACTAAATAAAATTGTTGTACTTCTTTAGAATTTGGAGTGAAAGTTACTCAGTATTACTATTACATCAACATTAAGTAGGTCTACAAACTTTGCAACCTGGAAATTGAAAATTACGGCAAGAATTGCAGCCTCCACTTTGGTCTCTAGAGTGTACCATTTTGCATCTAAGCACTCTTCAACCCGCAAAAAATTTAGTTTGCTGGTAGAAGGGGAGAGGGACACCCTCTCCCCTTAGACCCCTCCCCAGGACGGCGATCACAAATTACCCGGCTCTCAAAATTCAGATCAGTCCAGACAAAAATACATGCTGTCATAGTAAATGGATTGAGTTTCAACTCTGAAACATGGCCTTTATATTTGTAATCATTTCATGTTTCACAAAGGCCAAACTTCACTCTTCCACGACCAAAATATAGTCATGGTCTAGGCCTATTTTAAAATGGTGAGAAGCAATAATAAATGGCAGCCAAAAGTGGCCATCAGTAATTTGGTTGAAGATGCCTCTCAGTCTCAGAGCCTGTTCATAAGAAAATTTAAGGCAGTCATGGCCTTCAAGATGGATTAGTGAATGTGTGGCCTGATCTGACGTTACGCCTTGGGCCTACATAGTAGTAGTAGCATGGAAGTCTCATTTTCGTGCAACAAAATTGGAAAGTAATTAACTAGCAAGTCTCTACTTGGAAGATAGAATGCAATGGAAAAGCACATGGACAGTACGCTGACAGTTTTGACGGCTTTTCAGTATCTTGTTAGAGTTGAAACTTTCAGTTGATTCTAAAATGTTTGAGGGGATGATTAAGTTTACATCTCATCAGCCTGTCATCAGTGGGTTCATTCACCTTTTTTGACATGCAACGTTTTGAAATCCCCCTTTTAAGTCTTTTAAATTGACCCCCAAACTGCACACAGTAAGTACACTTCAACCTTTCTGCTAGTACTACTAGTAGAAACATTAATTAGGCTGCAGGTTGGAGGACATTCGTGGAAAAATACGGCAATTTCTTTCAATAGGCTATGGCTATTCTGTCGTGATACCAAAACTAAGGGGAAATGCTGATAATTAAAACTTAAGGTATCATTTTATCGTTTCTAGTGAAGCATATTCACCTAAATTAAAAAACATTTTGAAGGAAATTAGTCGCAGGTCAGTTTAGTACTAAAAAGGTCTTTTACAAGTATCCATTGCTTTGAACATGAAGATTTTGATTGCCTCAGGAATCTTGCTGCAACTAACATTAGTGTTTATGTTAGTAATCTGACACTCCAAGTAACACTGAGTGCATATTGGCCTTGTTATAGGCCTAGCTACTATCAATAGCCTATAGTTTAATTAGCTCTTAAATTTTTTTTATGCCTATAGCCTAGGCCTCTAGTTAGCCAGCTACTACTATGTAAGGCCTACTACTGGCTCTATTAAATAGCTTACTGCAGTCTAGTTGGTGAAACTCATACTAGCTAGCCTATAGCTACCAGGTATCCTTGCATGGCTGTAGCCAATTTTAACATAAATTTACAGGTCATGACTTTATTACTAATTGGCCTAATATTAGGGGTCCTAAGAATATGCATATCAGAGGCATACACCCTGTAAGTTAGCAGAGCTGAACAAGGTCCAACGTTTCTACTAGGCCCAAGTCTAGACTAAGGTCTATGGACTTGTATTATGCCAAGGCCTAATGTTAGTAGTACTGCAACTAGTATGCATTACTGTTAGGCTACACATCTATTGCATGTACTGTGAATGTGAGTGACAGCTGAATTCAGTCGACCCTTGAATAAATGAGGCCTAAATTTCTTGTTCCATAGAACACAACAGCTGGAGCACATGAAATTTATAAGCCTTACCACTGTTGAAATGAAGACAACTAGAAATCAAGAGCTTAGTAATATGAACTAAGACAATGCAGCAGTGAGCAGACTACAGATGGGCACTTTTGACATTTTGTTGATATACTTAAGTTGTGCTTACCGCGGCCTTGCAGACTGTGTGGCCAGATACACTAGAAACAGAGATTTTTACACTTTCTGTCACCCCCTGTGTAAAATGACACTTTTTTGGTGTACTTTTACACCATTTTTACACTTTTGCAATATGCAAGCCACGCCTTTGCTTCAAAAAAAGTTCACAATTTGTACGGACAATTTTTCACCTTTTATGCATTACCCTTTCAAGATCCATTCATCCCCAATATGATGAATGATTCCCTAGGACAGACGAAAGTGTAACAAGATCAAACCTTGTTGACCTTTTGGTCATTATTTACTTAATATTTTGACACTGAACACGTGCTATTCAGCTGACAAGCGCCAGATGTGACTGCGGAATTTTAAGTGAAGCGAGGGTTACAGTTCCCCCAAGTGAGTTGTTGCCACGCAACCAGCTATTCACAATGTCATTACCATGTCAGTAGAGGTTACTTTAGTTTCATCTTGTGTGGAATTGCGGTAATTACAGTTTATGAGCAGTGTGGCACTTTGTTGGTCTGGAGGAATGTGGTTTACTTAAAATACAATAGCCTGTTGCTATATTTTCTTAATTAACACTTTTTAAGTAGCTATAAAATGAGTCTCTTTTCATTCCATTGGATGCGCGTAAAGTACATGGAGAGTGGAGCTGGCGTGCAGTGTGCTCTGGTTCCCTGAAGCATTGTCAAATACAACAAAGAAGATATAAAATTGTTGAACTTAAAAAAAATAAATCATTCGCACTACAAGCACAATGTATTCAAAAAGGGAATTTTTGTCTGAAGTGGAAATAAGTCTACGATTTGAACCTAAAAATGTAACTGAAGCCAAGAATTAGAGTGTGAAATATATTTAAAACGTTGTAACATATTTTGAACACTGCAAAGTGTTTACTTTAAGGAGTAAGCTAGCATTATTAAAATACTGAAGGGCAATAAACGATTCAGTTAGTCGACGTTAATGGGGTGACCATATTAATTATATATTCATTACGTAATGAAAGTATTTATTTTGAACAGTTCGAAACGTCACAAACACTTCTACTTAGTAAAACTTACTGATTGAAAAAATGCCTCACAGTTTGGGTTTCCAGCATACCTTCAGAGTTCTTTCGGCATTTACCTTTTATTTTGCCAGGATTTACATGAAAAGACCTTAATCAAGATATATCACTTTTTTTTTGTAAATTGAGTGAAAATTGCTGATTTTTGTAAGGAACCAAAATTTACAACACGATTTACATTTCAGCATATCATGAGCACAATTTAAACAAATGATGCAATTTGTAAATACCTGTACATTAAATGTCCCCATTACGGGCACCTAGCATAATCAGATCTAAAATATTTACTAATTTATTTTTCACGCGTCCTATTGAAAATAAGGAAAGGTCACGTTTCACATAAAATAACTTGTTGCATACTTGATTCAAGGAGTATTCGATATCATTACTTATTTTCATGAACTTATTTGGACCTTGCACAGGTTTAACAACATCTAACTACATCACTACATTATTTGTAATTACATGATTGGTTAATATTTTACTATATTATGGGTTCGTGTTAATTATAGGTGAATTTGTCACTACTTTATCGGGTTAATTTTACATTATCGGTTACTTTTTTATACATTATAGGCTCCGCGGTACTTGTCCGCTTGTTATCCAAAATTTGCAGTTTTGTAAATTTTCCATTTTCTCTTCTGCTTTTTTTCCAAATTTTAATTGGTTTCCACTTTGATAAACTGGAATTCAGAATACACATACCGTGTTGTTTACTTTGAATATTGCAGAGATAAACACCCTGAAACATGTGTTGTGGAATAAAATGTAACACGACATCGCTTCGACTGTCTACAGAATTAAAGTGGACTCTTGGATCACAATTAAATGACAAGACATTCAGACATTAATTGTCACATTAATGTATGTTTGGCAGACGCCTCATTTTGTTTGCTTTTTCCATGTTTCTACTATCATTTTCCTTGTTTTAAGAAAATGATAAACTCTTGTTTTTACATCAATATAAAAGATCTCAAAACTCACCAGGTACATTCATTGATGTTGAAAGAGGAGGTAGCTAAGCGTTTCGCACACTGTCATCCGAGGTCGCAAACCAATGCATTGAGAAATCAAGATAAGGCAGTATACACACGCACACAAAATTTAAACCTACGACCCGGTAACCTGCATAGTTGTAGATCCAAAACGGTCGATGTGTTGATTGGTGCTATGCATACATGCCTGACACAGACTGTTTTCTTCAAGACTTCAGTGTCATGAATATGTCTCTCGAATTTTGCAGATTGCTTAATCATGTACTATAGGCTAGCCGGCTAACTCGTATTTCCATCTCCCTGTCCCTAAACTACGTCGGCACGCACAGGCATGTTCAAAAATATATAGTCGAAGTACAACATGGCCCTGCTGGGGTACCCAGAAGTTTAGAAAACGCAACCTACAGCAGCAATGTCACGAAAAGGTCACCTGATCGTTTTGAAGAATAGGTCCCAGGTGAGTCACAGAAGATGGATTTGCAACTAGGTCCTTACGCACCGTTAGTATTGCCACTAAAACCCAAAACTGAGTAGTCATTAGTACGATAGATAAAGGCTTATTATTATAAAGGATTATTTTTTTATTTTTTGGCATGGCTATATTATAGATACACCCACTTCATTAAAGAGTAGTGTTTTTAAAAAAAATAACATTTCACATCATTAAAACATCATATGTAAAAATTAATATCTCAAGTAAATTAATAAAAAAGAAATGTTATGTGACAACCACGTTTGATGACACAAACATTTACAGCGCCGGATTTTGTTTTAAAAGTGACAATTATTCTTTGCTACAATAAACAAATCTTCATTTTCATGTGCATAAAACGTACTTTGCAAAATGAACGCAAGGGTATGATGTGAATAATATATTGATTTCTACATTTGCATGGATGATTGCCCCTGCTGTCACATAATCATTATCACAGTTGTTTCTCGACCATGTATTATACCGTATTGACCCATGGAATGTGTCACTGAGGTGCACTGAAGCTATGTTGCGACTCAATAAATTACTGTGGATTTGGGAATCGTCTTGCTATGATTATTATTATTTAAAGTCATATTCCTTAGTCTTTTCTGAAATCTTCTTAATCTTTTCTCAAGGCTAATTTGGTGTGAAACAATGATGTAAAACAAACAAATGATGAATGTTTTTCTTTCGTGCGACAGTAGGAAGGTTTCTACTTGTTAAGTTTAAAGATTTGACGAGCATATTTTACCCTGCCTTGAAAAGAATGTTCTTTCTTTCAATCCAGGAAAAAAATCCTATTATGCATCTATACCTTTCGACCTGAAAAAAAAAAATGTCACATGGAGTGGTTTTAAAGGTTTTGATTACTGAAGAAGATTGATATTCCATACATTCAATGTAGGTATTTTTATCGAGGAAAACCATAGCTCAGCATTGTGTTCTATTTGGGAGTTAGCTAGTTTTAACAAAATCTATTTTTGGGGGTTTATTGTACATTCCGAAATTTGTGATGTCACCCAGACACAACTACGTGAATATCTTTAAATTTTATTGCTTTTCCTTGTATTTTTTTTTTATATTATTGTCCGTCCTGAATGAAGCATTACAATATTTTTAAAGCTGTGACCTTATTTTAAGGTAAATCGCACTGCAGAAACAACGAAGTTTTTAATTGCAATGGTCATTGCAGCGTGGTCTGACAGAGCATCAGCGCGGTGGATAAGGGGTGAGTGTGAAGGGGTAAAAATGAGCCAAATAATGCCACTTCAATGGTGTGTAAGCATTTTTCTTATCTACAAAACGACATATGTGCACAAGAACGTGTACGCAACTATTCGGCACCAACGCAATGAAAAAACAAAAATCACACGACGAGCTTCGTAAATCCAAGAATCATAGCTTCGATTAATAAAACCATGTCCAAAAAAAACAAAAAAAAAACACACACACACCTCCATGTAAAAAAAAAAGCACCTACAACTTACTACAACCTACTTCACTGATTATTTGAAACCACTCTGTTACGGACATAATTTTGGTTGAAGTGTGTGTTTACGCTTCCATTGCACCCCGGATGCTGAGAGAGGATGGATGGAAATTTCTACTTTTTGCAGAAGGTTGTTTCTTCGGTGTTTCAATTGTTCTGTAGGAACACTGTAGACCCAAAACAAACTTCTAATTTTGAGAACAGGACAAGGAATAAAGAAAATATGAAAATACAGATAAGCACATTCTTTTAACCCAACGGCTACCATAAATAACTGATATGATATGCCAAAATGACAGCTGCGTCATCAGCGGGGTTAGAAAGGTCAAAATCTTTCCCTGGTAGTTTCAAGTTTACCCGTAGTTGGCACCACATACTGTAGTATAGTGAAAGCAATACCTTGTAGTTCATTCCTATTGAAACACTCAGGCATGGTTAGTTATATTACCATTGCCATTGTATGCGGAGCGGAGGTTTTTAATGAGGACAAAGATATTCTTTTTTATGCATAACCTCACCTGCTACAGCAGTTACTAGCTTAAGTGCAGTTTCTGATATTTGTGAAAAAAGATTCTCTCTTGAAAGTATGAAGTCTAGTCAGTCTTTGGCACCCATCCCTCCCTCATTCATGGCACCGCTAGTGCCTGACTTGTGCATGGGGACAAGGTAGCAGACAAACTGGCAAAGGCAATAATGAGTTGCCAAGAGAAGAGGCGGGCATAGTTTGCCGCAAAGCCCGTCCAAAGTGTTCCCTTTTCAGAATGCTATCCGCAAAATTGATAAGTAGTAATTAACTTGGCGCTTTAGGAGAACTTAAGTATTAATTTTGGAAACTAACTTGAGTTTTTCATATGAAATTTTTAAATTTTCGAGGTTTGTGCTGAAGAAATCTGCTCTGAGATCAAACAGGTAGTCAGGTATAATCAGCGGCTAATCAGAGTTACCGTACAGCGTTTATTGGTACGAATGTAATGCTTATGAAGAACTTTGATTATGTCTTCTTTAACTTTCTGTCATCTTTTAGATTATTATTATTTTGTCACTCGGTGTTATGAAACCTTGATGAACACGTAATTTCAAACTAATGATACAGTAGAACTAAATACGGTATACATTATAGAGTAAAACTTTGCAGTACTATTACACTTTTCACACATGTGATACATTGTTTGGGTATATACCAAACATGTAAGGAACAAGGTATTAAACAGGCTTGTATCTTTTACTTTTTAGTACACCTAATATTACTATACACAAGAGAGTTAGTCTTGCCAAAACCTTACATAGCAACCTATTCAATGGGTTGAAGGTTGAGGTCAATGTTAGATATGGGACAAGACATGTGAGAATGGAAAGTAAATTGAAAGTTCAATTTTGGCAGGAGTGGATAACGGAGATTGAACTTGAACGGATAAAGGGCATTTCATTGCAAGTTACTAAATTCGTAGCCACTTTAAATCGGTAAAATGCATTTTAGGTCAACCATTCGCAATAAAGTCATCCCTGCATGTAAATTTCTTCAAAGACCAAAAAACTAACATCTAACTAAGGAAATCTGCATCCTCAGTAGTACTGAAAGTTCACCCAGGCTCTTGAGTGAGAGTTTATTTACTCTTGGGGAGGCAATGTAGGGGCAAAATTGTAACTAGTTGAGGATTTTGATATGCTCCTCGTATTGCACGAAGTGGCAGCAAGAAGAGGGGGTGGGGAAGTGGAGGAATAGTTGCCACTTGTGGCTGGGGGTCTATTCCCCTCACTTTTTGACTTTTTGAGAAGAAGACCTTCTTCCTTAAGGAACACTTTTTTGAGAGCTTCCTGTTTCGATAAGAAAAAAGGAGCAGAGATCAGACTCACAATCTCACATAGCCATTTAAAGTTTGTTTCTGGCAATGAATCTGTGAAGAAATTTGAAGTGGAAGTACTGAATCTTGACTTCAGACACTGTATAAACTGGCATGGAGAAAATTTTACAAACACTGAAAAAATAAATGTAAACTTGTTTTTTCCGCACCGACGTTTCAAGTTAACATTTTCATCTACGCGATCTTTTAGGCTTTCCTTGGTAACAGAACTGTGAACTCGTTTAGATGAGTTCACTGCCTTGAACGTGGTTTCTATTCCAGCCTTCATGTTGTGTAGAGAAACTAAGTTCCTAGACATTTAACTGATATATACAACATGCTTTCCAAATTAAAGGTAAAATAACAACCACGTAAAGGTTATTAATGAGGCACTGATACAGGACATTCCTACCAGTGCAAAATATTGACCTTTTAAGTTCAGTAGTGCTTAAGGGGCTTTCTAAGTTGGTTCTCAAAATTCTTTTCCAAAGCTTCCTCACAACATCTATAGTGCTGCTCACATATACAGCCTGAGCTTCTGTACATAGCACTGTGTACTGATTGCTTTCGTTCGACGCTGAACCGTCAAAATCGGGTAACGTAATAAGAAGTCAAAGATCAAGGTCATTAAATCGTGTAATACAGTGTGGTAGGCGTTGGTTGTTGCACATGGTACGTATCAACAGACATCTTTTTCAATAAATTGGGAACATTTTTAACTAATATGCAACCATGTTTTGGGCTAAAATTTTCCATGTGTTGCTGTGGTACCTTCACTCAGTAGGTCTATATTTTAGTCCTATAAAAGGCTCCTCATGTGACGTCACTGAGGTCTGAATTTGGCATAATAGCAAGCCATCACTGACCATGGGCTGAGGTTGTGTTATAGAAAAACTAGAACACAGAGTCAGTAGCAACATGTTTAAAGGCCAGTTCATACTTCTCCCTTCATACTTCTCTATACACCCACCGGTTGCTACAAACAATTCATACATGCTAAAATATGTTCCTCTCGCACGAAAATTTCAACTGAAATACAGTGCAGCACAGAGTTGACTTTTGTTCAATTTTTATGGTGTAAAAAGCGCTATCAACGTCTGTGCGGATTGGCAGATTGGAAGTCGCTCGATTGTGTTACAGACGATTGTGTTACTCAACAAAAGGTGTTTCTTTTGCGTGCGCTTGACGACAACTATATGAGTGACCTATTACTAACAATGGTGCAGAATTTTACCGTACGTAGGATCATGAAGTCGCGACCATACAGATATCACGAAGATACTTGGACAGTTGTGGCGTCTTAAGTAGCATGCTGCGGTAAATAGATATTCACTATGATCGTAATCGTGTGATTGAAAATTACCATGATAACAGTTTATTGTGTTTCCAGTATTTACGCACAGTGGGCCTACTACATACACACTGTAGCTGCCATTAGTACAAACTGTAGCTGTCTGTATATGTACGTATGAACAATTTAACGAAGACGTTGTGCTGTACATACAAGTAATGTACCGAAGTTGCACATGCAACTATATTAGGCAAAAATGTACACTCTCGGCCTTCTGCTAGCATTAGGACAAGGGTTCGTTCTACCGAAGTTAAGCCCACAAGAACAACAAATGAAACTTGATATTGCGGTTTCGCCTCGCTGAATAGAACATCAAGTAAAAAATCAATTTTATAGCCATAGGGTACGCGACTGCTATATTCCTTTAATCTAGCCATCGCGCGCTGCAGTTCTGGAGCATGAGCCGGTCTTAAGGGAGGGATGGGCGCAATTAGAGGCACACAGAATGGAAACGTGAATATCACTTTTCAGTGTTTTGTTCTGATGCTCTCTCCGAAAATACGTAAAAAACGTGGAATGTTGCCGTTTTGATTCATAATGTTTTGGGTTTAATCTAAATGTAAACTCAAAGCTTCAAAATCAGACCTCCAAGTGAAATTGTTGTCTTACCTGTAGGGATCAAATCACACGAAAACTGACAGTTGGATATCTCACCAAATATAGGTTCATGCGGTGTAGGGACGAGACGTGGTGGGGACGCACGATTTTCCAGATAACAAGGGCCCCTTGTCCCCCACCACAGATAGGTTACAACATTGAAATGATTTTCAAGTTGGTTACTCCGGCAACCCGGCTGTACCTGTCATGAAATCATTTCAAGATAACTGAACACTGTTACTGGGGCAAATGGTTAGGTGGTCACAATAGGCTACATTTTCAGGTCTTTCAACCGTCTTTACCGAGAAATTTGACATAAATAATGCGTTCGATGCATATATATATATATATGTATTTATTTATAGCCCGTTAGAAAACTGAATCATTAAAATCTTCCATGCAATAAGACATTAAAACTGGTTAAGAGGAAAAAGGCAAGTGAACATACAAACATGACGTTTCGAAAAGGTATACTTTTCTTGTTCACGTATAAAAGCAGACTGAATCTAAGAATACATGCGACCACATGATTAAAGAAAGGTATAAAAGCTATTAAGAGTTCAAAAGTCATGGGTGACTTCTTTAACATTCAGGCCTACCGGAGCAAACGTATTCAAGCGATAAATCCAATTAAGCTCAACTTCTTCCCGAACCTTCTTGGTATTGTTCACTAGCTTTTCAATTCCTATGAGCTCAAAATTCTTACAAGACTGAAAATCTTTACCAAGGGGTGTATTGGCTTTACGCATTTTCTGTCTATGCCCACGATGTCTAATCCTCAGCTCCCCTCCTGTTTCTCTTACATACTGTTTCATACAATCCAAACAATTAACAAGATAAACCAGCCAGACAGTATCACAGGTGATGTCATGAAATAACTTAAACTTTTCAAAGAGATGTATTACACATTGTGAAATGACATTGGAAAATTTTTGTCCACAGCTACAACATTGCCAGTCGCTTTTCTTGAATATTAATTTCAACTGGAAGTGAAACTTGACTATCTGCACTTATCGTATATTTATCATATACTCAACATTATCAACATTGCGTAACATTATCGTATACTCCCACGCTTCAACATTTTCACAAAATAATCGGTATGGTTCTGCTTCCTCCACCCCCCCCCCCTCACGCTTTCCTTTGATCTCTTTAAGATGAAAGTGCTTCGAGAAGTACTGCATAATAAATTACGATAATTTTTTCCTGGTTCGAGAAACCTGCAACTAAAACATGGCAAGCCCTACTTGTTCTAGGGACTGTGTGGCATGTCTGTCTATGACTAGTGCATTTTATAGTTTCTCTCTTTTGAATTTTAAATCTTTATCTTCCATTTCATACAACCGGGAAGACAACGGTTGTTTATGCCAATTCCTTTTTTTGCTAACAAACTTTCAATAATTTGAGTTGTTTTACACGAAAAAGGCACTGAATTTTTGCAAAACTTATACGTTGTGTTTATTATACGAACCGATACTCCAATGGAAGTTCCTTACATTAGAATTTTCGCCAAAAGTGTTCAGGGTTATTATTTGAATTAATTTCCCATTTTGGAATGACACGATTAATTTGGCCTGAGTTTGTCTGGACTTGAATGTTGATTTGTCTGTAGGCTGTCGTGATACAAAACATTGACCGATCGTCGTCCTATGAGCCTGGAGATTTAGGGAAGGGTGTCCCCGTTCCCTTTGGGAAATTTTTGCTTCTGTAGGGTGGAAATGGTGCACAAATGGTGCTACTTTTAATAAGAGAAAGAAACTGAATTACTATATCCAGGAATTTCTATTTCCTAAAAAAATATTTTCTTTTTTCATTATTTCTTGGTGAAATATTAATTTTAAGATCTTGAAAAATTAAATAATGATGTCATCGATGCACAGCATAGAAAATATTGGTCTTATAAACCCACAACTGTTCACCAGTTCTATCCCATCCGTCAAAGCGAAAAAAGGGGAAGGGGTGTGTGAGAGGTCCACACTGATCCAATACCTAGGTCCAACATTAGAAGGCACGCGGAAACACAAATGATAGTAATTTAGGCCTGTTACTTCTAAATGGCAAAAATGATGTTGTAGTAGGATTTCTTTGAAGTACCTTTCTTTTATCCTGTCATGGCTGCCGCAAAAGTGGAGGGGATGGTGCTAGGTGTCCCACCCACGAAAACAAATATTGTCAGGACGATAGTCAGAAAATCTGAAGTACAAGTTAAATGTCTCATATATCAGTCTAGCACATGACATCAGAAGATGCTCCCAAGAAACAAAATAAGAGGTACATAAATCATTACATTTTTGCAAAATGGCAATACATCCGATGTGTCTTGCAATCTTCCATAGACTTTTTTTTCACATACATTCGGAAATTACAAAGCATCCCTATTTCAGGCTTGTGTACATATACACCATGGAAATGCCGTTTTGTCCATATGTAGGGTTCAGAAAGGCAAGATGAACATTCTACTCAATTCGGCATCGTATCGTTGAAAGTTGGATAGAATATCCAGTCACTCAGGGAATGAAATTATATATACTGCTGTTTTCGTAATGTAATCATTATTTTGATATTTTGTAATTCGAAATGTGTGTCTCTTGATCCAAAGTGAAGGGGTTATGGAACTGTGGGAATATGGGGTAAAATGATACGTAGTCATTTCTATATGTATGATTACCTAACAAACTGATATCCATTACACTCAAACTGAAATGCACTACAACCAAAATTTACAAGCCAAATCCCAAAGTAAGTTCTATCCAAATATGTTTGAAAACCCTCCGTATTCTCACCAACACCCAAAATAAACGTTGCATGTGCGATGCATCTTAAAAGCTACTGTAGCAGCAGTTCCCCCCCCCCCATAAGTTACGATGAAAATACTAGAGCGATAGCCTAATAGGGGCCGACTGTGATTCATACTGCGGAGCTTTCGAGGGGTCTTCCAGATGTTATTTTTCATACTCCGTATTCTATGAATCTAATTTCGCAACATCTTAACATTTTTACAGGGTCTGTTTCCTTTCCTTGTTAATATCCGACATCCTTCTATCTGCGTCCGAATTTGAATTCACGATAGTTTGTCTCTCCATGTAAGACTTAATGCCTGAATCTATACCAAATTTCCAGTGTCTTTACATCTTCATTATATTAATTAAGGCAACCCGTTAGCATAGGAGATATCACATCGATGTTTTAGTGAAAGAAGATGTACAAAATGTCACGCAATCTTAAAGGGGCTCACTGAGTTGATATCAAATAAGTGTGTGAGGATTTCGAACGGAGCTAAACAGAAGGCTTATAATTAGTCGAGTTTCACATCCAATTGTTTTGAAATCTGAATATATAGTTGATCTTGACTGGTATTGGCTTTGTGCAATCAATATGTCGAGTCAAGAATTTTCAAAACTCAAATTGAATCGTATGATTAGTCAGTAATCACGGAGTTGTTATCCAGATGGGGGAGACGTCGGGCGCATGAATCAGCACAACCCCCTCCCCCCTCTCTTTCGACAACTAGCGAGTTTGTTTCCAAAATGAGCAAATCCATACGAAGAACTTACTTCCAGATGCTGGGAAATGACATCTCAGCAATCGCACCTTAGAAATCACGTCGCATCTCATTTACCTAACATCCCTATTTTCTTGGAGGATTCTCAAACTACACCTGTAGCTTTGCACCTTCACGCGGAACGAGAACAATGTTTGCCGATAAATATACGTCTATCACTTCTGTAAGACTTTGTCAAAGTTACAAATTAAAGGAAAAAAAAAACTTTGCTAAAGAACAAGAGTAAGGATTCTGTGAGTTTCACTTTGACGGTGCTGCAGTTTTGTTCGGTAATTACATAATCTGCTGTATTCTCTACGAAACCTTTTCTACTTGCAGACTCTCAAAGCTGATATAGTTTGAATCAAAGAAAGTATACTCATTTTTGTAGCATCATATATACGAATATATAACTTAAATGTCTTCATCGTGAATTTGAAAGAAAAAAGAACAAAAAGAGTCGGAAATAGATTGAACAAACATTCCATATAAACATTGTCTTTACCTGTCATATCTGAATATATCACCCTGGCCAGTATAATCACCCTAGTATGTCTTTACCTAAATGTGTTAAAGTGATTGCCTAGAGAAATTTCATGCCAAGTTTAATAGGGCTTTTAATTGCACCATTCAGGCAATCTGAGAAAATAAGTACGTTTAAGGTGGTTAATTCTGTCATATGATTTCAAGCTGTCCGAACACAACGCTGCAAGCTGTAAAAAAAGGATATGTACTGGTTAACAGCATTCATTCAAATCAACCGTGTGCGATCTTCGTAAAAGCCGATGGGAAGCACCTAGTCCTCACAGAATTTCCATAATGTGCTAAAATTATGTCTCGAGAAGATCTTTCCCACATGATAGAACATGACTTGATAGCCAGATGTACCATAGTGGTTAGGGTAGATAACTCTCGAGATGGGATAAACATGATCATATGATCAAGTGAGGTACGTACCCTAACCTTTGTGGTATATCTGGAATGGATATCACGTGATGTTCTGTCATCCATAAAAGGTCCTTTCGAGACATGATTTTAGCACATTATGTGTATTTTGTGAGGACAGGTGTATCAAAAACATACTACTCAAGACGTCGCTCGTTGGTCGGTATCGAGAATTGGAGATTTTAATTAAAGGAATCACTGTACTCACAAGTAACCTTCAAACTGATCACATCATTTTCATATTGCTGAGTCAGTGATCCTGAGATTTTGACTGAATATTCAGTATCAGTATACTTTCTCAGTGTGACCTGTATTGTTGCATGTTCATTATGCAGAAGCTCAGAGTAAGAACCGCAAATTTCCCAACATGATTTGCCAAAACTGGTTTTCATCTGTTATTACGATATAACTGTTTTGCTTCAGTTGTATCTCATATCTTCAGGATCCCTTAGTTGAATCATTTATCATCAGTGTATCAATAACAATTAACATGTGTGACCAGATGTCATTAATTTTTTAACCAACTCAATGAGCCCCTAAAAACTGTGAAAAAGCTATAGTAGGAAGTATAGAGTGCTTAGTTAGAATGTCATATGACATGAAAGTGACCTTTTGAAGTATTGCGTGTATTGATCATTGAGAATGCTAAAAACCATCAATTACATCAAAATCTATGCAGTATTGACATTTTAACAGGCAAATTCCTGTCTCACACCTGCATCATGAATAAATATAAATGAGTATGTAAATTTGTGGTGGCAAGATGAACTCATATGATATGTCTTATGTTATCCTTTGTTTATTTAACCTTTACTTCAAGGACAATAGAGAATTTTATACACAGAGACGATTTTAGTTTGGACGCATAATTTTTCTCTTTCAAAAACTTACCAGTGTGAAATCCAATAATGAAGTAATTAAGAGGAAGCACATATAGGCTTAACAAACGAAAGACTGTCACTGTGCAACACAACTGCTCTTCATTTCCATGGAAAACACAGTGTCAAGCCAACTGAAAGTGAGTGACTTGCATGAGTTGGGTCTTCGTATCAGTTGCTTTGAACAATATTTGTAAAATGTGACACAGTACAAAGAACTCGAGTCTAGTTGTCAATCCACAAATTCAACTAGACTTACGAAAGTGAGTATCACCTCGGTCACAGCGACTGACAGTATAACCAATTTCATACAAACAAAGAAGCTCCTTGAAACTTGCACCGTACTGTGCAAGCAAACTTTACGAGTCAGGCTTTTTTCTCCATATTGCACAGTTTCCTTCCCCCAGACACCCACCTCAACGTTATTCTCGAATTTACATTGAAGTTTACAAGTTACCATGCCAACACTTTAAATATTAATAGCCTGAGATGTAACGGCACGTCTGTTTGTCGATGACTGGTTATTTCAAACGGACATAGGATGGAAATCTTTCTTTGAAACTAATTAATGTTTCTTGCATTACTTTTTACATTATAACTGTAATATAGCAGATGTGAATGGTATTGATAACATCCTTTAGGCACAAGGCATAAGCCTAAGCGTATGGGGGTCATTTCGGAAGGGAGAGAGGGGGGCAGGTATGATTTTCCAGAATTTCGATTTTTGGAGAGAGTTGCCAAATTTTGAGGCTAGCCTCACTTTTTGCTCCAGTGGCGTCACAATGATGTTTTCGGGACTGGATCAAGTTACAGTGTATTGCGGAAATACACTGTATACACCACTATCACTCTACTGTGGGGCACCCAGGATTTTGGACTGGAGGGGGGGGGGGGGAATGTGGGCGACAAAGCGGAGCGCCACCATGATTTCGGCGAAGCTCCAGATGGACAAAAAATGATCCGCCAAGGTTCTGCAAAGTTGGAATAGTCATGCCAAGCTGCCAATATTAAATAAAATTTATGCTATCCTCGACTGTCTAATACGCGCTCCACCGTCTTCTCCAAACCCCGTCCCCTCCCCCATTTTTTTTTAGGTTTATGTACGTTTATGGTGTTTGATGATTAAACCTGGTGGTGTGCCTACTACTCAAGTCTCTCAATTGGATTCGGGTTTCAACGTATCTGGAATAATTGAAATGTTTTTGTCATACTCTATAGGCCTAATTGAGGTGTTCTTTTCATCACCACCCAGCCTATAATCATGTGCCCTTGCAAGGAGATTCAGTTGCCATACACGGAATGAAGGCATTTTCTGAAATGAAGTATAGAAATGTTGGAGATAGAGAAAAAAACTATAAAAGAAATGCCCTAGTCAAATGTAGGGAGCGCAAAAGACGTTTTCACATTTTTTCCTCTGAAAATACATGGAACATCTTGTGCACTGTAGTAACATGAAAAGTCCTGTATAGCGTAACACTGTGTGTCAGTAGTTTGTAGCATTGTCAGGACTCCACTACATCCAGAGAAATGCAATTTCTGAAAATTGCAGCTGTCAGATGCAACGCACTGCAAATAAGCCTATATAATATATATTTCAAGGAGGGTTGGTGCTCTGAAATTTCTGAATGCATATACCAATGACCTCTACGACAGTGTATCGAGAATGCCTTTAAGACGCAACGAAAGCTTTTCTGCACCAATAAAGGTATAACAAATACTGTATCTTGTAGACCCAACGTAACGACAATCTACGGCGGCCTAGAGATATATGCGGGCCATCTTGTTAGTTTTTTTTTACGGAATGTTTATATCATTCGGTTCTCGAGTTCGCTACTGGAAAGATTTTTATGTACAGATAGGTCCATAGCCTACTTAAAAACTGCATAAGAGTAGTACAAATTAGGGTTACTATGGGTGATGTTGCACATTTGCATATTAATTTGTG
This sequence comes from Stichopus chloronotus, assembly GCA_021234535.1. Classification (NCBI taxonomy): domain Eukaryota; kingdom Metazoa; phylum Echinodermata; class Holothuroidea; order Aspidochirotida; family Stichopodidae; genus Stichopus; species Stichopus chloronotus. The sequence goes on from CM037833.1 coordinate 5,041,231, forward strand.
ACTAGATATCGCAATATTTTACCCTAGTTTAAATCTATAACTAACGAGAGTATAGGAATATGGTGGAGACCGATTACAAACTCATTGTGAAAATGTTACCACATTACGGCTTCATTATAATTCAGTCGATCTATGTAAGTCAAGTAAGTTTGTAAGATTCCAGTTAATGCAACATAATTTAATAACATGAAAACTGAAGCTGGTGACGTTTATTTTCCAGATTATTTCTTTCAACCATGTGGTAGTTATGTACAGATAGATGTATTTCCAAAATGTCGTACAACGCAAAATGTCTTTCAGATAGGCCTAAGTCGGGTGCCGGAAAAGTTTCTGCTTTTCGTCCACAACATTGTTTTTCAGAGTGGGAAAACGCAAAGAGAGAGAAAATTTGTGGGTTTTTTGTAGGGAAATTATGATTTCGCTATTGAATTACAACGGGTGCAAAAACTGTCGTTTTTGTTGGGGGACTTTGCTTCCATTCCTTTCCCTTCAAATATTTTCACAAAACGCAAGAATGAAGAAAAATTTAGCTAGTGACTCAGTCGATATTGTGAGAACTGATGCATTTCTAATCTCTAGTAAATAGCTTAAACGATGATAGGGTCAAGGGTAGTTTCGTTTTAATGCTTCTTACGTAATCCTGACAGATTAACAACAGCTAAATGTGGGTTGAGGGCACAAAATTGTTGAGATTCATCAACGGAACTGACATAAAGAAAGGAAATAGGTCAGCTTCAAATTGTATGGATTACATATCCTTTAAATCCATTTACAAGCTTAAGTATAAGAGTATAAGCACAAGTTGAAGTAATATATTATCAGGGAAAAGTTTCAAAAAGCTGTATGTGAACCTTCTATTTTAATCTTGTCATAGTTTTCAGTACCAAAAAGAGATTGCACTTGTGAAGTCAATGATTTCAAACTACCCTCCCCTACATCCTGACCCCCCACACTCCGCATTACCGGCCAACAACATATCTCTCTTCCCTTTTGTCTTCTCTTTTGCTCTCATTAATTTTTTTTGGGGGGGACAACACATCGTGTCCCCAAGATTTCTTTGGGACAACACTTTCGTCCTGCCCCATCCCTTCCTTGTGACGCCAGTGGGTATACGATCAGTGAATCTCTTTATCTCTTTGAATCTTTAGATTTGTAGAGTCATGGTAAATCATACAGTATCTATAAAAATTACAATGTTTTTGTTTTATTTGGTAGACAGAGTCACAGAGGTCAAGTTTCCCCATTTCAACAAGGGAGTGTTAATCTTTTTTGATGAGAGTAGATGATTTTTTAGTTTTTCAAAATTTAATATTTAATGCTAGTCTACTTTTTTGGAAAATTACAACGTATCCATACAAACATAGGAAAATGTCACAGTGAGGGATTGAGAGTAGTCAGTCTATAAGGAGTGCAAGTTAAAAGTAAAGTTTCGACACTATTATTTAAGCATTCTGGATTTAATGAATTAGTGTTATGCTAATTTCTCATTTCATCTGAAAGCGTTCATCGGGCACACACCATGTTTGCAGCAGTAATAGGGAAAGCCGGTTAATAATAAGGCTCTTAGCCCGAAGATGTGTTAGTATTACGAACGGTTCGATATGTATAATTATGAGAAGGGTTTGTTGTTCACAAGGTTCACGTTATTAGTTTATAGGATGAAAGGTTCGATATTCATAATACGAAAAAAGGTTCGTTATTCATTATAAAAATAAGGTTACTAATTCATAATACTGGAAACTTCATCTACAATGATGAGGACTATACACTGGTGATGCTGCAGTATTTGCCCCCAAAGTGGCCAAGCCCTCCCCACCCCCTCCTCAAGGAAGCCGGGAGATTAACCTGAAGCATGGCAAGGGAGATGGAGTGCCAAGACGAACTAGAAAGTGGACTTTGGCCTCGGTTTTGAGTATGGAACACTGTAAATTATGAGCTATTGTAGACTACATTCTTTTTATATTGAACAAGGGACCTTATGACCCTGGAACCAGCGCCAGAAATTTTTTATGAATAACGAAACCTAAACAATTTTCTAAAGCCACAGTTTGACTAACGAACCTTATGAATGTCGGGTAGACCCCATCGACGTGGCGCCAAATTCAGTAGCCAATAAAACTGTGATGAACATGTAGTAACTGGCATCATTGCTTATTAAATTCTTATACATTCTTAAATCCCAAGAAAAAGAAATTTGCTGTATAACAACATCAGTTTACTAATTGCCTGAGCAGACATGGGTCAGCATCTGTGGCTTAAATTAAGCGTAACTGCATTCTATGCAATAAAATAGCCACACTGTAGCAATCAGCCCATACCACATATTAAACCAAATATTAGCCATGTTGTTTTCCTTGCCAAAAGTCCCTCCAACATTCCACACTCCAAAATTTATTGCCGGTTGACAGATAGCCCGCACAACGGACGTGTATTACTCATCCATCCGCCTTACACTGTAAAAAATGACTGTAACTTATACTGTGTTTTCCTGGTACAGTAAATTACTGGATTCTGTACGTTAACTCTAGACGCGCTCTGAGAAAACAGTGCGGACGACAGTACTGTAAATAAACCACAGACGTCATCGTTTACGCGGGCAAATATGAATGCACCTGTCACATTCACATGCCATGCACTATTCTTCTACGTACGTACGTACGTACACGCGCACGTCGTACGTACGTCTGGCCTGCAGGCCTGGCTATAGGCCAGGGCGCGCTGCACCTATCGTTGTTGCTGGCCATGGTCGAAGTGATTGTGTGGCTCTACAAAACAGCCTGCTTCAAAGTTCCAATCCATCTTTTTTCTTCTGTGAAAGGTATATCATGCATGGTTCTTGTAGATTATGTACTCTTTGGGAAGAAATTTGACTGATAGTTTGTTTCTTGAATTGAGGATTCGTAATTGCTTACGTCTGCCAGTGTCAATGGGGTACATATCATAGACATATTTATCAAGTTACTGTAGTACCGTTACAATTAGGCTAGACTGAGTACACAAACTATTTTTATAATCGTAACTTAGACTGCACTTAGGCTAACATCAAATTTAGGCTAGCATATAGGCCTAGGCCTATTGATATTTTATGATAAATATAATAATAAGCTTAATGTTATGCTTGGCCTAGCCAACTGGTAATATAAAGTATTGCCTAGACTAAGTAAAGTCTGGGTTAGCACTCACTGGATCATGGTCAACAGCCTATAGCCTTCAATGAGTGTCTGGTGTACTAACACAAAATAGACTAACGCTGACCTAACTTACTTGCTAACTTGCACCTTGAATGCAGGCTATTGAACAAATTGGTGCACGTGGGGCAGTGGGCCTAACAAAGAAATGTGGTATAGGGCCTAGCATTTAGGTCGGCTTGGGGACTAAACCTACTGTAGGGGCCATGTATTTCAGTAGGAATCACCACTGACATTCATACTCATAGCCTGACACAGTTATGTAATGTACAGTAACTCCGTGGGCTAGTTACAGCAAGCATGGTTCCTTCAGGCAAGCAATTGGGATATTAAAATTGGAAACATACACCCTGCAAAAAGATAAACTGAGACACTCTTAATTTAAAAATGTACATCTGTCAGCTTTGTGAATATTCAACTCCCTCAATGAAAATATTAGCATCGCATTTTGAGTATCACCGAAATGTACCAAATTTTCATTTTCCGTGTGGTGTTCCAGGATGTACACGAACATTTAGAAAATTGTCAGGTTTCAAATCCCATGTGTATCGAGATCATATTAACTTTCGTAAAGGGACTAATTATGCACACTGTGACCTTGGAATTACATCTTTGTCATGTAATTTGGATTCATGTACTGAGAAATTTAACAGTATTAGCAACTTGCTAACCCACTTGAAGAAACACATTCGTGACAATATAGAAATATCGTGCCCATTTCAAAACTGTGCCAAATCATTTTGTGTGAGATCCTCTTTCTCATCACATCTATCACGCAAACACAGAAAGTGGCCCTCTAATTTTCTATCAGCATCAGTATTCAGCAGTGAAGATAGAGAAACACTTGAGAAGGACCAAGGATGTGATGAATATTGTAATGGTAGTGATCTGTCTGGGGATTGTGAGCATTTGGAAGTGGATGAAACCTCACATTCCAATGCGAGTGAAGAACACTACCTACGTAATTTAGCTTTATTTTACTTGAAATTGCAAGCTAAATTTCTATTGCCAGTATCTACTCTCCAGAATATTATTGAGGAGTTCCAAAGTATTCATCAAATTGGCCAGTTTCAACTGTATTGTAAACTCAAAGAACATCTTACAGCTCTCAACATCCCTGAGCAGTCTGTTCATGAGGTAATTGATGATTTGACTAAAAGTGATCTTTTAAAAACGTTTAACTCTGGAGTTCTGCGATCTGATCAAACAAGGAAGACGTTTTATCAGTCCCAGTTTTGCTATGTACCACCTGTTGAAATTTATTTAGGTGAAGATGAGAATAACAAGAGCAGGTATTGTCAATATGTGCCAATACATTCCACATTAAGAGCTCTTTTGAAGAGCAAATCTGTTGTAGAGCAGTACAACATTACCCAAAAACAAGAGAAATATGACAGTGATACTTTAGTAGATTATTTTTTATCATCAGAACCCAACAGCACTGTCAATTATTCTTTACCAAGACTCATTTGAGATTGTAAACCCACTTGGTTCAGGAAAGAGAAAACACAAGGTATTATCAGTGTATGCTAGCCTGGTTGATATTCTACCATATAACAGATCAAACACTGATCACATGCAGCTGGTATTACTCTGTAGAGAGCAAGATTACAAGTATTTTGGTCAGGAAGCTGTTTTTTGTAATCTTGTGAAAGATTTGAGAGACCTTGAAGAAAATGGCATCCAGTTTGAAGATACTATTGTAAAAGGCACAGTATGCATTATTGCTGGAGACAACTTAGGGTCTCATAACATTGGAGGTTTCACTGAAAATTTTAGCACAAGTATAAATTTTTGTCGCTTCTGTGATATAGACAGGGAGCTTTTTATTACTTCTCCAATTTCTCTTGGCACAAAAAGGACAATTCAAAGTTACAATGATGCACTTCAGCACATTGATGATAGAGAATACCTTGGGATAAAATTTGACTCTGTATTTAATGGTCTAGGTCATTTTCATGTCTGTCAACCAGGGTTACCTCCATGCCTTGGCCATGATTTGTTTGAAGGCATTGTGTCCTATGATCTTTCATTGTACATCTATCACTTAATAAAAATACAGAAAAGCTTCACATATATTCAATTAAACAGATTAATTTCACAGTTTAAGTATCTTGGAACTGATGCTGCTAATAAACCGTGTAATGTAAACATTAATGGTGAAAAGTTAGGAGGACATGCTGCCCAGAATTGGTGTTTACTAAGATTACTTCCACTTATAATCAGTGATAAAGTTGAGAGTCTTTACGAAAATGAAGTCTGGAATCTGTGTCTGCAATTACGTAAAATTGTGGAATTAATTTGTGCTCCAAAAACTTCCAAAGATCAAGTAGCCTATATGAAGATTCTTATTGAAGACTACTTATACAGCAGAAAGACACTTTTCCCTGAGAAAGCACTTAGGCCTAAACATCACTATCTTCTCCACTATCCGTCACTCACACTTGAATTTGGTCCCCTTATCCGTGTGTGGACCTTACGATTTGAGAGTAAGCATGCGTACTTTAAACAGTGTGCAAGGCAGGCCAAAAATTTTAAAAACATTTGCAGCACATTGGCCCTAAAACATCAACTTTTTCAAGCCTATTTAAGCTGTGGATTGTTATTTCCTCCAAATGTTCAAGTTGTAGATGGAATTCCTTTTCATGGAACACTTTACAACAGCTATGTTGTAAATGCAGTAAACGACTTCATGTTTGGGCCAGAAGACACTGTTGCATCAAATGTTGTAACTTACAAGGGAACAAATTACAGAAAAGATATGTATGTTACTGTTGGTTGTAATGATGAAGGATATATCTTTGGGCAAATTAAGCTAGTACTTGTTCAATATGGGACGGTGGTTTATGTTGTCCTGCAAAACTATCAGTCATCATTTCTTCCAAACATGGGTGTTTACGGCTTACAATTGATAGAAGAGGGCTGTGAAAATTATTGTTGTGTTCAAGCTAATGATCTTATAGATTTTTATGCATATGTTTCGTACACTCTGAAAGGAATGAAGCTTATATGCCTGCACCATGCAATTGCTTCTCACAGAATTTAAAACAATGGATTGTGAAAGCATCCTTCAGAGAGCCATAACCAGATTGTTGCCATCGTTGTCAGATGACTTGCTTCTTAACCTTGTCCATCGGTTGATAGATTGTGGGGTGGAAAGCGAAGGTGATCTTCCCTTTGTTGAAGAACATGACATCACTCAGATACTGAAACCAATTCAGTGTCGGAAACTGTTGTCAGACTGGCAGAAAAAAGGTTTGAAAATGTCTTTTTTTTAATCCCCATATTAAAGTATTTCGAAGTTTAGAAATTCCTTTCTGATGCCTCTGATTGAAAAATTCAATCTATGCAATGCTGAAGTACATTTGAAGGACACCTGATGGTAACTTTTTAAATTGGTAACAAAGCTGTGGTGAATATATGCTTGCAGAGTGCACATATGTCAGTAAATTGGAGGATCTGTAGTGTTGTAGGATCAGTGAAGATCAAGTCACGTTTGCAGTACCAGACTGTCAAATATAGACAAAAACCTGAAATACAGTATCAAAGCCCTGATATTCTATATGGTTTCCGGTTACAGCAGATGATGGTTGTTGTTTTTGAAGGGTTTTAAGGTAGTTAGGAATCACCAGGTGTCAAATACTGAAACCAATGTGAATAGAAAGTGATAAATTACAAATATACATCTAAATGTTCTGTGGCACACCTCATGTACAGTTTTTCATTTGAAGAGATAAAGAGCTAAATATGGTCAGGATGAACACTACAATCTTGAGTGTATGCTATTAAGGAAGGTAAAATGTCATGTGGGAGTTTAACTTTTGTTTGTCACACACAATTGCGCTGTAACTTCACTCTGTTTATTGAGAATGAGCAGAATGACAAGTCAATTGTATTTTTTGAAAACAAAGTGACCATCAGCTGACTTACAGTAGTTATTCCTTGCCAGTGGTTGGCAAGAAATCACTAAGCAATATTTTTTTTCTAAGTTTAAGTTAGAAAAAATGATGAAAAAATTTCTTTTCTTGACTCACACAGAGCTTGTACTGGGCTAGTGTGAACCTGTACATATAAACCCACTTTCCTCAGGTTGTATCTTTATTTGCAATGCTTGCAATTGCCACACTGTTCATGCATGTGGGTGTTTTAGGCTGTAATACTGTGTAAAGGGAAAGAAAATCTACACCATTTCAGTATTGAGCCCCTAGATAACTTTCACCAGAAATCACTTTAGGTCATAAGGGTATATTAACAGGAAATCATATAGCTAGGAAAATTCTGCCTGCAGGCACAGAGTATTCACATGATTTGTATGTAGCTGGTATGCACTGTTGTTTGTAATTGAAAGAGAAATTAACATGTCTGAATGAGAGTTTTCTTTATTTTTTTTTCCTAGGTCGGTCAACTACTTCAACAGAGGCAGGCAACTACAGTCAGGATGAAATGAGCAATTCATCAGATGTTTCAACCCCTCCAAATTCTCCTGCTCCACAAGCAACTGATGGCCCGCCTTCACATAACTGGCCAGAAACATTTGACATTCCGTGGAACCAAATGCCTTCTAAATTACAATCAGCTATCAAAAATGGAAGACGGCCCCTGCCGTCTGATAGACGGCAGATGGTGAGAACTGTTGTGGATAGCATGCGAAAATATAATTTAAATCCCAATAAGTCACAGTGTGCAGTTGTAGCTAAACGAATGAGTTTGAAGTATCCTGAAAGTTTCATGGATAGAACTGATGAAGGGGAAACTTTAGGAAGTGGCCACTACTCCCTTCTTATGCAAATTAAGACACGTGTAGAACATTTGAACAGAAACAACACCGTAGCAAGATTAAGGAAAACCAAGAAACGTAGAAACAGTCAGGTAGACAATGAATCACAAAGTAATGTGCCAACAGATTCATATGGTTGTGTCAACTGGCAGCCAGAGTCACCACCAAATGGTGAATCACCAGAGAGTCTTAAAAAGCAACAGGAAGAGTTGATTGAAATATATAAGCAGAAAGGACCGTATGGAGACCATGAAAGTCATGTTGGCAACATTATGCAATTGACGTATTACCTGCAACGCAAGGATATTAATGCTAGAGATCCAGTTCTATCGGTCAATGAGATAAAGCTGAAGTGGCCATTTTTGTTCACTGATGGAGGACTTCTCGCACATTTCAAAACATTAACAAATATTTCAATATATAATTGTCTACTTGAAGCTTTGCAGAAAAAGGGGAAACGTATCTGCGATTACTTTGAGCTAAAAAAGACAAAAAAGTTATCCAGTTTGCTAGATGACATTAACGAAGCTTATGATGACCATGCAGATGTTCTTGCTGCTGGGTCAGTACTTTTTTCTCTTTTTGATGTAAGTATGTTTGTATTTCATTCCTCCAATAGAGTGGAGTATTAGGCTTATATTTTTGTCAGCATGGCAGAGTATGTACATCGGAATGACACAAGCAGAAAAGCAGCTCTCAATCAATATCCCTTTACGGTTCACTCATAATCAAACATAATTCACAATAAAAAGCTACTTTTGCATTTCTTTTGAAACTCTACGACTTATTCAGGAGCTACAAAGTATTCAAAAATTTTCCGTTAAAACCTTCTTCCTTGCACCAATGAAGCTACTAAAGGATTTTTTTTTTCGATTTTTGTTTGAATGATAGTTGTACTAGGTGAGAAAAATCTATGTACCAACACACTATTTCTTTCAACAGTTATTACTGGTTGTCCGGTATATTGTAGCAGTACACGTAGGCATAGAAAGCAGGGGCTGGAGGATCTGGAGGGAGGTGTTTGATTAAATGTATTCAAAGTTTGCTTTTCCTCCCCTCTATGCACACCCACACAGACTATTCAAGAATGAAAACTCATTTTCCCTTCAATAACAAAAAATCTTGAAGTTTAGAAATTCCTTTGGAAAATTTGCTCATTACATTCCACCAAAATGCATCTTTATAAAGACCTCCAAATGCTTAAAGAAGGTCCAAACCCCCACCCCTTCCTTTCCAGTCACCTTTGGACTTTCAAGCTGGGGCTAAGCTCATACCAGCTAGCTGGTGTGAGCTATTGTAATGGTGCGGCGTCACTCTATCTATCTGTCTATCAGTCATCTGTCTATCTGTCTGTCTGTCCGTCCGTCCATCTATCTGTTCACAATTGTTCAAAATGCTTCTCCTCCGTCATGCTTTCATGGATTTGTCTGAAACTTGGACACATTGTTCCATAGGTGGTGGACCATTTAGTGTGTTCAGGAATTTTTGGTCCAAGGTCCTTTGTGGGCCCTCCCATTTATGAAATTCTACAAAATACTTCTCCTCCTACAGATTATATTGTACAATGCTGATCGTTTGCCACAATGATGTTCAGTTATTGATCCCTTCAGGGTGTTCAGGAATTGGTAGTCCAAGACCCCATGTGGGTCCAATGGCCCATTATGTGAAATTCTGTTTCAAATGTTGCTTCTCACACATACATCCATGGATTTACATTTAACTGGGATACAATAATCCTTGGGTGGTAGTTCACGTGTGGTGTACAAAAAAGTTTCAGTCTAAAGTCCCATGTGGACCCTATGGTCCATTTAAGAAATTCTGCAAAGTTGTTCTTCTCCTACATATTCTCTTGTGCTGTACCTATTCACAGTACTGCACATACTGTTATTTGTTTGCTGAATAGTGAGTGCTAATTATTTTTCAACGCTGTAATCACTGCAGAGGTACTTTTTTTTCGCCAAAGGTTCAGATTTCAGGTCATTTTGCACGTCAAAGGTCCATTGTGTAATGGAGACTTTGCTTGGTGGCGGGAGGGGGAGGGATGTGGTGGGGTCAAAGGCTCTGTTTCATACCTGTACATAAATTGAATTTATTTCAAAAATGTAAATGATATTTTGTAAACCTAGAATTCCATTTCGTAGGGATGAGGGAACATGAATATTACGTCAAATGTGCGTTTTTGGTGGGGTTGTATAGTCTTGGATCACACTTAAATGAGATGATATTTGTTCAAAAATATGGGAAAATACTGAAATAGCTGATTGATTTTTTGTTGTCCTCTCAGTTTTTTGCTTTTTGTGTTGTACTATGATTCCTGTGATTTTTCTAGCAGATGTCTGTCTATCTATCTGTCTGTCTCTCTGTCGGTCTGCAATTGTTCAAAATGCTTCTCCCATATGCTTTCATGGATTTGTTTGAAACTTGGACACAATCTTCCTGCGGTAAAGGGTCATGTGTGGTTTTTAGGATTTTTTGGTCCAATGTACCATATTCACCCTATGGCCCATTTATGAAATTTCACAAAATGCTTCTTTTCCTACAGATTTTCTTGTACAATGTTGTTTGTTATAATGCTACTGTGATAGTGGTTCCTTCAGGGTGTTCAGGAATGTTTTGGTTCAAGGCTCCACTTTGGTCCATTTTATGTATTTCTGAAAAATGCTTATCCTCCCACAAATTCTCTTTGCACAATTTTGAAAGCTCATAATGATACTCAGTTAGTGGTACAAAGTGCATACTGTAGAAATTACAGTAATTAACTGGCAACTCTGCTGCCAGTAAATTACTGTAATTTTTACAGGAAATTTTTTACAGTGTAGGTTTGTAGGCCCACGGGAAACCGGCCGTACCGACCAACACCTGTTGCGAAGGTTAGTTGCTGCTCTCCCAAATATCGTCAAGGAAACCGCCCTTGGATATTAGTTATAAATACAGAGCACCTTTCTGTTCAAAAGGGTTAATGGTGTATTGAAGCTATACCATTAGTGATTACCACTGCGACTGTAAGCCATATGTTACCTAGGCTATACCAGATTTATCACTGGGATTTTTTGGCACTGCTACTACTACTAATTAAGCTGCTCTTTTGTCAGTCGTTGGAGTGTAGGTTAGATGTAGATTCAGATGTAGATTATTTTCGTAAAATACACCTTCAACAGTTATTTATTGACATGTCCAGGTTAAATCAGAAAAATGACAGCACGGTTGCAGCTAAATTGCAAATCTTAGTCAAGTGACATGGATATTCGACGAGAAACAATTATACAAGCTGGTTCAAACTTTAGTGAATTGTCTTGGAAACCTTTTACGTAAAAACCAGACGTTGGTGAATGTGATTGTGAAGTGCTGATCCTTAAAATTGTAAGTTCATTTTAGTTCATGAATTATACATATGTATACTCCAAAAGACAGGACTGAAGTCACAAGGTGTCATATTTCTGCCGAACAAGAGGGAGCTAAGATGTATGAAAATCCCAAATCTTCAGAAGGTCTACAATATACGATGTCAAAGAACATGGCGCTCCATGGCATTGTTTGAGTATACAAGATCCTTGCCATAAATTACGATTTGACAGTCTAGATTTAAATTCCTACATGCAACACTTTATTTTTCTTCTTCCTTAATTTTCAAATGATTCTATTGGATCAGAAAACTGAAAAAAAAAGGAAAAAGAATATTCAAGACTGCTGTCTATAGAATATACTGCATTGCCTATTTCAAATTTTTCACCGGCTAGGTGGGGAGGGGGTGGTGTTAGTCATGAGGGTTCGTCAAGACTGTTCATTTAACCTGAAGTCCTTTTTTATTAACAGTCTTTGAGATAATTGTTTAAATAAACGTTTAATTTCAAAGGTATTACAAGCAGTTATCAAAGTGTCCGTAAATTTTATTTATTGTGCGTTTATTTGTTTGTTCTTTAGATGATATTGGAAACTTGATTAACTTCTTCGTATTGGGTATTCTTTGCTAATGAAAGATGCTTAACAGGATGACTGAAAGTCCATATATTAATTATAAATTCAAATTTTCCTTGCAAGTCGAACCACGTATCCTGTACAATTAGCATTTACTCCCGATCTATCGTGGTAAGCTTAAACACTTCAGTAACCTTTTTAATGTGTTACCCTTCATGCTATATTATTTCAAAACTTAGAGACCTTTGACACAGAATACGTTTAGCTAATGGATTTCATGAAGAAACATAGAATACTGATGATGTTTATGCTTGGACAACCGCTCACAAGAAAGAAATTTTGAAACATGTTGGCTATTGAACGATAACGTTTTCGTCAAAATTAAAGTTCTAACTTACTTTTGTGCGGGAATGATGATGAGAAAAAACAAATTACATGAATCTTAACTAGTAGCAGTCCTAAATCGTACTTTCATTACCTTTCTAGATAGTCTACAAGTAGAGAAAACATTCAGACAATCACATATAAGCAGACGCAGTGTGCATTCCACTTACACGCCGAACTGTGGAAGAAGCATACCACCTGTCAAACCATCACCCTCTGTATGACCCTACTACCATAACAATGATTTATGTTATTTTGAGCCATGCATGCCTAATAGATTTGACTCCGAGGGCAAGTGATTTGTAAACGGCGGATAGTATATCTTGTGAGAGTGACAGCTGGTGTAAAAAAAGTGTAAAAGTGGGCACGTACGAACAATTGACAGTAATGAGGTAGGCGGTGCCATGCAAAAGTGTAATTTTGTCCGTACTTTTAGTGTAAAAAAAGTGAACTAATACACCATTTATACACCTTTTTTTTACACAAAGTGTCACTTTCGTGTAAAAATGGCACTTTCTAGTGATACTTACCTTCATTTGATTACTTTTGTGTCAAAGTATTTCAAATTACTAAAGAATAAAACATATTAAATGTACTGTAAATGACTACAGTAGCCTAGACATCTACTTAAAATTAATGGCACTTTAATTTGTAGTTAGGCGTGTGGCTATATAGCATTAATTAGCCAAATGTGTTATTTCACATGCTTAGAAATAAGTATATAGACTACTTCCCAGGTAACATTTTGCCCAGCTAGATCACTCATGGGCCCAATATGGAGGGCCATATGATTTGCAGAAAAGATCTGTAAGGGGCGCCTGTGGACCAGCTCAGATAACCATATGACCCATATGGGATAGTTATGGTGCCCATATGAGTCATATGATATGGGTAATTATCTGGGCTGACCCATATGGGTTCCTCACAGATCTTGGGTGCAGAGACATATGGTCCCATGTTTGTCGATATCGGGCCCCACACAGGGACCATGTTGGAATGTTACCTGGGTCCCAGCAACTTTCCTTAGAAGTATATGTGATGGAATGACTTCTGTAGCCTGAGTGTATATATGACGAATTGGACACGTTGTTGCAATTATTCCAGTAACCAGAACTTTATTGAACTCACAGGTTTGGTGGTACATGGAATAGTATAATAGTATATGATATACAGTATATGATATGATATATAGTATGATATATAGTATATGATATCTTTACCAGTAAAGAGAATAAATGAACGTCAAAACCCATACTCGGTTGGTCGAAAGTACGAATTACAAAAATGGTCGTTAAAGGCTTCCGTAGATTCTAAACTAACGTGCTCTCACTGTAACTACAACTATATAGTATCCATCATGCCAAAACGTATGTAAATCTAGACATCTCAACCCAAAGGCGATTAAGATAATAAGTATAAGAATTAGGAACAAATCAAGCACACAAACATCACACATACCAAGGTAGGTATGCAGCCTAAGTAACGATTCCCCACAAGAAAATTAGCGAACGCAATCAACAGCTCCTAAACCCAATGGTAATAATATGCTGAGGCCTGAAATGTATATGACTGAGTGTGTATAAGGCGCAACTTTAGAATCCGTGCCATATGAACGTATTCGCTAGCTTCGATTGTTCGATTCGGTCCACTGCCATCCTTGAATAGCGAATGCTGAATGGATTGCCTAACTACCTTCAGTAAACAGGGCTAGGGGGGATCGGGTCATTGGATCGGGTTAGGCGTCATGATTCAGGGTTAGGGGGTTATATCACTACGTTGGATTAGGCGTTTGTGAATTGTATGCATTTTCGAACACTCAACCACCACAACCGCTCTCGCAGCATAGTGCATGGGTTATGCGTAAGACTTATGATGCATCAGTTATCGTGATATTCTAGGTTCGAATCCTCCTCTAACCTATACTTCTCTTTCAGGAATAATCTATCACTTCTTCCACAGGTGTCACTACATGTTGATCCTTGCACAAAAAATCGGTAATTTCGGAAATCTAAAAAAGATAAAAAAAAAACTAGCAAAAGAAAAAAAAAAGGTCAATAAAACATAGACGCTATACTAACTCTTTTAGTTACCTGATACCTTGTCCGATTGGTACGGATTCTAAAATGATCACGTACCTTAACACACCAGCTTAGCTCTACGAAAACACAACAATTCGGATGCGATTAAACAAGTCTCGAGATGAATGTGGAAACTCGAGTTGTAGCTAAGTAACCAAAAACTACAGAGCGGCATAAGTGCCTTATTCTATGACAGTATATGATCTTAAGTTATGGTAAACATACTGTAATTGTAGAAGCCAAAGGCTAGGTGTAGTCCAGAACATCAAGAAGAGCAGTAAAGGCCTAAGTTAAAGGCTTGGCCTTTATAAGCGGTACAAGAACAACCCGTAGCCATTAAGCTAGGGTGGCATGCAGTGGCACCTACCTTTATGTACAAATGAAACTGTGAAGCAATTTAGTCTATACCAAAATTACCAGACTAGTGAGGAGAATTTCCCATATTGGGAAAGTATGAAAGGATATTAGTGCTATGTGAATTACTAGTTTGTTATGACATGTTATACATAAAGTTTAATTTGTTATTACAAATTACAAATAATTTTATTAACATTACAAATATTTTTAATTAATTGTCACTTCAAATTATTTATTAAGCCATGCAAATCAAGTTATCGATACGACCTTCAAATAATTCAATTGTAATCACAAATTAGTAACTTTTTATTAAAAGTTATTAATTTAATCGTCAGAGTAAAGTACAGTATGACAAATTATTCAAATGTTATAACATATTATTAAATTGTACTAGTAATTTTTATTTGCATGGTAGTCTACTAGTACAGTAGGCTCAAGAAAAGTGTGACATTTAAGCATATGAAGTTGAAAATATGCTACAGTAGTAACGTACAGTACAGGGCCTACTACTGTGGGTAAAAAACTGTAATGAACGTATTACTTAGTAGTATTCCGCTTTCATCAATGCAAGCTCAATTGCTCCTCAAGAATGAACGCAGTAGCCTAAGCTGCATCCTCTGAATAAAACAATAATTTGTTGTGGGTCCCCAGGCCTTACTTCAAGTTACTCTGTGAATGCCTTCAAGACTTTACTGTGAAACTTGTCAATTAATAAGCCTTCAAATTGCAAAAGTTGCATTCAGTCTGTCTTCTGAATTTTGCCTTCATATTACTGAATGCATAAAATGCCTTCGAATGCAATGTTTTGCATTCAGAAGTTAAACTGAATGCAACTTTTGGCTTCAAAATGCATTCAGGAGTTTGCTTTCAAACTACTGAATGCATTCATATACCCTCCGAATGCAAATATTGCATTCGTGTTTGGTAAGGGCGGGGAAATAAGCTTTTTAAGCTAACCGAGTTTACCCTTTTGAATTAACCATTTGCACCATGGAACACTTACCCCGTCACTGGGGGAAGTGGTCCATTTGAGGTGTCAATTAGTAGCTCAATGTGAAGCAATATCTTGCCTGTCATTTTCAAGCATTAAGTGTTACCAAAAATAGCTTCACCAGTCTCCCCTATTAATCATTTCAACAGTTGGATTTGTCGATAATAGAAGAAAAAGCTACAACGACAAGCCCCCCTCTCGAATGTAGCGCTACAGGGGTACGTAACCTGTGAACAGTAATCCAATAACCAACATTGAAACGGGAAGCAGTGTTCGTATAAATATGAAGGTGAGCGTTCGGTTGGTGGTGGGGTCCACTTGCCTTTGTGTGGGCGGGCCGGCTGTACAGTTTTTCATATGCTAGTCTGTAAGCAGTTTCGTACATTGTTAAAGCAGGCTATGATACGTAAGTACAGTATGATACCCTTATAAATATTTATATCTGTTGTTTGGTTGAACGGCGTCAGCCCGTGAAGTGAGAACCCAGACCTCCGAAGATCAGTGAAAATTCCGAGAAACCAATCCATTCTGTGTTCTGATCTTGTGGGTTAGGTAGACCTGAATAACCGATTACTACATTGGTGCCCAACGTTCGGTCCGCCGGGACGTAAATTTCGGATTATTTGTGAACTTGGCATTGTCAGTACCTCGTGTCTGGCAACCGCCATCTTTCTTTGAACTGCCCGGTCCTGCAGTGTATCCGCGTACACATTGTGTGTACTACAAGTTAGTGGAGATAGTAAGCAACCGGATTTAGATAGCCCGTACGTCTTATTTCACATTTCAACACCAACGTCTTCTCCAGGGCTTCAACAGCAGATAGGTTAACATCTGTCTTTGAAATACCAGTTAGCATATCACCGAGGAGCACACGAGTCCTGACAACCAGCTCAGAACTTAGCCACTTGGCAAGCCCCCTTGCGTCATCCTTACGTTTTGGAATTGGAAATAGCGGCTGTTTCCATGTTATCATTTTAGCTGGGGGTAGAACCCAGAAAAATAGTTTGTTACGACAATATCTAGCTCATTGAAGGAAAATCACATATGTGACGTTCGCTCATATTCACATAACAGTGACATTGTCGCACCCATTCTATTGTCATTTTAAGCAGTTTCAACGGACTTCAGAGTACATATTTGTTGTTACCTTATGTTATATATGAATGAAAAACACTACCAATTATTTTGACAGGAAAATTTAGGCAACCCGAGGGAAAATTGCGTAGATCACAAGACAAGATTACATACGTTACCAGCTTCATGCAATGTAAAAATTGCAGTTACAATTCTTGATTTAGCGGCCAAAAATGTAAAAAACCAGCCTTTACTAACGTCCTACCATTATTTTAATATTAAGCTGAATCTACTATTCTGACTTAAACGCACTATGGCAGAGCGTGGAGCTACTTCAGAATATATTATAACCTCGATTCCTCTCAGCATTCTACAATTGCAGTAACACTCCTGTTGCAACGCAGTGCAACAGCTGCCCATCAATGTTATTTCTAAACGCAATTATTTCTGTCCGCATATAAAACCATGAAACAATCTATTCATTCATGATCACTCCTTTCCAACAGAACATACACAACCCCCCAAAAAAAATTAAAACTAAACTTACGTTCATAGTCGAAATTCAGAATACTTTCATTTGAAAATCCCCAGACCCATGGGCCCCGATAACTAATTTTTATGATGCACCTTGTCTAAAAATGTTCAATTTTCTGTCTAAATTTCGCTCCAAAATTGCTCCCCAAAAACTCAAGACAATCTTGGACAAAATTCTTTGGGACACCCCGCGCCCCCGTTCAATGTTGGCTATAGGATTGCTGTTCAAAGGGTACATTCACTTCTATAGCGCAACATTGGAAAGGGGCGCGGGGTTTCATGTTATCCCCTCACCTATGAATACGACGTCGTGTGGTTTCCGTAAACTAAAACTGAGCTAAACTAAAGCAAAGACTGTATGTACGATGCTGTGTATATTACCGGGGCTCGTTGAAGGTAAAGGAACATAAAGATGTGTTATACTATTGCGTCGATCTGGTGTTGTTACGGGAAGTGACCATCCTAGGCTACGTTAGGCTAAAACGAGTACATCACCAGGGTCGAGGTGTGGGAGGATTTGTTTCCGGGTTAACTCCAAAACGTTGAAACTGAACGTCAATAGAATGATGAGATTGGTTGTTATGGGCTGCGTAGACGCTAGCTGTAGAAAATTCCAGATCGTTCAATGATCTTACTACGAAAATTGGCATAGTAAGCAGCTCCTGATCAAACAAAATATAACCCGCTGTGTAGGGCGGTAATCTGTATGAATTTGGCTCGATCGACAGTTCAACCAGAATACCAAATGCCGGGATTGGGTCTTCGATAGGGAAATACTGCTAAAACGTAATAAACCTGTAAAGTCCTCGGGCACAAGAGTTACGCAAATTCCAAATATTAGTTCGATGAAGTCTTGCGATTCGAAGTGCCGAATTCAGGAAGCAGGAGTTCTTTAAGATCGAGAGAGAAGTTTCTTCAAGGTTCACAATGTTTTATTAACTCTGCAAAATGATAACACGGTCAAAATAAGGTCAAAACGTCCTAACGCGAGTGCGGTCCCAGCTAAACTGAGTTCAAAATATGCTTCATGCGAAGATCACCCGAGCCCGCGCTAGTGCGTGGCAGACGCTGATTGGACCATGAAGTAAAGGCATCCGTACAGCCTCTAGTGCTGCACTGTGATTGGCTATAGTTGGATATGAGTGTTTGCACACGGCCCGCAAGTAGTGCTTGCGATAATGTCCTGACGTAGTAGAGTGGTCATTGTACACAGCATTGTCAAGTGCAACTCAGGATGCTAGTGTTACAGCCCAAACATTTTACTCTCCACTTTATACCAAACTTATTGAAATTCATTGAAAAATAGCCAGTTCAAAAGGTTAGGGGTGGCCCAGTTCAGGGAATAGGGCATATGTTTGCGTTTTGAGGTGGAATTGAAAACTGGACTGTAGCCTAGGTAATTTTCGTCCCACAAGACGAGAGGGAAATTTAAAGCGGCCCACAGGGCACTATCTGATGGAAGTAGGCTAGTGATGTATGCAATTATTATAGCTGGCATATGCTACTGTTGCAGCATAGTCCAATTTTTCTGCAAGGATTAAAGGGGAAAAAACATGTAAAATTTATCCATACAGGTAGTTAAGAAAAAGTAGATGTAAAATTCATAAATTGTCAAGGCAAGTATTACAGTTCCACATCAGCAAGTTTGGCAGCCACTCGTCAACACTTGCCAATTACAGCATCACGAAGTCTCTTTTGCTCCAATGCCAAATCGAAGCACCTGATCACAGATAGCCCGAAAACTGATAGCCCAAACTGAATTTGGTAACCCTGCTCTTGCCATTGAAGACTCGTCCACCTAGAAAATTTGACGTCGCCATCGACTGTTCTGTGAAGGAAAAAGGCAGCAATTTTAGAACTAGATCCCTTCCACAGTTGGTAGTCTCCAGTTTGCGTCAATCCTAACGTGTGGTCCCTCCGCAGAACCTCAGACTTCCTGGTTACATATCATGCCTAACGTTTAGCATGACCTCAAGCCTGCAAAACTTTTGCTCCAACATCTGCTCACAGTTCTGAATGTACAATACAGCTGATGGTGGTACCCCTCTAAGGATGGTCTCCCCTCACTGTATGGAGGCGCACGGTACAGTTAAAACGGTGGCGGTGAAACTCGGTGGCAAGACTGGCGTTGATGCAGGCAACGAGTCCACAGCTGGTCGGTATCCCTGTTGCTGTGGTAGAGGTAGAAGTGGAGGAGACAGACTGACACTTGTGGGCATACAGGAATGCTTTGTGGAATTGATGCTGGCAAGGTTGGAACCGATGAAATTACGTCTTTAATCGGTGAGACTGGAGCTGCGTGCCAAAAAATGTGTTGGGCCATATTAGTATTACCACTTCCATTAATGTCATGGGTTGGCTCCTGTATGATGTAATATCATCATATCACCACATTACATGATTGTAATTATGCTTAAGCATTAAGTAGTGAGACAAACGAAAAAAAAAATAATACCACCAATGGATATGCAAATTGATAAGTCTGATAAGTCTCTTCCGGTAGGATGTCTGGTTAGGCTGCCGTAACAACACAAACTTGGTTCGGCTAACGTTATGCTAGTACTGTATACGACAGCAATTCAAGAGGAACATTGACTTATTCTTGCGGGTGAGTAACGTTGAACAGGAATTGGCTAGGACAGGTGTCCTTCAGATAAGAGTCGAGAAAGTCCTCGGATGGTAGGGTTAAAGTAACAGCTAAACTTCTGTAAATTCAGTCTGCGTTTCCTGCCTCGAGTGTTGTCACAATTTTTCCTACAGGTTTACTGTAGTAACGAACCATCACGCAAAGTTGTTTCTCAGATCCAACGTCAGTGCTCTTATCTATGTAAGTAAATACTTTTCTTCTTTTTAATCATTGATCAGTGCTTCCTTCATTGATGAACACAAGACATTCTTAATAATTGCAGAGCACTTTGTTCTGTGCTCAGAAATACCTTGTGATATGTTTTTTATTGGTTCCCCCAGATGATCAAGTGTTACAATATGGGGACATAAACGAAGTTCTGCCTTCTTAACGGAGGTCTCTGTTTTTCTTGTTACTCCGACAACAAAAAGCGATCCAACGCTTTTCCTTGCGCTTACTTGTGGCGGCATGATTGCAGAGATCGTTGTGATGTGCTCGGATGGTACACTTACAGAACTTGCAAGCGGCTTTCGTATCCTCGCCGGGAACACGTTGAACCCAAGACTTCAGGTTCTCGTCCTTGCCCCAATTACGGCAATATTTTTTACTATAATATTTGGACATATTTCCTGGCTTAAATACAGAATTTCAAGATACACTTGAAACGGCTCGAACTGAAAAGAAGGACGCTCTCGATACGTTAGCCAACAACTGTAGCACGTGTATCTGGGGCAGGCGAAACCCATATTTGTCCATGTCGAAGGTTTATTGTAAGTAAAAATGGTCAAAACCCCAAAACAAGCCCCAAAATCCGCATACAAAGCAAGAAACCGCAACCCGCCGGAGCAATAAATAAACCGCCCACGTGGCAACAGTGACTATGCCTCCTCGCAAATATACAGAAGTCACGCAGCTACGCAACTGTATACTGCATTGCGTGCACATCTTTAGACAAAGCCTGATTGGTTTACATAAAGGACAATGCAGTAGCTTATAACACATGCTAAGGCAACTGTTAGGATTGGTCTCAACAATATGTCAATCATAGTAACAATCTGACGTGATAAAGTTGACAAGTGCCCAATAACTAATTATAATGTATTGTGTTCATATCAAATGTACCTGTTGCTAAATAATTGTTTTTCCATTTCACTCAAAGTTTGGTTGGGATTTACTTGTTTTACTTTTCTTTATAGGCTATATTTTCCGTCAAAGTAGCATCATAACTTATTGGTTTATCTTTTTATACTTCTATGGTCTACACGTATCGAAGCCAAGTAGAGGGTTGTAAATGGTGGTCCTTTTTGCTGGAACATCAACGAAGGATTCCATCTTTTCTCCAAATATCAAAGAATTTGCATAATGAAGTACATACAGTCCACAGTCGTGGCCCGTTTGTTGAAGTGGAAAGTTGATTCCCCGATGGTCGTCTTAACTGTCCATTTCTGGCATCTGAGAGGACTTCCTTCTAGTAGAGATTTTCTGTAAACCTAGTGAAACGTTTTATGTCGTCACTGGAAATGCAGTCCTTGAGTGGATCAGGAGAGTATAGGTTTTGGTTGTAAATTCGCTGCTAAGAGAATCCAGTGGAAACCCTCCTGGTTTATGGGTATCAGAATCCATCTCCAATCAACTATTCTCTGGCTTTTATACCACTTTCGAACTTGAAGATCCTCAGAACCTTTGGAGCTCATGTGAAATGTACTGTATACAAGTTCAGCAGACAATGGGCACAGTGTACTCTTCATATGATCTTCCTGTCGTCTTTGGTTCGGCATTTGGTTTGGCATTATTATAGCATAAAAAATATATTGCTTAGTACCTTCCTTCCAAGCTACGCATCCCGGTGAGTCTTAGTGCAATGGTACTGTTGATGCCATTTCATGAAATAGCCTGATTCCAGCCTTCGTGAACGCAATTACATAGCCGGGAACGACGGATATTTTGTCTGATGTAATTCTTTAACCCCACCTTTTCCTTCATGACGAGACTGGTGGTGATAAATCGGTCAGACTCTAGTTTCTTTAAGACGTCCAACATGCTGTCGGGATGGACAGTGGGTTACTCATTGCGCAACTTTTCTCGTTCCTCTGCTCGGACAGGGCGCTCCATTTCATCGGTTTTGTGTTCGATCCTTCTATAGTACTTCACATTGCATGTCAAGGTTTCATCCATTGACCATGTTACAGATACAGTGCATATCGGACGTCTACAGCAGTATGCACTGACAGAAAATGTGAAACCAGGGGCTTTTGTTTCAAATTTTGGAATATGTTCAAAAGACACAATCTTGACCATTAATAAATCAGAATACTCATACCAACATCTTTGAAAACACTTGCTAACAATATAGAACCAAAAATGATTGGAAAATGTCACACCCTCTCCGAGTAAACAGATTTTAACATGCCCGGAAAAAAGTCATTTTTACAAATTTGGTTATGAATGATCTACTAACACAGTATGCTTATTGGTTTGAAAACATGCATTTCTCCTTACAATTACATGGCACATTGCGTAGACCATGGTCTGTTACTGTCTACAACGTTCTAACGTCTGACAGGATGTGTACAAAAATTATTTTCAACCATCTCCTTGAACTAGTTTCTGAAAAAGTAGTCTGAGCATTTTCGGATTTCCTGCCAAGAACTATTGTGAATGGAATACGAATACTTATGTAACCATGCCTGTAGTACCGAAACAATCACACCATGACCTTTGAGTGACGCCCATTCGCAGCTGAACCTGTGTAAGGTACATAGTGCAATCCAGGTTTCCATGGCTTGGTATGCTGTGTGAAACACCTTAAAGGACACTTGATTTCTAAAACACCAATACCGCATCATGGACAATCTATCAGGCCATCGGGAGATGCTCTGAGGTGAATTCTTTAGTGAGCAACGAACAACCCACATTCATGAACTTTAATTTTGGGATGGCCGAACTCCCTCTTCTGACATACTTCTCCCTGGCCTCACTCTCCATCTCCCTTCCATATTTAAGTGCTGGCAAATCATGGTTCACACTGCTATACAACCACCGCCTTATTCTGAAAGCAAACGACTGGTTCTTGCCAAGACACTGGGCAACAGACCCGGTGAAAAGAGGTCTTGGACCATACTGATTTGTACACAGGCAAAATCATAGGTGATATACACAGTGCTTTTTTGTGAAGCCAAAACTCCATACAATACATCAGAACCAATGGTAACAATTTAGTCCCTTCTGTTGCTTGGCCTTGCTTTACGAATGCGGTGTGTTTACAATTCCAGTCACGAAAAAAGCTGAAGAATGTTTAGCTGACACTAGCATTTCCCTTTTTGGTAATTCTTTTGAAGAGGTTCTGGCCAGTTCGAACTGGTAACTCCAGGGCATGTTGTGAGTTTGATGGACTTTAAAGGGGCATAGATGTGATAAGCCTTATTGCAATTTGCAGAGATTCACAGCTGTTTCTGTTTTGTAAAATAAATGGGATATTGCTGTATATTGCAGTTCTAAATTAACATCTTCAATTCATTGCATTAATTGAAATGGCTTTTTTGATATTCATGAATTCAGACATATCATTTTACAGTATGTGTATTTCAAGTACAAGGAACCATAGTGCCCATAGTCTGTTGTGAAATCATGCAAAATACTTCTTCTCTTACTGATTGCATGTATTACACTGTTGATGGTCACATTAGTGCTATGGAAGTGGTTCCATGTGGGTGCATATTTGTCATGTTTGGGGTCCAATATCTGAAATGGGCCATATTATAAAAGCATGAAGTATGTTTTTCTCTCTACAAATTTTATGTTACAAAAGTGAGAGTTCATGGTCAGAAATGGACCATATGGGCTCCCTTTTACTTCATAATTTACATTATGTGCTCTCCATCTGCTCAAGGAACCACAGTGCCCTTGGGCTCTTGTTTATGTTTTAGGTCACTGCACACCCCTACTTTCAAGAGGTGAACAAGAAAAAGAACGTACAACCGGTCCTGACACTTGAAAACAGTTGCTCGCCTCCCAAGTGTTCAGAATTTCTGGACAGTCTGAGTAATGTGTTTAATTTCACTTGAGCACACATGGATATCACCGTCACCAAATGACTTCAGTATCTACAAAAACAAGACTACATATAGTCATTATCAAACACCGTCAAAGCATTTCTAAAACTTTACATTTCTTGTTTTCAGCTACTACTGTAATATGCTAATATACTACTAATATTTAGTACACCACCTCTAATAAAGAGTGACATTACTCTGCAGACCCACTGCATTTATCTCATCCAGGTGTTCCTCGAAGAAGGCCCTTAACGGTATGACATTGATGTTACGTACGAGGATTCTATATAACAGCTTTCCTTTCTTTTTTCTTTCAGTAAATTCAACCACTGAGTCAAGATGACCTACACCTTGCTATGTCGTAGGTTAAAAGTCCTAAACGCGTCTTTCAAATTGAACCATTTACGATTCCTAAATTTTTTCGGGAACTTCTTTTTAAGCCGTTCACACTCCTTTTTTACCAGGAAGCGTCTTTCCGATGTGGTGGTGGATATCCCTTTACAGCACTGCTTTGTCTTCAGGTGTCCAAGAAACC
Source organism: Stichopus chloronotus (assembly GCA_021234535.1). Classification (NCBI taxonomy): domain Eukaryota; kingdom Metazoa; phylum Echinodermata; class Holothuroidea; order Aspidochirotida; family Stichopodidae; genus Stichopus; species Stichopus chloronotus. Next base: position 5,065,742 of record CM037833.1, read on the forward strand.
CGCTTTCGATGCTTTGATTTACCTGTTAAAAGGAAGTTAGGAAACCGGTATGGCTTTTAACAGTGCCGATGAAAGTATTGTAATACTTTTACAAATTTCACAACAAAAATCAGTTGAATATTCTCAGCTATTTATGTAAGCAAGATGGCCGTAAAGGGAGGAAAAATCTGAGCATTGCAATTTGAAATAATTCTTTTAGTCCTACATAGAACTACCCAAATAATTTGTTTGGAATTCCAAACAACTGAAATGTTGTCTTTGCAGCAATCCATCTGGGAAAGCATTGGAAAGAAGTTTCTTCTTACAACATTAAAACAAGCTTTTATCGGCAGTTTTTGCCCCAACAAAGCCCACGTTCGTAGTTGATATCAGTTTCTTGAGAAACTTTGAAATTTTTACACTTTCACTCAATACGAACACACTAATCAACAATGTTCTTGCATGTAGAGGCATAAATCCATTATATTGACCACACAGAACGTGAAGTGTTAATTCAAATAGGATACTAATAAAACGTTGAAAAAACAAAACAATTACAAACACAACAAACAACACAACAACCAAGTAGGGAACAATTCATGACAACACTTATAGAAGGAGTCTAGATTCATTCGCATTGTATTAAAAGGGAGGCAGCGGAGAACATTCCAAATGCAAACATTGATCTTCATCACCAACATCAACTTGAATGTCCAAGCAAAACCAAACAAAAAGGGACATTTACTACTATGTTTTAGGGTTGAGAAATGATTTCAAGTCTGCCTTATGACACGGACAGCCGAATGCCAGAGCACAGTAAGGATAAAAGTTGTCCACAGGCATATGGTTTAATCGATGTATGAAAGAATAGCATACAGTTTTCCTTTTCTCTTCTGAAAGGCCTGAAAGAGATGCATATAACAAGTTGACCTGACAGTAATCTTATCATTATTGAATTGAAGTTTGATGTTATGAAAGACAAGACATCTAAATACATATACATATGCCTCGGTGTCAAAGAGTCTATACCACCTATTTTACAACTTCACATCTAGTTGACAAAATATTAGACTTCTGCCTCATCCGCTCATTTGCATGCAATCATTACTTGTTAATGACAATTAAACGACCGTACCAATTTTTGTGCCACCCACCTTCTCAAAACATTGGCGGCTTAGCACCTGCATTTAAAGCATTATTCCGAACGAAGTAATTGTCCAAGGATAAGTTAAATTTATTATTATTAGCTTATTATATTATTATTATTTATTTATTATTTATTATTAAGTTAAATATTTAAATGACATTGCTATGTGAGTCTTTTTGAACTGGAATTGCCCAATAAAGGAATCACAAGCATATGAGTCAATTTAATTCACTGGATTTGGTGGGTCTTGAAGTATGAGCAGTAATTACATTTTCTGTCTAATATCCTTATAATGACACCTCTCTGGTTGCAGTTACTGATACCAGTGTACTCTAGCAATTTCAAACAGACAGCATACTGTATTGTATGTGTTGTTCAGCCCTACCGGAGTCCACTACAATCAATAACTTGGCAATTTTTGTCTTTTCAACGATGCTAATCAATAGCCTGTAGTACTCCTTGTGGACCTGGAGACTAGGCCAAGATTTACTTCCGATTACTCAGACTGGTTACAAGGTATCTGAAATAAGTTGGGTTAATGCGGCCTCCTCGCCGGTTTTGCTTCTTCTAAATTTGCTTCTTCTGAGAGCAATCGCAGGCAGTCTGTTCCCTTACTGGTCTGTCCGCTTGATATCGCCCAAAGAAGTATACATTCCCATCGCCTACATCACCTTAACTGAACAAGTGTCTACATTGCTTGCAGACAAAATGGTGGCAAAACAATCGGCATCTTTCTTCGTCGATTGCCACGGACATTGTGGTGGCAAAAATGTAATTTGAAATACTGCTGCTGTTGGCAATAGTTGAAATGAGTTCCTGGTCTTCGCTTGTTAAAAAGAACCAGCGAACAAGCTTGACAAGGACAAGTGGCGGGCATCTCTTGTAATTTTTGCAGTTAAGGGAACAACCATTTTGCAATTCCTGATGCACAGCTTCCACACTACTCTCAATGATTAAAGAAAACTTTTGAACTTCTTGTATTTCCTCTGATGGAGGAATGTCAGGGCAGGTCATGAGACTCGGTTGACACAGTCTCCATTGAGTAAGGTAAGAAACTGCCTAGCATCAAACTAATCATGTGGTTGTACTTCCCTAATAGAAAGTACCATTTTAATGCTTGCCAACTTTTTAATGTTGTGGCCAAGTTTAAGAGCGAGGGATGAATGCACAAACCCATCCACGTTCTCCAAATCCTGGTCAGCAGATTCTCCTGACAAAGCCCTGACCGCACTCACCACTGAGTTATAGTGGGAAGGATGCAGAAAATCACCTCAAATCATTAAGGCTGTTTACCTCTGACTCAAGTGAAGTAACAATCGAGCACTCTCATTTTCCGCAAAATGTATTGCCGTTTCTTAATCGGATCCATTCCTACACATTTCATGGTGAGGTTCTCATCCAGTTGCAACTATGGTAATGTTGTCTGGTCTCATGCATTTAACAACCTTGGTCATCTCCCTTCCACTCACTGGATGAGCAAACTGGAGAAGGTTGCTCTGCACACGTGTCCGAAACAAGTAGGGCAAGGACCATAATCCATTCCTTTTATCCCACTCCCTTGCCCTCCTTCCAAGAATTAATTCTCCCTTCCCGGTCGAGAAAACCTTTTTCCCCTTTATGGCGAAGAAATTCCAACTCTTTTAACTCTTTCGGAACTGCTGATTGGCAAAGCTTCCAGTCTTGCAACAACTCCTTTATTACCATGGCACTCCAAGGTGTATTTGCTTAACTTGGTTTGCGAGTTACTGAAAAAAAAAACACATTTTACTGATGGAAAATTTCTCACAAAAATAGCACCACTGGGTCTTTGAGGCCCCCTCAGGTCATCATTCACAGTACGAAGCAATCAATATCATAATTAGGCATTACATTGCAGTCTATCGTCACTTGTATTTCAGTCTGGTCAGAATCAAACTCATGAAGGCTACTCCTGTTTTCCTTAGCGGAGAGTCATTTCTTCATTTATGAAGCTTGCTGGGATCTGGGATAATGGGAAATTTTGGGTGGAGAAAAAAACCATGCCCCCATCCCCCCCCCAAAAAAAGTGATGATCTTATCACGTAAAACAAATAGATCATTTTAACATGCCCCTTTAAAAGTTACCTACACAAGAGACTTCAGTCTGCCCTCTCAGTGAATGCATCCAACCTGAATTGAGATAAAACCAAAACAAGTGCAATCTATTACATTCATCACAACAGCAATGACACAGTGCGACTGAAGTTCAATGCTGTCTTGTCGAGCAGTTCATAGAGCAGTCACATACTTGCAGAGCCAATTTTTCAAGTGGTACCAATAGGAGGGTGGTGTTATAAAGTCTTTTTACATCAACTGTTTTTAAATAAGTTTTTTCAAACTTAATTCTTAAGTAGTTGAGGTTAATAGTTTCAATTTTGAATATTGCCTCAATAACCTACCTTAACTGTTCAAAAGAACCAACTTTGCAAGGACAAGTTACTGGCATCTCTTGTAATTTTTTCCAGTTAAGGGAACAACCAGTTTGCAATTCCGGATGCACAGCTTCCACACTACTCTCAATGATTAAAGAAAACTTTTGAACTTCTTGTATTTCCTCTGATGGAGGAATGTCCGGGCAGGTCATGAGACTCGGTTGACACAGTCTTCATTGAGTATGGTAATAAACTACCTAGCATCAAACTAATCATGTGGTTGTACTTCCCTAATAGAAAGTACCATTTTAATGCTTGCCAACTTTTTAATGTTGTGGCCAAGTTTAAGAGCGAGAGATGAATGCACAAACCCATCCACGTCCTCCAAAGCCTGGTCAGCAGATTCTCCTGACAAAGCCCTGACCGCACTCACCACTGAGTTATAGTGGGAAGGATGCAGAAAATCACCTCAAATCATTAAGGCTGTTTACCTCTGATTCAAGTGAAGTAACAATCGACCACTGTCTCCCATTTTCTGCAAAATGTATTGCCGTTTCTTAATCGGATCCATTCCTACACATTTCATGGTGAGGTTCTCATCCAGTTGCAACCATGGTAATGTTGTCTGGTCTCATGCATTTAACAACCTTGGTCATCTCCTTTCCACTCACTGGATGAACAGACTGGAGAAGGTTGCTCTGCACACGTGTCCGAAACAAGTAGGGCAAGGACCATAATCCATTCCTTTTATCCCACTCCCTTGCCCTCCTTCCAAGAATTAATTCTCCCTTCCCGGTCGAGAAAACCTTTTCCCCTTTATGGCGAAGAAGTTCCAACTCTTTCGGAACTGCTGATTGGCAAAGCTGCCAGTCTTGCAACAACTCCTTTATTACCATGGCACTCCAAGGTGTATTTGCTTTAACTTTGTTTGCGACTTACTGGAAAAAACCCTTTTTTGCTGATTGAAAATTTCCTACAAAAATAGCACCACTGGGTCTTTGAGGCCCCCTCAGGTCATCATTTATGGTACGAAGCAACCAATATCATAATTAGGCATTACATTGCAGTCTATCGTCACTTGTATTTCAGTCTGATCAGAATCAAACTCATGAAGGCTACTCCTGTTTTCCTTAGCGCAGAGTCATTTCTTCATTTATGAAGCTTGCTGGGATCTGCATTGGTCACATTCAGGGAAGGAATGATAACTTTAGAAATAAGAGGGATAATGGGAAATTTTGGGTGGAGAAAAAAACCATGCCCCCATCCCTCCAAAAAAGTGATGATCTTATCACGTAAAACAAATAGATCATTGTAACATGCCCCTTTTAAAGTTACCTACGCAAGAGACTTCAGTCTGCCCTCTCAGTGATTGCATCTAATTTGAATTGAGATAGAACCAAAACAGTGCAGTCTATTACATTCATCACAACAGCAATGACACAGTGCCACTGACGGTCAACGCTGAAACCAAAATGATAAGGAAATTGAATGTTTTTTCTGTCAATCGACTGTCTTGTTGAGCAATTCAGTGGTACCAATATGAGGGTGGTGTTGTAAATTCTTTTTACATCAATTGTTCTCCTGGTCTTCGCTTGTTGAAAAGAACCAACTTTGCAAGGACAAGTTGCTGGCATCTCTTGTAATTTTTGCAATTCCTGATGCACAGCTTCCACACTGCTCTCAATGAATAAAGAAAACTGTTGAACATCTTCTGGTTAGGGTAGTTGCGGAACCTTCTGGTATTTTCTCTGATGGAGGACTGTCAGGGCAGGTCATGAGACTCGGTTGACCCAGTCTTCATTGAGTAAGGTAATAAACTGCCTAGCATCAAACTAATGATGTGCTTGTACTTCCCTAACAGAAAGTATACCATTTTAATGCTTGCCAACTTTTTAATGTTTTGGCCAAGTTTAAGAGCGAGAGATGAATGCACAAACCCATCCACGTTCTCCAAATCCTGGTCAGATTTTCCTGACAAAGCGCTGACCGCACTCACCACTGAGTTATAGTGGGAAGGATGCAGAAAATCACCTCAAATCATTAAAGCTGTTTACCTCTGACTTTAATCTCCTCAAGAGAATTAACAATCGAGCACTCTCATTTTCTGCAAAATGTATTGCCGTTTCTTAATCGGATCCATTCCTACACATTTCATGGTGAGGTTCTCATCCAGTTGCAACCATGGTAATGTTGTCTGGTCTCATGCATTTAACAACCTTGGTCATCTCCCTTCCACTCACTGGATGAGCAAACTGGAGAAGGTTGCTCTGCACACGTGTCCGAAACAAGTAGGGCAAGGACCATAATCCATTCCTTTTATCCCACTCCCTTGCCCTCCTTCCAAGAATTAATTCTCCCTTCCCGGTCGAGAAAACCTTTTCCCCTTTATGGCGAAGAAGTTCCAACTCTTTCGGAACTGCTGATTGGCAAAGCTGCCAGTCTTGCAACAACTCCTTTATTACCATGGCACTCCAAGGTGTATTTGCTTTAACTTTGTTTGCGACTTACTGGAAAAAACCCTTTTTTGCTGATTGAAAATTTCCTACAAAAATAGCACCACTGGGTCTTTGAGGCCCCCTCAGGTCATCATTTATAGTACGAAGCAACCAATATCATAATTAGGCATTACATTGCAGTCTATCGTCACTTGTATTTCAGTCTGATCAGAATCAAACTCATGAAGGCTACTCCTGTTTTCCTTAGCGGAGAGTCATTTCTTCATTTATGAAGCTTGCTGGGATCTGCATTGGTCACATTCAGGGAAGGAATGATAACTTTAGAAATAAGAGGGATAATGGGAAATTTTGGGTGGAGAAAAAAACCATGCCCCCATCCCCCCAAAAAAGTGATGATCTTATCACGTAAAACAAATAGATCATTGTAACATGCCCCTTTTAAAGTTACCTACGCAAGAGACTTCAGTCTGCCCTCTCAGTGATTGCATCTAATATGAATTGATGTGGTTGTACTTCCCTAATAGAAAGTACCATTTTAATGCTTGCCAACGTTTTAATGTTGTGACCAACATCCACATCCCCCAAATCCTGGTTAGCAGATTCTCCTGACAAAGCCCTGACCGCACTCACCACTCAGTTATAGTACAGAGGATGCAGGAAATTATTAACGCTGTTTACCTCTGGCTCCAATCTTCTCAAGTGCATTAACAATGGAGCACTCTCTCTCATTTTCTGCGAAATGTACTGCCGTTTCTTTATCGGATCCATTCCTTACACATTTCATGGTGAGGTTCTCACCCAGTTGCAACTATGGTAATGACGTCTGGTTTCATGCATTTAACAACCTTGGTCATCTACCTTTCACTCACTGGATGAGCAGACTGGAGAAGGTTGTTCTCCACACGCATGTGTTTCAGTCCTTTCCTCTCTTTTCCTAGACTTTTCTGTCCAATACAGTGATAATAGGAATGCTTCCACAAGTCTGTTATAAGAAAATAGCCCAAACGAGGGTAAGGCCCATAATCCGTTCCTTTCACGTAGCAATATGGGCGCAGCACACTCGGCCATGGATGTGTAAATAACGTGTGCAAGTGTTCTGTGAAATGTAACAGTCACGCGTACGCGTCACAAACATTTCAGTGCAAATCGTGTAAAAGTGTCTCAAGTAATCCTTTGATTTCCTTTATTTCTCAGATAAGCACGCAGCCACCGTTGGAATTTTGTAATAATTGTAAGAAAATCTTCACATTCATTTGCATTTCTTAATTTATTAGCGGGCCAAAACGTACGGTCAACAACTTAAGGGTGCACACCACTGTTAGAGGTACGGCTTTCCTGAGAAAAGTAGTACCGGGAGTACACCGTCAATTTTAGGTCCATTCTAGGTGTAAATTTTTCATGTTAAGATGATCAGTTGTGGTAGATTTTTTATGGATATGAAAGGGGAGATGTCAATGCCTGAGTGACGGCAAATTTAGATGGATCGGAGGTGATTTAGGCTGTTTCAATAATTGGTGTAGAAAAGGGTTGACTTCCGTCACTTTGCGGATTAATATGACCAGGTGTACACCCTCTAAATTTCTTCCCCTTGTATCTCAAAATCTAAACGGTCATGCTATGGTAAATTTGTTGTGCCATGATAGGCCAACTTATTGGCTTTCATGTGAGGGGTAGCTTAGGGGGGTTGTGAACTTTGACAAGACTGTGGGGGGTAGGAAACAGAAGTAATTTAGTGTGTAAGTCAATGGAACAGCTAATGGTGGTGTGCCCCCTTAAAGCATGGAAGATGACATTAAAATTAGATATGATCGCTCAGTTTAAATATGGTTGCATATCTTGAAATATTAACTTACGTTTTAGGGAAAGACAACCTAATATGTTATGTTGCACCTTGTAATAAAAGAACATACATATCATATCATATATCATACTGAGGTACCAGGAAACCGTGACACACTTTTCCAAAAAATTTATCCGATGAGAACTGTGACCTCTGACATTTGATCTTAAATATTGATGGGAGACACAATTTCAGACCATGAGTCACCTTTCTATCAACTGTAACCGCCTTTGCCTTCTACGAGTACTTGATTTTCAAATCCTCTGAGTACAGAAAATGTAATGAGTATGAGTCCGGGCGCGAATACTGGAAGTCTGATAATGTTAAAAATAATAATGAATCTTTAATCATTCACTATGTTCCTGTGTTTGTCACACACGGGGATTTCTAAGCTTGACCGTTTGTCGGTGGTATGTGAAGGAAACTTGACATGCATGTTTGGAAAAGGCAAAATATTTGCACAAAACACCCTGATGAATCCTATTAAAGGGTACTGTCAAGTTCTTATGTCCTCGTGTGTCGACCTCTCCTGAAATATTTCTGTACCTCGTATGTTCTTTTAACCTAGGACTTGTGATTTGTCTGGTTTGCACACCCAGGAACCATACTTTTACGTGGTTGTTCTGCGTCAACCGCTCAAATTAAAGGAGCCGGGAGGCCAACAAGTTTCACATAAAACATACTTGGTTTTGATTCGCCATCGTCAGTACTATATACAGTAGTGTACTTGTGAAGTTTTGCCACTTCTTGGTCGTTACCATCTCTCGTTGATACCCGTAGAAAGTGTAGAATACGACAAGTAACCAACATTCCTGATCCAGAGAGGTCTTTGAATGCGACATACGGAGAACATGTGCCCGCCCTTTCACTTTTCAAGCAGGAGTAATTGTACATCTTCCTCATCTTGTTTGTCGCCTCAACATATTTAGTTGGTTGGCCGACTACGTCGATACCACTTGCTAGTAACCAGCAGTCTCCAATTGACTGAGGTCAATGCTTTGCAAATGTGATCTTCTCCCCATTAGCACACTGGAACATCTATCTAAAATGAGAAGAAAAAATGATATGCGTGTTGGAACAAAGATACAGTAACATGCATCGAAAACACGGAAATAGTGATTAATTTTGCATGTGTATAAACATGGAATAAAAGAAGAAAAGAGAGGGAAAGCTTTGGCATTTTCTACCGTTATTGGAAAAGCAAAATCTCGAAGAAAATATGAAATCCCCATGACCTATAATATTGTGCAAGCATCTGCATTATTATGAAGTCATCGAGCATCAGTGACGTTGTTTAAACGTTGAAGTAAGGTAGTGTGACAATTATTGTTGTAAAGGCAAAATCATATAGGCCTTGGCTGTGTACGTACAGAATGCAATTAGTGTTTGTGCCTGCTTCATCCATTGAGTTGCTCGAACTGGAAGCCGCACTTTCGGGGACCAGTTTTGGAAGGACCAAAGCTTGACAAAACTCGTATATCTGCATAAAATGGTAAGTTCTCATAATTTAAGATAGTGCCTTGTTCGGTTGTGTTGTAGTACAAGGACAAGGAGAAGGATTTCTTATAGTACTAACTTTGCGTCCTAGGATTTCTTTTTAACATCATTATGTGAGTCATCAGCTGGAATATATTCCTCAAGAAAGCCAACTTGAGATGTCGTAACTGTGAAAGCTTTTTGATTCTTTGACACGTAGATATACTGTTGCAAGTTACAGATGAAAAAGCTTCATTGTGATTTAACGTACAGTTGGTTTGACCGTACGGGTTGACATTATGGTGACATGGTCGTAGTCAGCTTCTTGTTTTAAATCTGGGAAAATCATGCTGGAAGTAAGATACCATCATACTTAAAAAGTGACAACAAATTGATGCAAGCCAACAGTCTTAACCTGTCGCGACCGCAAATAACCTTGGCCTGGTGTTTTTCACAAGTTACTGACTTACCCTGTAACTTTCAATTGCGGTGATCTCTGGAGACTTTCGATTCAGGATCCTGCTCTTTCAGAAAAGAGTTGAAACGCGCAAAGCCAAACATCCAAAGTATGCAAGATGGTCCGTAGGTTTCCAAGTAGTACGGTGCATGATGCAGCATATGTGTGAGGAGTGTCTGAAAGAAGAAGGCAGTTGTGAATAATAATAAATAAAAGATCCTCCACCAATACAACAGCATTCACAAACGTGCTTTCTCGTGTATTTCATATCACATTGGTACAATGTAATAACAAATAAAGAAGAATCAATTCCAAAAGTGTCCCAAATGGAGTACTGCAAAGCAAAGTCCACAACGTTCAATTAAGTCTGAAGAGAATGACAATGTTGATGCACATGACAGCTCTACTTTCAGTTGAATGACATCATCCTCCTATTTATATCACCTTGTCCCCCCCCCTTTTTTTGATGCTTTGTCAACATGCTTTCAAACTTTATTTTACACTGACTTCACACGAATTTTGAATGCGTAGATGGCAAAGATAATCGCTATCATGGTGCATTACCGTGTTTGCAAGGTTTGCAAGCTACGACCTGTATCCGCATCAAATGACCTTTGACCTCTTAACAGTAAAAGATTCTACTTATCAAGTGCGACCAATGTCAGTAGTTTAAGGTTAAGTTGATACAACTTCCAATTGGCGAGGTAACTAACTTACTAAGAAGAATTCATGTAGTAGGCCTAAACTCTGGTGCCCTCAAATGATCATTGACCTCAAGCACGCAAACAAACGCATTGCAACGAATTCCTTGCCTGCATTCGAATTAAAAAGTTTAGCACATGAGTTAATATGTCAATATGTCAATAATTACACAGAATAAATGCAAGGGAAAATACCTGTTGATCCTGATGTAAATTCTGTGCATGATTCTCAAATCGACAGTTGCAAGTACTATAATTATGATTTCTTTAATAACATTAACCCTTACATTTGGGATAAGAAATTAACTTTGTTTCATGTTAATGCTAGGTCGCTTAATAGCAACTTTACCAACCTCTCAATTTCTCTTAGCTCTATTAAGCATAAATTTTCCCTCGTTGGAATTACCGAGACTTGGCTTAATGATAATGAAACACTACATACCGTCAATAATATCCCAGGTTACAACTTAGAACAAACCCCCAGAGCAAGACGAGGGGGTGGGGTTGCTTTATACATTAATTCTGAACTTAGCTACAAAGCCCGTCCAGACCTTAGTATTTTCGTGGATGGTATTTTCGAGTCTATCTTTGTGGAGGTCTATAATCGACAGTCTCCTGTTATAGTAGGAACTATTTATTGTCCAGTTGGTATTAAGGACGGTGTCTTAGACATCATCTCTACACCACTTGACTCTCTGAATAACGAAAGTAAGACTTGTTTCCTCATGGGCGATTTCAATTGTAATCTTCTTAATCAGGCCGATAACAGTTGTACCCAATTTGTCAACCTTTTTTATTCTTACTCTTATCGTCCACTTCAGAGTATACCCACTAGAGTTACTTCACATTCTGCCTCACTGCTTGATGTAATTGTCACGAATAGTTTATGTTTAAATTCTGTTTCTGGTGTAGTAGTTGATGACATTTCTGATCATTTTCCAGTTTTCACGCTTACTGATTTAGGTGTTGCTATGTTGAGAGAAAATTCAATCTTTTTTAAAAGAGACATCAACCCTGTTAGTCTTGACCAATTACGCTCCGCAGTTCAAAACGAATCCTGGGCAGATGTCTACAATTCTTAAATATATTCTTAAATCATTTAAATAATTGTCTTCCTTGGGTAGCCCATACCAAAAAGTGTAGTAACCGAAATTCGAAGCACTGGATCACCCAAGCTAACTGAACTCTTGTAAAACAAAGAATCGTTTATTCAAAAGTTACCTCCGTAGTCGGTCTGCTGCTGCTTTGAACGAGTATAAACGATTTCGAAATCGTCTTACTTCTGTCATCAGACAGGCTAAGAAATTTTACTTCTCTACTTTGTTCAGCAATACCACACAGGACACGAAATCTACATGGCGCTCAATTAATACCCTGTTGTATGGTCGAGGTACTGATTTTACTGCTGATAAATTAAATTATCATGGAACTGGTGTTTCGAATCCTTCCGATGTTGCAAATATCTTTAATGATTATTTTACTGCCATTGGTCCTGCTACCCAGGCAGGGATTCCCCCCTCACACTGTAGTTATAAGTCCTATCTGTCCCATCGGGTTGTCGACTCTCTATTCATTAGTCCAGCATCATGCGAGGAGGTGTTAAATACAATATTTTCTCTTAAAAATTCTGCCGCTGGTTTTGATGGAATTTCCTGTACGATCCTCAAATATGTGGCTCATTCCCTGTGCACCCCACTAACCTACCTTTTTAATCTTTCGTTAGAGAAAGGTATTGTTCCTAGTCCTCTCAAAATTGCACGTGTTGTTCCTGTTTTTAAATCTGGTGATAAAGATTCGGTTAATAATTACAGACCTATTTCAATTTTACCATGTCTCTCCAAAGTACTCGAAAAACTTATGTTTACTCGATTATATTCTTTTTTTGTAAAGCAAAATCAATTGTATGAATACCAATTTGGGTTCCTTCCTGGGCGTTCGACTTCGCATGCTATTTTACACTTCACTAATAAAGTAACAGATGCCTTCGAAAAAACCAGTATGCATCAGGCATTTTCTTGGACCTGTCTAAGGCTTTTGATACATTGGACCATAGAATCTTACTCAGTAAACTTGAACATTACGGTATTAGGGGTACAGCACTGGATTGGTTTAAAAGTTATGTTACTGATCGTTACCAATATGTTGGCATTAACAATGTTAATTCTATACGTAAGCGTATTACTTGCGGTGTTCCTCAGGGATCTGTTGTAGGTCCTTTGTTGTTTATTATTTATATCAATGATCTCCACAGGGCTAGTAATAAATTGCATGTAATTTCTTATGCTGACGATACCAATCTTTTTTATTCCAGTAATGACCTCAGTTGTCTACTAAATGTAATACAATATGAATTTATCTATGTTCACAACTGGTTTTGTGCAAACAAGCTATCTCTCAATGTAAAGAAAACCAATTTTGTTATTTTTACCTCATCTTCTAAGCAACTTAATCAGGGTGTAAACAACATACAACTTTGTGGTACTAACATACAGCGTTCAAATGTTACTAAGTTTCTTGGTGTGTTTGTTGATTCTCATCTCACCTGGACTGCTCATATCCAGTATGTTAGCACGAAAGTTTCAAAAGGTGTGGGGATACTAAACAGATTTCGACAACTTCTTCCTACGAAATTGTTGGTATCCCTGTATAATACCCTTATACTCCCTTATCTCACTTATTGTAATATCATTTGGGGGAGCACGTATGCTACCAGAATTAAACCTCTCTTTATTTTGCAGAAAAGGGCTGTTAGATGTATATGCAACGTAGACTATCGTCATCATACTGCACCTCTTTTCGCTAGTCTTAACCTTCTTAATATTTATGGTTTAAATCGGTATCTTACCGGGTTGTTTATTTTTGACTGGTTATATAACAGAACCCCGTCAATATTTCGTGCCCAGTTTGTTTCGTGATAGCAATTACCCTTATCCTAGTCGTGCCTCAAATCAGTTTATCACTCCCCTTTGTAGGCTTAGGTCATCTCAATGTGGTCTTCGATTTGTAGGTGCAAAACTCTGGAATTCTCTCCCCTTGGAAGTTACAAACTGTAAAACATAATATGCATTTAAAAAGCAGCTTAAAGTTCATTTCATTGCAAATTACCTTTGAACTACCGTCTTTTTTGCATTTCTGTTCTCTATTATTGTTTTTTTTTGTCTGTCTGTCTGTCTTTAAGGGGTGTCAACACCCACAAGCTCCTAGGAGCTTTCAGTTGCCACTCCTCAGTCTCTTACCTGTAAGTAAAGTAATTTTTTATGAAGTGTCTAAGCATGATGATCCTTATATACTGTGTTTTCGTTACTTTTTCCACTCTCAGAATATTGTTATGTCTTATATTATAAGTAAGAGATTGGAATAAAGTCATACTGAACTGAACCTGAATTGAAATTGGGAAGTCCCGCTCAACCTTGCATAAAACTTCACTAACTTTGGAGGTCAACATCTTCACATTACTTGTTACCACATCTGTAATCTGTCAGCATTGATACGATAGAACAAAACGCCACAAACGTCAACATTTTGATCGTTTCCGAGCATTCCTCTGAGTGAGTATGTTATAATACCGTGGGCAAAAACCTAATGAAAATGAAAAATGATTGAAACCATAAATTTAAGGAAATGGTTTATAAGAAAGGATGATTTACCGTCGCTGCATTTGTGTCAGGGAGTACATGTTTGATCTCAGTAACATACAAAAATAAATGTAAAACATGTGCTAAGACGTTATGTGTTATATCCTGTAATATTTGAAACTAGAAATGTGAATTTGCATTTCAAATTCGACGTTGCCTCGATCGGAGAGATAGCGATGTTGAATAAAAACTGAAGTTGATTACATCGCCCTAATGATTCTCGCCTATAATTCTTAGCATAGTCCGGGAAGGCACTGTAGTCAACCAACCATATCCACATTGTGTGTAGCAATGTCAAACAGAGTACAAGAGGACATTTATAAAATAAACTTCCAAAAACAATCAAATGATAAACTATGTGAGGAAAAACAGAATTCTTCCCCACAAGTTACAAACCCCTAAGGAATTGCCCACTTTAGTGTATCAGTTATTCTTATTTCCAGTTTGAATGACGATTTACATTCATGAAAATTTCAGTGGGAATACCTGAGCCCACTGACGACATATACTAACCACTTCCCCAGGTAATTGTCTCATGGGCTCAGCCCTTTGTTGTCACGATTTTTCTACTTTTAGGTAATGGGTACTTTAATATTTTACGTTTGTGCTTGCTTTGACCTTTACTGCTAATGTTTCGTCAAGTTCTACTTTTTTTGTAAATGTGTCGCTGTCTTTGCACTTGTCTTTTGTCTTCTACTAAAGTTGCCGTAAGCGTACTTACATTTGCGAAAATGAAATAGCATAAAATCGATTTGGCACACCGGCATACATATACAGTTTCCAGAAGAAAGTTAAATGAGGTAAATTACTTTTTTCTTTCTAATTCTCTCACTTTCTGGTTGATTTTCAGTCAGTGAAACACAAACGTCAGGTTAACCTACACTGTAATCTCCAGCACTCATTACAGTAAGACACTGCAGTCGTTTATTCACAGTAATTAACTGTAAATAGTGAACAGCAGCTCAATTTTACTTTGTGCTGATTGCATCAATCATTTGACAGTATTTTATTGGTATATTTGGCGCGAACCTCGCACTAAGTCTTCACACTGCACCGGTACCATACCGGCGCTCCATGAAATTACACTCAACAACGTTATAAATGCATGGCACACTACAAAGCTGAGACGGCGCGTGATATATGCTGTACATACTTACATTCGTGCGCAGATCACCCTCAAGGGCAGTGGCAGACATCAATTAATCATAATTTTCAGCATTCCATTGTATCAAATTCGTTCTAGAAATACGGTTTGCTAAATACTGACTGATATTTTGTTGACTTAATGGTATGATACTAGTGTAGCCTACCTTGTCAACGTTGTATAGTTTTATTTCGGAAACTAACAAACTTTTGTCAGGCCTAACGCCAACGGTTAGGCCTTGCGTACGGTACTTCATTGCTTATATTATTAGGCTCTAACCATTACTAACGTTATACGTAGTCTGATGTAGCAGGATCGATACTGTAGCTACAATTCTAACACTCGTACCTTGTAATGCCTTTCAAGGTAGCCTAAGTAAGCTCATTCTGCTGCTTTACCACTACAAGCCTAACACAGTTAACTTAGCCTATTTAGTGTGCAACGGACGCCAGTGTTGTATCATTCACTAGACCGTAACAGTTCCCAGGCTAGCCTAGTCCTAATACTAACAGGTGGCCTAGGGTAGGTAGCGTGCAACGATAACTACCATCCGGTCTAGCCTTCGCCATAGTCAACCGTGGATTCTAAAAAGTAACTCATATCAATGTAGGCCTAGCCCGGGTAAGGTCTAACTTAGGACTAGGCCTACTTAGGCTGAGTTAGGCCAAGAGGCTAAAGTAGCCTTCTGCCTACGTGGCCTTGGTACAAGAGGAATTTTTAAAAGCTTGTCTGTAACCTAACGTTAAGCCTACTTTAGGCTATGTGGACTTCTGTTTACACTGTAACAGGAGACCAAGCCTTAGACGAAAACATTTTCAACTGGATTCAGCATCTTTGAAATTCACTGTTATCTTGAACAGTGCTGTAGGCCTAGACAAGTTTGCTCGTCTTTGCCATTATTGTTCTGAATCGTTGAAAGCATTTGTAACACATGCTAAAGCTCCTCAAAGCTTGCTGTTCAGACAAAACCACTTGGTGATTCATTGGTTAAATGCCCAATTTGCTCACAATCTCTGGTGTGTTAAACTTTATAGGACATTTGAAGTTACCCATTCAAGAAAAGATGGAAATTCAGTGTCCCTTCAGAACCTGCACGATGAAGTTTCAGGTGAAATCTACTTTTTCATCACACTTATCACGAAATCACCCAGACTGGTCATCGTTACCCATATCAAATTCAGTAAATCCAAAGTAAAACAGTAGCCACACCCGCATATATAGTGACTTCTCCCATAATTCTGATGTTGAAATAGGCCTAAATGATAACCTCTATGCTATGAATGCTATGAATCTGAAGGGGATCGTCACAAGATGTGCTGCACAAAATAACCCCCAATTCTAAATGGTTGTCACTGACATCCAAACTTTTGCTGAATTTATGCAGTTGAAATAACAACTTCTTGGTTCTGATGGTCAGAAACCGTACTGATCATTTGTAGTACCTGGATCACTCGTAGGGTTTGGAATTGCAAAGAAATATCTTTTCCAAGAGGCTTCTAATGCCTTACTTGAACACCAGCATACATAGCACCATTTGCAAAGCACATCTGTAAAGTGTAGTATTTGGTCAGTACTTCTACTAAAAGCTGCTTACTCATAATGATTTGTCCATAAATTGCAGAGTGTGATCATAACAGGAAGTGTGCTTACTCTCACTTGCTGAATACAATACAACACCTCATAATTATTCTGTATCTATGACATTGAAATTACCTGCTTACATACATTGTACTTTCAAGAGATCTGTTCAAATCGGGTTATTGAGATGTTGTCAAATAGTTTTATTTGGTGTTAATTTCAGTGTCCACACACTGCCACGGGGTCAGATATCATGTTTTCCGTTCAACAGTACTGTAAGTTTACCAGTCGTCGACCTCGTGGTTGTGTTGATACCTCAAACCACGCTGAAGGCTGAGGGACATGGGATTGATGAGTCGTTGACCAATCAGAGTGCATAATCCATACTTCAGTGCCACCCACAATTAACTGTACGCAATAAACCTGAACTGCCTGGAACAAAAAAAGGGTGAAATAATTGTACAGCAGAAAACACAAGCAAATGAAACCCGAGAGACTAAAAAAACCAAACACTTGGACAGATACTGCTGTAACATGGATAAGAATCATTTTTACTTCTTTGGACCCTATGGTCATGGATGGTGAATTACAATATCAGCAAAATATTTGAGGTACAGGTGCATGCATGCATTGTTCGATGTTAATGCTTAAGTACTAAAATACCTTTAAATTAGCAAATGGAGAATTGCAATGTCCTTGATACTGCATTGTACATAAGAACACGGCAACAAAATTTATACAAGCCACTACACTGAAGGTAGCCCTTACTACCGTAGATATATACAATGCAGAGTAGCATGGTAGCTGCTAGCTCAGCGTGCATGTAAGTAACACACAGTAAACACACCTGCCGATTAGGTACAGTACAACACCTCTGACGGTAGGCTACTGTGGCCCAGAAAATCTGTAATTTTTTGGGGCAGTCTTTTTCTGTTGAAGTAATAAACATACAACAGTCTGATGAGACTGAATGGACGTAGGAGGTATTGTTTCCCTTTGAATGCTGGAGAAAGGCCCATGAAGTCTCCAAAACAGCCTTTGTAAGGCAAACACTTTTGAAATCGTCATGTTCGGTCACCCACTAATAAAAGATCGATCGTGGACTTTGTTCAGGTTTCGGGCCATTAACTGGTTTTCATATCAGATTTAGACAAGTTTTACCATTTAATTTTCCACTGAGCATCTTTTGAGTGACCCCGTCTTCTATAATTACCCCCAGGTATGGCCATACCCCTTAATTAGCTTACCACTTAATTGGCGATAGCTGCGGTACCTATCCATGAATTACAAATTACGGGTGTAGCCTTTAAGGCCTGTCCATGAAAACAGAGCTAGTCCCTGCTTAGATTTTCATGGTTAGGTAATTAGAGAAGCATGGTGTATTGTAATATAGCAGTACACACTTTACATGACAATGGAATACAGTGTAGCCAGAAGCCTGCAAAGCTTAAAATTCACGGCTTAGAAATGTATACTGTAGTGAGTAACTGCCTAGGAACTATCGACAGTGTGTACAACTTCCTTAACACTCCAAAGCGCCAATCCGTTTTTTCTAAATCTGTGGAGGACAGAGCCCAGGGTGCGAGTAAAACTCGACTGCAGCAAATGTGCCCTACTGGATGGACTGAAAGGCACGATGGCAGCTGTCGTTTTTTTTTTCCCGTGGTCCCGTGTCCCGTGGTGGACACATTGCAAAAAATTTCAGAATGGCAAGATAGAGCATCGGCAGCTGGTGCAAATCAACTTCTTTGTGCCATCAATAAACCAGAATTCATCATCACGGTGCAGGTAATCGCAAAAGTGTTTTCAGTCAGTCTTCCACTATGCCGGTTTCTACAAAAGGTAGATTCAGACCTTGCTGAAGCAATGAGCTACGCTGCAAGTGTGGAAGACATATTAAAAACGATGAGGCTCGATGCAGTTGATGCATTTCATGCCCTGTATTCTTCTGCTGAAAAGACATGTAGAGAACTAGAAGTTGCCGTGTCTATGCCCACGAACAGCAGGAAGACAAACCGATATGTGTAACGCGAGGACCAGCACCCCAGAGGAGTACTACCGTTTGTGGATCACTTTCTGTGTCAGCTACAAGACACAGCTCACTCACAAAGACCTCTTAGGCGGTTTTTGTGCCTCATTCCAGACGGTACCTCCCCAAAGCCTAGTGTTGTACAGCAACATCAAATGGAGCAACTCCTTGATCATTATGAACACGATTTGGACTGATAAATTAACTGCGCTGGGAGAGTTAGAACTCTGGTACCGACGAGTAGCTTCTATGGAATCCAGTCCAAAGACGGCCTTAGATGCCCTGATGGTGTATGACACTGATGTCTTTCCCACCGTTGGAAGACTGATCAAAATAATATAGAAGGTGGGTGGAGGGGGTTTATTGGTCATTGGCCAACAAATACCAAAAACCTTCTTGACAGTTCCATCTTTATAACACATTCATGTACTTATACGCCCAGTGCTTGATCTTGAAAAAGGATACAGGCTTTCTCGTTGGGATTCTCCTGTCCCACATCCGTGGTATAACCAGTGGCCTCTCAATCAGTCAATCCTAAATGCTGAACTTTTTAATAAGGTTCAAGTTGAAACGTTGAATGTAAATTATTAAGTGTTATCAGTATGCTTCCAGTTAAAGACCTGTGAATATAATGTGGAGAATAACTGAAAATGTTAACAGGTCTTTCTCGACGCTGAGAAGATTAAAAACTTACCTGCGGAACACCACGAGACAGGAAAGATTAAACGGGTTAGCTCTTCTATAAATTCACAGAGAAATACCTGTGACCGCAGAAGAGATTGCAATTTCGATTGTAAAAATCCTCATAGAAGTAAGAAAATTAATTATTATTTTAAATATCCCCTTTCACGTTGGGGTTTCTGCATCTTTTGTTGCCATGCACCATAAGCAACAATGTCGTCCTGCCAAGTGTAAAGAGTGTGTTCTTTGAATTAAGTTTCAACACCAACTGAAGCAATATTGAGATTTAATCACAAGACAAAGCTGATTGACAGACAAGTTATACTGTACCACTCCTAATTTTGCAGTTTACTGCCTAAAATCACAGCTGAGTGCAGTTCAATGTTTCAGTGACACTGCATGTGATTGGTCGTACATAGTATTCTTCATTGATCTGATTTGATCTTTTTTTATGATTGGTTTTCATATCCTCATGTCTTTCAGAAATGTATCTATTGCAAATTGTGGCATGAGCAGATTCTTTTTCTGTGAAATTCTCTCATGCTGGTTTGATTATGGATCAAGGTCTGAAGCAAGATCTGCCTGTGATGATTTACATTGTATCCATACCCTTGCCATATGTCTGTTTATGAATGAATTATGTGCGATTAAATTGCATTTTTGCCTTTCTTTTTTTTTCTTATGTGGTGCAGGAAGTGTCCAGATTAATCTCAGAACAGGTACCCCAAACAAAAGTACTTAATACTGTAGAAAATGCTGCAGAGGTGCTGAAGGGTTTTGCCACCAAAGTAAAGGAACTGGAGGAAGGAGGGAAAGTTCAAGTGACTGCCCTGATTAGTGAATCTGGCTGTTCGTCTACAGAGACGGTAGATGACATGAAGACCTCCCAAAGCACACAAGTGATGATGGAACCCGTCAGGAAGCACCACCGGTCAAAGGGTGTTATGGTCAAGAGTGTGTACTGGGGAACCAATAAAGGTAAGAGTGAATCCATAGCTCTTTGCACAGTACTTTGTTTTGTACACCATGATAACTACATACGGTATTTGCAGCAAAAATTTCCGCAAACTGTTTCCTTTGTCGTACTGTACCCTCTACTCTAACCATATTAGATAACTATGATAGTTTGTTAGCTTTTCTAGTTGCAACAAAATAGTGATTAGCAAACTCATCCATTATGCATTGAAGTAAAATGTATTTCATGAACAGGTACACAAACTAGAAAATGTCAAGTAGAACAAACCAAGGATGCATGGGTACAGACTGTCGGCCACGATATGGAAGTTACTGCAGCCCCAGTTGTTGCAACAGAGGAAGGTGGAGGCGAAGAGTTGGAAGAAGATGAAGAGGAGATGGTGGACGAATCAAAAGATCCAGATTATCAACCTTCAGAGAGAGATGGAGACCTGGATATTACAAAGTCACAGTTCATGCCAGATATGTAAGATTGCCATCCAGGGTGGATTGTAAACATATAAGTTTGTCGCTAGAACTTTCATTAAACAATGCATTGGCCTTTTCCCCATCTTGCACACCATCTCATGTACATACAGTAGCGCACTTGTCATTAACCTTGTAAAGGTGGTATCTCAACACCAGTAACAATAACGGATATTGCACTTGGCAGATGGACAAACAGTGTGAAGATGATCGCAACATGAGGTTAATTGTCATTTGTTGTCACCAGAGGACAGATTGTAACATAATACATTATGACCGATATCATTGAGGGATCTGTTCATTAGCAGTGAGATGGAATCCTTTTGAGTAAATTTCTACCATTTTTGGTAGAGTTCAAAGAGCATTTTGGGTTGTCATTGGTGAAATATCCAAAAGTATATAGTCTCACTAGCTAACTCTAGGTAGCAATACTGTACCCAAACAGCAACCATTAAGCCAATGAAACAGTCATGAACTGCATTGCATGACTAAGCGAAGTAGCTCTTTGGCTACTGGCTACTATGTAAAAGCTGCACCTTAACTGAGTTACACAAATGGTAGCAAAAAAAATCATTTTATGTCTTTTTGTTTTCACGTGACAGTGTTGATGAACCTACCCCTCCACACATAGAGCAAAAGTACATCGTGTTTGAGTCATGTCTGATGAGTTTGTTTACACTCTGTCCCAATTGCCATGGAGAGGCTGCAGGGAATGTAACCCACATCAAAGGAAGTTTGGTAGTTGGTTGCCATTTCTGCCAAGAAAAGCCGACACCCTGTGGGCTTAGTCAGAGGTGGTATAGCCAACCCTACATGGGCAATGTACCTGCAGGGAACATTCTTTTGTCAGGGTCCATTCTGTTTAGTGGAGCATCACCAAAGAAGGTCATCCACGTTTTGGAAGGGATCAAGCTTGCTTCCATTTCTTATCAAACTTTCATGCTTCACCAACGAATCTACCTTCAACCTGCCATAGTGAACATTTGGGAGAGGAAACAGCTTCAGATGGTCGATCAGTTGAAGGAAGAGGGGGACAAGCTTGTTGTCGGTGGTGACGCCAGAAATGACAGTCCTGGGCACACAGCAAAGTTTGGCTCATATACATTCCTTGAGCAGAGGATTAACAAGGTCATACATGTGGAACTTGTGCAGGTAATTAAAACTGCTATGTTCACACAATCTACTTTTGCCTCATTTGCTTTATTCTCTGCTTTGAATTTGACTTAGGTTCCTCTCAACAGTTTGATAAATAATGTTTTTGGACTCTCCAAATACCTTGAAGGTCACATTTGTGCCCATTGTGGTCTGCAAATGGTCCACCAGTCATCACTTTTCGATACACATAGTAAGGGTGTTTTTATCAATATATGCACAGAACGTCTCCCTTTATGCATGTACAATAAACTGCACATTTCCCAAAATCTCCAACATTGATTTCTGAAGCGGTAACACAAGCTGGCATTTACTAACGATCATCACTCTCTGCTGTATGTCCTGATTTTATGCTTACTCCAATTGCCGCAACCACCACAAGTTATACCATTAGTCTCATTGAATCAATGTTAACATGTGTGTTGTGTTTGATTGTGGCTAATCACATAGCAAAACCTTTACACTATTTGGTAAATCTTCAATGAATGTTGGTTTTTAATGATTTTCTTCTGTTTAGAAAAATGAGGTTGCAAACAGCTACCAGATGGAGTTGGAAGCTCTGAAGAGAGGAATCAATAGGCTGAGGACACTAGAGCTTGATATCGGCACAATCATCACCGATAGGCATACACAAGTCACTGCCTGGATCAGAGCTGAATTAACAAAGAAGGCATCAAACATGTTGATGTATGGCATATATCCAAAGGTACCTCATTTTCCCAAATGATTTTCTCACCCTCAGTTTGTGTATGTATGGAGTGTATTAGTGTAACTGCTTTTGTTTTATTTATGAAATGTTTGTACACCTGATTTTGTTCTCTGAGCATTTTTTTTGCAATCATTTATGTATGATTTCTCAATTGCTAACTTACAATAAAATATAGATCAAATTGTAATCTCTTAATTTTTTTTTCATTTCAAATATTGTAGGGGCAGTTTCTAAGTGTTTCTAAAGTACCTCTATGCACTTTGGTTACTTTTCAACCCCAGGCTTGAAGAAGAAATTAAGAGCAGCCGGTGCAAAGAAAGATTGCAACATCATCAATGAGTGGACAAAAAGCATCACCAACCATATCTATTGGTGTGCAAGTTCCACCCCAGATGGAAATGGAGATGTCATGGCAGCAAAATGGACATCAGTTGTTAATCACATACTGAACATTCATGACCACGAGAATCATCTATTCCCAGCTTGTGCTCACCCTCCACTTGGAGCAGAAGGCAGATTGAAGGCTTGGGTTCCAAGGGGTAAGTGAAATAGCAATAACTCTAGCTGTCTGTTGAAATATGTGGGGCATCCCGCACCTTTACCATTTCAAACTATTTCAGCTTGTCTGCACTTTCCACACAGTTTGGCATTGCGCTTAACCATACACATCCACACATCAGTTGACCTTCCCAACCCCTGCACTTTTGCATCTCCTTCTTTCCTGTACTAACAAAAAATATTTCCAATTATAAAATTCCATTGCATATAACATTTCAAAGAAAATTTTTGTACCATTTAGAAGGAACAGATCATTGCAGAAACTGCCAGTTATAATTACATGCCAATGCAAGTTTCTGTCTTTGGTCTTTCAACAATTTTAGAATGTAAGGCTCCAGAGGAATTGATAAGAATTCTTCAGTCACCCACCCTAATACGAGGTGTGAAGATGATGTCACCACTTCACCAGACGTCTTCTGTGGAGAATTACCACAGCATCATCAACCAGTTTGCTCCAAAGATGTTGGCTTTTTCATATCAGAGTATGCTGTGTAGGTTTCAGATTGTAAAGTGTATGCATTTTAAACTACCCCCACCACAACCTCTAATCCTTAATCCAAGAAGTTGTATCCATTATGTGTTTTGGCAGATCATTTGCTGCAATTGTTCGAGTGGCAAGTAAATTATTAACACAATCACGGTGGTAATATGTGTCATAATAAGGGCTATGATCACTTTATATGATGGATGATTTTCTTGTGGCCACCCCCAGCCTCTGTGAGACAGTTTACACTATGCAGTCGCCAATGTCAACACCCTAAAAAAGTAACAAAAAATAGGGAAAAAAAATGAACAAATACGAAATTGTTTTGGCTTGAATTGTGTCTGGGGAATTGTGTACTGACATGTATCTGTTATTGCATTTATGTTCATGTTTTTATTTTTATCCTGCCAGGCTCTAGCAGCATTGTATTACAATGAGAATGCTGGAAGGGAGCAGAAGAGGGACGAAGATGGCAGACTTAAGTGGAAGACAAGTTTCCCCAGAAGCAAAGGAGGTGACTATGTACTGCAGAAGATTCTTGATAACCCAACTCGAGGTAAGGTTGCTTGACAGGGACACTTCAAACAATTTCAATTTTAAATACATTTTTTTTACAATGCATTTAAGTTGATTGTTGCAGTTAGTACTGTCTTAAGCTCCATAACTTGCTGCTGCTGCTGTTATCAGGTTCTTGGATCAGCTCATTTCAAAGTTTGTGAGGTGCAGTGGCAAACAGTTCTTGATTGGCCTGACAAATTCTTTTGTAAAGAGTGGTCATTAGTGGTGAGCTAAGTGATTACTGTATAAAAATTTCCAACGCTTACAAAGTGACCAGACAACTCTGATCTGACAGATCTGTGATGTTTCACATCTATAATCATCAAAGTTGTTAACATATCAATTTAACTGTTTGTGATGAGGGAAATCATAGTTAGCTATATCAAATGTTTTTGTTTCTGTTAGAGGTGTCTCTGGATTATATCCAACTGCATTTTACAATTACCAAATATCATACTCTTCTGTTCATTTTCTTATTTTCACAGAATGTCAATGATCTACTCACTGAGCTGACTAGATTGGTTATTCAAGGACAGAAGAAGGAAAGAGAGAACATTCAAGTGTTGATGAATGCACCATCACCTTTAGCTCATTCTATTACCCATCCAACAATAGATGAAGCTGTTTAAAGACAACAAACAAGATTTGCCATTGCATAATTGGTGTGAAAGAATTTTATTTTAGCTTGTAGCATCTCCATTCAGTTCGATGTTTTTTTCTTCCAATTTTTTATTGGTAGAAGGCTGCTAGCAGGGTGTAAAAAGGAATAATCAGTTCATATAAGGATCATTGCAGTTCATAGTTCTTTAGGAGTTTTGACCCATTTTTTTTTACTGAGGTTGTTAAGATGTCGAGTTTTACAAGTGTTACAAAACTGCACCACAGTTGATAGGAGTGTGCATGAGAGGTCAACTCTGTGAGGTGTTTAGACCAAATGAGATTGAGTTAAAGGGAATTGTTTATGATTGTGTTTTTTTATTTCAATGCTGTGGCTGCTAACTGAACTTTGCCTTGTGAGGAAAGGCATGGACTGTAAACGCAAATAAAAAGACTATGACAAGTTTATATACTACATGTGATTTCATTGTATTCTATGCCTTTTTCCTTTGGAAGTTGACAGGGTGATATGGATGAAGCTTCATGAATTTGGTAGAATATATATTATATTCCTCATTTCGCTCCTCTCTTTATACACCTTCCCGAGAAGGGTGGTGCGAAATGGTCAGCCCTATTCTCACCAAATAGAAAAAGTCAATTAGCCTATGCAATGAATGTTATTTCAAAACATGGGAAACTACTCTAAAAGTGCAAAGCGAAATCCTCTTCTCTCTTGTCCGTGTTGAGGAGGATAGGCCTGAACGATTGTGCGCACAACACATGAAGGTAGGGGAATTCGGTTGTTGCGTCCTAGGATCTCCCATATCCATCTGACAACCTGGCGATAGGCAGTGTATCGAAAGCGACTGGAAAAGATAAATGGAAACAAAGCAGGTTTGGTTTGTTATTCCTATAATCTTTTTGAGTGTGAATTTGCTTCAATAATGTAAAATTGTATTAACTTGGTTTCTGAAGTTCCCAGCATATTATTGCACACAAAGTAACCAGAGAGTGGGTAGAGGCAGGATTAATCATTTGAAAGGGAATCATTCATATTTTCATATTATATTTTGGATTGATAGCATTCCTTACCCATGCTCATCTTGTGGGATTTGTCTCCTTTCTCTGGTACTGTAGCCAATGTAAGTCACTTTTAATACAAAAGGGCACAGCACAACTCGGTGGTAGGCTTTCATGCTGTGTTAGACATGTATCTGGGTTGTCGGTCTGTTCCATGATGTCCACAATTTGCTGGTACTCCCGACAACAAATGCTCTCCTCCACGGTTGGCATCAGAATACAGTTATGACACTGGCACCTGTATTAAAAATGGAAAAATATGTGTAATGTTGGATGGGTGGTACATGATACCCACAAATACCTTCCCCTACTGGGCACTTGTTACAGTGAGCTAATGAGGGGGGAGGGTATGAAACCATAATACAATTTATACGTGTTTTAATTTTTCAATGGGGACATGTGTGGATGATAGATCTTGAGAGGGGGATAGGAGAGGCTTTTCCTCTCTTTAGCTGCAATGCTGCCTTTGCTTCAAACCCCAGAAAATAATGGGGGTGAGGTTTTGACATTTAGAAGTTAGTTACTGAACTGGAGAAAAGATTGTAGATATAAGTGACATTTCTTCACCATGGGAAAAGGTATGGGACAGGTTTAATTGCGGTATTTTACATAGAAATGTTTGACGTCCAGATGGGGGGGGGGCTTTGTCCAATTTTGGAACATTTGATTACACATAAATTGCTCTTCCCTCACAGATACAACTATACAATACCCAGCCAAGAAATAAGTTCCACGGTGTGGCCGTCTATTAGCCAGTGTAGTCACTCGATGGAACACTTTTTCTTTCACAATTTCATGACACTGAGATATGTATGCAACGAAAGTGCCACTGTTTAGTCGGAGGAGTTGGCGTAGCCACTCCGGTTGAATGTTTTGGATTTGTTGGAGAATTGTGGCAAATGTTCTCAACGTTATGAAGCTGCAATAAGTAGGGAGGGGTCATTCTCAAAATAATTTGATAATTTAATAATAAAACAAAGCCACGTTCCTAGTACCGTTTGGATGTTGAAAATTTTTAAAATTATGGCAAATATTCTCAACATTAAACGGTGATAAAACAAACGAAGAAAAAGCAACGTAAGGGGTTTCCAAATAGCAAGGTTGTTTATTTATATGCAGTTTCCTTGGTTACAACTCTTGTATTGGCTCCTCTGGTGTGCTTAAAACCGTATACACTGACACTACATCACCAGGGCCCTTGTTTCAACGACCTTCACCTAGACCTGACCTGACCTTCACATAGATTTGCAGAATTAATTCTGAGATAACGGCGCATAAAAAGCAGTACTGCTTTGCTGCAACATTTGGTTAAATGAAGATTTTACAGTTTAAGAAAACATTGTTTTGAAAACGAAGCAGTCTAGAACTCGGAGACGGTCCTGGTTGGCAGGGTTGGCTTCAGCTGGTTCTTCTCTTTGGTGAGCCCCTTCCGCGGCATTAGGCTCAAACATGTAAGGGTTTACCCCCATTCTGGGTACATCGGCTTCTTCCTCGGCTACGTCAATATCATTTTCTGAATCATTGTCTGAAGATGATGATGAATCTTTGAAGGGCGAATCCACACATTCCAATTCAACGTAGCCCTCAGCAGGCTCTGCTTCTACCGAAGGGTCTGTTACGTTGGAGGCCATTCTAGATCCAAATGATACTCGATGACCGTCAGCGATTTGTCAGATTAGGCTACTATCATACACAGTACTGTATTGTGTGCAACTTGCCAACCACGATAGGCTACCAAGCGAGATAATCAAAACATATACTTGGTAAAAGGTACGGAGGTATTGTCAATTGACCAGTTGTGGTTGTGAATAAACGTTACTTCATTCTTGTTTACTCTGTGGCTTTCCTATAGGGACCGAGAAAGTTTATTCGCTTGATGCGGATTGAAATTGTTTTGCGTAGTTTTTCGGATGGTTAACGTTGAGCTAATTACAGGATTATTGGTAAGTAGACTCTTCAGTGGGGTATGACTCCCCGTAAAACTGCTACTCGGACTAGGCCTACTATATGACAAGGCCACCATGACCTTGTGAATCAATGGCCGAAGCTGTAATCGATTACCGAAAATATGTTTCTCAAGTAGGTTTGTTCATTCTGATTTAATATGAAGGTCATGTAGCGTAGCTAGTAAATTTCATCGTCGTTGCACATCACTCGATAAAACCTAGCCCGTAAGGGAAAATGTAAAGCTAGAATTTGTGAAAGTTATCACTAATCATGGCTAAACACGTTACGGAATTCACGAAAGAAGAAATGAGGTTTGATTGAAGTTTAGACTAGACCATGCAAAGGGTTGATACACAAAGAGCAGTGTCACGATGTTAACATGACTACAATCGCAGAGCTAATAAAACGTATACTACGTTTATTAGCTGAACAGCCCGCCGTGTGGATGGAGTGCACTGCATGCTCTTCCGAGTCGAGTCACTCCTCGCTGTGACGTCACTCACTGACCTGTGTACTGTTCAAGGACAAAGCGGTGTTTGCAAATTCCCAAATTTCGAATATTTCGGAAGAAGGAAACTGATGGGTTTATTCCCTTCGTAAAGGACTTTGCGGTGAGCGATTTAAAAAAATGAAAAAGTATGTTGTTTAGTGACACTTAGACCGCAGTCTGACTAAAAATGAGGGGTTTTAGCTATGGTTATTATAGTTCATCTTTAAGCAAGGTAAGGCTGTGAACAAAAAATATACAAGTGATATGTCCAATACAGTTCACCATTATTCAGAGATTTGAGTAAATTCAGTTAATTGAAATATATCCTGAAACATACTGCAGGTTTAACAGTGGGGATCATCGTGCGTAAATCATCTCATGGATATGATACTACTGACCAGATTGTGTGAGGAATATTAAGCAGCATGTAAAATATATGGAAAATATAAATTGCAATTTTATGAATCACATCAAATTTGCTACCTGTTAAGTGGGTTCATTTGCTGGATAATCCAACCCATAGTGTTTTCTTGATGCTGATCCCATTACTCTTCATCCTTGTGAAGCATTGGCAACCTTGCCTCTTTTATATTTCCGTCATCAACGTTACTTTGTTGCCCACTCAAGGACCGTTCACTCTCTATTGAGTATCCCATGCTGCTTCAACCAACTGTAAGGAAATAACATGAAGCACAAGGAAGTAAGTAGTTACCTTTTGAGTTTCCGTGCTTTCTTCCATGAGGAAAAAATTTCTGCTTTTGCAGTGAGAAAGAGTCCCTTTGTTGCTTGAAGCTGTGCCCTTGTTATCAGCTGCAATTCGTTTTCAAGCTGGGTCGATGTGCAGTCTTTACCCACAAGCACTCTGGTTTCACAGTTGATGGAGAGCCTGGTCACTTTCCTTCCTGGGCTTAGGAATGTGAACTACCAGGATAGCCTGTGAATAGGTCATAAAAGAGATGGTAAATTTGGAGAAAAATCAGTGAAGCATGTGCAATATACATTGACGTTGGAGAGTTGGTAGTTTGTCAGAATGACGATTTTTTCATTCCAACATTCATTATGGTGTTATTACCTGTCCTGTAGTTTTGACAGATGCAGTCATTTCATCTGTTGATTGCAACAGCTTGGTCTTTACGATATGTGACCCAATATCCTCCATTATCGGTGTCAATGGCATATCTGAGGGTGCTATAGCAAGTTTTCGGGCCCATTGTCGTGACATACATGCGATCCCACATCTCGAAGTGCCCTTGCACAAAGTGCATATGATTGATATTAGCCCCTTCAGTCACGAACGTACATGTTATGAGGGAAAAATTATTGTTTGTGTTCACTGTAACCTTTTGAGGTAAATATATGCAACAATGCATGTTTTATGAAATTACCTCATCAATTATACAAATTAGGGCCTGTGTACAATTATACACACTGTGCCTAGGTGATGATAAAATTAGATGTGTGGGACTGCATGAGCTGGGATTAACCAAAAACGTTCATTAAAACTTAACATGGTCCTTTACTGTCTAACATGTCTCAAAGTTGACTCTTATTTAGTATGAAAGTCAAAGAAACAGTTTTTGTCCTTAGTAAGACAAAGGAAGACCCCACACTTTACATATTTGACTCTGCTAAGTCCTTTGTAACCTTCCATTTTGCAGCACTGTCCAAGATCTTTAATACATGCTGGGAAGTGTCTGTAACCGTCATACCGCATATCAGATGAAGAGCAGCTGAACGGCCTGCATCTTTTGTTAGAATGACCTGCTTCATTTTCTGGGGACTGAGGGGGTGGAGACAAGCTGGACCTTGGCCTGCCTACTGGTCTGGAATCTGCATCCAAATGTGCTGTTAGGAGGACATCTGCAACTAAATATCGAAATCCTAACAGATCAAGGATAGGAGCTTTTGGGGTGCCATTTGCGCGCTCAATATCCCTATACTCAAGCCAGGAGTTAGCCAAAGTAAGATCAATGAAGTGAAAATCACTCGAACAGGCCCCTCGAAAATGTTATCATTGTACACCTGTACACACTTTGGCCTATCAACCATGATGTGCTCTTTAGCAGATTCACTCCAACGTTGAACCTGGTCTTTCTCTTCAACACCAACAAAGCTTGATGCTCGGGTTACCGCTCCATTGTCCATCAAACGGACCACACATATATCACACCCGAAACTTTACTGTCTATAGCGACACGTCCCTCTTTTTTAAGTTCTTTCTCCGCTTTAAGTGTGCAACCGATCAGCCGATTGCCTTTAATAACACCAAGGGAGTGTATTCCCCCTTTTTTAAGTTCCCTGATGAGCGGCATGCCCGTAAAGTAGTTATCAAAACAAACTTTGTAATTCCGTTGGTTTGGTAAACTGTCTGCTAGTCTTAAAACAACCGATGCACCCAGCCCCAGATGCTTTGTTTCTTCCGGAATTCCAGTCCCTTTTCCCTGATAGAACTCGAAATCCAGTGCCCTTCTCGATTTACCACAGATAACAAAATTCTTGACCCCAACTGGATTAGGCTTGTTCTTGAACTGCTTGGCGAGAACTCTCCCTGTGAATGGCACCATTTGCTTATCTACTGCGCTGTACTCCTCACGGGGAAGCTCAAGGCAGCGACATCGGACTGTATCTAAAACAGGTTGTACCTTCCAGAATTTGTTCTGGTTACCAGCGTCAGGTTCTCGAGCAGAATTTATGTGAAGATTTGTGCGGAGCTGAAAGTACCTGTTCACAGGTATTGCATTAGCGATCCTGTCCACCCTAGTTGATCTTTGCCAAAACATCCGAATCCGGGGAAAGCAACAGTTTGCCATGATGATTGATGCACCAAAGAACTTTCTCATCTGACATTCATTAGTGCCTAAGGGTCTACCCTTGGTCATCATAGTAAATGTTTGTCTGTTTCGCAGGAAGTTACCATTCCAGGCTGTACTTCCAGCTTCGAAAGCTTTTCTCCGTGAAGTATACCATTTTATCTCAGTCTTTTGTTTTGTTATTTCTCTTTGTTCTCTTTCTGCTGATGAGCTGGGGCTTGGTTCATTTTCCTCATCATTTGAATCACTGTTATCATTTGAATCACTGGAGTAGTCTTGACTATCATCATAATTGAGTCAGACAAGTCGATATCTGAGTCAACTAAGAGTTGTAAAGCTTCCTCTGCAGTGAATCTACGCCTTTTCCCTGAAAAAGTTGGGAGTAATACTTAATTAAGACTTTAAGAAAAACTTGAGGAAGGCCTACTCCTCCTTAGAACAATACTTGTAGGGCGTGGTTACCCGGGGTATCCACAAATTCATGAAGGATAAATGTATTCATTCATGTTTCAGACGGACTTGTTCAGGCCCCCCCCCCTTCATATATGTGCTAAGCTCCCCCTCGCCAGGATGTTTTTTTTAATTGGGATGGCCAAATGCAGGGTCTGATCTGTGGCCTAAGGGAGGGCCTCACATGCAACCTGGTACAATATTTAGCATCATTCACAGTCATTGTTTTGTTTCATTACAAAGGAAAAATATTTTTAGAATTCCATTGGGGTGCCCGCCCCCCCCTCGGCTATGTCAATACCAAAAAAATCAATTCTAGCTACACCCCTGCCATACTTTAGTCATTCTGGTACAGTTTGTGGGCGTGTAACTGTCCATCTTCCCCACACCCCCACAAACACTTTCTATGAACAAGACATTAGTCCTACATCTCCAAGAACAATGCACGATAGTTAAGTTACAGTTAAAGTCAGAGGTGAATGTCACACCCCTTCAAGTTTTTTCGTTGTTCAAGAAATGTAGGTTGGCAATTAAAGATGTGCAGACGTTGCAGGCACTTGCGGCCCGCAACACGTATGACCTAAAGTTCAGGTCGGATGCTGCCCGACGTTAGGGGGTATCTTGCCTTAATGGCATTGATGGACTCACTGTTACCCCATATGATCGCTCTGTGGTGGTAACAGTTTTGTACCTGAACTTTGAGGTCGATCAGGACCTGGTTGCGAGGGGTCTAGGTCAATACGGAACTGTCTCAGACATGCGGTTGGTCACCTATAGTGAAGGTGATTTGAAGGGCGTCCTGAACGGAAAGAGGCAGTTCCGTATGGCACTGAAGAGGGATATACCGTCCTTCCTCTTCATAGGGGGTTCCAAAGCCCACATACGTGCGGTCAAGAGGGGCACGAGGCCAAATTTTGTCCAATTAGACGTCGTGGAAAATGCCTACAACTTGGGCATGACAAGGCCGAGTGTCCTAACCAGGTGCGGTGTAACCTTTGTGGAGGGGAGGGACATGTGTCTGGGTCATGCCCGTCGTCATATTCTGCCCGTGCTAGTGCGGATGTTGGGCAGGCACAGGAGCCCTCGCAACCAGGACCAGGTCCAATGGAGAAACCGGGGTCCCCTTCACATGATGAGGTAGCACATCAAGTTTTAGAGGAATTTAAGGCTTCTAAACAATGTGATGACGGTACCACGGAGGCAGGCTATCCTTCACCCAGGGAGGCTGGACCATCGACAGTGGAGGATGACCTTCAGTTGTCTTCGGAATCTGATTCTGCCATGTCAGATGAGGAGCCTGCCTCAGAGTCTCCACCCAAAAACCCACCATCCGGAGAGTTGGTTTGATTTGTGTGAGGGGGCCTCACCCGAAGCAACTTTGAAAAGGTCGGGCTTCAAGCGATGTTTCAGATCAGGAGCCCATCTTTCTAGCCCATCGGCTTCAAACTTCGGCAATAAAAAGGTCAAGTCAGGAACAGATGGGTAACTCATTTCACACCCCACCATGTCAGGTCCCCTGTCCCTCGTGACCCTAAATGTTATGGCGTGAGGGACACTCGGAAGCGGTCTAGAATTTTTCAGTTTTGTAAAGCACTAGGAGTAGACTTCGCTTTCCTCCAGGAGACTCACATTGTAAATGAGGACGAAGTCTGCTCCTGGTCGTATGAATGGGGTGGGGGTTTGCATGCTTCTTTTGGTTCCACATCGTCGTGTGGCTCTATTTTTTTAGTTTCGCCAAGATGGGCTTCCCTGGTTGGAAAAGTTGATCGTGATCATGAAGGACGGTTGGTATGCATCACCATAAAACATCCTTGTGGGGGCTTCTGCCTGTGTAATATTTATGCACCCAACCGCCCTTCTGTCAGCAGGAGCTCTTTTACTACCCTACCCTGCCTTCCTTCGTCCCTGGCTGTGATGTCGGCATGTCGGTGTTGGACATGTTTATGAAAAATCAGGACATGGTAGACGTTTGGAGAGTGCAACATCCCGGCTTAGTCAGGTTCACTTGGCATCGCCCTGATGGCTCGGATGCCTCAAAGTTGGAGCGGGTGTACGCTCCACCTGCACTGTCTCCGAGTTGCTCTAAAATTGTGAGATGTCCGATTTCGGACCATCATGCGGTTACTGTCTCCTTTCAACCTCCAGTGTCATGGCCAGTAGGGAGGGGTTTCTGGAAAATGAACACGGATATCCTAATGGAGGATGAGTTTTCGAGTTCCTCTCGCTCTACTCAAGGGAGAGGAAAGGGAACTCCTCCGCACATCACGCAATCCAGCAGTTTCTTGACCAGAAACTACACGGGGCTCGTGTTCGTGCTCGTGTGCATTGCGTGGAGGCGGAGGAAAAACCCAACTATCAAGTTTTACCGGGACGTCACGAAGTATGCCATCGATCGGCGCGTAAGGGCAGTCCGTGACGTCCATGGCGTAGTACAGAAGGACCCTCTCGACATCGTAGAACTTGGTTCTCCCTTGACAGTCGACGAGCTCTGGAGGGCGGTGACGAAGATGAAAGCCGGTAGAGCCCCTGGGTCTGACGGTACTCCGGTGGAATTTTATAAACGCTTGTGGAGTACCGTTGGACCCGATCTGCGTCTCCGCCTCCCTTACTGGCTCACTGAGTCCTTCGCAGCGCACAGGTGTGATAACTTTGTTGCCAAAGTCAGGGGATCCCCTTGATCCGAAAAACAAGCGGCCAATCACCCTGTCGAACGTGGACTACAAGATCCTGGCAAAAGCCCTTTGCAACAGGCTGGGCACAGTTATGCCGGATCTTGTTGGGCCTTTTCAGACATGTGCCGTGCGGGGACGCAGTGTTCAGCAGAACCTCTGGTTGATGCGGGACTTAGTTGAATTTGTTATTGACCGTGACCTCCCATGTGCGCTTGTCTCCCTCGATCAGGAGAAGGCCTTTGACATGGTTGATCACGGTTTTCTCCTCAGGGTGTTGACCAAGTTTAATTTAAACCCAGCCTTTGTTAAGTGGGTTACGTTACTTTATAAGAATGTAAATGGTTGTGTTAATGTAAATGGTTTTTCATCAGACACCTTCCGAGTCCAGCTCTCCTCTCCTCTATGTATTGTTCAGTGAATCCTTTGTAAGAGCGTTTTAAGTAGACCCTTTGTTCCGACCGTTTAGCATACCCGGTGGAGCTGAGGTCAAGTGTCTGCAGTACGCTGATGACGTCGCTTGTGTAGTCTCCGACCTAGCTTCCTTCAGGGCCCTTTCTGACACGCTGGTTACCTTTCAAAGAGCAACAGGTGCCAGACTGAACCCAACAAAGGAGTTTGTCCACGTAGGTGGCGACATAGACAACTGCCTTTCGCGGCATCGTGGGAGGATGTCGCATAAAAAATTAATGGTGTTTGGTTATGGGTCGCCGGAAACCTGGAATGAGAAAGTGGACCTGGTGGAGGCTTCAGGGATCGCTACATTAGCCTGTTGGGGGAAGGTTACTGTTATCAATCGTTTCATTTACCCTCTCTTGTGCCCGGGTTGCCCCGGATGGTGTCCTGGCTCGACTTGAGAGGGCCGTGTTTGATTTTTTATGGTCATGGAAGACGGAGTTGGTCAAAAGAAGGGTTGTGTACCAGGACCTTCAGAGTGGGCCTTGTGCATTTTCCTTCCAAGCTCCGTTTTCTCCTGACCAAATGTGTTTATAATGCTGTTGACAGCAGCATTCCGTTTACGTATTTTGTTCGTTATTGGGGATGGCTTTCATTCCGCCGTTTTTTCCCCTCCCTGTTTAGCAACAGCGCTCCCCACAGCGATTTAGTGCGGGGGCCCTCTATCGGCTGGTTGGCCAGGTCCATCCCATCGGCTATGCTTCAGGGCCGGAAGTGTGGAGTGTAGTTCATAGCAGGTTACTTGACTTACGCCACAACAGGTCTCGCCGGCGTATCGCACACGTGGGAGAGTGTTCCAGAAGTGTTTTGGCAGTGTGACTTTGTGGCCCTTTTCTGGGAATGGTTTCAAGTCCTGACTGATCGCCTCATGTTTTGTATGGTCTGTCTCACACGTTGTGCAACACAAGGTTAGGTTGAGGGTTGAGTCGGTGTCGAAGTCGAGTTCCTCGTTTTCCGACATTTTCTGAGCGCCCAAATTTCTCCATGCTTATTAACAGCTAAGGACTTTACTCTTTGAAATTTCAGTGAATTCAGTCACTTTTCCTGTTTCACAGACACGAATGATATATTCTAATTTTTCGGTTTCGATGATAATCGTAAGCTTTGTAATCATGCATACGTGTGTGTGTATGTCCGTGACGCCATACCTTGGTATTTAGGTGTACCACCTTGAGAAGAATCCTAAGTTCATTTGGGGTCAACGGGGTCAGATTGTGAAAACCTTGAAAACACGATATCTCAAGAAGGGAAGCTCAATATGTCAAGTTAAAAATATTTCATATCTAACCCTTCAAAGACGGGGATGGAAGAATGGACCTCCCTCAAGTTGGGGTGGGTCGTTCGAACGCTCTGACCCCCTGGCTACGGGCCTGTAAAGTTCCACTCGTATTTATTACTTTGATCTCTCTCCACCTTTCTGTTTTTCTCTAAGCATGCCTTAAACATTGTGTACAGGAAAAAAATTAATTGACATTTACTTTTAACGCTTTAAAGATTACAGATTACATTACTTCGAAATCTAGTTAACGGCAACGAACCAAAACTTTATCCTCAAAAGTCTTTTGATGATGTCCGTGGCCATAGTACACCAGTTATGTTTTAGTTGACTGGGGTGATGAACCCTTCATCCAAAGTATTCGTTTATGCAATTAGTGTGAATGATAGGCCAAAGTTCAATACAAATGCTCTATGTCACCACCCAGAGTATTCAAAGCTTGGTATCGGTGTCCTGGACCTCGTCGACAAGGATTTATTGGGTCGGGACAGTTTCAGAGGGAGAAACTTTCGGACGTTGGCTGTTTTCTGGTGTCTCCAGTGCAGCTTCTTCATCCGAGTCTATGACAAAAACGAAAAGCAAAGGGTCCGTAACTTGGTTTACATCATACCGCAAACTACAGAACAGCTTCTCTAACCAAATCCACTGTTCTTCAGTTAAGTCTATGCCTTTCTTTGTTGGATAGATGTTAGAGTATGGCTCCTTACCTCGAATCAGATATCAGCTTGCTGAACAGCTATATTTAGTCCCTGTCTGGAAGTAAATCACTTCTTCTTTACGGTAAAATTCTCTAATGCAGATGTTGGGTTTGCCATTCAAAATTTCTACGTGGCGGTACCGATTGGCGTCGAGATGAAATATAACAGGTTTACTCGTTTTCTGATTTGAGACAGTTGGTGGTGGTGTGTCAGGACTTGGGTTGATGGGCCACCGAGATTGCTTCCGCTCATGAAGAGAACGGAGGACAGGATGGACTGTCACTAACTTGCATTTCTCTACAGGGTTCAATCCAAACGCGTTGTTATCCACCTCCTCGTTGACGGGCTCTTATTTTTAAGAGTGGAGGTCATCACTGGAAAGGCCATTGTTGGAACGTGTTAACGTTAGAGACGATACACTGTTTCCCTAAAAATTGGGTGAAACCAGGCTACCACCAAATCCTGGTGTAACCATGTTCCCTCAGTAGGGCAAACGTTTGTGTGTCCCAGAAAAAATCGGAGTAAGGATTCCTTGGGATCAAGGGAAACGCTTCCTACGTTTATGAGGGAAACTGATAGTAGATGGGGAACCTGTTTACTGGTGGTAGCAGAAGTGGCAACCAAGGAAGTGAAACCTGCAGGGAAACATGACACATTGGTGTAATACAACCCCTCGACAAAAAGATGCAGAGTTACCAGCAATAGACCAAGTGTCCCCCTGTACAGACTTCATGCCAAAACATGGTTTACCTAGTTATTTTCAGCGAATCATCACATAACTTTACACAGCATTATTTAAAACAACCTTTCTAAGTGATTAGACTCTCAACAACCTTAACATCAATGCTGGAGAATGCGATAGAGAAAGCTTCCAACAATAGAAAAAAAATTGCAGCAACTTCTTGCAAATTACATTTCTATATTACTAGACTCTAGATACATTTTACTCTAAAGCTGGAAATGTGCAATGAGTGATTTGGTTAAAGCATTGATTGATTGATTGAAGTGCTCAGATTCCACCCCCCCCAAAAAAAAACATGAAGAATTAACACTTTTCAAATGCATACTGCAAATTATGACAGGAAGAACTAACCGTTATAAGGCGTGCTCCTTTGCCAGTTTCACACTGAAAATGCAACAAATATGCTCTAAAAAGAAAAAGTTAAGTTATCAAAATTTATGAAAAAGGTAACTCCACGTGACTAGACTCTTAACAGCTTTCACATCAATGCTTACTTCAACACTTTTCAAATGAAGTTTCAGATGTGAACTAGCAGCTGAAATCACATGAGGACTATCAAAAAGGATAAGTTTTCTCTGCCACTGTGACAACACTTTGGGCTCTCTGGGTCTCCGATTACAGCAACGAACGGATTCAAATCGGCTGCTTCTACGATCTGCTCTCTGGGGGCTTCCCGCGGTTATTGATTTAACATTGAAACTTATAACACCAGCTTGATGCATATCTTTTTCCTGATAAAAGCAAACGTCATTTTGAGTATAATAGGGGAACTGAAACTAGTCTTGTCGGTGCTTCTAGCTGCTTTCTAATCTACACATCACTTTGGAAATTCCTTTCCTACAACAGAAAGTTTTGTTCCACCTTGGTTTTCCAGTCAGTTTACTCTTGCGTCACAAACAATTTCATCTAGGTCTCTAGTTTTCCTTTTTTGGAGAGGAGTGATGTCACGATTTAAAGCTCACCTCAAATACTTTACTGAAGCTTTCATTGTTGAAGGAAGTGGGCAGCAACAGAAGTGCAGATACTGTACTTTCCTCGAGTTGCAGGTATTTCATCGATGAAGGCAGGATATTAGCTTTGCCCCGAGTTTGTGCTTGTTTTTTCAAAGCTATTTTGCTTAATGAGTTCTTGAAAGTCTCATGGAATTCTGTGTCTGTTAGGTGTGCAGGCGTGTTAGGCGGGAGGGGGTTGGACTTAATAAATTGTCTCCTCCGTGCTACTAGGGGCGCAAATCCCGGGTGGGGTGTGGATTTGAGTAATCCATGAGTAAAATATGGAGGTTACATGGTTAATAGTTCCATGCCTAATAGCTCTGAAACACGGCTGTTAACTTTCCTATATAGATAAAACTAATTTTACTTTGGACAGCAGATACGCTACAATTATACAACGGACTACGTGTTTTCATGTCTGAGGATCGAAGCTATATGAAATTCCATGTACGTAGCAAAGGACAAATGCACGTCATCATGTGAAAACATACTGCCCCTCACTTCCTCTCGCAAACCTTGTACTCAAACTAACCCGTTTTCTAGTTACAGTAACTGTACTAAAACCCACGAGGATTACATTGGAACAGTTTTTCTGAAGCTTCGGAAATGCTAGAACACAAGAGCTTCCACCAGGGGCCCTTTGGGGCTTTGCGCTCGCGGTGCCCGCTACGCGTGCACAGTTTAATACTCATGGGCACATCATAATCATTTTCGCCCCCTCACTCTCATACCCTATCAAAATCCTTTTGAAAACACTAACGGGGTGGGGGGGGGGCAGCCCCAGTTTGTCAATGGTCCATTCACTCATCTAATTGTCTAACTGTGGGTTTGCTTCTCATTGCCTCAAATAAGCATGATGATATCACATGGCAGTATTTACCACATGCTGTCCACCTCAGTAGGTCTGCACATGGAAACATGGGCGAATGAATTCCCTAGAGGTAAGGTGAAACAACGAATGCACCAGAACGTAACCCACACTGTAGTTACACCCACCGTCCTAAGTGTAATTCTGGAGACTCAACTGTGACGTTTAATTCGAAAATCAGTTGCTGAACGAACTTTTTCTGTGAAGTATGAAACCACTCGTAGTTTACTTGCCCATGAAGCAACAAAACGTGTGTCTTTCAAATTGCTTTGCTCTCGAAAATCCTAGTTAACAGTCGACTTGTTCAAATGCACTACACACATTGGGCAATAAAATCTTGACTTGGTCCTTGATTAAGTATCCTAAGCAATATTTTTTCTCTCTTCAAAACATTCATGTTGAGTATATCAAACGTTTAACCAGTTTCCATAATATTGTTTCAAAAGAACATCTTTTGTTCACTAGTCATTGGCGGGAATTTGAGGTCGCATTTTATAGCTTTTGTAGATAAGATGCCTGTTACTTATAGCATAATGAATGCCTTCTTCCTTGACCTTTCCACCACGAGAGGCTGTTTCAGATGGTTAAAATTAGTTCTTGGTGAATTCGCAGGAGGTGACAGCAGAGAAAATATTCCAGGAAATCATCTTGCATTATAACAAATATTCCCTGGTTCCAGAGGAAGTCAGGGTTTGGTCTCAAAGATATTTGGGAATGATTGCGAATGATAGAAGTAACGTATCCATTAATTTGCGGAATTATCAAAGAGGGTAACTTGATTTGAAGTAGAATCAAATTGGAAAGAAGAGGTAATAATGAAACAGAGAGAGTTAGTTTGGTGGCAATAACTGAGGAATTTGGAAAGTTGAGAGAACGACTGCCGTGGCGTTGCGTGCTGTGAATAATATGCGGTATAACTACTAAAGCACAGGCATTTTTAAGAAGGGTCAACCTGTTGAGGCGTTTGCTATTATTCAGCGCCATGCTTGAATCTGGTCATGACACGGCATTACTACAGTAAAATAGACATGAGCGAATGATCTTAATATGAATGCGAAGAATGCCAATAATTCACTTAAGGTTTTGTACGAATGTGACTTTAAATAACAATATTGCATTAAGGCCTTATTGCTGGAGGGGAAATGTTCCCATCTTTAAAATCATTTCA
Source organism: Stichopus chloronotus (assembly GCA_021234535.1). Lineage (NCBI taxonomy): Eukaryota > Metazoa > Echinodermata > Holothuroidea > Aspidochirotida > Stichopodidae > Stichopus > Stichopus chloronotus. Next base: position 5,106,399 of record CM037833.1, read on the forward strand.
CATACGAGTAGATTAATAGTCCATTTGAACTAAGGTAGCCTGCAAATTTTATTTTCAAGAAACAAGTTCTTACAAAAATACTGTGTTGCCTCGTAGCCCATGAGTAATTTGTTCACTGAACCTTTTTAAGTATTAGAAAAGCAATTTCAACTTAATTGCAACAATTTAAACTTTAAACAGTTAAGTCTGTTGGCGTGATGTACCGGTCAGAAAATAGGTCCTCTGGTTCAGTCAGTACGACCAATCTCCTCACGGAAATAGGAATGATCAAAGTTAAACTATGCCGGGTCAGATGCCACCTTCTCAAGGGAAACTTTAGACAATGAGGGGTAACTGGAACTTAATTTAGCTGTTTCTGAAAATAAAAGTCACTTTTCACGGCAAGAAAGGCAATGGAGGTATTAGATTCTCCAGTAGAAGCGAAAGTAACTCTGTCTGCACCTCTTTACACAGGAGGCTACAAAACCACTGACCATAAACGGGCTCCTGATAATAATATTAGCAAATACAACGATGTAGTTACAGAACTTTCTTGGGAGGCGGGTGATATAGACTGTAGCCTTAACTACTATAGGCCACCCCCTTTTTTTACGAAGCAAATTTCCTCGTTCAAACCAGAGCAATAAATAGGAAAAAAAGCTGTTCAAACGGGTTGACAAAGAAACAAACTTAGAAATGAACAATTGAGTCTCATAATTAAAGTCTCTGCTTAGGAATAATGAAAATCTCTGCTTATAATTGAGTGCCCATAGATATTTCCCAGTTTAGCATGCACATGAGCGGCCGATACTTTTTGGTTCAGCTCATCTAGTGCAATTGTAAAGTGGGGGTATATTGTAATCGTGTAGGGGAAACCACAGAGGCGCCTATGTAGGCAGCGGTATGTGCTGCCAAAAAAACCTGATTTTCCGACAGCAGCTGGCGTATTTTGTGACTATTGGAAAAAGTTCCAACAATTCCCTTCCATGTGGTAACTGCCTTTGACACACGGTCTTCATCCGTCATTGAATTGGTAATGGCTAGATGTAAGTTATGCCCAGAGCAAGAAAGGCGGGTCATCACAACTTTTCAGGTGTGTGAGAACCTGGAAGACAAATCGTCTCCAGACGTTTACTTTATAAATGCCAAGTGTCAACTATGAAGTTAGCAGTTACTCCTCAGTACGGGTCAGTGGTCCTACCGGACCACATAGCCATCGTCCTTTTGCTGCACAAGTTCAGCCTTTATATCATCTTGCAATAAAAGGCAGACAGTGCGGTGTTTGTGAAACAGTTCCGACCAGGCAAGTCTTACCGGAAATGAAAAGCTTTCAACATCTTTCTCAACCCCTCTTTGTCGATAGGAAGACATGGGTATGGGAGTCACTGGCAATGCAATAAAGTCACTGCTTCTGTGAGGGTCTTCCACTTCTTCCCACCCTTGGGGGTACACTTAAAACTGAAGTCCCTGACGTTTTGACAGCCCTCTGGATTTAGTCAAAGCGAAGGCATCGGTGTTGTCGATCTTTAGGTGTTTCAGCAGCTGACTTTCTTGACTCCTTTGAGAACGAAATCAGGTTCCCCTAGCAATGTTGCCCTCAAATCAGGTTAGAAAATTTTGATGATGTTGCATAGTTGTTGCATGACATATCGACGAAATTAAGTATGCTATTACGTAAGAAGGTAGTCTTGCAACAGCTGTTTACCTAGAAGGTTACACCCAATATTTTACAGGAGTTCTCTGGCACGGAGATGAAAAAGACGGGGCAGCAGCATCATCTATGCTGCTCTTCTCGTGACTACAATCGTTTTTTTTTTCATTTTGCGGTGTGCAGTTCCGAAAAATGTGCTGGGCAGTTGATTTTGAAGCTGATTAACGTATCGGCAGAAAACCGAAATAGAAGAACAAGGACATGTCTACTGTTTACCACAGCCAAACGAAAAGCACTCATGAAGACTTACATGACCAACGAAGAAGATGCACAACCATTATTTAGATGATTGCGTGACATGGCAGTAATGGCCTGTAAAAGCTGAAGCAATGGAGAGGTAGTAACATAAGAAGTTAGCTTTAGTATGATAAAGGACGAGACACATCAAGTATGACATCAGTTACACTTACCCTTCTGGAGATGTTGTGAATACGTTTTAACATTTTGACCTACGGTGACCTGAACCATAAACAATAGGAATCATCTACTCAATATGACCACGCCACACAGTAAGTATGACATCAGTCACAGTTACTGTTCACAAGGTTTTGGGTTTCGATGATAATCGTAACCTTTGTAATCATGCATATGTGTGTGTATTGTGTGTCCGTGACGCCCTACCTTGTAAACACGATATCTCCAGAAGGGAAGCTTGGACAAATGTCATTTAGTGCGTTGGTGTACCACATTGAGTACAACATCCGTATTGATTCTGGTGGAGGTCAACAGGGGTCAGGTTGTGAAAACCTTGTAAACACAATATCTCAAGAAGGGAAGCTTGGACAGATGTCACATGAAGTATGTAGGTGTATCTTATTGAGTACAAGAACGCTATGTTATTTATGGTGGTCAAGGGTCATTTGAGGTCAGCAAGGGTCAAAGTGTGAAGACCTTGTAAATAAACTGGGACGATTTACTGGTTTACGTGGGCATGGCATTGACACCTACACATACAATAACAAAATCAACAGCTAACAATTACACCAATGATACCAGGTGTACCTGGAAAAAATGGATAATACGTCGTGAAAGTAAAGCCGTGTGAAGAAACCAATTGATACCTCCTCGCTTCTCAAGTTAGTCGATCAGAGAGTATGTAACTGAACTGTACGTAATTGGAATAGTCTGCGATTGTGGGTTACGGAAAATTCCAAGACAACCTCTTCAAGTTGTGTACGCAAAAGCTGTGCACCTTGCTGGGCACATGACCACGAAGTAGCATTTTAGTAATATTTGTCAGACAAAAAAAGTGCGAGACCGAGGAGTATCCGAAGTACCGTACACCTACCTAGAAAAACAGTTGAAAGGCCGATATGGCTACTTCCCACCATGTTAGATTCATCAGAATAACAAAAAGAGGAGTGAATTGCATGCAAGTGGGGGGGGGGGGGATAGCCGAATAATGTTTTCACCGACAGTTTTGAGCCCTATACTGCAGTCAGTTGCTCTCCTGTCTGTTTCGTTAACGTTGCATAGAATGATAGATTCGTCCCCAGTACATACTGCCCATCAGTAGCCGACACACGTATACATACAGTACATCGCGTACGCAAGGCAGTACGGCCGGAACATGGAGTTGCTATTGTCAACTCCCTGGTCGGAACGAATGCTTACCCAACGTTTATTCCAAAGACAACTTTCTGTTGATGCAAACTGCGAGTGTTATTATGGTTTTAGACTCCCTAAAGTAAGAGATTTCATTCACAAAAACTACCGTTGGATCACACACGCTGTTCTGCTGTCTGTGTACACTTTGTACTGTAGCTACTTTCACAATGCTTAGGAAAACCGTATGTCGAACGTATAAAAAAAAATCGCAATCGGTCAAAACTGCCAGAAACATTTGCATGGCATGTGCATAACACCCCAAACTAGCAATCCGCATCATTTTCGCAAATTTTAATTCGAAGGTTTCCTTCTACGAGATATTTTCGTTCAGGGTGACTTGGGACTTTTGCTGTAGCCTAACATATATACGTAATACTGAGATAGATCCTAGCCAACACATGTATCACTCGTGCCCTACACTTACTGTACAGGTACAGACTAGACTGTTTGAAAATGTGCTTTGTGTTGCCTGATATATTGCTAAGCTTATTTTGGGTCATCAGGAACAGGATGGCATATTTTAAACTAAAACTTTGCATTTGAGACCAAGCTCTGCTTAATCATATTGGCTTATAGCCACAGGGGATGGGTAAATAATTTACCCGCACTTCTAAGTGTAAACTTCCTAATATCTTCCATCCTCATACCTCACTCACCCCCCCCATGTGTTTGCCACTTAATTTGTTCACAATTTTGAAAACAAATGCATGCTTCTTCAGGGTTGTTACAGAATGTATCAGGTCTTAATTGATTGCAGAGTTAAATTGATGAAGCGGATATTTTCCTGCCATGTATATTGATATATGCGTAGTGCTCCTACCGACACAGCTTACTCGTAAACGTTTATTGCAAGAAGCTTGGACAAACTTCACATTTGGTTTGTGAGCGTCACATTGATTACCGGATTCCTGTTGATTTTGGTAGAGGTCACAGGTCATTTGAGGTCAGCAGGGGTCACATTGTGAAAATATTGTAAGCACAATATTTCAAGAAGGAAAACGTATGGGCAGAGCTCCCAATTAGATTGTAGGTTTATCTCACTGAATTTACAAAAATTTTCATTTTCTCTAGTGAAGGTCAAAGGTCATTTACGGTCAACAGGGTCACAGTGTAAACATATTATCTCATGAAGGGAAGCTTGGACAGATGTAGGTTTAGTCTTTAATAGAGGTAGAAGGTTATTCCATGTCAGCAAGCATCAAATTGTGAAACATACTAATGCTATTATATCAGATTCTGCGAAAATATTCTTAATCGGATCATCGAAACTGCAATGCACTTCTGCATTCTGGTTACATTTTTACCTCTGGTGATCTGAAATGACCTTTGACCTCCACCAAAAACAATAGGGATCATCTACTCAATATGACCAACCCACACACCAAGTATGAGATCAGTCATGGTTACACACACACGACATCACCATCGCATAGTATTACTGTCATTTTGTCAATTTGAATTTGCAGGTAAGAGGAAAGATGAATAAAAAGTCAGGAGAGAAGATAATAACGATTGGACCACAGGTATCTTCTTGATGAAGGGTGTCATGCAGGATACGCAGGATTCGTTGTCACTCTCGTCACTGGAGCAGTTACTCTGTGGTGAAGAAAAATTAGAAAAAAGGAACGATTGACTTGCCCCCTCGACTTCATGGCTGGTGCTAGTGTAATAGAAGGACGTGCAACAGCCGAGAGGGTAGAATAAATGATGTATTGGCCAAGGGAAGGACAAAACAGTTACTCGTCCAGATTTTTACAAAATTGGAGCATGGGGGTGCTTTTTTCATTTAAAATGTCTCTGAAAATGGTTGTTATAGCGCCATGTGTTGGGACAATACAAACCGGCTTCACTACAAATTACACTTTTCAAATCTCCAATAAAAAACTAAATATAAACTGATATAAAACTACTACCTTTACTAGGGTCGGGCAGGTTTGCATTCACCAACCGTTTGATGACGAAGTGACTACAGGTATGTATTCAATGAAGTAGAGGATTGCCATGGGGGGGGGACAAGAAATGTATTTGTTTACAGCTCACTCACTGTTACGTATGAAACTGGTTGGAAAGGGGTTCCATAGGAAACATTAAGACCACACTATTTGTTTTGTTAAAGTAGTAGACTAGCTAGTGTTTATCACGTAGGCCTAAGGCTAGACCATCGTTTCTGCACAATGCTGCACCAATGCACTAACGTTAGGCAACATGAGCGTAGGCATACTGACGAGATCGTCTAGTCCCAGCATCAAAGAATCTAGACAGGCTGGTTCTTACCCTGCCTGGATGTCTCCGAGTGCTGTGACCCTGACATGGCCGCGGAAGAGGCTCTAGCCATCTCGGAGTTCGAGAAGTGGCGTATGAGAAACCGACGTTACATCTACAAAATAGATGAGGTTATGCTGCTAATTTATCCTTAGTTAAATTCGGCAGTTTGTAAGGAACATTTTGCTTTTTAAAAATTGAAATCTGATATAAAATTATTGATATGATTTTTTGAAGGATGGCTGTTTTTTGGGGATGAAATTTTCCTGCTTTTGGGCCTTTCTGGGGTATTATTTTATAATATTATGCAAACCCTGCCACCGATAGCCCCAATCTTGTGGGATAACGTTCCGGATGCACATCCATTGACAAGCAAGAGGGGGGCTTCAAATATTTTTTGGAAGACGGAAAGATCATTTTCCATATTTTCCACAAATTTTGAATGTAAACAAAATATTTAACAAAATTCGTTGTAAGTTTCCAATGTCGTCATCAGCTTTGTGACGTCACTGGCTGTACAGGGAAATCCTTTAAGTAATAGCCCTGTCTCTTGGAGAGACCAGTCCAAGGCCAAACAAACAATGCAACAATGTTTGCTCTCCAGTGAAAAGCTTCAGTGACAGGACGCTTAAAGTCTCTGACTTGCATGGTTTTACAGAGAACTCTCAGGCTGATTTTACTTTGAAAAGTTTGTGAAAGACACCCACTTTACTTCAGTTGCTTAGTGACGATCAACTGGGCGGCTCTGAATAAGGGGGCGAGTTTGCCGCCCCTGGTTCGATCTCTCGTACAATGCCTATTCCAACTTGATTTTCTGGGCGTATGGGCCAGAATTTTGTGATGTCATTACTGTCTTTAGACTGCATGTAGCTGCTGTTTGAAACCTTAGTTCATGTTTCAGTGCATGTGGTCCTGCCTGCCTGTCAATGCAGAAATATCAAAGGTCTCTGCAAGGCATCCAAATGTGTACTGAATAGGCCTAATCAGTATGGGGATAGAGGTGATTGCTTCATCATCAATTAGTTAATGAACTGGGCATTTAGCCGCTATTTTGACTCACATATTTCAATGGATGGGATCCTATAGACATAATACAGTACTGCCAGTACTGTACAGTACTGGCAAGTAACTACAGTATCTCATTGTAGCCCCAATTGGGCGATGAGATGAATTGTTTTTTTCTCTAAGGTTTGTGCAGTTTCTCAACATTGGAAATACAAAGTAATCTCAAAGCTGAACAACTTAAAAACATACACATCTAAGTTGCACTGCTTTCGGTAAAACAGTCGTGCTTGTATCATAAGATTTTGACCTGCCACAGTAATGTACATCGTTATTCTTAAAAAATACTATGCAGCACATGTGCGTTTGTTTTGCCCTTTCTCTCCGCAACTACTACAGGCAACCTCAAATTTCGGTTCCGTTTTAAACTGTTTTAGACTGTTGGGAAAATTTGCTTAGGGTGACCATGAGTCCGTATGGAATCTACAACATGTGTTTCAAATACACTCCCGCTTTAGGGCCGAACTGAAATGTGTTTGGTACAAGGTCCATTTTTCCCCTTTTGTGAAAGGTGAATTTCTACTAACCTTTTTACTAAGAGACTGTGATGTCGATACTCTCCCACTTTGTTATGCTGGTTGGTTAACCACAACACTGCTTCTTCGCTTAGGTAATTTTTGTAGATGGAGCACATTCTTGTCTTAAATACCTCTTCACTTTTCTCACCCCACACAGTAAGACAGAGGCAGGTAGGTATACCAGTCCAGAGCCAATTAACCTAATATGGAGAAGTGACAGAAATGACAAAACAAACCACAAAGTTGTCGTTTGTGATATCAAGAGATGGACTTTTGTGATATGTCTTAATTTAATCCTTTGTTTACTTTATCGTTATTGTCTCTACTCAGTATTTAAGTACTTAAAAGGCAATTACATATACGCCATTAGACAGATAGGCGGGGGTACCAAGTTTAAAACCTTGTAAGGCTAGGAGTAATTTGTAGTTCACGCGCTGCTTAACAGGTAACCAGTGTAGATCATCCAAAAGCGGGGTAATGTTAGAGTAACGATTTGCCCTCAGAACAATTCTAGCGGCCTTATCCTGGATAGTTTGAAGCCTAGGTAAATTATTAGAGCTGATACCAAGCAAGTAGAGTTAGCATAATCAAGGAGACTGGAAATGACTGCATGAATGAGTTTCTCGGTAGCTAACTTATCAAGATACTTACAACGATGGCCGACTTGTCTAATGTGGTACATTGTAATTTCGGGGTAATTTCAGATTTCACAAGTCTCTTTTCTTGTGAGGGGGAGAGGGTGATAAACAAATACAATCCTACATAGCAATGCAATGGCTGCCGAATACTCACCCATGTAAGCCCTCCGAACTTCTGCCATATGATAGCCTCCTCATTACCCAATTGTGCATCCACTGGCTTCTTTTTCTTAAAGAGTATAGGCCGCTTTTCCCGCCTAGCTGGGGTACTGGATGAAAAATGAAAAGACAGATTTCTATTACAAATAACTAAACATACCAAACCTAAACTAGTATGAACACATGTACTGTATATGAGGAATACCAGTATAGTACACAGTGCGTCAATAAGGCAAACTAAATTTGACATTAAACTGCGGTCGATAGTGATCAACACGGTCTTTAAAAAGACACATTTAAAGGAACGCTGTAGTAAGCATAGTCTATTACCCTTTTAAAGAAGGTGCAAAGGCATGCAGCCACCCCCTTCAAAAAATTAGTTTCATACAGACTGTTGAAACTTGCCTTGAAATAGCAGTGGCAATTTTTTAAAAGAAATACACGAAAAGAAAGTATTTAAGCCCCTGGTACAGTCCCCTACTATGCTCTCTGTCCAGAAAGAGATTCCCATATCAAGCATCTTCTGATACTTAAAGTACTTAGCATGCAATAATTAAAAATTACTGTACCTATGAGCTACTGGTGAAACCAGATCTGAAGTTCCAGGGTCTTCTGACCAGTCATACACTGAACCATCTTGACCACCAGCTTGTGCTAGTAGACGATGGCATTCCCAGCTTGCTGTTTATCTTTTTGGAGAATGCACTCGCGTCTGACATGAATGGTCGAAATGGCTGACAAAGGTCAGAAGCATTCCAGCAAAAAAAGTTGATTCGAAAAACTCTGGAAAGAAACCTGATGGTCCCTGAAAAATATCTGGAAGGAAGCGAGGTTTACAATCTTACTCGATCCATTGAACTGTTGTAAATTGTTGCAGTCTCAAGAATTCAGGTCAGATTTGCCACTTTCAAAACCTACCACCTCCCACTGTCATTCCACCTCATTCAATAAATCACGCAGCACATGCCCTTTTTAAAAGTCCAACCTGACTAACAGTTAGCGTTAGGCACTGGGTAACAACATTTTGCGAACGACTTTTCTTGCAAAAACAATTGGAACTTATGTTGCTCCTTACTGTGAATTAAGCAAACCGGTAAGAACTGGATTTTCTGGAACCAGATCCGGTCCACATACAGTAAGACCGGTTTGTTAATACTATTGTTACGGGGGGACGCTATATCATTCGCGTAACCAGTCCATCTTACGTTATTTCATTCAATGCATGCTAAGGGTAGGGCTTGCTACTGTAGCGACCGACCGAGTGAGGTCGCTATTGAACCTTAGCTTTATGGCAGTTACTTGTGCGACCGCACTGTTATTCTTTTCAGGTGACTTACTTTTGTTGTTAGTTTGCACGATGCCAGGACACCTGCATGCCAGTCAGCATTCAGTTCGTTTCTTCTGTTTCTTTCCTTCGAGTATTTTTCAGGAACCGGCGTTGGTAGAGATTACCCATGACTCGCTCCTTGCTCTTCTTTCCGTAAAGGTTTAAGTATATATTTAAGTTGTGTGTTTCAAAGTTCGTGTGGGGAAGCTCCGGAGGCCGCTGGCGTGGTTAATAATGTAATTCCAATTTTTTAAGTTCTTCATAGGTTGGAGCGGCTCCGGGGTTAGGTGCGGGCTCGGGACACTGGGATTTTCAACGTTTTGTTCCCTTAGGGTATGTTTTTGGGGGTAGATTTCTTAAGTTACCTTAACATTTCAGGATGAACCCAAATGTTAGAGTTACGATTGATCATTTTCTCTATGAAATAGTTTTCCCTCTTACCTTCTTGAAAATAATGTAATGTATTAGGTTCGGGCAACGTTAGTAACGTAGGATTCATCCGCGTATGATGCATACATATTGCACAATCTCGCGGAAACGGTCGTGCACCGTGTGCAATATGGCGGCCGTTACCGTGAAAGTGTATTATTCATAGTTCCTGTTTACTTGTTAAAAATGCCATTTTTTGTATGTTCAGTTACCAACCAGAATATAAGAAGTGTCATACAACAGTGACTCTAAACTATTAACCGTTAATTCCCTGAGAATTGTGTATCAACACATGTCCTCTAAAATTTCATCACTTTCTTTTCAAAGCAGGGTACTAATTTAGAATCCGTACCAATCAGACAAGCTAAAAGAGGGCGCTATTTTTGATGGGGCTTGGATATATTTTGGGGGACTAAAACTAAAAGAGTTGTTACGCTAAAAGAGTTGGGAGAGCGAAATCTTTTTTGCATTTGCTTTGCGTCCTATTTATCTTTACTATCATTCCTTTCACCTCTGATCTCTTACGTTTCTGTCCTTTTTTTATTCCTATCCCGAGGCTACGTTCTGTGGAGAGAGAGAGAGAAGACACGTTAATATTAACACGCTTTTGCCGGGCCGGGAAGCGAACCCGGTACGCTAGAAAGCAGTTATTCCATACGCATACCCTTTACCGTTCGGGCTATGAGCCAAGTTGAAGGCCTTACTTCAGAAGTAACCTTGAAACCTCAGGTCCCTTTATATTAACATATTTTCATATTCATAAGTATATAACAAAAGATTCATATGAATATTTAGTGTAATGAATATTCACAGATTCCTACTACGTCTTAATTTTACACCAACGACAATCCTATTGTGTATGCCCGTGTCCTTGTCTTTGTTCTGTGGAATTAGTTCCCCTGTAAATGGTACCCTAGCTCAGATTTAATTCCTCTCTATGGTTACCGACTTACGACTGCCGTTATACCTCTATGGTTACCGACTTGCGACTGCCGTTATACTATTACGGTTTACTCTCAACTATAACAACACATTTCCAATCGACTACTCTACCTCTAAAAATGACAGAAGGGCCATCATCATCATCTAAATGTTGGAATCCGAGTTACAGTCAGAAGTTAGACATAACAACCTATGACAGATTGTATGACGAGGTGCTCAAAGACAAACTGACCACAATAAATTGGTTAATGTCAAGGGGAATTATTATGAAAGACCCTGAATGCCCCACTTGCCACGCAAAAATGAAACTCGAAGCAATCTCTGGCCAGAAGTCATCAAGTGATGGATACAGGTAAGACTTTACAAATTCCCTGACTAAAAAGTTTTCCATTATGTTTGAAACCAAAGTTTAAACACCACTACACAGAAGACATTCTTTTCCTTAAGGGATCGAAATACCCTGAAAGTATTTAGATATTTTCATGTATGTTAACTGTCTGAAACTAAACGTTGGTTAGTCTTCGCGCGCCCCTTGGGACTTTTTAATTACTGTTTTTTTGGGGGGGATTCCCACAGAATGTTTTTCTTTGACACTTCTGCTTTCATTTGTGAGATTAGATTTGGGCCCCATGTCAGATTACATAGATATTATTATACCGTCTGTATAAATAAGTAGGCCTAACTCAATATAAATAAGTAACTAAATAACTGATGATATTTTCTTTATTTTAATTGAATTGCAGATGGAGATGTCGATCTAGTAAACCAATGGTCCATCAATCAACAATGTCTGTTAGAAAGCATTCATGGTTTGAACGGGGCTAATGTCACTCTGAAAGAGCTACTCCAGTTCTCGTATTGGTGGAGCCGAAAGGTTTCGCAATAGTTCCTTCAGCATGAGCTGAAATTTTCGTCCGCCACATGTGTCGACTGGTGCTCGTTCGCTCGAGAAGTTTGCGAGATAATTGCGGTGCAGCAAAGTCAGCAGATAGGTGGACCAGGAATTCACGTTGAAATAGACGAGAGCAAGTTCGGGAGACGAAAATACAACAAAGGAAGGATGCAAGAGGGACAGTGGGTCTTTGGAGGTAGAGAAGTAAAGGATCAGAGTAAGATATTCATGGTAGCCGTAGAGAAGAGGGATGAAGAGACTCTCCTTGGTCTTATAAAGAAGTGGATAAAGCAAGGGTCTGTGATCCACAGTGATTCGTGGAAAGCCTACGACAAAATTAGTAAGGAAGGCTATGTTCATCTAAAGGTGAATCATTCCATTGAGTTTGTAAACTCAGAGACAGGAGCGTGCACAAATCACATTGAGAACGCGTGGCTACATGCCAAAAAAAGCATGCCGGCATATGGAACAAGACATGAGCATTTGCAGGGATACCTAGCAGAGCATTTGTGGCGTTCGAAGGTGAAGTTTGAAGGGCAGGACCCTTTCCTTCAGTTTCTTGAAGCAATTTCTTCAGTTTACACAAGTCAATGGCATATTCCTTCCAGTTAAGATGATTTCAGTTGTGTATCTATAGTTATTTCCCTCTGTTTTCTCTTCATATTTCCGTGTCTGCAAATTAAGATTATTTCAGTTGTGTCAAGCAAATAAAAATCCGAAAAAGATAAGATGAGGTAAACCTTTTCCAACTTGTAGCTGTCATATAGAGAAATAAACATCGGTATAAACATCGGTATAACAGACGAGAAAGAATAGATGGCGGTATGCCGAATCGAACAAATCGAAGACAATAATCGACTCGAAGCTAGCAAGTGCGTTCATATGGTACGGATTCTAAAGTTGCACCCAAAGCAGTACAATAAACTGATAAACTGTACAACACCCTTTTGCTCTTACAGTAAACAATATCTCAAAACAGAAAGCTTAGACAGGTGTCATGTTTAGTGCATAGATGTACCACATAAAGTACAACAATCGTATTGTTTTTGGTGGATGTGAAAGGTCAACAGGGGTCAAATTGTGAAAACCTTGTAAACATGGCACCTCAAGAAGGAAAGCTTGGACAAATCTCATATGTAGTAGGATTGTACGCAACATTGAGTGTAACATTCCTATGGACTTTGGTTGAGGTCAAAGGTATTTTGAGGTCATCAGAGGTCAAATTGTGACAACCTTGTGAACACAATATCAACGAAGGGAAGCTTGAACAAATGTCATACGTGGTATGTTGGTGTACCACGTTGAGTGCAACATCCGTTTTGATTTTGGTGGAAGTCTCACGATTGATTACAACATCTAGTTCGACTTTGGTAGAGGTCAAAGGACATTTGAAGTCAACAGGTGTCAAATTTTGAAAATGTAAACATGTCTCAAGAAGGAAAACTTAGGCAGACCTTCCATTAAGAATGTAGGTGTATCTCTTCGAGCATACAAGAATTCCATTGTTTAGTGAAATTCTTGTAAACATATCTCATAGAGTACAAGACCCATTTGGTCTTTAATGGAGGTCAAACTTCATTCGATGTCAGCAAGGGTCAAATTGCGAAAACCTTATATACATGATCTCATGAAAAGAAGCTTGTACAGATTTCATATTTTATGTAAAGCATAGGTAGCCTTTGACTACAAGAACATCAAAAAGTTTGTTGTTCTGTTGTATCATTGAAACGCTCCGTTGTATCATTGAAGTTTAATGCTTGAAGATTACCCTTGATAACGCATACCATTGAGATTCTGCAGCATCGCTTTGCAAGGTTTATCTTGCTCGAATTGGCTTTGCTGTAGAAATTAGTATACTTGAATTAAAAAGCAGTCACTAGGCTAAAACTGTTGCTATGTTTGAACTGAAGTCGTAAAAGGGAAATTTCTCCAAATGGTGTGTGTTAAAAAGTTGGCATAGGGCCACTTCAATATATGCAGTGCTTTACTTCAACACAAACAGGGCTGTCCTCACTGGCAGTTGAAAGAAAAATTCCCCATTGAATGACTTATTGGAATAAATTGAGTATGTTGGTGTTCTCAAGATAAACCTCTTAAAATTGTTGTGTGGATTTTGAATAAATGCAATGCCTATGCAAAAACAATGAACTTGAGTGTTGCAGACAGTGACGATTTCTGTTGTAGACAAATATCTGAATGAGTGATATCAATTTTGTTTTAAGGGAAAAAATTGGAATTTATACAATGAATTTTTCAGAGAATAATAATGCTACAAGTGCCCTTGGAATGAACGTTGCAAAAAGACCAGGCTATAAATATTAGCCATATTTGGCATATTATCCCCCTTTCAATATCACAAATTTGCATAGTTAGCTCAAAGAGAACTTCTTTGGTTAGCTAATGTTTATTCATGATGCCAGTGTGATGGAGAATCCATCTAATACAATTGGTAGTGTGCTTGATGAATGTTAATGGGAATTGTGTCCACTCCACTTACAGGATTTTTAATGCTTTTTACCATTGAGTTGTTTTGTGAAATTCACTCAATTTTTACATACGTTGGAACATTAATGAGTGAGTAACCAACGATTACATTTGGTTTTTGAAACTTTGTGACCAGACATTTTCACATTAGTACATTCACATGCACACAATCAGAGCAAGTAACGGTCAAAAATTCGAAAAAATTGTTTGTGTGTTTGTTTGTGTGTTTGTATACTTGAAATGAAGTTTACTAGGGGAAAAACAAATCTACACATAATGTGCCATATACTGTATTGTATGTCCCATTTTTGGTGTCACCAATCTGCATATTTTGCGTTTATGAATTCAGCTAAATTACAAAACTGAAATAATCTATGGTATTACTGCTATTTTCTGGATGTAAATGATTTTCACAACATACATGTAAAACCAGGATACAGTCATAAATGTCTTACAGAAACTGTTGCACTCCTCTTATTCTCTTTGTACTGTGAGACATTTCTGCATACTTTAGTAACAGCAATACAAAATATTTGATAGTAATAAGGCTAAACCAAGTATCCAAGTTTGACAGTAATGTCAAATATACATATAACGGGTTGCTGAATGGAAGGGAATGGAGTTGTTTTTTACGTGTGATGTCATTCGAGGGCATAATGACAAGTAGTAGCACAACATTACAGTGTAGACAATAGATCATGTGACTGGACAATTTTGATACAGTATATTGTAAAACTTACAAAATGTAACCTGCAATCATAACCAAGTTGCTTTCTTCATAGCAAAGAACTATGTAAAACTAGCTTAAAATAGAAGCATAAAGCTTGTGAAGCAAAACACATAGATTACAAGGGAAGCTCACAAGAGGGAAAAGTGAAGCTTATCGCCACGTATTTGTTAACATTGCATTTAGTCTTCCCGGATACCATCACCAATTTGAAACCCTTTGTAGTGTCCATCAGGAACGGGAAATCTGTTGCAAATGGCCACCCACAACATGATGGGATAACTCCTCTTCGACTAGACTCTGCAGAGTCTGCTTGGGCTGGAAAGTTTTTGTAAATCTTGGTTCTGCCACCTCTGAACACCCACACTGTACTGCTCTTCCGGAAGAGTGTTTACTCCCCCACTGATAGCTGCCCTCGCAGACTCTGGACACTCGTTGTAATTATGCACACAACTTTTAACTAACACCATTGTTTTTCGCTACTGAATTCGGTAGAAGCCAATCACGGCCATCGTGAGAAATGATGGGAGTGATGACGGGGCAAGGACATACGTCTGATTAGTTACGTAACTATCATGGCAATATTCTACTGTTTGAGGCCTCTCTTAGCGATATCCTATTTCTGCCGTAGGCAAATCTGGTGATACGGTGAAAGTTAGCCTAGGTACCATTATTTTCTCTCATTGTTCGATCGCTGCTATTGGCTCATTTCATGAGACCAACGCGGACGGCGATCACAGGGAAACGCTATTACTAGATGAGTACATATGCTCGGTTGGGAATAAGTAGGCTGCAGTTCAAATTGTGGGGAATGTCAAAATATCTTCCGTTGCACGCATTGCAACCTCCAGAAAATGCTCATCCAGGCAAATGGTTGTAAAAATTTTTTTTTGTACAAAGACAGTCATCACTAATCCTGCAGCATTTCCTCTCAATGTACTGTCGCTGTTCATGACAATTTCCACAAACACACCAGTCAGGTGAAGGTGAAGGCTGTCTTGCTTCTGTAGAACTTTGATGAAATATGCTCCAGGAATTCTCATAAATAGCTTTGATGTAATCCTCTCCAGATCCTGTCTGTCAAGACCTTTGATGAATGCTTGAGTGATAATAACACACTTTCTTTGAAATAAACTCAGCTCAGAGAATAATTGGGTATACAAATGGCTACAGCATAAGTGAAAACTGTTCTCCATGTTCACAACTTTGCAATGTGTCCCATTATTTATTTGATAGTGTAGTATTAAGGAGTACCTGTACTGGGATACCTGAACATGAAAAATAATGAAAAGGATGGAGTAGAATTATCCATGATACAACAACAACTAAGTCACCAGTATTCCACCTGAGAATGGAACCTACTGCCATTGTACTTGATGTTCAACATCAAGCACAACGGCTTTGTAAGACCCTTGGATCCCATGGACAAGGAGAAAGCCAACGGTATCACAATCTCAATTGTATGAGCTCTTTCCAGCCATTACTACTCACATTTACAAAATAACATATTACGTAAGGTACTTTTTAAGTGCATAGAAAACGGCACAGAAACAACAAATACAAACTCAAACCGGCTCAGGAAAAGCAAAAACGCGAACTATTTACACACTACCAAATGAAACAGAAAATTATGTTCCTTACGGTAATAGAACCACACAAATACAGTATATGTACATATGTACATAAACCACAAAAAAATTACAACTTCAATACAACCGGTCCGCCCGCACCGAAGCAATTGGACCCCACCGTCTGCCAAACGTCGACCTAGAGAAACGAACGAAGTCGGACTCAACCCTCAACCTAATCTCCGCCTTCACCGATGCCAAGACGACGTCCGCAGGCCGCCCCTCACCCCTAAATACAATATTACAACGGTCTCTCCATACGGCCAGCTTTATGGAGGCCGATATAAAGGTATTTCGCGAACACTTGTGTTGCACAATGGGGGAGAGAGACCATACAAAACGTAGTCTCGGCTGACCGTCCATGTGTTACAAAACGTGAGGCGATCAGTCAGGACTTGAAACCACAAAGTCACACTGCCAAAACACATGTGGAACACTCTCCCATCTTGTACATCCATTGCGGGGGCAAATGCAATCTCCAAGACGCCACCGGTGGCGCTTGAGGTTGGTTACAATGGCATCATGCGCAATTCGCAACAACAGGTCTCGCCGGCGAAAGTCAAGTGACCTGCTGTGAACTACACTCCACACTTCCGGCCCCGGAAGTGCTGTATGCGATAGTATGAATCATGATGTTTACTGACGCTGTTAACACTGAAGTCTTTTAGCATTGTGTATAAACCTATAATACGATCAATGCATCCTACTGTGCTGAGCATCATAGCCAGGCCCCCAAGCGGTGTCCTATGTAATGTACGTGTAGCAACATATTATTGTCGGAACATTGGGGTGACGGAACATAAGACTGTAACCCTTAAGGGTGTGCCATACACTTTGTAAGATTATAGCTTGTGAATGAAATAGGTGTGATCGATAGGTGTGATTGGCATAGGCTATGTTTGCAATATGTGGCAAAATACTTTCTTATTGCCAGTGTCAGGAGGGTCAAACAGGCAAAAACTTAGGAAGGATAACTTGACGGGGTTCACGGTATATGTGAATACCCTACATTGAGAATTAGCCTAGGATTTAAATTTAGGTCTAATAAGGCCATCCGATCAAATTGTAAGTCTAACTTGTGAAAAATTAAAATACAGTCCCTCCAGAAATGCTAGCTGAAGGGATCCCATGAGCACACAGCATACTGACCTAAATTAAAGACCCCAATTGTTGTTCGTAGAGGCAAGACTGAAGAAACATTAAGAATTATCTCACTAGACTGAAGATGTCCCATTAGCTGGTACACTGATGACAAGGATAAGATTGCTTTTATAGATTATCCAAGAGCATCCCAATTAGAGTAAAATTCTAATTAAGAAAATTCTACAACCATGAAACTTCCCCTCCTCCCCCCCCCCCCATATTCAGTGGGGAAAGTCACCACATAACACAATATACCCCACAGTCCTAGTCTTTCTGCTAGGAGTTTGGCTTTCCATGCATCTATAAATAATGATGATCAGGAAAAAGAGGGTAACTACCACAAAGGTCTGTTTAATCAATATAGCGTACATTGAGTTATGTATTCTTGCAGCCTATTTCATTTTGGATTTGCATGAGTGTTGAGCAATACCTTACCTTCACTTCTTCCTCTTTCCCATCTGTATTGGTTTCATCATGTTGCTCATCATTAATTTCCAATGGTGCAACATCCTCAGAATCGGAATCATCCGAAGAATGCTGTTTACAAACAAATTCTAAAACTGAGATTCAAACTGTATACATGAAAACTCCAGCCGAGTCCCATTTATCTGTCAAATTATTTAAATGCTGTTTACAGTTCACAATGGACGTTATTCAGTGTCTTTTTTTCTTCTTTCCCATGCACTTTGTCTCCGTTTTCACATTTGTGTTATATATGGATGCAGTACTCAGACAGCTGATCTTAACATTTCTTGCTCTTATTCGTCAAGAATACAATGACATGAAATAAGGCCTACCGTACTGTACAGTTACCTTAAGTGTATACTGGAAAATTTGACTTGTTGGGGCACATGATTTTTTTGCTCCAATGTCTATGCCTTATTGTCTTTTCAAGCAATTGTACAATTGCCCAAATTCCTTTAAATTTTGCTGAAATTTTGAAGTTGTCCAAAATTGGGGATGGTGGGCACAGTGTTTTCCATCCCATATGCTTCTACTAAGGTTACCAGATGTCTGGATTTACCAGGACATGTCCTCTTTTTACTGGTTCGTGCTGGCCTTGCACACAATGTCCAGATATTCTATATTTCTCGTATGTGACCTGACAAGTTTTCACAAAATATTCTCATTCAAGTTAATCTCTGATTAAAGCAACAAATATGGAACCATTTTGCATCTAGACTTAAATCATACCAGTTTTGTGGGTGTGGGAAGACACCCTTGAACAGCAAACATTGCGGTGAATGTGAAAAATTTCTTGACAGTGCACATGGACTATATTCAAGCTTGGGATAGGTGGCTTTTTGTGTGTCTCCCACGCATCCACTCTCCCCTGGGCCCCCTCCTCTCTTTCTATGGCTCCGACTGGAGTATCTAGGCCAATACGAGTTGCACGAGTTACTTCTTAGTTGATGTAGGGCTACTCAAATTGTCATAGCACAAAATTTGAGAATAGAGGTAGTAGAGGTGGTAGTGGTAATACAACTGGCACAAAAGTTTGGTGGATGAGTCACACACTTTTCTGTATACCCCTCCCCTTACCTCGCTGCTGAGAATTTACAAGGTTGTCATACCATATTTCTTCCAAAGCACACTTTTTGAAATCGGCTAGGCCTGTCCTAGTCACTGACAGAACATGCATGTAATGAGCTCCTAGCAGTCACTTCTTATTACGATGAAGTGTATATGATGTGTGCTGTTTAAGGGCTAGGCCTGTCCTTACTTGTGGCTCCATGTTCATGCAGGGTCGTCTCGGTCCTATTTCCACACCTGGATACCGGGGAACATGACAGATCCTCTGCCCGACAAGGGCATGCACTTTTACCGGTTTTCCTCTGGCATGTATTCTTGCATCGACAAGCAAGGGGATCAGCTTCTGGAAAAGTGTCATTCATTTTTCAAATTCAGTCTAGACCTATAACTAACTTTCACAAAAACGTAGTTGCTCCGAGCTTCTGAATTGCTAAGTAACTTCGATGTTCTGCGTCTCTCATGAGTATATGTACGGTTCATATGTATGTATGCCAAGGTCACGAAGACTACATCACTTGTTCGCACAGTAATACTGGCTACACTGCGAGTTTGTCGGGCCCGTACTGTTGTATGACCCAGCATCACAAAACTTTCTCGATTTCTTTACAATATAACAGAGGGCGACGTTTTACTAATGGTTTGTCACTTGCTCTGTTTTGTCTGAAATCTGCGGGCTAGTGTGACTTAAACACATATGACAGACTGCAACAAATTTGTTATATTTACAGTACTTGTGCACTGGGCTAGCAGTTCCCACAGTCTACTTTTCCACATGAATATGCCAGACGATCTAGTAAAAGCTGTTGAATTCCTACATGGAGAATGCTTGTGGGCTGCTTGCCTCCTTGGGCTACAATATTGAGCTATGGACTTGTCCAAGTATTTTTTACTGGCCCACTGACAGTCTCGTACAACATTTGTTGAATCCTGATGTATGATCACACCACATAAGTCACTCTGGTTCTGTTCCCACGGGGAAACTGGCTGTATCTGATATGCAGCTTTCTTCTCGCTCAACTGGACATGTTCTTAAGATAGAATTCAGGAGACTTTCTTGAAGCCGCTGTTTCTCTTTCACTTCTTCAAGCATAGCAAGGACTTTGTTCATAAAGTTGGAGACGATGATCTTCACTCATTTCCCAAAGTTTGCAGCATGACGACTGGCGGTGATGGAGCAGAAGTCCAAATGATGCTGTTCCTTGGTGGACTCCGATGCATTACAGGCCTAGCTGCTTTTGGAGTACTAGACTCCACTGAAGTGGATGGGCTATTTGTAATTGAGACTCTCCTGTACACATGAAGTATGGATGAGGATCTATGCCCCAGTGATTGCAGTGTGGCAGGTGGTGCTGGAACAGAAGTCTGTCCAACGGTGTCTGATATTCCGTCTAAAAACAGAATTAAAAAAAATGTAAAACACTGTTACAATAAGGAAGTTTAATTTTTTTTTTTAAGTTACAGAACCACTGCAACATTTTTTTTGGATAACGTGGTGGTCACATGGTTGTAGGAAGAGGATATATTTCGTGTACCACATTAAGTCGACATTGTTCAACAAATCAGTGACTTATACAAAGAGAGATTACGCACTTATACAAGTGAAAGAAAACAGCCTAAAAGAAGGCTGACTAGCATCCCGTTACTATTACTTTTCTAGATCCCACCAGATGCTTACGGCAAGACGTATATTGTATGCCTGTGTAGACGAGGAGCCCCCACCTGGGATGATATGTGTGATACCCAATAAGTGTTCTTGTTTGTGCCGTTTTTATGCACTTAACAAGTACTCAGTAAGTGGCATTAATTTCACCTTGGATTAAATCAGCCGGACAGGGCTGGGTCTGAAAAACGGGAAGTTTGATCGATGATTCTCCTCACCCCCCTCCTTTCCTTGGCACCTTTCCAAAACGATTTACAGACTAACGGTAGGCTAATACAGAATAGTGTATTCAGTAACTGTAGGTTCAAGCGACTGAAGTTCAGCGTGCTAACGACTAGCATACTGAAAGTCAGCCTACTCAAGTACAGCGTACTGAGGTCAGCCGATTGAAACCAAGACGACAGAAGTTCAGCTGACTGAATATGAGAGCACGGGAGTTTGGAGTACTGTGGATTTGTTCACCGGTCGTGGTTTCACAGGGACCACCCTGCTGAGGCTTATTTCAGGCAGAATGTGTACTGGGGACGGTCTACTCTTGTTCAAACTATCGAGGCCTGGGGAGAGAAGTTGGACGGTAGACGATTGGCTGACAGTTGGCTCTCATTTGTGTAAATAAACCTTAATATTATTATGATCGACTCCTCTATTACAGCGCAGGTTAGGAGTCTCTCCCCCCGTAAAGGAAACGAACTTATCCCTTGAACCCGACGTGGGCATACCTTAAATTATTGCTTACATTTAATGTAAAAATATCAAAACTGAACATTTTGTAGCCTGACCTATAAGCATCGCTTTGTGAAAAGGTATTTGGCAACAATTTTTATTAAATGCTGAATTGTTAATCATTCATTCTTTATTGGTCACTTGTACTGAAGGATCAGGGGATTATCTCACTCTAACAATTTATCATTAATAAGTGAAGAAACGTGTCAGATTATAGAACAAAAGTATTGCATGAGCCAAGTCAATTGGCCACTGGTTCATTATTCCAATTTGCTGATCCAATTTGTTGTTAAGCTATGCCTTTTCAACTGAACTTACATCCTCGTGCTCTTCTGGAAACCCAGTACCGATGATGTATTCACCTTAAACAGTGAAGAAATCAGGGTCATTGCATTACACAAAATACTAACGGGTAAATGAAAACTTATAACCAAAACTGATACATTTAATGACAGACTTACATTCAGAGCAAGATAACACCTTTGCTGAATGTGTGTCTAGCATGATCCACGGTTAGAATATCAGTTCTACCAAGGTGTGATAAAAACGTGAACACACAAACCGGAAGTCATGAACCCTAGATGGTGGACCATGTGATCACTGAAACGTTTCAGTATTATATTTAAAGAGGTTGGGCATTTATTAGGCCATTTAAGTCAAAGGAAATGTTTCGATGGAATATGTTATGGAAATATATGTCACCTACCTTCTCTTGAGACGGCTGACTCCTGCACCTCGATATCACTTTTTCAACGAACTCTATGAAGTTAAGAATTTTGCTTGTGTGGATGGTAAAGCTTGCTAACAATGTTGATAGACATGATACACCAGTGATTCTTTGAAACTCGTTATGAATCTGAAAAAAGAGGAAGTGAACTATATTAGTAAAGTATTTCAAATGCAAGAAGTAAAGGAAAACTGATGCCCTACAAATCAGATCCACGTGCTACAGTTAGTTTAGCACCCACCCACTCCAGTGAATCAAATAGGATACTTACCAACTGTACTTCCAGTCAATAACACCAGCTACTTGTGCATTGGCGTGTGATAAGCTGCGTGTGTACTCCCCAATTTTGTAGCTGGCTGCCCTTATGCAGGAATGCCTCTACTGTTTATGTGACAATATTTTGTTTCATAGTTGCTACATTTATGCACAGTGATTCCTTGTCTTACTTTCAGAATACAATATTCTTACACAAAAAGACTGAAAGATACTCGTAAGCAAACTGAAGGACCTGTAAGATTTTGCTCGTGCTTAAACTTCCAATTATTGTAATGACTATAAATGATCATCGTTGAATACCATTCAGGTGCAATTTCAACTTGGGAGCAACAACCGGATGAACTAGCGCAGCAATGCCGCTGTAACTCACACAATTGAACTGAGGGTTGGAGCCCTATGTTCCGACACACTTTTGTCCCCACACCCCATGTTCTGACACTGATATGTTGCAGCATATTCATTACACAGCAGGCACCATTTTGGTCCCAGCTATGATGCTCGGCGTAGTAATGACGCATTTGATCAGCCGGATCTGTCGGAATTTAAGTGTACATGTGGAAACTGAAAAATGAAAGTACAGTACTTGGAAGGTGACAAAATGTTACATGCAAAGCGTATCTAGTTGACACACTATCAAGCCTATGACATCATGATATGCCAGTGATAAAAGCCTCGACTTTGGATTTTAAAATAAGCCCATATTTATCCAGCTAAAGACTTACATTACAGTTGGCAGCGTACATTTTGTGGGTTAACATCGGTTGTAATTATGTTTATACTTTTTCTCAAGTTAGTTATGATTGAGATTGTTTCATTTTTCTCAGTTTGATCCAGCTGTGCATGCAGAAAATGTTCCCTTGGATAAATCTTTATCAGCAATTGATCATCATCCCCACTAATCGGCATAAATTTAACAAATCTACCCACGCCACCAGGACGGTACCCCACAGAGCGGACTTAGTTTGGTCAGTCCCTCTTTTAACCTCACAAACCACCGGGACATGACTGACCAAGGAATATGCCCTACAGTCCGCTACGTAGGCAGGTAAGAAGGCGGTTAAGAATGGAGACGATTGGTTGACTTTGTCCCAACCCCACACCAAGAAACGCGTTACGTCTCTGTAGTTTATGTGAAAACTTTGTCATTTGCTCATTGTTTATTGAAGTAAACAATTTTATTTCAAACGATAGCTAAAATTACTGGTTAAACTCTACTTACAAGCCTGGGAAATGCCTTTTCCGGCTATCTGAGGGGTTGCGATATTTTAAAATTTTCTTTACGCTCCGCGCCAGCCGATGTGGCGCTCCGCTTAGTCTTTCGGCATGTTTCCCCCCCCCCCCTAAATAATCCTGACTACGCCACTGACAGGAACAATTAAATGACCAGCATGGTTAAAATCACTTAGTGAAGCTCTTTGAACCTTCCATCAATTCATAAATTTAATCAGTAATGCCTTGTTCACATTAAGTTTGAGCTACAGTAGCTCAAAGTACAATCAAAATCTTTTCTGACACCGCGCCATATAGGCTTTCCCTCGTTTGGGTTTTTCTCTGGCCATTACAACATGTCTGTTTCAACTGCTCAGAATTCACCTCTTTCAAGAGCTCTCCTCCGCGCAGACCTTTAGTTTCCTTTTCTTTACTGTTCGGTTTCCTCTGCGTCCGAATAGATTTTATTGGCACTTTGAGCTACAATCTTGGACAAAATACCGTGGGACACCCCGCGCCCCCGTTCAATGTTGGCTATAGGATTGCTGTTCAAAGGGTACATTCACTTCTTGAGCGCAACATTGGAAAGGGGCGCGGGGTTTCATGGTATCCTCTCACCTAAAATTCAGTATTATATTTGCAACTTACGACAAAGTGTCCGAACAATTTTGTCCAAGATTGTAGGTCAAATTTAATGCATGAGCAAGCAAGGGGTAAGTGCTGTATAGTCACTTGTGAACGCCCACACCAGTGAGTTGTGGGGAATCGGTACTACTCGGTACCACTTGGATCTACCTGGTACCTTTACAAATCCTTTTTTTTTTACCAAAAATGGTGTATAATAGTTATCCTTCACATTTGCAAAACTTCACGGCTCATTGTAATCAACATCGGTGTACAGGGCTGGTAGGATAGATCTGGTTAGGTGAATCACATTCAAAGAAACAGCAGATACATGTATCCTTGAAACTAACTATAGGATATGAAAACGTTTGCCTCAGTTAGCGTTCTTCTGTGAGCACGTAAATTCACTGTCCAACGCTCACAGGTTCGCGGTTTTGCTTGCAGGAGAAGCCCTTGGAGAAGTTGTTTGGGCCAGTCCATTCAGCAATGGGGGGTTAAGATGTGCATGTGCTTTTCGACAAGACTGCGACGTTGAGTTACTGTAATCAAGGAATTAAATTTTATCCAAGGAGCAGTGGAATTTTTGATTCCTTGCCGTAGGCATGGGAATCCATGCAGTCCTGATGTGTTGTATGTGTCTGTATATGTGTATGACGGTTGCTCGTAAACACTCTCAAGAAGGGTAACTCGGAGTAGTTTCATTTTTGGCATGTAGGTTGCCCATATATTCAGTAGACGATCCCTATTGTTTTTGGTGTCCAAATCTTGCATATTTATGAGGTTATGGGGTAGAACAAAAATTTTTAAAACTGCCGTAGTTCCTTATCCGTGGGTCAGATTTGTTTTAAACTTGATAAGGTTGTCTGTTATTAACAGGTTCATGACCCTGTGAAATTTAATGCTTATCAATAGAGAGGAAGGGACAATTTTTCACTATAAAACAATGATAATAGCTTAAACACCATTATTGTTGTTATTATAAACTACCGTACAAATATATATTGATCTACATTGTGCAATAGCAGGTGTTGATTCTCTCACACACACTTAACTCAATGGGATTGCTCCCTACAGTACTGCATTTGTAACTTAGTGAGGAACTTCTAGTGTGAGGGCCCCGATAAGTTGTCCAGAGAGATAGTCTTGGTATGGGAGGTCATGGGGTCAGATAGAAAAGCATGCAATGGAATGTTAATGGGTTTATGAAAAAAATGAAGATAAAAAAACCATCTGTTCTGTCATTTATTTCGATAATATCAATATCCAGAGGAACAGCTGGTAGCCGAACAAGGTTTCTTAACAATCAAATTGGAGTGCTTTCAATCATATTTCACAATGTCGGAAAAGATGGAGGAAGCAAAAATATTGACGAGGAATTATAACTTAGGGTCAACTTAGGAGGACTGAGTGTGTTAAAAGCTACTTGTAACAAGGAAGAAATTATTCCAAATTCCATAAAGGAAAATTTGCAAAAGGCAGAGCGCCGATTTGAGGCAATGGAAGAGGTTCATGCTGATCTGGCTGGGCTGTTGTCCGAAGTATTTGAGCAAGCAGAAAGCTGGATGTTGGAATGCCAAAAGCATTATACTGAGGAGAGGGAGGAAGCATTGAAAAAGTTGAACGAGGAAACTGAGTTTGAAATTAGCGTTGAAATTACCTAAGGCAGAAATTCC
Organism: Stichopus chloronotus; assembly: GCA_021234535.1. Taxonomy (NCBI): domain Eukaryota; kingdom Metazoa; phylum Echinodermata; class Holothuroidea; order Aspidochirotida; family Stichopodidae; genus Stichopus; species Stichopus chloronotus. The sequence continues at coordinate 5,132,333 of CM037833.1, forward strand.
ACTATACGATGGAGACCCAAGAACATTCTGGTCCTTTATGAAGAATTTTGAGGTAGATATGGCAGACAAGCTGAGTTCAGATGAGGTAAGGTTGAGTTATTTGATTCAACTAATAACAGGCAAGACTAGAAGCAGCATTGATTACTGTGTGTTTCTTGGAGCTCAGAGATAATGTTGACTGATGTCATACTCATACTGTACTTGATGTGTGGGTTGTATGGCCTGGGTAGGTGATCCCTATTGCTTTTGGTGGACGTCAAAGGTTGCGGTCATTTTGGGTTCAAGGCTTGTGGTGTATCAAGAAAAATAACTGCAGTTGATCTTATACTTGTCATGTGAATAATTCATGTTTGTTCTAATAGAACCATGTAGCAAGGAATGACAAAGCCTTTTGGCTTTCTGGTTATAGTCCGTGGTTATCTAGGGTGTTGACAGTTGGCCTGAAAGTCTGCTGTGAAGCGCTGCTTATTGCCTACCCAAGGAGGACCTACAGGGTAGAGAGAAAAATTATGTCATAGAGAATAAGACAATCAGAGATACTTCTAATGTTAAAGCTTTATTTTCTGAGAAATACCTTTTATTTAGCACACAACTTCTTACTACTATCAGACAAAGTACAATACCTACGGTAAAAACAATTACACTATACCCGTCTAATGGAATACTGAACAAGTGGGTGGTGGCTGCAAGTGAGGATCACCGAGGGGATGGGAACTCAATCTGATATCTCATTCCCCTTTCTTGCCCAGTGCCTTTTTCCAAACAGAAAGTCCTGTATTCATAAAACTACTCTTGTTCTTATATATAGTAAGGTGCAAGTTTGTAACTTACCTTTTACCTCCAGGGACAACAAACACAAAGTTACTGAAAATACAAATTACACCCTGAATACTTCTGACATTCCACTGTAAAGCAGAGAAATACACACTCTTGAAACTTGTTAAGGCAGTTTTAACAAAAAAATGAACACTGAAAATACTTTATCATACCTGTACATGTGGACATGTTCGCTTGTTGTGGCCCGGGTTACCACAAATTTATTCAGACAACATGGTTGAACCAAAATACCACTGAGTGACTTCATCATTGAGTTTCTCAAGCCCTTGCATAGAGAATAAATTCAAGTCTCCATGGAGTGACAGACTCTGGGAAGTGGTTCATTATGTTCTTAACCAAGTATACCTTTTCCTTCACCAGCTGCATTAATTCTTTGAAACCTATCCATAATTGACTTATCTTTCCCAAATTCTTGTGACCAGGAATCAAGTCAGAAATTTAAGCATCCCACTGTCTTTGTCAATGTATTTACTCCACTCAATCCGTAATGCTTGGATAAACTTGTCAAACTTTGCCAAAATTACTTGCTTTTTGTGATCATATTTTTTGAATCTGTTTATTTTATCCCGTTTCATTAATTCCATAATAAGCTGATTAGTTAACTGGTCAGATATTCTCAGATACATATGCAAAACGTCTGATATCATCTGTAATTGGGGTAAGTACACATGATAGGGTACCAGAACAATGGAAAAAGCAAAATTGACCAGATGAAGTTTTTTCCCCACCCCCACGTACCATCACCACTTTAAACGCACCCCTATACAACCGTGATCTAGTAAGGTGCATGGTTCAAAGATCTTTCCATCCACTTGCACAATATTTTCTATTACCGTGGGTAATTTTGTGCTCAATCTTTCATAGACCCCTGTACAATTAGGAAAGTATTGTATATGAAAGTCAGAGTTCAACCTTGAACTGGAGGAAAGCTTTAGGTAAGCTTTATCTGATATTTTAAACTTATCCTTGACTTACAATGTGGTGTGAACATCCATTGCACTTGAAGAGGCCTTGTTCTGTTCAACTTCATTTTGACTCGCTTCAATGATATTGACATAAGAGTAAAATATTCATCAACATTTTTCTTGAATCTTTTTTCCTTTTGTGTCCAACGTTTTGAGCAGTTAGTCTTGGCAGAGGGGCCTTTTGCATGTCTCATCTAACACAACTTCAGGTTAAGGTTCAGTTGGAACTGCTTTTTGGCCCATTTGAGTTGCATACCCCGCTTCACTCGGGCCTTCTTCTAAGTTTTGAGTGAATAAGAAGGCTAGCCTCTTCAACACAAATCAAATCTCATTGTCTATTCCCTTACTCAGAAGAATACCTGTCAAAAGTATACTCACCTTCAACAAACCAGGCAAGTAAAGTCCAAAGAAGGAAAAAAAAGTTTTGAAAGACTCATGCTGCTTATGTCACCTTTACCCTTTGTGTCTCGAGCATATCCTCTGTACAACTGTGGTTGAAATAATCCCAGGACCGGCCCAAGACAGACTGCGAATTTGTACTCTAAAATTAGGTGAGGAGTTGAAGAGGCGTGGGAGGGAGGCCATATGGTTCCAAGACAGCACAGGATGCTGGTATAACCGTTGTCAGTCCGGCGGTATGATAAAAAGGAGGATAGAAAAGTTGACATCGATGCCCCAGGTGTTGTGAAACAGTACAACAAGCGCATGAGGCGACTAAAGATGATATGGTGTAGCACATTGGCCAATGCAGTGTTCTTATGCCACATTTAAAACCAAACGGGTGATCAGAAGGTGTTTGTTTGCCTCTTGTTCATAATTTGTATTCACGGCAACCGTTGTTCATAAAACCAGTAGGCATATGTCCGTTAATTTTAGCAAATGCACTAAATAGCCCACAGGAGGTTATGAGTGTGAAATTTACATATGTAAAGCGATCAAGGTGGGGTAAGTGGGTGGTTCATACAGTAATTGACAAAGTACAACATGTAGAAATGTGTGTATTTATTGAGACTCTTCAGAGCAATATTGCCTTATGAGTACAACTAGTGGACCCCAAACAACTTACAGTAGCAAAGCCACTGTATCTTGGTTTAGTCCAAAGAGGGTTAAGAGATGTTGCTGACATGTTATTGCAGCTCGTATTCACTCCATAGTCCATGCTCCCAGGAAGCAACCACAAGCTCTCCTGGGGAAAATTGAAGACAAGCTCAAGGAAATGGAAAGAGAGGATCACATTACAAAAATCACATAGCCGACAGATTGGGTCAACTCTATGGTGACAGTTGTAAAAGGGAACAAGGTCAGGAATTTAATAGAGCTGCAAGGAGGGAACACTGCAAGATTTCTCCAGGGACACTATGGGATTGTTTTTGTCCGGGTGTATACTGTATCCAGGGTTAGGACTGAAGACTACGTGTGCAGACACCACAAATGCACGCATGCCGACCTTGTGAGCCGGAGTCTGCAAACTCTGGCACTCAGTACTGAATCACCACGCTGCTACACTTAACGAAAACAAAAGCCCCCAAAACACAGTAGTTCCTTGAAATACCACATTGCCTGCACGTAAAAGCATACAATACGTAACACCAGAGTTTGATTAATTTGACAACTGCATCTGGACAGACATTCTCCTTTTTCGACTGCCATCCTCGAGCATTTGTTTGCCCAACGCCCGTTTTCCATCTGGCCGTAGTTTTGTCGCGTTCACCGTCAGAGAAGCTCGGAGGATTTTCAGTAATTTGCAAGGTACGTGGTATTATCATATTCCTACAATTTCAAACTTCAGTGTTCATTATTTGAAGCTCCTGTAGCTAAAAACAAGTTAAAGGAGGATTTTTGTGTCGGTTGTTTCCACCCATTGACGGCGCTTGGTGAAGTTAGGATTTTTGTGTCGGTTTTATCAACCCATTAACTGCGCTTGATGAAGTTAGGACACCGTTGTGAAGTACATTATACCATATGGGTGTTCGTAACGTTAATGTCATTAGTGTTGTATAGGCAGACTTATAAAGCAGGCCCTCGGAAGCAGAGGGGAGCCATGGTAACGTGACCGTAGAAATGTGACTGAACTGATTTGTCCCCTAAATTACCTTCTTTATTTTGCTAATTGTCAAGGCAGGGTCGTTTTCAAACTTACGTTACGCGAAATAACACCCAAATTTGCCAACACAGGGGAAAGGGGTAAATGCACAAATAATGCCTAATGGCTAATAGTGAATTGACTGTCGAATGCGCACATAAGGGATATATTTCCATATAATTGTGATATGTCTACTGGCTAGATGAGCACTCGACTGGCCTACTTTTTAAGTGACTGAAAACGGCGCAGAAACAAAAACTCAAACCGGCTCAAGAAAAGCAACTCGACGGGCCTACACATTCAACAGTCACCTCGTAGTACCAAATGCCAATATTGAATTAGCTTTTTGATTCCTTGCCGAAGGCAGGAGGAATCTATGCGATGGTGATGTCGTGTGTGTATGTATGTGCGTGTGTGACCCCTGCTTGTAAACACCATATCTCAAGAAGCGTAACTCTGAGTGATCTCATACTTGGCATGAAGGTTGCCCTTATTGAGTAGATGATCCCTATTGTTTTTGGTGGAGGTCAAAGGTCATTTCGGGTCAACAGGGGTCAAATTGTGAAAACCTTGTAAACACGATATCTCAAGAAAGGAAGCTTGTAGAAATCTCATGTATGTAGTTGAGTAGAAGAGAAGCTTGAACAGATGTCATACGAGGTGTGTAGGTGTGTCTTATTGAGTACAAGGGTCGCCAGGGGTCAAAAGGTAAATACCTTGAAAATTGCTTGTAAACACGTTATCTCCAGAACGATAAAATGTGAGAGATCTCATAGTTAGCGTGTAGGTGAAAGGTCATTTGGGGTCAAGGGAGGTCAACATTAAATTTGGTATCAAAGATTATTCTTTGGCAAACCTTATGCCACTGTCCTCATAAGGACATGTGAGCATGCATGAATTGTAAATTGGAATTGATTAAATATACCATGGGTTATTAGCTTTACAAAAAGAACTAAATTACTGATCACCCTTGAGCGCGCATGAACTGTGATTGCTTAATTGAATGAATCAAATTGTAACTGACCCACCTCTGTTCAAATTGGTCACTGTTACCTGACATAGAAACCACAATGTCCAGAATAAATCATACAGTCTGTTGAGCCAGGTGCTCAATGGACTTAACCATTTACTGTACTTTTAAAAGCATTATTTGTGGACATAGAATGATAGATTATTCAAAATAACGAATTACAGTAACCTTATTTTCAAGGAATAAGATTCTCACAGATAAGAAATTTAGTTATTTGTTCGTTAACAATAATTATTCACCCAAACTTTTTAAAATTCAAATGATGCATCCGTCACTCATCACATGCATAATGTTTTGAGGAGATGAAGTTTTGACAGATATTTATTGATGAGACTGAATGGTTTAACAATGGTTTAAGCGAATTTCTTTGTACGCCATGTTGGTGTATTTTAAACGCCTATTTGTCTTTATGTCATGCTAGATTCTGGTTTAATAGGGTTATCAGTTTCTGCTAATTTTCAAGGACCTCATAGCCATTGGGAAGGACATCACGCCAAAAAATCAAATACAAAAGAGCTTCCACCAATAGCTAAAACTCAACAAAATAGACTGCTATAATGTTGATTAAATAAACATGTTTACCTTTTTAGCAAGTTAGTAGACACGACAAAATATAATTTGTTCCCTGCAGCATCATACCCGTTTGGGAGATTTCTCATGTTTGTGTAGGTCAAAGGTTATTTGGGGTGACAAAAGGTCAAAACCTTGTATACATGATGTTTGAAGGGTGATAAATGTGAGGGATCTTATACTTAGGCTTGTGAATTGTTGATATTTAGCATGTTGATGGCCATATAGGGTAGGTGATCCCTATTGTTTTAAGTGGAGGTGGTGGTGGGAAGTAAGTTTAATATAGAAAGCTACTGAATGGTCCCAAAATTGGATCATTGCCTAGAAGGTGAAGAGGTCGTGGAGAAACTTGGCCTGCTGGTAGATTTTATGATATGGAAGTGCTCGACTCAAGACTGGTTGACAGTATTGCAATTGGCCCGTAAGATATGATGAGTGGAAGGAAGGACAAGGAAGTCTCGTTGCCATAAAGATCCTAATACAATACGAAACATTTGATTCTCTCAGTCGGCTGGGGAAATTACAGTACAGCTTCGCATGATTGGAAACAATCAGGTTCCATTTACGGGAAAGGGAAAGGAAACGGTTTGAGGGGTTTGATAATAATTCTGGTCAGGTTAGACTTCAACATTGTGGATATCTTCTGATAATTCTCCTTTCTGAAGGGATTTAGGAGCCAACTCAGCAGAAATCACTTGCCAGGTGTAATTATGGGACATTTGAAATTGTTCTTTCTAAAATTCAAAGAATTCAATCAATCCTTGTGGAATAGGCCACAGCAAAACCAGAGTGTTTCCGTGATGTTCGGATGCAAAGTCAGTGAACTGAACACTACACTCGACGCATTTCAAACTGAACTTGAATAAAAAAAAATAGCACCAGGGACAGGTGTCGCAAAACATTCCTTCAGGAATGTGAAGAATCTTGTATGGGTGTTCACAATTATGAACCACTCAGTACGAAAGGCAAAACACCAGATGATTCCATGGAAGGTACAGAAATCATTCAAAAGAGCTTATAGAGCGACCACCATTACAGTTTCTACAAAGACTCCGTGTGAGTGTTTCCTATCCCAGTATTCCCGTGATTCTTTTAACTCTCGATGAATGTGATTTTTTAGCACTAGCTTCAATTCTGTCTGCCAAAAATTCTGCCATATTTACGAGTTATTCACATCTTATAGTTATACATGTGCTTAATGACATTAATTTGAAGCCTGAATAAGTGTGATTATTTTTTACACAAATGTCCACAATACCAAAATTGCATGGATGGACTAAAGCTAGCTATGAACTGCCATTAGGGATCACAAAAATTTCAGGTAATGATTAAAAGAGGCAGGCATTCAATGATCGAGTCCCACCGTGCATTAAGTGTTATCATACGGATCGGGGTCCAAACCCAATTCTAACACAGCCTCATGACCTTTGACTAAAAATGATTGGGACTCGCCAATCCAAGCTACATTTTTCACTATGGCTGGGCAAAATTTCTCAACACGCAGGGAGGCCCTTTCTTTGATTGCATATGTGGTGATTGCAAAGGAGTTTTTAGACAGGCTGTGTGAGGTGCTAGAAGCAAATGGTTGTGAAAATTTGAACTGTTTGAGGCGAATGATCACTACCTCTAAGAGAGTCATTTTCATTTGTAAGTTCCAATGGGTAGCACATCAGTTCAGAAACATGTACCTGTACATGTTTTCCTACATTGACAAGCATGAAAGTACACTCCGTGTTCAGGGCACGCTGTACCTTTCTGCTAGTCTTTACGTCAGAGCTCCTATCACTGTGGCTGCTTTGAGTATCATCATCCTGGCTGTTGCATGATTCATTAATTCAATCAAATGAATACTCTCCCAAGCTTTCTTTTAATCGTTAGTTTTCCCAGTCTACTATATTTCTGTAAGTTTACTGTATAATCATTTGGTTTGCGGATAACGCTTTTTACGCTACCAAGAAAGGAGGTGGCACTTGTGACACCAGGTCATTTTTAGTTATGATGGGACAAAGCTGTTACGTCCAGTATGACCACACCACACCAGGGCCTTTGAAAATTCTTCTGGCTAAAAGAAAGACAATTTTGTTACATCAGCGACGGATGTTTCAGTTGTTAACAACTCAGGACGTGCTCGTTTCAACTTTCAAAACGGGAGAAGTCGAGATATTCCCATTTAACTATCAGAGTTCCATTTATTTGTCTGGCACACACTCGATCAGCCTTTGAAGTATTGTATGGTTGATGGGTCGGGTAGCATGTTAATCATGTTTGTGTACAGTAGGCTGACGTTTGGAACTCTTAAAAACATCCAGGTTAAGATCAACAATTTTTGCCACTTGAGGATCAGAGAATCTTAAGAATGGTGAACAACCGCTGCCATACGAGGAAAGGCCCTGCTCAGACCTCGAAAAACATGTTGACTCTAGATGTGCTACCACACAGTATGTGGAATACAGTATGCTCTGTCCATCCAACCGACTATGCTTCGGGGCCGGAAGTGTGGAGTGTAGTTCACAGCAGGTCACTTGACTTTCGCCGGCGAGACCTGTTGTTGCCAATTGCACATGACGCCATTGAAACCAACCTCAAGCGCCATCGGTGGCGTCTTGGGGATGGCTTTTGCCCCCGTAATGGATGTACAAGATGGGAGAGTGTTCCACATGTGTTTTGGCAGTGTGACTTTGTGGCCGGCCTCTGGGAATGGTTTCAAGTCCTGACTGATCGCCTCACGTTTTGTAACACATGGACGGTCAGCTGGGACTACGTTTTGTATGGTCTCTCTCCCTCATTGTGCAACACAAGTGTTCGCGAGATACCTTTGTATCCGCCTCCATAAAGCTGGCCGTATGGAGAGACCATTGTAATATTGTATTTAGGGGTGAAGGGCGGCCTGCGGACGTCGTCTTGGCTTCGGTGAAGGCGGAGGTTAGGTTGAGGGTTGAGTCCGACTTCGTTCATTTGTCTAGGTCGACGTTTGGCAGACGATGGGGTCCAATTTCTTCGATGCGGGCGGACCGTAATGAAGTTGTAGTTTTTTGTGGTTCCTGTACATATGTACATATACTGTATTTGTGTGGTTCTATTACTGTAAGGAACATAATTTTCTGTTTCCTTTGGTTTGGTTTGAGTTTGCATTTGTTCTGTTTCTGTGCCGTTTTTATCCACTTAAAAAGTACGGTGTCCTGGGTCGACTCGAGAGGAAATTGTTTATTTTTTTCATAGTCGGGGAAGACGGAGTTTGTGAAAAGAGGGATGGTGGTGTACCAGAACCTTAGGAGTGGGGGATTGGGTCTTGTGCATTTTCTTTCCCAGCTCCGTTTTCTCCTGACCAAGTGTGTTTATAGTGCAGTTATTTTGCACATCATTTGTATCATCACTTACTACTTCGTTAGCCACTTTTTCGCGCTGCTTCATCTCCAGGCTTGCAATTACTTCGTCCGATGTCATCCTCCTGCCCTCTATTATTCTGCGAACTTGCTGTAACTGTAGTGGTTGCTGCAGTAGGCATAACACTGGTAGTAGGCTATGATCGACACACTGACATTCTACATTAGTACTTGTTGTGGTAGCGGTCTCTACAGTAGACACTGTGTTGTGTTGTGTCCTGAGGTAGAGTGACCTTGACCATCATCCTCTGTTGATGGGCTGGTAGTAGCTCAACCGTCCTTTCTAAGTCAACTGTGTCGCAATGGATGATTGTTGGAGGTGCTCGTCTTTTATGGTCTTAGGATCGAATGGATACACCCCAAATCCTCAAAATCCACTTACGATATTAGCCATTGAAGCTCGCTGTAATATGAACTCTTGGATAGGCTACAGAAGTCATAACGGGCTGTCAGTTTGCCTGGATTGTCTCTCAAACTGCTCACATTTTTGTTATTGTACCTTGATTTCATAGGCTTGGAGGTTAGGCCAAACTGCATGGATATCCTTAGGAAAAAGCTTCCGGAACCAGGTTTTGAATAGTTCCGAAGTCAATAAATGAACTGCTACTGACCCCAAACAACGTATTAGTAGACCTTTGACTATGAGGAACGGCAGGAGCATGTTACCTGCTGCATGCCCACATTTTCTCCTCTCTCTCCACTGGTCCTTGCCTGCACTGTCCGTTTCCCTTCAGTGCCAGAAATTTGGATGGAATATGATACCTCCAATATGGGCCCCAGCAGGTTTTACACCCAAGACCCATGAGGGCCTCATATGGGTTATCCCATATTAACCACATAGGATCAATCTGGGGCCCATTTCATAATTCCATATGGGCAATGCATAGGTTTCATCTGGGCTGATAATACATGGGCTGAATATGGGTTGCATATGGTGCCCATGTGGGTACGACTTGTGGGCTCAGTGGAAAAACCCATATGGGCAATGGATTCTATCTAGATTCGAAATATTTGGGTAAAATGTGGGCTAAAGATGGCACAATCCATTTGGGAGACATGGGCTCCGTAGTGCGGTGCTGTTTTTGGTTCCTTGGGGAAAGTCCGATGAAAGTCAAACTTGGTATGTAGGTTTGCCATGTTGAGAAGGTTTGCACTATTGTTTTTGGTGGAGGTCAAAGGTCATTTGGGGGAACTGGGGGCAAAGTCTGAAAACCTCCTTACGCTATGGATGCTCATATGTTCCATCAGTCCCCCTCCAGTGCATCATGGAAGTACTGCTTGAGTTAGCAGTTTCTTGTTCAAATGAGAAAGAAGCAGTGTTGTTTGCACTACTGTAGGTGGTCACACCAGACAAGTTTTCGATGGATCAGTTTACCTCCTCGTGCCTGAGTGCTTATGTGCATTCATGTAACTGTCTTTTCAGTTAGTGAGGTGAGCAGGACAGAATGAAAGAAAATAAGTCAGTTGGTGTTCTTACCAGTTTAAACTAGACCCCAGTAGTTCCCTCCAGGGCATACTATCAGTTTATTGGACTTAAAAGGGGCATAGATGAGATGTGCCATATTGCAATTTGTAGAGCCCCTTCTTTAAATGAGAGATTCGCAGCTGTTTGTGTTTTGTAAAATGAATGGGATATTGCTGTATATTGCATCATCATTGCATTAATTGAAATGGCTTTTTATATATTTATGAACTCAGGCATATCAAGTGCAAGGAACCATAGTGCCCATAGGCTGTTGTGAAATCATGCAAAATTTTTCATCTCTTAGAGATTGTATGTAACACTGTTGATAGTTGGTCACATTAGTGCTATGGAAGTGGTTCCATGAGGGTACATGTTTGAGGTCTAATGTCTGAAATGGGCCATTTTATACAAACTTGAAACATGTTTCTCTCTCTACAGATTTTGTAATACAGTGAGAGTTCATGGTCAGAAATGGGCCATATGGGCTATCGTACAAAATAGTGAAATATGCTCCCTTTTACTTCATAATTTACATTATATGCTCTCCATCTGTGCAAGGAACCAGAATGCCCTAAGGCTCTTGTTGGTACAAAGTATGTGGGCCAAATTGGTCTATCCCATACATGCATGAACTTCATGCTTTTGACTGGTGCTATATTCTGAATGCTACCAATTTTTGGGATCTATAAAATGTGAAATCAATTTCACTATGCACCTATAGGAATTCAGCAATAAACAGAGCAGACACTCTGAAAATGAACATGTTAAGAATAACCTCACTGGAATTTAATTTATTCCAACTTAAAGAAATTGACCCATTGTACAAGTGTTTCCATGACAACCATTCTCCCATGGGTATACAGTACAAGTTGTAGTCCTATCAACAAAGTGCATGACTACAATATTGACCTCCTCTTTTACCCCTACAGGGTGATGAGATCATAACCAGAAATGTTCAGTGCATGCATGCATCTGTCTATTGCTGCTCAATTGTGACAGAATTTGGGTAGAAAACAAACGGTTTATAAGGTTATCTAAATAGATAAATAAATAGATGGCAGTGTCGAAGGCAGAACTGTTTTGCTTCACTATGTTGAAGAGTAAGTTTATCCAACCATTCTGGTGCAACTTTGATTCAGTTCCCACGTGTGGTTCTCAAGATATTACCAGTTGAAGTTACCCCCTTTTCTACCCACTGTGAACTTGAGGCAATCAGGAGTGACATCATCTCCTCACATGGCTGAATAGTCTTTTGTTTTCTTTATTATGACGACCTTGAAATCAATAGGTGGTCAGCTTAGGTACTGGTGATGTGAAGGTCGCAAAATTGTCATACCCCTCATACATTCGCATTATGATAGCACTAACATATTGAAGTATTAAATTTGTGTAACGTTAAAACCAAAATGCTTTATCAATGTGGGGAGATTATCACACACATGGGAATTGATTGGAAGTTTCACGGTAATGGTCAGTGTGAGTAATGACAGTGAAGACACAGTGATTTATCTATTTCTACGATCTAGAAGTTGTTCTTACATTTAAAGTTAATTTCAACGTGTTGTTCATTTTTGATAATGCTCACTTTTAACAGTGGTTAACCTCAAGTCCAACTGATGGAGGTTTGCACAAATGCATTAGTCTATCATCAAGGTATATCGTGTAATAGGCATTTCTATACATGTAGTTTTTGTTTTTAAACGTAAAAATCAATTTGCAAACTCTTAGTTATATTTCATTTTCATCCTTATCACTGTCTAATTTATCTTGGAGGACCTGTTGCCCGTTTGATCTTCTTTTCCGTCTTCCTTTCATGTTCCGTCCATTGTACGGGTATGAAACAACACACTTTTTTACTTCATCTTGCGTTGCTCGTCCAGTCCTGGAATTCTGTCGCACTGCACCTGCCAAAAGTATACATCATCTCAGAATTATTCTATAAGGTACATTTGTAATGAATCGCGTATTCGTATGTCATTCCATGCAAAAGCAACAAATTCTCAAAAATATTGGCTGCTCATCCTCTACAAACCAGGCAGGAGTCACATTTCTCGAACAATCGACTGAGATCGAGGCAATAAAAGTGACCAAATTTTAACAAACTGTTTCTCACTAACTACTAGTGTATTCCATTTTTTCTTCTATTTTATTTAACCATTGGAGGTGGTATCGACAGCACTCCCAGAAATTCTGACGGATATGGATCACATGGGTTCATATTGATCAACCGCATGATGAAAAAGCTTATTTCTGACTACTAGGGATTAAAGGTTAACAAAAGAAAAGGAAAAATAGAAAATCATATGTTGTGGGTAAATGCAGGGAGGGGAGCGCCATTGAAGGCAAATGCTCTTTACTTCGTACACACAGGAATGAGGGGATGCATGGAAATTCTCTTTAAAAAATTAATGTTTGATTAAACCTGTTAATGATTTGGAATTAATATTTGAATAAAACAATTTGTTTGATAAAATAAGTTTTAAGCAGACTAAAGATATTATAAAATTGAATAAAGAAATAGTTTCATTGAACAAATATTTTGTATGGAAAAGTTCGTATGTGTTCATTTGGCCTCGTTTCTGTATTTTGTGTGTTTTATAAGTAGAGAGATTTTCAAGAGAACTTCCATGCCGACACATCTGTTTCGTTTTTGATTCCTTGCCGAAGGCGGGCAAGGAATCTTCGCGATGGTGATTCGGTGTATGTGTGTGTGTATGTATGTGTGTGAGCAAAATCTTGTGAACACTCTAGCTTTTGAAGGGAAAGTGCAAGGTGGGTCAAAGTTGGTGTGTTGATACAACGTGAAGGTCTCGGCTGGGATTGTTTTCGGTGAAGGTCAAAGGTCATCTGAGGTCACCATCAGGCAGAATATGTGTACAAACTATGTTTGCAGTATCTCAGAAACGACAAGTTGCATCATTTTCAAACTTGGGTGGTATGTACTGCCCTGTAAGTAAGTGAGATTGTGAGGGTATTCTTGTAGGTCAAAGGTCATCTGGGGTCATCAGAAGTCATAATGTGAAAAGCTTGTGAACACTATCTTTTGAAGGGAATGTGCAAGAGAGTCCAAAGTCAGTGCGTGGGGAGGACATTTAAAGATCTTGACTGGGATTGATTTTGGTGGATGCCAAATGTCACCAGCAGACAGACTATAGACAAAACATGTTTGCAGTACCTCATGAACTGCACATTGCACAAACTTTGACCTTCGAGGGTATGTAGGACTTTCTGAGTAAATAAGGTGAGGGTGTGTCTTGTGATCAGAGGTCATTTGGGGTCATCAGAGGTCGTAACATGAACACAACTTGTTAACACACTATTTACAAAGGAGGAGATAGTTTCAATACTTACAAAGGGGAGGCAATTTCACACTTTAAAGTTGTAAGTTTTGATGTGGGTCAAAGGTCATCTGAGGTTCTTGAGTACAAAGTGTTAAGACCTTTGCTGATGTTTCTTTCCGTCTGTCTAGACTAGCAATGCTTGTACATTGAGGAAGTTCCAATTTAAAACCTTACCTGTCACTTAGTACAACAACTACACTTTTACCTAATTTCACAAGTCCTTGACATATAACGATGACTCTACATGTATGGATCTTCAGCTGCCATCATGCTGGTTTCTGATAAAGTACTGTATGTCTGAAAGCATCTGTAAAGTATCTAAAAGCCCAATTTGGTTAATGAAGTTCAGCAGGTACAATACACCTTTGAGTTTCTATTTAGTCCCCAATTCAGTTGTACAGTATTTGGTATCATGCGTCTATTTATTACTCTTGTTTTGACAGTTAAAAGTGCTCACTTAGTTTTCAAAGCCACAATTGGCTTTTAATTCCATCTGAGACATTTGTTTGGTCTGAAAATGGTGATTGACCTATGACCTCTGTGGAAAATGGGAGAAAGGTTGACCCTTATCTTTCCCAGATGAAGCATTATCTAAGATACAGTGCTCCTTCTGTCATCAAACAATGTAGAATAGATTTGTTTTCTGAAGTGGAGACAGTTGCACATGGAAGATTTCTGTTAGGGAAAAGTCTTATTGTGCAATAGAGATAAATAAGTTATCACTTGGTCATATGATGGGGTAGATGGAGGATTATATGTCGTATGAGTATATCTCTTGTTCCTGGGAAATTTGTACTGTATCTAGGCTACTACTGTGCAGGCTGGAGAATTCTTGGCCACCAGTTACATTACATGCATACAGCAAGTATTGGAAAGTGGTGTGCAGTATTAATGGCGTCATCTGGTATATCCTGTGGTTACTACAGTAAACTGCAACTTGAAAAAAAAATAATGGAAGTGCATGTATTAGTGGCAAGGAATCACTAAGCCTCTTGGCTTTGTTGTTATTTTTGAAAATTGCACACATTTTTCTGGAATATGTGAAAATAATAAGTTAACGTACCAAAATATATCAGGTTCTGCAAATTTCTTGAGCAAACGAAATCAACCTTGATCGTCACGATCGTTTCAATACTTTCAGAGGTTTCAGTCACATATGGGGCTACAATAGTGACGGAAACAGACGGCCATTTTGAACGAACAATAAAAAACAACCCATCTTTTTAGAAAGTCCATCCTTTTTTATATATTTTATAATATGTTGATATTTTAAATTGCTGGGTCCAGTTTGGGGTATACTGGTAAGCTGAGACTAGGTCATATTCAGTTTTCCTATTTACAGAAAATCTAGTCGTCTATATCTTTGTCTATCATACACACAAAACCCAAATTGATCTGCCAGACTAGCTTACAATTAGTCCACATCACCTTGAAGGAAGAAGATACATTTCTAGTGGCTCTTTGGAATGAAGCCAGCCATTCTCAAGGTGTGTTAAATCGGTTCACACATGTAGTTAAGACAAAGGTTTGCTGTTATGTCATCCAAAATGCGGCATATGTTTTTACTGCCTCTTACGAGACGACAGGTCATCTTTAAATTTATTAAGAAAAGGTATTTCTTTGACACTTCAGATGCTTGAGAGAGGATTATATCCAAGTTATCACCGCCATTTAAAAAAAACCTGCTTTATTTTACAGGTAGCCGAATGATTCTGCCCTCATCTTTTTCATTTTGCCTCTCAATTAGAAAATGGAATATTGTAACTTACCTGCTACCATCTCTATTTAAATGTAATTTTCAGCCCCTCAATACTTGTCCGATGTGTGATGCACAAACGCAAACAGAAAAACAATGCAACGATAAAGAATGTCAGACAACTGGTCCCGATGTTGTTGTCAACTCTGTGGCTGTAGGAAGGGACCATACGTATGCCAAGAAACCACCACAGACCAGTGATGTAGTGTCTATTGTCCCACCAGAACCCATTCCAGAAACAACAGCACCAGTCTAAATCACCCCATCAGAAACTCAGCCAGAGTCATCGCTTCACAGTCCCGATCGTGAGATTGATGATGTCCAAAAGGATCCCACTTACTTCCCAGACAAAGAAGATCAGTAGGATGATAATGATGATGAACTTCCCGAGGAGAGACCCTTTTGGAACAGAACTGTTGAAGACTGTAAATATTTAGTTTTTAGTTCTTGTCTGGACAAACTGTTTCACAAAATTAAATGTGATGAATGTCATAAGAGAAGTGTGGTGGGAACATGATTATTTGTTACACTTCAATGTATTTCAGGACACGAAGTTATGAAGTGGGTTTCACAAGCTTTAGTGGGTAAAATGCCTGTTGGGTCACTTACTGACAGCTGCATCAATCACGTATTCGGGCTTACCTACCAGCGCATGGCATCATTTCCAAAAGATATTTTCCCACACAATATTTTTCAACATTCAGAGGGACTACCTCATACCTGAAGTACATTCCACTTGGTTCAAAGAGCAATCATCATTAATTTCTAACTTTCAAGGCAAACCCATCAGTGCTGTAGGGGATGAACGTTGCTACTCAGCAGGCTATTCTGCGAAGTACTGTGGCAATACCCTAATGGACATTGAGTCAGGGAAAGTTATTCATTTTGAGTTGGTGCAGGTTTCAGAAACTGGCTGTTCCGTAAAATGGAGGCAGTTGGATTCAAACGTCGTTTCTCTAGGGTCCTGCATGACCATAAATTTGCCTCCGATAGGCATATCTCTATTTTTTAAATTTGGTCAAATTTTAAAGAATATTAGTTCTAAATTAACAAAAATTGCCAAGAAGGATAACGGAGATATAGAATGCTGGATTAAATCTTTTAATAATCATGTCTGGTGGATGTCACTTACCCACCACATAGGAGGCAAGCATTCATTTCATGACGAAAACCGATTTACTTTCTGCAAGGAATGTCGCCACCCTACCATTGATTCCAGTTAGCTGCTTTGGACCATAATTACAATGTTGGAAGGGCACAAATTATTGTGCAGCAACCTTCTGCAAGTTCCAGTCAGAAGGGCGAGTTGTAATACAAAAAGTCATTTTCCAAAAAACAGAAGCAATGGGTCTTAAGGGGCACACCTCTATTAGAGGTACGGCCTTCCTGAGAAAAGTAGTAGGTCCATTCTAGGTGTAAATTACTGTTAAGATGATACGCTGTGGCAGATTTTTAAAGGATATGAAAGATTTAGGCTGTTTCAATAATTGATGTGAAAAAGGGCTAATTTCCGTCACTTTGCGGATTAATATGAGCAAGTGTGCACCCTCTAAATTTCTTCCCCTTTGATCTAAAATGTAAACGGGCATGCTATGGTTAATTTGTTGTGCCATAATAGGCCAACTTATTGGCTTTCATGTGAGGGGTAGCTTGTGGGGGTAGGAAACAGAAATAATTTGGTGTGTAAGTCGATGGAACAGCTAATGGAGGTGTGCCCCCTTCATAAAAAGTGTGATCTTCACCGTTTTGGAGGCTAGCATGCCCAGATAGACTCAAAAATGTTGGTTTGAGGCCTTATTGAAAATTCCAGTAAAACGTCCCGAAATTTCACGCTTGAGCGAATTTTGGCGTTAAAATCCCATAGTAATTTCAACTTTTCGTCATTTTGGGGCAGAATTGAAGTATAAATTAGCACCGAAACCTCAAATGGGAGTTTGTGTGTGGGCATCAGGATTCTTGACGTGTCGTTCGAGGCTACCGTACCCAGATTATTCAACTATCATCAACAGCACATGGGCTAGTTGCACGAGGCACGCCCTTACAACAGAACGCAACTCACACTGTGCTATAATATATGTGCAGAATACTACAGTGCACCGCCTTGGGATTGTGTGTTGCATTTAACACTGATGTACTACATACTTACTTACCACAGGTGAGCCAAGTTAAGCTAAAATATATCACAGTAGGCACATTCCATGATGAACTCCATTTTTTAGAATGAAATTTCATATTCTAATTTTTTCTCCAAATGCCCATTTCCTGACAAATTACCCAAATTTGTTTCAGGTAGTTATGATTGGATTCTAATGTCATTTCTCAAAATTATAACAGTTTAGAATGAACATTTTTCCTTCAATCAAGAGTCCGTCACGGTGGAATGTGCCAGTATATAACAGTAGTAGGTCTACTCATGGTTCTAAGAATGACTGGACAAAGATGGGCAGAAACGGTGGCTGTTCGGCTTCAGCGAAAGTCACACAGGACGGATGAAGGGTGCATTGTGTGGGACTGTGCAAAGACGAAAGCTAGGTCCAGAGCCACTCCATATGGCTACCTCGGTCTAATGCTTCCAGGCGATGGGGAGAGGAAGACCATGAGGGTCTACGTCCTGGCATACTTGGTCAAAAACCTTTGTGTTAGGGAACTGTTGCTGGCACAGGACAGGGACTTTGATATATCACATAGATGTCACAACAGTCTTTGTATTAATTTTAGCCACCTGGCAGTTGAGGAACGGTACGTAAATAATGGCAGAAAGGCTTGCCATAACAGTGGGCAGTGTCAAGGGCATCAAGCTTATGAGGACTGTATATGTGTGATATTTGAAGGTAGGTTTCATCTAGAGAAATGCATGAACATATAGTACCGTACATTGTTATAGTCAGGCAACTGCTTTACTCTGTGCGCACACTTCTTGTTCCGCAAGATGTTATGTCGTTGCCTGTGTTATCACGATTAATACTCCTTTTTGTGGTAGGTATGATCAGTGAGTTCAGATATGAGTTTGTCAGATTTGTAGCAGCTTCCTTTCTTTTTACGATAATTTCCTTGCCTTTCATACAACCTGCATCTCTTTATCCTCAGAATGGCCTTTCGTGCCCGAGCTGGACAGCTTTCCTTTCTGTGTCGATGGTAATCTCGCCTGTGCTGCAGTTGCCGTAAAGTGGAGATGGAAGGCGGGCTAGGATGCATACCTAATGCGGCCATTTTCATAGCTATCGATTCACCAGGGTACTTTTTAAGTGCATAAAAACGGCACAGAAACAGAACAAATATAAACTCAAACCGGCTCAGGAAAAGCAAAAACGCGAACTATTTATACACTACCAAATGAAACAGAAACTTAGTACATATGTACAGGAACCACAAAAAAATTCCAACTTCAATACCAACCGTCTGCCACCGTCTGCCAAACGTCGACCTAGAGAAACGAACGAAGTCGGACTCAACCCTCAACCTAACCTCTGCCTTCACCGATGCCAAGACGACGTCCGCAGGCCGCCCCTCATACCTAAATACAATATTACAACGGTCTCTCGATACCGCCAGCTTTATGGTGGCCGATACAAAGGTAAGTATCTCGCGAACACTTGTGTTCCACAATGGGGCAGAGAGACCATACAAAACGTAGTCCCGGCTGACCGTCCATGTGTTACAAAACGTGAGGCGATCAGAGTCAGGACTTGAAACCATTCCCAGAGGAGGGCCACAAAGTCACACTGCCAAAACACATGTCGAACTCTCTCCCATCTTGTACATCCATTGCGGGGACAAATGCCATCTCCAAGACACCACCGATGGCGCTTGAGGTTGGTTACAATGGCGTCATGTGCAATTCGCCACAACAGGTCTCGCCGGCGAAAGTCAAGTGACCTGCTGTGAACTACACTCCACACTTCCGACCCCGAAGCATAGTCGGTTGGATGGACCTGGCCGACCATTTCATCAAAAATAGCCGATATTGGGTCCCCGCACTGGATGACATAATACGGAGTGTCCCTCATGTGGCCGTAGGCCTTCGTGGGCCGCCAGCTGTGGGGAGCACTGTTGCTAAAAAGGGAGGGGAAAGAAAGCCCTCCCCAATAACAAACAAAATACGCAAACGGCATGTTGCTGTCAACAGCACTATAAACACATTTGGTCAGGAGAAAACGGTGCTTGGAAGGAAAATGCACAAGGCCCAATCCCCACTCCTAAGGTCCTGATACACTACCCTTCTTTTGACCAACTCCGTCTTCCCTGACCATAGAAAACTAAACACGACCCTCTCGAGTCGAGCCAGGACACCATCTGGAGCAACCAGAACAGTGCCCGGGTACCACAAGAGAGGGTAAACGAAACGATTGATAACAGTAACCTTTCCCAACAGGCTAATGTAGCGATCCCTGAAGTCCTCCAACGTAGCCTCCACCAGGTCCACTTTCTCATTCCAGGTAAGTGACTCCGGCGAACCATAACCAATCCATATACCATTAATTTTTAATGCGCCATCCACCCACGATGCCGCGAAGGGCAGTTGTCTATATCGCCACCCACCTAGACGAAGTCCTTTGGTCTTTGTTGGGTTCAGTCTGGCACCTGTTGCTCTTTGAAAGGTAGCCAGGGCTAGGTCAGAGACTACGCAAGTGACGTCATCAGCGTACTGAAGGCACTTGACCTCAGATCCACCAGGAATATTGAACGGACGGAACAAAGGGTCGACTTGAAAGGCTTTTACAAGGGTTTCACTAAACAAAACAGAGGAGAGGGGACACCCTTGTCGTACCCCGCGCTGGACTCTGAAGGTGTCCAATGAAAAGCCATTCACAATAACACAACCGCTTACTAATGTTAACCCATGCATTAAAGGCTGGGTGTAAATTAAACTTCGCCAACACTTTAAGGAGAAAACCGGGATCAACCATGTCAAAGGCCTTCTCCTGATCGAGGGAGACAAGCGCACATGGGAGGTCACGGTCAATAACATATTCAACTAAGTCCCGCATCAACCAGAGGTTCTGCTGAACACTGCGTCCCCGCACCGCACATGTCTGAAAAGGCCCAACAAGATCCGGCATAACTATGCCTGGCCTGTTACAAAGGGCTTTTGCCAGAATCTTGTAGTCCACGTTCAACAGGGTGGTTGTCCGCTTGTTTTTCGGTTCAAGGGGATCCCTGACTTTGGCAACAACGTTATCACACCTGTGCGTTGCGAAGGGCTCAATGAGCCAGTAAGGAAGGCGGAGACGAATACATCACGCAGATCGGGACCAACGGTACTCCAGAAGCGTTTGTAAAGTTCAACCGGAATACCGTCGGACCCAGGGGCTTTACCGGATTTCATCTTCGCCACCGCCCTCCAGAGCTCGTCGACTGTCAACGGAGAACCAAGTTCGTCGTTCTGATCGTCGGAAGGGGCCCAAACAAAATTATCTAATTGGTACTGTTGAAGGCCCTCATCAACATCTGCTGCAGTATAAAGCTGCTCATAGAAGTTCTTAAAAACCTCTACGATGTCGAGAGGGTCCTTCTGTACCACACCATGGACGTCACGGACTGTCTTTATGCGCCGATCAATGGCGTACTTCGTGAAGTCTCCGTGGAACTTAATACTTGCTCTTTCCTCCGCCTCCACGCAAAGTACTCGAGCGCGGACACGAGCCCCGTGTAGTTTTTGATCAAGATACCGCTGGATTGCGTGAAGCGCGGAGGAGTCCCCGTTCCTCTCCCTAGAGCAGAGCGAGAGGAAGTCCTCCCTTCTTCGACGAGCCCTTGCCACACAGTATTCGACTGTAAACTGTTTGATGCGGGACTTCACATCGTCCCACTAAACCCTATAATATTTTGAATAAAGCACAAATGTACTTAATGCCAAATAAGTTTCCAGGAGAGACTGCAACATTTTGGATGACGATTTTTGAACATACTGTAGTCTTTCGTTAATTTGGCTAATAATAAAGTCTGGCTCAATTTGAGCTGAATGATGCAAGACACTTCGTGGCTCTCGATGAAGGTTGCGGTGGGTGCTTCTGCCACGTCTAGAACTGCGACGGTAGCAATAGTCTTCACTGTCCGCGTCGGAATGTGAACCGGATTCATCACTTGTTTACGTCACTTGCAGCATCTGTTTGTTGCACTAGGTCTTCTGGGACATGAGTACCTGATAACCGGAGCTCCCGTCGATGGACTGTCCCCTCAGCGCCGGTATCGTCAGCCAGTCTAATGGTGTGACTGGTTTTACCTCCAGGTCGAACAATTACTTTATATACTAGAGGGCCCCATCGGTATGCAGTTCACTTTTTCATATTAGAGAGAATACCCAAATGAGAACTTTGTAGTATAAAGTGTGCTTCCAGGGTGTTACTATTAACTGGGCAAAGTGGTTTTATTTTATTTAAAGTATTGTATTCTACATTTGTTACTTTAATATATTAGTTTAATGCATGGTAGCATTGATTTTGATTCCATCCTGAGACTATCTGTACCTTTCAGTTTTGTACCATTTTTGAGCACGTAAGAAAAAGAATAAACTGCTGAAGGCATATAAAAACAATGTATCCTTTTTGTATATAACAAGTGCAACTGTTTTCCTGAAATGTTTTGACTTGCGAGAGCTAGGTGGTCATTAAATTAGCAACTTAAAGCCATGGAAAATTGGTCAGAACCTTTTTTCAGCAGAAAAAAAGTGCATTGCTTTGCTGCAGGAGGCTATCATGGAGTTGAAAAAGTTGATTAGGTATCACAGCACCATCTGGTGTTGTTCCATATGAATCGGTTTCCAGTATATATGTATATAATGATGAGTGTACCAAAATTGTTCCTTTCAAACAAAGTTCAAACAAGAGAAATAATTTTGCACTATTTGACAAGTATCAACTCCCTGGATGTACCATATTAAATACAGTCCAGTCATCACTTCCATAGCAACCAGAAAGCCAAAATGCTTTGTGATTACTTTGCCACATGGTGATATAAGGACAAAAATTATCAGGGTGCGAATTTAGCGGTCGTGCGATCGTCCGAGACGACTGACATTTGTGTCGGACCACTGAAATGCGCCAAAACACGTTTGCTTAGTCGTCCTGCTGGCGACCAAATTATTAGGGTCTAACACAGTGAACCCAACGTTATTACTGGACATGACAGCATGTCCATTATTGTGGTTGGTCGCATTTTCTGATGATCACGTGACCATATTTCTTTCGTTCAGTTTATCGGACGACTCGCATCAAGAAACGAACCGATCTTTTGGGAAAAGATTCTTACAGCAAAGGCGACGGGTATGTGACAAGATTGTGTGAAAAATGTCGCTAATTACTAAATGGGGTGCATTTTTCCTCAAATGCTCTAAATTTAAATATTAAGTAGGCTTATACGCCTAGGTACTTTACACATGACGCAGTCATGAACGAAAGATGCTGTCCTATGTGGACTGAGTTTCTTAATCTCTTTCCAGATCGTTGGTGTTTGCTACCGTTTTAGATATATTTTCAAAATTTTATAATCGATTTATGAAATGGTAATGAAGACATCAGTATAAAATGTGAAAAAATAAGTATAATTCTTTGTGCTTATTCCCTGGAATTTCGGCATAGTGGTCTGCTACGATGTCTCCGTTCGTCGTTTGAACTGCATAGTTTATAAATGTACAATATGTGTACAGTAATAGCCGGGCCGCGGGTGCGAATCAGCGATAAGTAGAAAGCCAGTATGTACGGTCTATTGCAGACACACTGTACAAACGATGTGACCAATTGCACGAATTAGTTTTCTAACGTGTTTAAGGTAAATGTTCGTAATAAACAAAAACGTCCTATGGAAGGCAAGTGCAGTCAAACCTCAAGTCCGAATTTTCGATGCAAATCTCGTATTTTACCATATGTATAAGTTTGAGCTGAAGTCAAAACGTAAAACGGAGTACATAAACTGTACGTACACTTACAGGTTCACTTCAATCCAGGCACTTATAGGCGGCCTATTCTGAATATGAGAGCCAAAGTTTTATTAAAAACTTGCTGCACTCCTCTCTTGTGGGACAGCGGCGTGATGCAATCCGGGTGGGGGCAGGTGGGCAGTTGCCACCCCATTGGAAATACTCGGGGGAACAATCATACTGTTTTGCCCAGGCTTAAATAATTCAGGCAGATTTAAAATAAAAAGCAACAAGCAAAATGAAATGTAATTACATTTTATGATAGGGAGGGGGTTCCAGAACATGTCACTTTGAGTGTATGTGCTTGCCAATGAGAGAGTGTGAATGTTTGGTTGTGTGTGTGTGTACGTGCGCGCACGCTTTCGTGTGGGTTGGGGTGGATTGCTTATAGATGATTCCGGTACTGGAAACTATCCACGGTTCGACAGGATGTTGGATTTTTTAAAATATGTAACCCCCCCTCCACATGCCAGTTTTACGACCCTCTTGTCGGATTAACCAGGCAGTCTATCCTCACCCTACATACTGTAGGTAACCAGAGACATGGTCATGTCCATTGTGGTTACGGTACGTAACCACATTTTCTACTTAGCTTATGTCATCAATGCAATCTCTGTAAATGGTAAAGGTAGGCGGAGTTTTATTTACAGTCCTGACCATAGCGCGCCTTGCATCGAATTGTGAAAGGAAGGTTTGCCTGCCACTAGCATACATTAAAAACTTTTCAAAAATTGTGGGAAAAGGTAAACCAATCATATGGCCTCCCAGATACTCCACGCCTGTCAGTCATTCTACATCGGTATCATGGGGGCGGGGCATAGACAGCTCGTTCACTTATAACCAGGCGAACAACAGCTGAAAATTCCCCATTAAAACAGCACAGGGATTTGCTCGTCTCGAGCGACTGAAGTACCGTATGATGCAATACGGCAGTTGTTTTGAATGGTCCTCGGTCCCCATATAGGGCCCCCGATTTTCCTCGTTTCATAATAGGAATTACCGTGTTTTTCCGTTTTCAACTTTATTTCTGTGAATTTCCGTTTCAAACATAATGGCAATTGCAAGTTACTGGATCGTGTGAGAATTGCTCCACATGTGTACAAAATCCAACGGAATCCATATACACAGTGTACCGTTAAAATGAAAACTGAAAAAAAAAAACATTAGCGAAACGAGGGTTCGATCAAAAAAATCATTCCATATTACTTCAAATTTTGAATAATTCACAAAATGTTGCATACTTCATGTAACCCAACCAAACTATATTACTTGCATCTTTCAAGTTGAAATGTACAGAAAGGTCTCATTTGGAAATAATACAAAGGACTGCCTAACCACCTCAGAGATTACGTGCACGTTTCATCGCTCGTGAAAGAACAGCCGACTATTTGCAAATTAGAGAAGTCATATTATTCAATAAACAATTAAATGTATTCTACTGTTTTTCAGTCCCAGAGGCTGAAAATATTGAGCTTCAAGATTGGATTTGTGGAGAGACGGCTTTGTTGAGGCAACGGTAGCATTAATGTTAGTAACTTACCCTCCTCGAGTTATCGAGGACGAGGCATACCGTAGTCAGTGCTAGAGCGCATGGGGAATGTTCGGTTGATTCAATCGGGTGTTTTAGCCAGCTGCAGCTTGGGTCGCCTTTCGTTTTATGCTTGCAAAGTGTTGCGATAGTTTCTTAGATATATCGATTGTAAAGTTTATGCGAGAAACTTCATTAATTTCATTAATTTTAGCTTTTTTTCTGCCAAAATTGGTCAATTCCGTGAATTTCCGTCGTTCAGTTCAATTTCCGTTTTTTTTTTACCGCGGAAATTCGAAGGCCCTACCTATAGCCCTCGTAGCGTGCATGTTACGTTGTTTGCGTATACAATCGGTGAGTGGCGGTGGATTTGCTTTTATTTCTGGACGAAGTCTTCAGAAAACAAAACAGTTTTCAAGGATTATATGTGATTAAATAAGCTGTATGTAATACACAGTAACCAGACCCTGAGCCTAGAATTAATTACTGAGTGGCGACTCAGTCAGTGAATTTCTAGGTCCCTTATATGGACACTTGACATATGATAGCATCCCCAAATATTTGGGTCGCATTTGTGACTGATTTTCTCACTGAAATTATGCAGCATTGAAGTTTATGGCCCGTATGTTCCCCCTCCCCCTTATTGTGTACAGTATGTACCATTTCGCGAAATTTCAATATTTTCAAATCGATATATCGTTATCGAATGTTTTAAATTCCGACGGACCTTATGTACGTGTCGAAATTATTCGCAAAAGAGCATGAATTTGAAGCAGTTTACAGCTCCTAAAAAACATCAAATTGCAGAGCTCCTCTGGACCCCACAAGGGAGGAAGGGGCAATCCAAAATGCCCGGCACTAATTTTGCTCTGGCTACATCCCTGTTGCACCAATGAAAGTCGTAGGCTGAAATGGCATGACTGAGCGAGCTACGCACACCCACGTAATAGTACTGCAACTTGTAAAAGGTAGTGGACTAATTTTTTCAAGGAGCAGTGGTCTACTAGTGGTTCTGTTGGTGATAATTAAATTTGCTGTGCCTTCCATGTTGCCATGACCACGACGTCACGATCATGACCAATGGCTAGATAAAAGAAATACAGTTTATGTCAGATTTATACAAACACTGTTTTTTATACGGATTTTTGAAGGACGACCATAATTGATGAAGGACTACCAAGTTGTATGAAAAGTTGACAAGCAGGTTGTCCTTTGGACTACCAGTAAAAAGTCCTTAAATTCGCACCCTGAATTATCCACATTAAAAGTATGACCTCCAACAAAAACAAAAAGAGTCTTCTACTCAGTATATACAATCCACACATAAAGTATGACATCAGTCAAGGTTAAAATTCCTGGTAATATTGTTTTTACACATTTTTACAGTTTGACAGTTTTACAGTTTACCAACCCACACATCAAGAATTACATCAAGTCATGGTTACCCTTGTGGATATATTGCGTTTGCAAGGTTTCTCCAGTTTGACCTGTGGTGACCTCAACTGACCTTTGCCCCTGACCAAAAATAATAGGGATTATCTACTCATTATCACCAATCAACACACTAAGTATGACATCAGTCACAGTTACCATTCTGGAGATACTGTACTTATAAGGTTTTTACAGTTTGATCTCTAGTGACCTGAAATGACCTTTGACCTCGACCAAAAGCAATAGGGATCATCTACACAATATGACCAACCCACACACCAAGTACGACATCAGTCAGTTACCCTTTTGGAAATATCGTGTTCACAAGGTTTTTAAAATTTTGGCATCTGGTAACCTCAAATGACCCATGACCTCAAGCAAAAACAATGGGGACCATCTATTCAATGTGACCAACCCACACACCAAGTATGACATCAGTCACAGTTATCGTTCTTGAGATATTGTGTTTACAAGGTTTTGCCATTTTGACCCTGGTGACCTCAAATGACCTTTGACCTTGACCAAAAACAATAGGGATCATCTACTCAGTATGACCAACCGACATACCAAATACAAGATCCCTCCGAATTGGCCTTCTTGAGATATCGTGTTTACAAGCAAAGTGTTACATACACACACACATACACACACACGACATCACCATCGCATAGATTCCTTGAGCCTTCGGCAAGGAATCAAAAAGCACCATCGTCTAAATAGGACATCAATGGATACAATATTCTTGTCCATCTTAGTTGGTCCGGCATGATGACTCGCACATAGCTTCATCGAAAAGGGACATCAGAACCGCATTCAACTCAGCCAATAGGTCACCTGGAGAACAGGTCCAGTCAGACCAGCCGTCAAGAGAGGAAGGACGGGGGGTCCCTGCATTTTTTTCTCTCATTACAGAAAGTTACAAGTCTTGCTTTCCTCAAGGTTAATTCAGAGAGAAAACAACCAGGTGATGCAGCCTCCCACCACATTCTAGATCTGACTACCTTACGATTTGCAAGAAAAGGGTCACTGCACAACTGGATGGAAGCTGGCAATTCATTTAGTAATTTTACTCAGGGTGCTGTTAGAGATGAAGACTTCAACTTAATGGCATTTGAAGTTCCCTTTTGAAGAGTACATTTACAGTGTGACAGCTCTCTGGCTGAACTTCCACTTGAACACAATGCAGACTGACTAAGGTTGTGTATTGTATACTTACAATCTGTCTTCTATTATTGGCCCTACTGTATTTCCAAAGAAAAAAACCCTCACATTATAACAATCAATGAACAAATGAAAGCAAAGTCAGATCACAAGTCCCTAGATTCATTCATGTATATCATGTTCACTCCATTTCCATAGCATCTGTCACTTCCTTGAAGCCTACGTATGCTACCTGGATCATCCTCAAGAAACCTGTCTCGGATGACATTAACACAGCAGGATGGGAGAGCAATCCTTACTCCTTTACCCAACGGGATCGAGTGGTTTGACCACATGGCAGGTAGCCGGTATGCTATCAGACGATTCTGTCTGTGAAAAAGAAATCAAAAAGAGAAAAATGAATGAAACAGTACCCTTGCTAAACAATGGAAAACAAAAGACATTGATACTGATTGAAGACATCCCTCCATTCATGTATAAATGTTCCTTTAATGTTAGCACATGGCTCTGTTTCACAGTACGCTGAAAATCCATAAATAGAAGCAATAAATCAATGCTGCAATTCAAAGCTGCAACCGATTTTGAGAATTTGATCGGAATGTGAAAAATGGAGTTCGGACTAGTGGTCACATCACAATTACATGTTTTACTTCGTGACATGGTCATTTACACAATACTTGCCTCAAATGTTATAAAATTGTGTAAAATATTTCAAGTTTCAAAGTCTCCCCTTGTGTGGCAATGCCAGCTGGCCCGTTGAAAAATCTTTTATTCATGGCCAGACTGTTGTTACGAAAGGTACTGTACGTAGTACTAAAAAAAAGTCACGTTCAGAATGAGGCTACATCGACTTTCTTTTGCTATCATTGCAGCTTAGTAACATTGAGAATGTTTACAAAAATCTTAGTCATTCAATTACTGAATTCATATTCCAGGATTAAGCCTACATTATGTTGTCAAACATATTTATACGTCTCCGTCTCGGTGCTTTTATAAAACCTTAGGACCCGTTTGACTAATGATAGGCCTAGCAACCCTCACTACTGTACAGTACATGTTCGTCATGTTGTGCGCTGCGCTTGGATCTTTTTCTGAACAAAACCAAGTTCCAAAACAATTGGCTGCAGTACAAGTTGTTATGATGAGGACACCTACGGGTGAAGTGTGTAAACGAACCGTAAAGACCCGGCAGTTTTTTAGACATGTTTGTCCAGATTACAAGTACGAAGAGATGTGGGAACATGAATGGCGCGCTCTCACGCACGGCTTTTTAACTCCAGAAATGAGAACCAATATTAACAAAGTGCCAAAAAGTTTAACGCCTTTGACGCCCCGTGAAGCTTTCTTTGGCGGTAGAACAAATGGGATCAAGTTATTTCATCAAGTTAAGGGCGAAGAACAAATTAAATACGTTGATTTTTGTTCCTTATATCCATTTGTAAATAAGTATTGCTCTTATCCACTTTCCCATCCCAAAATTTTAACGGTAGATATATCTCATGATATATCACAGTACTACGGTTTGGTCCGGTGTCAGATATTACACCCTAACAAATTATGTCACCCTGTACTGCCTGTAAAGATTCATGACAAACTGATGTTCCCCATGTGCCGAAAATGTGTTGAAGGAAAGTCTAAAATAAAATGTACTCATTCAGATTTAGAAACAGCGATAACTGGAACCTGGGTGACTTTAGAGGTGGAAAAGGCTGTAGAAAAAGGGTATAAGATTTAAAAGATGGAAGTGGTTTGGCACTTCGAAGAAAAGTCGGTTTATAATAGAGAGACCAAATCAGGTGGTTTGTTTACCGACTACATAAACACCTTATTGAAAATCAAACAGGAGGCATCTGGTTGGCCTTCATGGTGTAAAAGTGAGCAAGATCGAGAAAAGTACGTGAGCGAGTATGCCACGAACGAAGGCATTTTGTTGGACTCTGAAAAGATCACTTACAATCCGGGTCTAAGGGCTCTTGCAAAGCTGATGTTTGAACAGCTTTTGTGGTAAATTTGGTCATCGACCAGACATGGAAAAAACTGAAATAGTAACATCAGTTGAAAGATTGTACGATTTGTTAAAAGACACTGACAAAACTGAATCACTAATATTAATTTTGTAAACGAAGAGGTTTTGGAAGTCGATTACAAAGACAAGGAAGAATTTTCTCGACCAAATGCTAGAGTCAATGTGGTAATTGCTGCCTTCACTACGTGTCGTGCTCGATTGCGTTTGTATGACGTACTCGATCGGCTGCAAGAAAGAGTATTGTACTTTGACACGGACAGTGTGATTTACGTCTCTAAGCCAGTTGAATGGGATCCCTCCACAGGAGATTACCTTGGTGAACTTACAAACGAAATCGATCCAAAGGACGGTCACTTTATTACAAGTTTTTGTACTGGTGGCCTTAAAAATTATGCGTATACCTTAGATTCAGGTAAAACGGTATGCAAGGTTCGTGACATCACATTCAATTATGAAAATAGTAAAATAGTTAACTTTGACACGGTTCAAACAATCGTTGCCAATGAAATTTCTCGAGTTGTCACCGTTACTGAAACTCATAACATAAGAAGAGATGTCAAAAAACGGAAAATTGTACATAAAGTTATGAACAAAGATTATCGTGTGGTGTACGATAAAAGAATCTTGTTACATGATTTGAGAATCATTCCCTTCGGATACGGCTGATGTGTAGATTCTTAAAAATCACGTTTATCAAGGGCGGGTAGGGGGGGGGACCGGGTAGGAGCAGAAGGAAGGAGGGAGGTAAGGAGGGAGGGTTAAGGTATGTTTACTCGTATAACACTTTGAAGTTGAGGAGTTTACATGATTCATAGATTTATGCAGTTGTAATAAAACATGACTTTTTACTGTACAGTGCACAGAGTTTAGGTGTCGCTTAGCCTACATGAAAATGTTACAATTCTTAGTATGACTCATACTTACTGTTCGGTATTATGGCCCAGCCTATGTTGATTCAGAAGAGTGATGACCCATGACCCTCAAGCGGATTCCCCATTTATGTTTTTGTCTGATGGTACAGACTAACAGTATTGTAATATAGGAGCTTGCAAGTATCTTCTTTACGTTATTGTGAGCTGGCTTTGAGCGAAGTTTTTCAATGTGTCAGTCGGAAGGAACTTGTAAGCTTGGCACTACTCTACTGTAGTAGTAGTAGGAGTAGCAGTAGCACAATGTGTGTTCGACACCTTTCATGAAGAAGTCCTTTTTAGGGATGGAGTATGTCCATATCTTCAGTATGGTAGCTAATGGTATAGTAGCTTATATGAAACTGTCACTTTTCATTTGCAAAGTGTTGAAAATTGATATGAAAGCAAATTCTAATAATACCAAAAGTTTACTTTCGAGGCCGGGGAATTCAAGTAACTCATCCTTGCCATAGAAATAAAGGAACAACTTAACGGACACAGAAAAATGATTCACTTGTTGAAATAAAAATCCCTATTCAAAAGGATACTTGTAATTCTATTGTTTCATTGGCATCATTTGATACAAAGCACAAGAAGTTCTATGTGAATTCCTTAGCTCATTTAGATGCTTACCTTGGGAAGGACTGGCATTACAGAATTTTGAACGCAGCTGGAGACTTGTTTCATTGTACCTGGCTCTCTTTGGTTCTGGCATTATGAAAGACGTCCACTCACCGAGTTTGGAATTGATCCCTCAGATAAGACACAGGATTCGTATTCAGCATGAAATTTGTTGAGGAAAATGGAAGAAAACATGATTTAGCAGCCCTTTTCTAGTTGTGTGGGATTTTGTAATGGTTATCATACTATAATGAATGCCTCATTAATCTTATGTATCTTCAAACTTACATGTTTTTTTTTTTATTTGCAGCCATCATTGCAGCCAAAATTTTCCACATTTGATAAGTCTTCCAGTAAATAATTACTTTTTGTATCCGCTAATTGAAACAAGAGATCCCCTCTCAGACAGTAATTTGAGGGCACTCTGGAGAAAATTTTCACTGAACATTTCATTGCTCTTCCAAAGTAGACTTCCCTCCAGTAGTCTTAAATTTAGTTACAGAACAGACGCCCGAAGGAAGAGAAAGTTGGAAGAAAATTTAAGTGAAGAAAGGAAAAAGAGAAAATCATTAGAGACTGAGCTTTAGTCATGCTAACAATGTAATCAGTGACCTGGAAAAAAAACAAATCAGGCTCTTTTCAAAGAAGATGAGAAATTCCATCGGCCGAAAAAAGGTGACGAAAGAGGAAAGATCAAATTTGAAGAAGCTTTATAGTGAAGTACAGAGACGTCAAAACAGGAGAAACACAATTGAATGCGCAAAAAATGTAGTTGAGTCTTTCAGGCCGTGTGGAATATCTCCAGTCCTGTTTCAGGAGGGTGTTAGGTTTAAAGAGGAATGTAGTGTTGAGAGAGCTTTCTTTATAAAAGAAAAAGTTAATATTTCAAGAAGGGCATATGAACTGGCCCAAAGTTGTCACATTTTACCGAACCAGAGTGTCCTGTCTAAACAAAACTTTTGATGTTAAGGAAATAGATGGAAAGTATACAGGGGTGTATCAGTCAATCACAGAGCGACTCACAACCATGTTAAGTGAGTATATCAAACAACTAGAGAAGCAACATCTTTTTAGTGACAAGAAGGTCAGAATAAAAATATCTGGTGATGGAACTAAAATTGGTAAAAGGGTTCAAGTATTAAACTTTGTGTTCTCAGTTATTAGTGAAAAGAATTGTTCTGGTGAAAATGGTAGTTATCTAGTAAGTATTGGTAAAGTGCCAGAGAAGTATGTTTCGCTGAAGGAGGCCTTGAGTAAAATTATTGAAGAAGTTAATAACCTGGAAAATATTTTTCTTGGGAATGAAAGTTTCGTATTCTTGCCTATGGTGTAAATGTCCTGCTAAGCAACGATATGACACTAGCCAGACATGGTCCATGATCAATGTTGAGAATGGGGCACGCACATTATCAGATATTCAAAGCAAAGATTTAACAAGTGTAACTGTAGCCACCATCCTCTCTTTAATATTCCACTTGTAAGAGTGGTGCCTGACACCCTCCATTTATTTCTCAGAATTGCAGATCAATTGGTGAATCATATTATAACTGAATTGAGGAAGAGAGAATCTGTCTGCACTATCAATTGCATATTCATGAGACAAATGTAGTGACATGTTTACATTTGAAAAGTTTGTCAAAAATGTTGGTATCGAATGGTAGTTTTATGAGAACAAAGAATCAAAAAAGGTTACTTGTCGTGATTTTACTGGGCCTTTCGTGAGAAAGCTGTTTCATGGTTAACTAAGTTTAATCTTGTATATATGACCTCCAATGTTACGCCATACATGCATATGCTTTTTCATCATGTTCATGAATCTGCGACTCTACATGGAAATCTGTCACATTTTTTCACAGCAGGGATCTGAAATGTTAAACGGTAGAGTAACTGGATGGTACCACAAATCCTCTAATGACAAGTGTGTAGAAGCTTTGCGAAAGGTCATGTTAAAGCAGAATAGGTTGCAATTTTTAGAGGAAAGATGCCAGAGGGCACTTAAATTCCAGGTTACGTGTTCTAAATACCATAACGTAGGGCATAACGAAAAAACATGTAGTCTAAACAAAGGTTCAGTGGCAGGTATAGCATTCTGTCCTCACTGCAAGCATGTGTAATATCATATCAAATAGTTAATACTGTTTTAATGTATCTATTATTTTTCAACTCTTGAGTAAAATTAAGTTTACCTTCCATATACACCATTGCTTATATTTTATGGGCTTTAATTTGGATCCAATCATTAGACCCCACAACTCATCATAAGATTTTAACGTGCTTTTACTACGTTTAAAAGTAGCAACTGCTAGATGTGCTTAGTTCAAAATGATTCTGGAATACATTACCAGTTTCATTGAAAGTAGTTCAAAGACATTCCATTTAGAATTGCCCTACTCAATTGCGTTTATTCAGGGTTTTTCAGATCCGCCCACTATTATTCCTAGTGTATTTTCATTACACATATAATCTTATATATGTTGCTTTAAAAGTGTAGTTTGTACTGCACATTCATGTTTTACACTATTCCTTCGTATTTTCAACGTTCCTTGTGTTGTATTACTTTAATCATATACTCTATTGGTAAACTTGTCCTGTTCCAGTACCAAACCTGGGGGGGGGGTTATGGGGGCAAAATGACACACTCAAAGCAGGGTTATCTACCTTACAAATTTAGAATACATGTCTAACCTCGGTAGTTTTATCGATATTTGGTATTTAAGTATTTATTTTCTAACAGGAATCCTTGAAATATCACCATAATGTCATTATTTCGTACCAGGCCCAAAGCCAGACAGACGTAGCCAGGTACTGAAGGAGGGGGTAAATTGCTGCCAGGTAGGAATTTTCAGGACAACAAATGTATAAAATTCTTTTGTATCTATGGCAACTTCAAACTATCTTTCGCAGCAAGAAGCTTTGGGTGAGGAGAAAGGTGGGGTCGCGGTTCATGCTTCCCTACACTAACTATACTTTCGCTAAAGTGGCACCGGATATAGGGCAAATGTTTACACGACTTTACTATGGACTTCTCCTTTGTCAAAGGAAGGCTTTGACTCTTCTTTCCCTTGGTCGGCATGGTTCCAGAAGACGCTAGTATCGGGTGTGGATTTGCTACGCGATCTGAGCACTCCAGCTGCGAATAGTCACTTTTCTTCAATTAGTTCAAACTTTCTTCAATTCAAAGTTTGAAGTGTATTCCAAAAGCCCTTAGTATAAATGTGACATTCCAACTGAAGTGCACTTCGCAATTTCAATATTTTCACATCAATTGCAACTCTTGAATCAGTGGGTGGCATACCCCACAACCCAAATCGAAGAAGTGAACAGCAATCTGGTTGACATGAACAGAACTGGAATGATATTGTATCTAGCTGACTTGTGAGAAATTCAAACAGAGATCATAATGAAGTTACTGAACGGTTACACAGATGTATCCAGATCTGAGCAGTCCAGCCGCGGTGGTAGACTCTCGTCAACCACTCTCCTCTCCTACCTCAGAACTGGATTGAGGTTCCGGTAAAATCTGCAGGTCTGGTGCGGTTTGTCTAACTGTGCCTGCAGCTTGCCTCTCTGTCCAACTAGCCATGCCTAAGTCCGTAGGAGTCAAAAATGCTTTCCCTTCTTTCTTGGCTGATTTTTCGTAACACTTTGCAGAAGCTTCCTCATCATTGACTTCTGCATACTTTAAGCCCTATGCGCGGTTTGTTTTAGGAACGCTTTTCTTCCATTTTGGTAAGTTTCGGGCTCGCTTCCAGCCTCGTAGGACAGGATTACCCTCATTTTCGCTGCTTGAAGTTGTGTCATCCAGGCTGGATGCTGTACTCGACGTGTCAAGTACATTCTCTTCAGGAACTAAAATCTGCCGAAGAAGAAAATTGAAATTTTAATTTTGTAGTGGCGAAATACAGGGGCCGTGCCAGGCTGGGGACTGGGTCCCATCCCCTTTTGTGGGTTTCCCCCTTCCCCCACTAGCAGGGATGTCGGCCCAAATCGGTGGTTCAAGGCCACGACCCTCCGAGGTGTAACTCGTCACGTCCCCATGATCCACCTGCATCGGCGCTGTTTCCAATTCCGACGGTATTTCTTCTGTCTTTCTTTGACGATTGTGCGCATACACTGATTTTTCATGACGCTCCAACTCCCACTTTGTTCTGAACCCCGACCGCATTGATTGCATAACTGCGTGTATGGGGTATGTACCTTTCTTACATGCCCCTTCATGTTACGGTGATTTTTGAACCGCCTGTTACACCCTTCTTTCTCGCATTACACCTAAATGAAGGAAAAGAAATGAATGTAATCAACAATCGGTTGACATGAGCAGATTGTCATTATGTCTGTCAAATTTTCTAACCGTATAAAATTCACATGTTCTCGAAGTAGGAGGGTTTCCAGCGGGTGCATTGGTGACGTCCGCCAAGGGTATTTGCTTTGTCATTTTAGGTGTTCTATAATTAAGCACATAAAATTGTACGCTTATATATTCATTTGACGCTAAATAAGTATGCGATAAAACATTTCAAATGATTTGAAGTCCTTTACTCTCGCAGTTTGGTATCAGTGAGTTACAATAGAAACGCTAGATTTTGTACGGTTCTTCCTAAAGAAGTTTTTGCATATGTTATTCTATTTTTTTAGAAAAATGCACATGGTTCACATTTTAACTGCTAAAATACACATGTTAAATTCTGTATTGTTAAATTCTAGTAAATTTAAAAGAAGAGGGATATCGCGACAACCAGACAAGATATTAGCGTGACTTTCTTGTATTAGGCCCAATATTTTGATCTCATTTCTATTGGGAACAATCGGTGAGCTGGATATTTCCTAATATACTCAGCCCGTGCTACTTGCAACTGCTTTTTCTTTTTGTACGCCCGCTGGCTGCGAAAGGAAGCATCTACTGAAGTTGTAACACTCTTCCAGACAGCTGTCTGGAAGTATTTTTTAAGGGAGGCCAACTTTCGGGCGGCGGACCTTCTCTACCGTGGTACCATTGCAGTTGCACTACTCAGTCTCCCTTCGAGTGAATATTACACCGACCAATTTACGTGCAATCACAGAGGGTCGGTCGGTATAGCACGACAGATTCTGTGAACGTGTGGGCTAACTCACAAGCTCCCGCTGACTGCCCGATGTTTCCATCTACTTTAGATGGGGTGGCAGATGTGTTTTGAGCAGCAGTTACTGCAATAACTGAGGTCGGGCAAGTGGAGATGAACTTCCAATAAAACCTGATGAAGAAGTAGCAGGAAGAGAACTATTTACATGTGGCAATTGCGTCGAAAATGAATCGTCTTCGAAGGATCTTCGTTCAACACCTCCATACTCTCAGCAAAAATTGCTGATGTATCGCTTAACGATACGCTCTGCAACATCAGCTTCCACTTTCTTGACATGCTGTTGCAATGCCTCGAGCATTGTGCGAAGTTGATGAACTTCATCTTTTAAGGTGGTAATACTGGCATTTTCAACATCATTTGTCTGAGTTGGCCTTCTCTCATCCCCAATGGTTTGTGTGCTGTGGTTAGGTATGGGGCGACGTTGTAGGCGTACGCCATTCCGTTCAGATGTTGCCTTGGTCATGACACTGAGCAAGTACTTTTTAAGTGCGTAAAAACGGCACAGAACACTTGTGTTGCACAAAGGGGGAGAGAGACCATACAAAACGTAGTCCCGGCTGACCGTCCATGTGTTACAAAACGTGAGGCGATCAGTCAGGACTTGAAACCAATCCCAAAGGAGGGCTACAAAGTCACAATGCCAAAACACATGTGAAACACTCTCCCATCTTGTACATCCATTGCGGGGACAAATGCCATCTCCAAGACGCCACCGATCGCGCTTGAGGTTGGTTACAATGGCGTCATGTGCAATTCGCCACAACAGGTCTCGCCGGTGAACTACACTCCACACTTCCGGCCCCGAAGCATAGTCGGTTGGATGGACCTGGCCGACCAATTCATCAAAAATAGCTCGATATTGGGTCCCCGCACTGGATTGCGAGACGTCCCCCGCGGATGACATAATACGGAGAGTGTCCCTCATGTGGCCGTAGGCCTTCGTGGGCCTCCAGCTGTGGGGAGCACTGTTGCTAAAAAGGGAGGGGAAAAAACGGCGGAAAGAAAGCCCTCCCCAATAACGAACAAAATAGGCAAACGGCATGTTGCTGTCAACAGCACTATAAACACATTTGGTCAGGAGAAAACGGAGCTTGGAAGGAAAATGCACAAGGCCCAATCCCCCACTCCTAAGGTCCTGATACACTACCCTTCTTTTGACCAACTCCGTCTTCCCTGACCATAAAAAACTAAACACGGCCCTCTCGAGTCGAGCCAGGACACCATCTGGAGCAACCAGAACAGTGCCCGGGTACCACAAGAGAGGGTAAACGAAACGATTGATAACAGTCACCTTCCCCAACAGGCTAATGTAGCGATCCCTGAAGTCCTCCAACCTACAATCTTGGACAAAATTGTTGGGACACTTTGTCGTATGTTGCAAATATAATACTGAATTTTAGGTGAGAGGATAACATGAAACCCCGCGCCCCTTTCCAATGTTGCGCTATAGAAGTGAATGTACCCTTTGAACAGCAATCCTATAGCGAACATTGAACGGGGGCGCGGGGTGTCCCAAGGAATTTTGTCCAAGATTGTCTGACTTATTTGGGAGCAATTTCGGAGCGAAATTTCGAAAGAAAATTGAACATTTTTGGACAAGGTGCATCATAAAAAATATTTATTGGGGCCTATTCTTCTGGGGATTTTTAATTTTTGTTGAAAACGAGTGATCATGAATGAATAGATTGTTTCATGGTATTGGATGAGGACAAAAATAGTTGCGTTTAGAAATAACATTGATGAGCAGCTGTTGCATTGCGTTGCAACAGGAGTGTTACTGCAATTGTAGAATGCTGGTAGGAATCCCAGTTATAATGTGTTCTGAAGTAGCTCCACGTGCTACCAAAATGCGTTAAAGTCAGAATTGTAGATTCAGCTTAATATTAAAATAATGGTAGAACGTTAGTGAAGGCTGGTTTTTTACATTTTTGGCCGCTAAATCAAGATTTGTGACTGCAATTTTTACATTGCATGAAGCTGGTAACGTAAGTAATCTCCAGTCTTGTAATCTACGCAATTTTCCTACGGGTTTTCCTGTCAAAACATTTGGTAGAACGTGGGTTTCATTCACCTATACTGTCGGACGCTGTTGTTAGGTCTAAGTCAGCTTGGATGGGAAGGCCGGGGTTCAATTCACGTCATGACCATAGTGTTTTTCACTGCTCAATTATCCATTCATAAACTCAAATGTCTGTCAACTTCTCATTTTTCATTCATTCATATTTAACATAAGGTAATACATATATGTATATCAATATAATGATATAGCTCTAACAGCAAATGTACTATAAAGTCCGTTGAAACCTCTTAAAATGACTGACATATTACAGTGCACCATGTACGGTACATTAGAATGGGTGCCACAATGTCACTGTTATGTGAATATGAGCAAACGTCACACTAATTAAATTTGCATTTTAGGGTTTTTTTTGTATAATGATAGTACACTTTTTTACCCAGATTCACCTGAAAGTAAGTCCTAATAGTCATTAAGCGTAGTTACTTTAACAGCACACACCTCGTCATCACTGTGAACAATTTGAATAAATAACACATATACATCGATCTTCTTCAACGGACCACTAACATGTAAGTTGTTTTCTTTTTTTGAGGGGGGTGTTTTTGTTTTTGTTTGTTGTTTTTTTCTTCGGTACCTGTCTCATTATCAGAGTTTGAGCCGAAAGTACGTCATTTGTATCATAAAAAATGTTTGAAAGTAGTTTCCTGGTCGACAAAATGCATTGGAGTTTAGATGTTACCTCCCCAATGACTGCATTTTATGTAGCACATGTAGTGCAAATACATGGATTTGACTGACTTATTCCTCCCTTTACTCCGTAATAACATTGACAACATTCACACAATAATATTATTACAGTAAACCAACTTCAATATAGGCCCCAAACATTCCGAACATGCACTGCTGATGTTTCTTGTTGCAAGGAATATCACCCCACATTTTGCAGTTTAACTTGTTTGAAACTGACGATTTTCCTGTGCCCTCCGCATGCTTCTAACCCCTCGAAATTCTCAGACAATCGTGGACAAAATTGTTGGGACACTTTGTCGTATGTTGCAAATATAATACTGAATTTTAGGTGAGAGGATAACATGAAACCCCGCGCCCCTTTCCAATGTTGCGCTATAGAAGTGAATGTACCCTTTGAACGGCAATCCTATAGCCAACTTTGAACGGGGGCGCGGGGTGTCCCAAGGAATGTTGTCCAAGATTGTAGCTTCCACCAGGTCCACGTTCTCATTCCAGGTAAGTGACTCCGGCGAACCATAACCAAACCATATACCATTAATTTTTAATGCGCCATCCACCCACGATGCCGCCAAGGGCAGTTGTCTATATCGCCACCCACCTAGACAAGGTCCTTTGGTCTTTGTTGTGGGTTCAGTCTGGCACATGTTGCTCTTTGAAAGGTAGCCAGCGTGCCAGTAAGGGCACTGAAGGAGGCTAGGTCAGAGACTACGCAAGTGACGTCATCAGCGTACTGAAGGCACTTGACCTCAGATCCACCAGGAATATTGAACGGACGGAACAAAGGGTCGAATTGAAAGGCTTTTACAAGGGATTCACTAAACAAAACACAGAGGAGAGGTGGGAGGGGACACCCTTGTCGAACCCCG
This sequence comes from Stichopus chloronotus, assembly GCA_021234535.1. Classification (NCBI taxonomy): domain Eukaryota; kingdom Metazoa; phylum Echinodermata; class Holothuroidea; order Aspidochirotida; family Stichopodidae; genus Stichopus; species Stichopus chloronotus. The sequence continues at coordinate 5,172,109 of CM037833.1, forward strand.
CGCTGGACTCAGAAGGTGTCCAATGAAAAGCCATTCACAATAACACAACCGCTTACATTATTAAACAGAAAATTAACCCATGCAACAAAGGCTGGGTGTAAATTAAACTTCGCCAACACATTAAGGAGAAAACCGGGATCAACCATGTCAAAGGCCTTCTCCTGATCGAGGGAGACAAGCGCATCAACCCGCGGTTCTGCTGAACACTGTGTCCCCGCACCGCACATGTCTGAAAAGGCCCAACAAGATCCGGCATAACTATGCCTAGCCTGTTACAAAGGGCTTTTGCCAGGATCTTGTAGTCCACGTTCAACAGGGTGATTGGCCGCTTGCTTTTCGGTTCAAGGGGATCCCTGACTTTGGCAACAACGTTATCACACCTGTGCGCTGCGAAGGGCTCAATGAGCCAGTAAGGAAGGCGGAGACGAATACATCACGCAGATCGGGACCAACGGTACTCCAGAAGCGTTTGTAAAGTTCAACCGGAATACCGTCGGACCCAGGGGCTTTACCGGATTTCATCTTCGCCACCGCCCTCCAGAGCTCGTCGACTGTCAACGGAGAACAAAGTTCGTCGTTCTGATCGTCGGAAGGGGCCCAAACAAAATTATCTAATAGGGACTGTTGAAGGCCCTCATCAACATCTGCTGCAGTATAAAGCTGCTCATAGAAGTTCTTAAAAACCTTTACGATGTCGAGAGGGTCCTTCTGTACCACACCATGGACGTCACGGACTGCCTTTATGCGCCGATCAATGGCGTACTTCGTGAAGTCTCCGTAGAACTTAATACTTGGTCTTTCCTCCGCCTCCACGCAAAGTACTCAAGTGCGGACACGAGCCTCGTGTAGTTTTTGATCAAGATACCGCTGGACTGAGTGAAGCGCGGAGGAGTCCCCGTTCCTCTCCCTAGAGCAGAGCGAGAGAAACTCCTCCCTTCTTCGACGAGCCCTTGCCACACAGTATTCGACTGTAAACTGTTTGGTGCGGGACTTCACATCGTCCCACTATAGTAATCGTCATCTTATCGTAAAATTGGAGAATGTCTCGTAAATGACATGTGATTCTTACTAACAACTGCAACATATTGGATGACGATTTTTCAACGTACTGTAGTCTTTCGTTAATTTGGCTAATAATAAAGTCTGGCTCAATTTGAGCTGAAAGATGCAAAGACACTTCGTGGCTCTCGATGAAGGTTGCTGTGGGTGCCTCTGCCACGTCTAGAACTGCGACGGTAGCAATAGTCTTCACTGTCCGCGTCGGAATCTGAACCGGATTCGTCACTTGTTTACGTTACTTGCAGCATCTGTTTGTTGCACTAGGTCTTCTGTGACAACATGAGTACCTGATAACCGGAGCTCCCGTCGATGGACTGTCCTCTCAGCGCCGGTATCGTCAGCCAGTCTAATGGTGTGACTGGTATTACCTCCAGGTCGACCAATTACTTTATATACTAGAGGGCCCCATCGGTATGCAGTTCACTTTTTCATATTAGAGAGAATACCCAAATGAGAACTTTGTAGTATAAAGTGTACTTCCAGGGTGTAATGTAGCGGGCAAAGTAGTTTTATTTTATTTAAAGTATTGTATTCTACATTTGTGACTTTAATATATTACTTTAATGCATGGTAGCATTGATTTTGATTCCATCCTGAGACTATCTGTACCTTTAGCAAGTGCAACTGTTTTCTCAAATGTTTTGACTTGCGAGAGGTAGGTGGTCATTAAATTAGCAACTGAGAGCCATGGAAAATTGGTCAGAACCTTTTTTCAGCAGAAAAAAAATCTGCATTGCTTTGCTGCAGGAGGCTATCATGGAGTTCCAAAAAGTTGATTAGGTATCACAGCACCACCTGGTGTTGTTCCATATGAATCTGGTTTCCAGTATACATGTATATAATGATGAGTGTACCATACCATTAAAAGTACTGCAAACTGAATCAACACTAGGCATGAAGAAATTGTTCCTTTCAAACAAAGTTCAAACAAGAGAAATAATTTTGCACTATTTCACAAGTATCAACTCTCTGGATGTACCATACTAAATACAGTGCAGTCATCACTTTCATAGCAACCAGAAAGCCAAAAGGCTTTGTTATTCCTTTGCACATGGTGATATAAGAACAAATAAATTGTCCACATGAAAAGTATGAGATCAACTACAGTTACTGTTCTTCAAACACCACATTAACCCAAAATGACATTTTTTTTTGGTGATCTCAAATGATATTTGACTTCCACCAAAAGCAAAAGGGATCACCTACCCAATATGACCAACCTATATATCAAGTATGACATCAGTCAACAGCACCCTTCTGGAGATAATGCTTTTGCAAGGTTTTCACAGTTTAACCTCAGGTGACCTCACACCTCCAACAAAAACAAAAGGAGTCTATTCAGTATATACAATCCACACAAAGTATGACATCAGTCAAGGTTACCATTCCTGGTAATATTGTGTTTACACATTTTTACAAATGACCCTTAACCCCACAAAAATCAAAAGGGATCTTCTGCTCATTTTTACCAACCGACACATCAAAAATAATAGGGATTATCTACTCATTATCACCAATCAACACACTAAGTATGACATCAGTCACAGTTACCATTCTGGAGATGTTGTATTTACAAGGTTTTTACAGTTTCATCTCTAGTGACTTCAAATGACCTTTGACCTCGACCAAACCCAATAGGGATCGTCTACTCAATGTGACCAACCCACACACCAAGTATGACATCAGTCAAAGTTATCGTTCTTGAGATATCGTGTTTACAGGGTTTTCCCATTTTGACCCCTGGTGACCTCAAATGACCTTTGACCTTGACCAAAAACACCAGAGATCATCTACTCAGTATGACCAACCGACATACCAAATACAAGATCCCTCCGAATTGGCCTTCTTGAGATATCGTGTTTACAAGCAAAGTGTTACATACACACACACATACACACACACGACATCACCATCGCATAGATTCCTTGAGCCTTCGGCAAGGAATCAAAAAGCACCATCGTCTAAATAGGACATCAATGGATACAATATTCTTGTCCATCTTAGTTGGTCCGGCATGATGACTCGCACATAGCTTCATCGAAAAGGGACATCAGAACCGCAGTCAACTCAACCAATAGGTCACATGGAGAACAGGTCCAGTCAGACCAGCCGTCAAGAGAGGAAGGACAGGGGGTCCCTGCATTTTTTCTCTCATTACAGAAAGTTACAAGTCTTGCTTTCCTCAAGGTTAATTCAGAGAGAAAACAACCAGGTAATACAGCCAAATGAAACCAAAGTCAGATCACAAGTCCATAGATTCATTCACGTTTATCATGTTCACTCCATTTCCATAGCATCTGTCACTTCCTTGAAACCTACGCATGCTACCTGGATCATCCTCGGGAGACCTGTCTCGGATGACATTAACACAGCAGGATGGGAGAGCAATCCTTACTCCTTTACCCAACGGAATCGAGTGGTTTGACCACATGGCAGGTAGCCGGTATGCTATCAGACGATTCTGTCTGTGAAAAAGAAATCAAAACGAGAAAAATGAATGAAACAGTACCCTCGCTAAACAATGGAAAACAAAAGACATTGATACTGATTGAAGACATCCCTTCATTCATGTATAAATGTTCCTTTACTTTTAGCACATGGCTCTGCTTCACAGTACGCTGAAAATCCATGAATAGAAGCAATAAATCAATGTTGCAATTCAAAGCTGCAACCGATTTTGAGAATTTGATCGGAATGTGAAAAGTGGAGTTTCGACTAGTGGTCACATCACAATTACATGGTTTACTTACTACATGGTTCAGGGATGGGGCGAAGACGAGAACTCTCCACTAAGTACTTCGTGACATGGTCATTTACACAATGCTTGCCTCAATGTTATAAAATTGTGTAAAATATTTCAAGTTTCAAAGTCTCCCCTTGTGTGGCAATGCCAGCTGGCCCGTTGAAAAATCTTTTATTCATGGCCAGACTGTTGTTACGAAAGGTACTGTACGTAGTACTAAAAATAAACCACGTTCAGAATGAGGCTACATCGACTTTCTTTTGCTATCATTGCAGCTTAGTAACATTGAGAATGTTTACAAAAATCTTAGTCAAAGACATCCACATGAGCTGCTACACTAGCTCCTCTGACTGCACATGATTCATGACGTGGTCATTCCAGGGTTAAGCCTAAATTATGTTGTGAAATGTACAGTACCTGTTCGTCATGCTGTCCGCTGCACTTGGATCTTTTTCTGAACAAAACCAAATTCCAAAACAATTGGCTGCAGTACAAGTTGAGAAAATTGTGGAATATTCGTCAAGCAATCCCCTTCTGCTAAAAAAAGTGTCTTCCCCTAAACAATCCTTGGCAGCAGACCTTTTCTCGATCGCTTGCAACAGGTATCACAGCGTTATTCTTTGTCCTGTAAAATTATTTTGGTCCTTCACATCACAGCTGTTGTCTATTTAGGCTAACCACTAGTTCAGGCATAGAAAGTCATAAATACAGTTTTGATGGACACATTTTAGAGCATTGACCTTCCTTTGGCAGTTCCAACTTTCACTACCTTGTTTGGTCACTATTATTACTACCTCTCTGGACAGTCTTAGTGCACTGGTCCTATAGTAGCTCCTAGGTGGAGCTGTAGGACTTCAGAGGAGATCTTGCTTTCATTACTACAGTATACAGTGCATTTGCCATTCTAAACTTACTTATTTGCCAAGTTCCTTTTATTTTAAACTACTTGTACAGAGAGTGAGAACACACTGCTAAGCCACTATACTTGTGTATCAACCTTATTTTGCATTTGACTATATTAATTAAATTTATGCGAATCCCGTTGTGGTAATTTCAGTTTCCAATGGACTCATTTGATGGAGATTCTTGTGTCGATCCTAAAGAATGGATGGAACGTTTTGAAAATTACTGCACTTTCAAAGGATTTTCAACACAAAAGTAGATAGCAGCATTTTCTCTCCTTTTGCGTGGTGCTGCTCAGAGATGGCTTAAAACGTTACAGGAGGCGGCACTACGAGACTTTTCCATCTTGAGGGAGGCATTTATTGAACATTTCAGGGATACAACGCCATCTTGGTCTAAAGTCGCTGATATATTTCAACGTAGGCAGAAGGACACTCAAAGTGCTGAGGAATTTAAACAGATATAGCGGTGGAATGCACACGGGTATCACTTCTGCTTTATGGCTGTGAGTCCTTCGATGTAAACTTAACTAATTCCTGGGATCTTGATGGCCCACCAAGTTATAGGCCTAGGCCCTAGGTTTGAAAATGCCACGAGGGCACTTCACACAAAAGATTCGGGTTGACGACACGCGAACAAATTGTGAACGTTTGTGATATAGCTTAGGCATCTCATGCATCAAGAAAATGCACTAGTTTGCGCAGAGTTTTGGAGACATTTGAATACCCCCTAATTGATGTGCAGTTTCATGAGGTATTTTTTTCATGATTTGTCTGTGGAGGAACAGAAAGAGCGAGGAGTCTAATTTTTCGGATTTGGTAGTTTGGTACCATAATGTGTCACTGCAAATTTTTATCAAATTTTCTGTAGGCCTAGCCCATGAATTACCACTTGGTACGCCTTTATAGAGACTGACTCTTAATGAGACTAGCCTGGGCCTACACACAGACTTCTACCTTGTACAAGAATCTAGCCTAGGCCTATAGCTACCTTGCCCGCTCAAGCATTACTACTTTGCCTACTTTCCGGAAATGTGGATTCTGATTTCGCCATTTTAAGTCCCATTTTGACCGGATTTTTTGCAGAAATAATATTAGGCTTACCAAAGAACATCCGAGTTTGGTGAAAATCGGGCCAACAGGGAAAAAGCGTAGATTTTCGTGTTTTCTCTTATAGGCGCTAACACTAATTGCCCCTAGGCTAGGGCTAGTATCAGATGAATTACGATCGTTGCCTATAGTCTAGGGTACAACCGAAAATCAAACCATAGGCCCAAGGCAGCTAGGGGCAATTAGTGTTACGGGCCTAGGCTTAGGCTAGGCCTAAGCTAACTCAGCACTGCTAGTGTTAGGATAGGGCCTAGGCCAAATCAATTTTAACTCACTTAACGTCGGCTGCTTCTTGCTCCATCTTTATACGTTTAGAATAGAAACGGGGCATAAGGAAGTTGATACATTTATGATGCAAATTTCCAGGAAGGAACGGAACTTCGGAAGAGCGTCCGTACGGTGTGTGGCAGTTCTTTGACGTCAAATTTGCAAAGTGCATGCACGCCGCGGCCACAGTCCAGTCGTCTGCAGTCTAGTGTGCACTATGCACGTACATACGTGTCGAGTGTACGTGTACACTAGCTAGAGCTAGCTGGCATGCCATGCCAGTGTATACAATGTCTGTTATATCGCCGTACCCGGTCGGCGCGCACGTAAATTTTGCAAAAGTAACAAGGCTCCTATTTTGGCGGTATTTCATCCACCTAGCCAGGTCAGATAACTGTAGAAAAATCAAACTGGTCTTTGACAAAGACTATAGAAATCTATACAATGCACTGAAAAGAAAGAGTAGGCAAGTCAATTTCACAGCATTGCACGCACCCTTCATATGAATTCGGCCTATCAAAGATGAGATTCACGGTTTCAACAAAAGGTAGGCTTAAATGTTGTGAACTATTGAAGCAGTCGTACCTGAGAAATAAACGCCAAGTAAAGCACGTCATATACGTAGGAAATGGGAGGGGCGGGGGTTCTCCCCCACTCTCAGAAAAGTTTCCATATATAATTAAAAAACCGTGTTATCGAAGAAAACACCGCCGAGCCCAACTTAGGCCTATATTGTAACATGCACAATCTGCCCAAAAGCAGCTGCAATACGCTCGCGAACGTATATTAGATACAGGCCTGTGGGAAGCTTCAATATTCCACGAGTCGGTTTGCATTGTTACTGTTATAGAATGCACATCCTAAAGCGTCAAATCTGACTATGAAACTACAGGGCCGTAGCCTGCATTGAAGCAAGGGGGCCACTGCCCCTCCCCCCTGAAATTTCCACACACTTAGTGCTAAAGGATGGTGATGCTCTACGGGCAGTGCCTTCACTCCCCCCCCCCCCTCAGGGATTTTGCCCAGGCTACGGCTCTGGATTACTCCGGCTCTGGATTACCCCGGCTCCAATAAAGTAAACCCCAATCCCACAACTCAAACTGATTTGGGATAGGCCAGTCCGATTGGCCGTCAGAGAGAGAAAGAGATTTATTTACCATGATGTGAATGGGAATAAAATCAAAACAAACACTCTGTTGGTTGATTTTCAAAGCGCACGATTGGAATATAGTACCGGCACACTGCAGCTACTGTATTTTGCTTTCATAGCCAGAGAAACATGTTCTGCACAGTAAAGTGTACAATTAACCTCGGATTCTTGCAAATTAAAAACCTTTGAAGTGTCTGCTATTACACTTAGCCAATTGGCCATCCACTCCAGATTCTAAGCAAGGTGATTGATTTAATGATATTTAATTCACCATTAAACACTATCACCTTGTTGGATCCTACCAAACCAACATAAATGTCTCCAGTCTCGCTGACGACCATACACCTCGCCACTCCATCACGGTATTGTACTGTACGGTGATCATCGTTACTGTGTAATCGAAAGTTTACAAATTTTGCGTACACACCTTGCAGCCTATCCTGTGACTATCGTATAGATCTGAATGGCGACCAACTTACCATCGCACACCCAATTCTACCTCCTGTTCCTGTTGTGTGATGATTGATATTATAAACCTTCGAGGTCATGATGATGAATCCTCTTTTTACAAACATGAGAATTTCACATGCTTATCTCTGTAATACATATAGTGTGTACGTTTACACACTATAAGGTAGTTGATTTAACGATATTTAATTCACCATCAAACACAATCACCTTGTTGGATCCTACCAAACCAACATAAATGTCTCCAGTCTCGCTGACGACCATACACCTCGCTACTCCATCACGGTATTGTACTGTACGGTGATCATCGTTACTGTGTAATGAAAACTTTTACAAATTTTGCGTACACACCTTGCAGCCTATCCTGTGACTATCGTATAGATCTGTATGGCTAACAACTTCCATCGCACACCATTTCTACTTCCTGTTGTGTCATGATTGATATTATAAACCTTGGAGGTCAGGATTATGAACTTTTGTGACAAACATGAGCATTTCACATGCGTATCTCTGCCATATGTATAGTGTGTACATTTACTAAATTAGGAAGAACTGGCAGCAAAAACTGTGGAAAAATTTGAACGGAAAAAATCTGAAATCACACAGAATCGAGTGCGAAACACTAAAAGACGTAATCTAGACAAATGTTCGCACTTACCAATGCCTAAATCATTAGTTTACAGGGCCTTGGTTATTATTGTACATCCAAATTACTTACTGTATTGTATACTCTCAGTACTCCCTCCTCGGTTGCTGTTATTAATCTGTTTACATTTGATGTTCTCATTCTATCAATATCAAGGTCAAGTGTACCCATAGATTGGCCGTCATTGGGAGAAGTAGATTTGATTGCCATGATGAGTTAGGATTCTTAACTAATTCCGACTGGGAGGGACTTACTCTATCCAAGAGACAATGAACTCTGATTTACATATAACATTTTGACCAACTGGCCTGTTGGGTATCAGTGAATGTGAATAAAATCAAAACGAACATTGTCACTCTGTACTTTTTCATGAAAACGGCACAGAAACAAAAACACTTACCAATGCCTTAATCATTAGTCTCCTGGGCCTTGGTTATTATTCTACATACAAACTAAGTTCCTGTTGGTATTATTTGTTACTACTATCCTGGTATATCACTTACTGGTTGTATACTCTCAGTAAGAAGTTTTTGATTTTCTTTAGTGAAGGTCAAAGGTTATGTGCGTTCAACAGGCTCACAGTGTGGAACTCTTGTAAACATATTATCTCAAGAAGGGAAGCTTTCACAGATGTCGTATTCAGTGTGTAGTTTTATCTCATTTAGCAGAAGAACGTTAGTCTTTAATGGAAGTAGGTCGCATGTCAAGAAGCGTCAGATTGTGAACATGTAGATATGATCTCAAGAAAGGAAGATTGTGCAGATCTCACATTTGATATAAAGCATACGTAGCTCAATGTGACACATAGTCAATGCTATTATATCAGATTCCGGAAAAAATTCTCTAAATCGGGTCATCAAAACCTCAATGCATTTCTGCATTCTGTTTTTTTTAAGTTCCATGACTTTTCAACAATTTTTTCCCGGAATTAATGTCATGATTCTCCCAGCCTGGGCAGTTCCCCCCCCCCGAAAAAAAATTCCGAGACATTTTAATACCTTTTCCATCTTGTGGGAACCATGAGTAACAGCTAATGCCAAACAGTGGTTGTAAGCTAAATTGAAATGATTGCGAGGTACAGTTTGATTAATCACAGATTTTAAAAATAGCATGTTTCGTTAAGTATTGTAACTTTATACTCGACTACTTATGACTTATGGTAACACTTACTCCTCCTCAGCATGATCTTTTTCACTGGTGTCGTCATAGAACTTCATCGCCAACACTAAGATCAACTGCATCCATATCTTCAAGTCCTGGATAGTAGTACTCTCTTTCAAACTCTTCCCACACAGGGTCTCCCTCCACATCATCTAAGGTATCTTCTAAAGCATCCTCATGTATTTCACTCTCCTCATTGTCCTGTACCGAACTACTCTCTGAAGCTTCAACAGCATCTTCAAGGACTTCTTGCTGTCCATCAAATCTCTGAGCATTGAAACCAGCTTCTACCTTGTCTGCCCATTCCATACCAGATTGTCTTCTTCAGCAGCCCCCTGTATATAAGGACAATTACATAACATGATTATTCATTGCAGTTTTACTAATTTTTCTTATACAATGTATCACACGTTGATGGTTAGCATTTTGCTAGTGTTCTCATTGTTCAATATGCATTAAAGTCGCTACCAGGGAACCTAAACTACAGGTAATTTTATTACATTTTCACATCATCTAAAATAAGAAGGGGGCAAAATTAGGAACCCAAACGCAAATACGGCATGGTCACATACCAACATATGGGAGCATTGTTAGGTGTAGAGTCTATGGTGAAAAAAAATTCCAAAAGGGGGAGGGGCAGGCCTCCAAAGCTCCCCATTGGATCCCCTTGCATTAATGGTTTATAAAGTTGTGCAACAATGGCAATGTTGCCCTTTTGCAACATGACTATTGCAACACGGCTATTGCTCTGTGATTGACACTTCTATCGTTGGACTTTCTCTTGGCGGAGCAGGATGTTAAGAAGAGTTGACTGCATAAAATGTCTGTGAAGCAGTCTTCTTTTAACTCATCTGCTCTTTTATTGTTTGCTATTCAGTAATTTCTTGTCCTTTTAGGAATCTGAATGTTTACATCTTCCGTGTGTGGTTTTTCAGCAACTGGACAGTTAAGACCATGAATCTCGTTAGATGTGAAAAACGCGCTTCTTCATTGTAGTCGCGTGTAAGATCCCGATGTGTTTACGTTTCGTTAGCTTGAGGATATGGACAAAACTTCGAAGAAATCGAAAGGTGTGGTGACTACTTAGAGATCATGGACTAAACCAGTTGTATTAATTGATTGCGCAATCGATGCAAGTAATGATTTTCAGTTTGTGATAGTAACCCCAATATTTTTTTTTCATGTGTGATCATAATGATTTAAATAGTATTGCCTACATGCTTTATTAGGCAGTGTAGGTACAACAAACGCGTGCAAATGCATTGCGGTTTCCACGATGTAAATTAGTTCAGATGAAAACAGAAACCTATGATTGCGTGTGTATGTCTGTGTGTTTGTTACATTTAACTTATAACACGATACCTTTATAAAAAAAAAATACGTTTCTCACACTCGGCACGTATTGCTGCATATGTTTGTGTTGGACTTCAAACTTCATTTGAGGTCACCTGGGGACCCAGCAGTCCAAAATTTCGTGATGTCGCAAGATAAACATCATGGAAGCTGTAAATCCGTAACAGCAATGCGTTCAATACAGGAGAAAAATAGTTGTTCTAAGTGGCAATCATAGGTCGTCTATTGACAGAAGAGGATTAAAGTTGAAAAGTTTGATAACATGATATCTCAAGACAAATCATGAAACCTTTTGGTACATAGCATGTGAATGTGTTACATCCAGTGGAATGACCGTACTGTTTTTAAGGAAGTCAAAGGTTATCTGCGATCACGTGACATCACACACTAAAAACTTTGTTAACATGTCATATCAAGTTAAGAATCAATGAAAGGTGACATAAAATCCAATGTATCAAGTATAATCATACAATGAATTAACCGATAATTAACTCGTATACAAAGCTTGACCCACTCTAATTTGATGTACTTTATATCGAACACAGTAAGTACTATACTAAACAACTTGATCTGAAAATTGCATATGTAAAGAAAGAAATAGTAACTTCTCTTCTTCAATTAGTTCAGACTTTCAGTTCAAACTTTGAAGTGTATTCCAAAAGCCCTTAGTAGAAATGTGACATTCCAACTCAAGTGCACTTCGTAATTTCAATATTTTCTCATCAATTGCAACTCTTGGATCAGTGGGTGACATACCCCACAACCCAAATCGAAGAAGTGAACAGCAGTCTGGTTGACATGAACAGAACTGGAATGATATTGTATCTAGCTGACTTGTGAGAAATTCAAACAGAGATCATAATGAGGTTACTTGAACGGTTACACAAATGTGTCTAAGCATAGCCTTCCTTATTGCTCATGAGTATAATTTCAAAGTACGTATTGACACAGGGCAGAGCATTGAGTGAAGGTCGATGTTGATAGAGCTTGATCTGGAGGTGCTTCGTTGGGGGGCTGTCTGATTGCCTCTAGCAGTCTGAGGTGTACAAGGGCTGCGCTTCTTTTTTACTATCGACTTCTCCTTTGTCAAAGGAAGGCTTTGACTCTTCTTTCCCTTGGTCGGCATGGTTCCAGAAGACGTCAGTATCGGATGTGGATTTGCTACGCGATCTGAGCACTCCAGCTGCGAATAGTCACTTCTCTTCTTCAATTAGTTCAAACTTTCTTAAATTCAAACTTTGAAGTGTATTCCAAAAGCCCTTAGTAGAAATGTGACATTCCAACTCAAGTGCACTTCGCAATTTCAATATTTTCACATCAATTGCAACTCTTGAATCAGTGGGTGACATACCCCACAACCCAAATCGAAGAAGTGAACAGCAATCTGGTTGACATGAAAAGAACTGGAATGATATTGTATCTAGCTGACTTGTGAGAAATTCAAACAGAGATCATAATGAAGTTACTGAACGGTTACACAGATGTATCCAAGCATAGCCTTCCTTATTGCTCATGAGTTACATACCCCCAAGCCATTATTTGCTCACCCAAAGACCCTGTGTTGACACAGGGCAGAGCATTGAGTGAAGGTCGATGTTGGTAGAGCTTGATCTGGAGGTGCTTCGTGGGGGGCTGTCAGATTGCTTCTAGCAGAGTGAGATGTACAAGGGCTGCGCTTCCTTTTTACTATCGACTTCTCCTTTGCCAAAGGAGGGTTTTGACTCTTCTTTCCCTTGGTCGGCATGGGTCCAGAAGACGCTAGTATCGAGTGTGGATTTGCTACGCGATCTGAGCACTCCAGCTGCGGTGGTAGACTCTCGTCAACCACTCTCTTCTCCTACCTCAGAACTGGATTGAGGTTCCGGTAAAATCTGCAGGTCTGGTGCGGGGAGTTTGTCTAACTGTGCCTGCAGCTTGCCTCTCTGTCCAACTAGCCATGTCTAAGTCCGTAGGAGTCAAAAAGGCTTTCCCTTCTTTCTTGGCTGATTTTTCGTAACACTTTGCAGAAGCTTCCTCATCATTGACTTCTGCATACTTTAAGCCCTATGCGCGGTTTGTTTTAGGAACGCTTTTCTTCCATTTTGGTAAGTTTCGTGCTCGCTTCCGGCCTCGTCGGACAGGACTACCCTCATTTTCGCTGCTTGAAGTTGTGTCATCCAGGCTGGATGCTGTACTCGACGTGTCAGGAACATAGGGTGGATCTGCCGAAGAAGAAAATTGAAATTTTAATTTTGTAGTGGCGAAATACAGGGGCCGTGCCAGGCTGGGGACTGGATCCCATCCCCTTTTGTGGGTTTCCCCCTCCCCCCTAGCAGGGATGTCGGCCCAAATCGGTGGTTCCAGGCCACGACCCCCCGAGGTGTAACTCGTCACGTCCCAGTGATCCACCTGCATCGGCGCTGTTTCCAATTCCTTTGGTATTTCTTCTGTCTTTCTTTGACGATTGTGCGCATACACTGATTTTTCATGACGCTCCAACTCCCACTTTGTTCTGAACTCCGACAGCATTGATTGCATAACTGCGTGTATGGGGTATGTACCTTTCTTACATGCCCCTTCATGTTATGGCGATTTTTGAACCGCCTGTTACACCCTTCTTTCTCGCATTACACCTAAATGAAGGAAAAGAAATGAATGTAATCAACAATCGGTTGACATGAGCAGATTGTCATTATGTCTGTCAAATTTTCTACCCATATAAAATTCACATGTTCTCGAAGTAGGAGGGTTTCCAGCGGGTGCGTTGGTGACGTCCGCCAAGGGTATTTGCTTTGTCATTTTAGGTGTTCTATAATTAAGCACATAAAATGAAAGAAATTTACACGTATATATTCATTTGACGCTAAATAAGTATGCGATAAAACATTTGAAATGATTTGAAGTCCTTTACTCTCGCAGTTTGGTATCAATGAGTTACAATAGATACGCTAGATTTTGTACGGTTCTTCCTAAAGAAGTTTTTGTATATGTTATTCTATTTTTTTAGAAAAATGCACATGGTTCTTATTTTAACTACTAAAATACACATGTTAAATTCTGTATTGTTAAATTCTAGTAAATTTAAAAGAATAGGGATATCGCGACAACCAGACATGATATTAGCGTGACTTTCTTGTATTAGGCCCAATATTTTGATCTCATTTCTATTGGGCACAATTGGTGAGCTGGATATTTCTTAATATACTCAGCCCGTGCTACTTGCAACTGTTTTTTCTTTTTGTACGCTCGCAGGCTGCGAAAGGAGGCATCTACTGAAGTTGTAACACTCTTCCAGACAGCTGTCTGTCTGCTGACTGGAGTCTGAGTTATCTCAAACAAGTATTTTTTAAGGGAGGCTAACTTTTCGGGCGGCAGACCTTCTCTACCGTGGTACCATTGCAGTTGCACTACTCAGTCTCCCTTCGAGTGAACATTACACCGACCAATTTACGTGCAATCACAGAGGGTCGGTCGGTATAGCACGACAGATTCTATGAACGTGTGAGCTAACTCACAAGCTCCCGTTGACTGCCCGATGTTTCCGTCTACTTTAGATGGGGTGGCAGATGTGTTTTGAGCAGCAGTTGCTGCAATAACTGAGGTCGGGCGAGTGGAGATGAACTTCCAATAAAACCTGATGAAGAAGTAGCAGGAAGAGAACTATTTACATCTGGCAATTGCGTCGAAAATGAATCGTCTTCGAAGGATCTTCGTTCAACACCTCCATACTCTCAGCAAAAATTGCTGATGTATCGCTTAACGATACGCTCTGCAACATCAGCTTCGACTTTCTTGACATGCTGTTGCAATGCCTCGAGCATTGTGCGAAGTTGATGAACTTCATCTTTTAAGGTGGTAATACTGGCATTTTCAACATCATTTGTCTGAGTTGGCCTTCTCTCATCCCAATGGCTTGTGTGCTGTGGTTAGAAATGGGGCGACGTTGTAGGCGTGCGCGATTCCGTTCAGATGTTGCCTTGGTCATGACCTCATCTTTCTTCTGTTTGAGCAACTCTTTGTTCTTTTGCATCCTAATGGTTGACACTGAGCGAGTGGCCACTAGTTACGTGCGGGCCTGAACTGAACACTCGTCTTGGCGCACCTGTACTGAGAACTTTAGCGGTCTGCAACGAACAAACAAAATAAATCTGTTAATCAATCTATCTTTAAATCAACTATAAATCAACTAGTCAATTTGACTCCTGTTGACCTCAAATGGCCCTTTAAACTTCAACAAAATCAATAGGCATGTTGTAATCAATGTGGTACACCTACATACCAAATATAATATTTGTCCAAGATTCCCTTCTTGAGATGTTTACAAGGTTTTCACAATTTGACCCCTGTTGACGTCGAATGACCTTTGACCTTCACCAAATTAATCGGGCTCTTTTACCCCTACACACCACATGTAAGATTTGCCCCAGCTTCTCTTGTTGAGATATCGTGTTTATAAAGTTTTCACAATTTGACCTCCGTTGACCTTAAATCAAAACGGATTTTGTACTTCGTGTAGTACACCTACATACCTAATGTGATATTGGCTGAATCTTCCCTATCGTGTTTACAAGGTACACGTCACATACACCCACCCACATTCACCGCCGCATGTTGCAGTGTCAGTATATCTTGTGTTAACCTATATGCTCACATTGGTGAGTGTTATCGATATTTTTGATGAGAAAAATACATATCATAGGAGTCCATCTCTTGACGTCACAAATTTCCATACTAAGCCAATGATTATTTATGATACAGCTGTGAAACACTCATCTGTCTGTAATTTGGTCAAGTTGTGACAGATGATGGAATTTGTGGCTATTTTTAACATTTCCAATGCTGAATGCACCCAATTCTAAAAAATGTCATTTTCATGTCACACGCCCTTTCACTATTTGACCCCTGTTGACCCCAAATGACCGCTGACCTTCCAAAAACATGTGGCACAAATAATTGCACTATTTTGTATAAAGTGAGAATTGGAGGCACACACTCGGCTAGAAACATCCAACCAGATCAGTCGTTTATTCTGTGATTTGTTTCAAAAATCCTATTTACACGTGATTCTTCCATATGCATTTTTGGAAGGTGATAGGAAATCCTTTGTTTAACATGCGCAGATGCACTGAAATACAATAGGTCATATTATAACTACTTTGCACTGTATACATGCAGGCGAAATCCTGCAGCTTCATGTTTTACCTTTTTGGTCACAGCCACGGTTGCGGTGTTTTTCCTCTTTGATCGGTATTGATTATGCGGGGTAAACTCTACAAATGAGAAGGAAAAAAAAAGAGACGTCGTTCGTACAAGGACACACTTGGTCGGTTGTCAAAAGTTTTAGAGGAACAACTTCACTTTATCCTGACGAAACGTGGGCATTCATTCACAGATTTCTCAACAGCTAACTGATCCGAGTAATCTATGTTTGGTATTTCGCCGGTATATATTGTATCAGCCAAATCTTTCTGTGACACGGTAAATCATCACACACACATGTACACGCATACACACTAGATAAACAGACGGGTATGGATAGACAGACATGCATACAGTTAGACAGACTGACAAACAGACACACAGTTAAACGTACAGTCGGACGAAGAAACAAACATGTGAAACTTACTGTCTTATCCCCTTTTCGCCTCTTAGTAGGGGTGGAAGCTATTTGCAGGTTCTTCACGTTCTTCAAGTGTCCATGGCGGAGGGGTAAGGGTGACCCTCGGCGATGGCGGGTTACTTTCCAGTGTACCTGACGTTTCGTCAAAATTCTTGTTTGGATGACCTATGGATTTTTCCAAACTAGTTTCGGTCTACTCTGACAATAACTCGTAGTGGATTGTTTCTTTACATCTTGGGATTACCTTCAAAATGAGATAATAGCGCAGGCTATGTGAGAATAGTCATATATGAGTTCACATTGTCTTATTGCCGTATCCGAATTCGAACTGCCGAGGTAAGGCTAGTATACGTACCGTATTGAATGATAAATGCGATATTTTAAAAAAATCTGTTGTTCGTACAACTGTCCGGTAAAAACTATTCCTCAACATTGTGACATTTGGTTTTCATTTTGTATTCGTGCTACTCTAATGCGAATCATATATTTACAAAAGGTCAATTTTCGGGTTTTTCTGGAAAGTGATAGAGAACTAACTCAAATATCCAACTAACTAAATTCTGAATTTTTTCATTACACATGGCACTCCTACGCACCAGTCTCAAAAATTTTGCAATGAGGAAGTCTCTATCAAAAGTAGCTACAGAAAAAGCAGCTTATGGAAAAATAAGCATACGCGAGCCTGATGTCATAGTCTTTCATTACCGTACTCTAACCCAATGGCAGGATGTTCGGACGAAAGTTGCAAATTAGGAGATCTCTCCTAAGGCCGCGAAACTGGCGATACGTTTAGATGGTCTATCAGACAGGAAATCCTGTGACACCCCACACCCAGCCAACTGAAATGACCCATACCCCAGTGCAAAATTCATTCAAATCATGAATAAGGTACATGGTGCGTCAAATGTATTGGGCGCGAAGTTGTCGCTTTGTCACGTATGAGATCACAAACAAAGGTAAACAGAATGAAATACATTGATATATAAAAAATGATAAAATGACCAGTAGCAACGCGCTGACATGCATTTCGATCGCTAAAACTAGGGTGAAAATCACTCGAAATTAGTACCAGTCAAGGTGACAGTGCCCACTGCCATTTCTTCGCACTAGAATCAACGTGATTTTTTAAACACTTACATATCCTTTGTACGGATCGTTAATGTTACACAATTTTTCTTTCACTGTTTGTGCCTTCCTGCATCACAACCGTGATCTTGTCGAAGCGTTGCAGTTTGCTAGGATGCTTGGCCAATCTCCCTTCTTCGGTCGTGGCTTCAAGGGACGGTCAGCCACGTTGTAACCATCCCACCTGTAAAATTGTGAGTATAAAATTTCAGTTTTTGGTTTCGATGATAATCGTAACCTTTCTAATCATGCATATGTGTGTGTATGTATATGTGTGTCTGGGTGTGTATGTCCGTGACGCTTGCTTGTAAACATGATATCTCAAGAAGCAAAGCTTGGACAAATCTCATACTTGGTATGTAGGTGTACTACATTAAGTAGAAGAAACCTTTTGTTTTTGGTGGAGTTCAAAGGTCATTTGGGGTCAACAGGGGTAAAATTGTGAAAATCTTGTAAACAATATCTCAAGAAGGGAAGCTTGGACAGGTGTCATATGAAGTACGTACTTGTACGAGTACAAGAACGCAATTTTTTTTAAATGGTGGTCAACGGTCATTTCAGGTCAACAAGGGTCAAAGTGTGAAAACCTTGTAAATAAACTGTGTGGTATATGTGGGCATGGCATTGACACCTACACCTACAGTATCAAAATTAACAGTTAACAAGTATACCAAACATACCAGGTGTACCCGGAAAAATGGATAATACGTCGTAAAAAGTAAAGCCGTGTGAAGAAACCAATTGATATCCCCTCGCTTCTCAAGTTAGTCGATCAGAAAGTATGTAACTGAACTGTACGTAATTGGAATAGTAATGAAGGGGATATGTTCCTGCCATTTGGGTATGTAGCAGCCCTGTATACTACTTTTAAGTGCATCAAAACGGCACAGAAACGACAACACAACTCAAACCGTCACAGAAAAAGCAAAAACGTGAACTATTTACAAACTACCAAATGAAACAGAAGATAATGTTCCTTACAGTAATAGAACCACACAGATACAGTATATACATATGTACAGGACCCCCAAAAAATTAGAAGTTCAACACCGTGGGGGGCAATTTCTTTGCATTCACGAATATTGCCACTCGAATATCCCCTTAAGTCGTTTTTTGGTTGGCTAGCTTCACATCCATTTCTATTCATGTTTTTACCCTTTCCGTGTTGACAATTTTCTAGTTTATTTGACGTCTTGTAGTTTGGTGTCTGGACGTCTAGCTCACACAAAACACCTGTGACATTTATCGCATTCCTAATACCCAAAATCAACCAGCTGTTGCGGCCACGACATTTGTACCAAACTAAAAGTCATTTCCCCTGTTTCAAAATGGTTTGATCACAACAATGGTTTTACTGCATGTAACGGTATGTTTTCCAGAAAGGTGTTTGGAATTAGCATTGCATCAGGGTGTAAGATGTTAAACGTAAAGAAGGTACAAAGGTAAAAACCTCCGAATGGGTCTGCTTGCTACTCCGCTATGTATGTTGTGTATGTACCGACGGAGATGAAATTGTGCACGAGCACTGCGCGAATCATCTGTCTGGTCATTGTGGATATACTGTACATCGCGGTCGCGCGATTCGCCTATGTGAGTTTCGCAAGCAATAACGAACAACAGGGTCTTCCTCTCAATAATTTTTTTTTAACATTTTGCCCCGTTCTCCCTCATTTATTTTGTTTCTCTGAAGATTTCCCGGTTTTCCACCTGTTTTTCCTTGCCGAAGGAATCTATGCGATGATGATGTCGTGTGTGTGTATGTATGTGCGTGTATGTGCGTCTCAAGAAGCGTAACTCTGAGTGATCTCAGACTTGGCATGAAGGTTGCCCTTATTTAGTAGATGATCCCTAAGATCATTTGGGGTCAACAGGGGTCAAATTGTAAAAACCTTGTAAGCACGATATCTCAAGAAAGGAAGCTTGTAGAAATCTCATGTTTAGTTGTAGTTGAACCATGTTGAGTAGAGGAACCCTATCGTTTTCAGTGGAGGTCAAAGGTCATTTGGGGTCAACGGGGTCAAATTGTGAAAACCATGTAAACACAATATCTCAAGTAGAGAAGCTGGAACAGATGTCATGCGAAGTGTGTAGGTGTATCTTATTGAGTACAAGGGTCACCAGAGGTCAAAAGGTAAATACCTTGAAAATTGTTCGTAAACACGATATCTCCAGAACGATAAATGTGATAGATCTCATAGTTACTGTGTGGATTGCCCATATCGAGTAGATGATCCCTTTTTTGGGGCAGAGGTGAAAGGTCATTTGGGGTCATGGGAGGTCAAAATGTGAAGGGTCCTTCTAGTGAATTTTATACTTGTAATGTAGAATCCTCTTGTTGATTTGAGAACTTCTTTTAGGACATACCAACATAGTCTCTTCGATAACCACGAAGAAAAGATGAAGATTATTATTTGGCAAACCTTATGCCACTGTCCTCATAAGGACATGTGAGCATGCATGAATTGTAAATTGGAATTGATTAAATATACCACGGGTTATTAGCTTTATAAAAGGAACTAAATTACTGATCATTTGGATCAAATACCCTTGAGCGTCCATGAACTGTGATTGCTTAATTGAATGAATCAAATTGTAACTGACCCACCTCTGTTCAAATTGGTCACTGCTATCTGACATAATTTATTACAGTTGACTGCCACTAGAAACCGCAATGTCCAGAATAAATCATACAGTCTGTTGAGCCAGGTGCTCAATGGACTTAAACATTTACTGTATAAGTTTACAGGGAAGTAGGGTTTTTAAAACCATTATTTGTCGACATAGAATGATAGATTATTCAAAATAACGAATTAGTAGCCTTATTTTCAAGGAATAAGATTCTCACAGATCAGACATTTAGTTATTTGTTGCTCAACAATATAATTTGTTCACGCAAACTTTTTAAAATTCAAATGATGCATATGTTACTCATCACATGCATAATGTTTTGAGGAGATGAAGCTTTGACAGATATTTATTGATGAGACTGAATGGTTTAACAATGGTTAAAGCGAATTTCTTTGTATGCCATGTTGGTGTATTTTAAACGCCCTATCTCACTTTACAGTAGTTCAGGTAAGCTTTAAACAAATGACTACTGTGTATCAAACCAGTGAAACTTGCACTGTGTTGTATCTTTAAGTAGACTGTCATGACCCTCACCCTGAATTATTTGCATAATATATGCATGTTTGAGTATTTGCAATTTTGACTTGCTGTTGCAACTTTATACTGTACTGTTTGTTATTTTCCATGTATGCAAAATCTATTTTTATTGAATACAGACATGATTGTAAAAGAAAACTTTGTTTTTTGCCTACCTTATTGCCAGTATGCCACCTTTGTGTGCCAGTCTACCCAGCAGTTCGAATCCACCGTCCTCACAAAAATTGTACCAAAATACAGTCTTTTTCCGTTTTGGCAAGTCTTTATCGCTTAGCTGAACGAACAAAATAGGTAAACGACATGTTGCTGTCAACAGCAGTATAAACACATTTGGTCAAGAGAAAACGGAGCTTGGAAGGAAAATGCACAAGGACCAATCCCCCACTCCTAAGGTCTTTTGATCAACTCCGTCTTCCCTGACCATAGAAAACTAAACACGGTCCTCTAGAATCGAGCCAGGACACCATCTGGAGCAACCAGAACAGTGCCCGGGTACCACGAGAGACCACCAGGTTAGTGACTCCGGCGAACCATAACCAAACCATATACCATTACTTTTTAATGCGCCATCCACCCACGATGCCGCGAAGGGCAGTTGTCTATATCGCCACCCACCTAGACGAAGTCCTTTGGTCTTTGTTGCGGGTTCAGTCTGGCACATGTTGCTCTTTGAAAGGTAGCCAGCGTGCCAGTAAGGGCACTGAAGGAGGCTAGGTCAGAGACTACGCAAGTGTCGTCATCAGCGTACTGAAGGCACTTGACCTCAGATCCACCAGGAATATTGAACGGACGGAACAAAGGGTCGACTTGAAAGGCTTTTACAAGGGATTCACTTAACAAAACACAGAGGAGAGGTGGGAGGGGACACCCTTGTCGTACCCCGCGCTGGACTCTGAAGGTGTCCAATGAAAAGCCATCCACAATAACAAAACCGCTTGCATTATTAAACAGAAAATTAACCCATGCAACAAAGGCTGGGTGTAAATTAAACTTCGCCAACACTTTAAGGAGAAAACCGGGATCAACCATGTCAAAGGCCTTCTCCTGATCGAGGGAGACAAGCGCATCAACCCGAGGTTCTGCTGAACACTGTGTCCCCGCACCGCACATGTCTGAAAAGGCCCAACAAGATCCGGCATAACAAGATCCGGCATAACTATGCCTAGCCTGTTACAAAGGGCTTTTGCAGGATCTTGTAGTCCACGTTTAACAGGGTGATTGGCCGCTGGTTTTTTGGTTCAAGGGGATCCCTGACTTTGGCAACAACGTTATCACACCTGTGCGCTGCGAAGGGCTCAATGAGCCAGTAAGGAAGGCGGAGACGAATACATCACGCAGATAGGGACCAACGGTACTCCAGAAGCGTTTGTAAAATTCAACCGGAATACCGTCGGACCCAGGGGCTTCACCGGATTTCATCCAGAGCTCGTCGACTGTCAACGGAGAACCAAGTTCGTCGTTCTGATCGTCGGAAGGGGCCCAAGCAAAATTGTCTAATAAGGACTGTTGAAGGCCCTCATCAACATCTGCTGCAGTATAAAGCTGCTCATAGAAGTTCTTAAAAACCTTTACGATGTCGAGAGGGTCCTTCTGTACCACACCATGGACGTCACGCCTTTATGACTTCGTGAAGTCTCCGTAGAACTTAATACTTGGTCTTTCCTCCGCCTCCACGCAAAGTACTCGAGCGCGGACACGAGCCCCGTGTAGTTTTTGATCAAGATACCGCTGGATTGCGTGAAGCGCGGAGGAGTCCCCGTTCCTCTCCCTAGAGCACAGCGAGAGGAACTCCTCCCTTCTTCGACGAGCCCTTGCTACACAGTATTCGACTGTAAACTGTTTGATGCGGGACATCACATCGTCCCACTAAACCCTATAATATTTTGAATAAAGCACAAATGTACTTAATGCCAAATAAGATATAGTAATCGTCATCTTATCGTAAAATTCGAGAATGTTTTGTAAATGACGTGTGATTCTTACTAACAACGAAAAGAAACTTTAGTTACATGTTCCACAGTTTTGCCTAAAATGATGATTCAGTTAAGTTTGCAGGAGAGACTGCAACATTTTGGATGAAGATTTTTGAACATACTGCAGTCTTTCGTTAATTTGGCTAATAATAAAGTCTGGCTTCAATTTGAGCTGAATGATGCAAAGACACTTCGTGGCTCTCGATGAAGGTTGCGGTGGGTGCCTCTGCCACGTCTAGAACTGCGACGGTAGCAATAGTCTTCACTGTCCGCGTCGGAATGTGAACCGGATTCATCACTTGTTTACGTCACTTGCAGCATCTGTTTGTTGCACTAGGTCTTCTGGGACAACATGAGTACCTGATAACCGGAGCTCCCGTCGATGGACTGTCCTCTCAGCGCCGGTATCGATTCCATCCTGAGACTATCTGTACCTTTCAGCAAGTGCAACTGTTTTCCTCAAATGTTTTGACTTGCGAGAGCTAGGTGGTCATTAAATTAGCAACTGAAAGCCATGGAAAAGTGGTCAGAACCTTTTTTCAGCAGAAAAAAAATTCTGCATTGCTTTGCTGCAGGAAGCTATCATGGAGTTGAAAAAAGTTGATTAGGTATCACAGCACCACCTGGTGTTGTTCCATATGAATCGGTTTCCAGTATACATGTATGTAATGATGAGTGTACCATACCATTAAAAGTACTGCAAACTGAATCAACACTAAGCATGAAGAAATTGTTCCTTTCAAACAAAGTTCAAACAAGAGAAATAATTTTGCACTATTTGACAAGTATCAACTCTCTGGATGTACCATACTAAATACAGTGCAGTCATCACTTTCATAGCAACCAGAAAGCCAAAAGGCTTTGTTATTCCTTTGCCACATGGTGGTGTTATCAGAACAAATAAATTTTCCACATGAAAAGTATGACATTTTTTTTGGTGATCTCAAATGATATTTGACTTCCACCAAAAGCAAAAGGGATCACCTACCCAATATGACCAACCTATATATCAAGTATGACATCAGTCAACAGCACCCTTCTGGAGATTATGTTTTTGCAAGGTTTTCACAGTTTGACCTCAGGTGACCTCACACCTTTGACCTCCAACAAAAACAAAAAGTCTTCTACTCAGTGTATACAATCCACACAAAGTATGACATCAGTCAAGGTTAACATTCCTGGTAATATTGTGTTTACACATTTTTACAAATGACCCTTAAACCCCACAAAAATCAAAAGGGATCTTCTGCTCATTTTTACCAACCCACACATCAAAAATAATAGGGATTATCTACTCATTATCACCAATCAACACACTAAGTATGACATCAGTCACAGTTACCATTCTGGAGATGTTGTATTTACAAGGTTTTTACAGTTTCATCTCTAGTGACCTCAAATGACCTCGACCAAACCCAATAGGGATCATCTACTCAATATGACCAACCCACACACCAAGTACGACATCAGTCACAGTTACCCTTTTGGAAATATCGTGTTCACAAGGTTTTCTAAGTTAAGGCATCTGGTGACCTCAAATGACCTTTGATCTCAAGCAAAAACAATGGGGACCATCTACTCAATGTGACCAACCCACACACCAAGTATGACATCAGTCAAAGTTATCGTTCTTGAGATATCGTGTTTACAAGGTTTCCCATTTTGACCCCTGTTGACCTCAAATGACCTTTGACCTTGACCAAAAACAATAGAAATCATCTACTCAGTATGACCAACCGACATACCAAATACAAGATCCCTCCAAATTGGCCTTCTTGAGATATCGTGTTTACAAGCAAAGTGTTACATACACACACACACATACACGACATTACCATCGCATAGATTCCTTGAGCCTTCGGCAAGGAATCAAAAAGCACCATCGTCTAAATAGGACATCAATGGATACAATATTCTTGTCCATCTTAGTTGGTCCGGCATGATGACTCGCACATAGCGTCATCGAAAAGGGACATCAGAACCGCATTCAACTCAGCCAATAGGTCACCTGGAGAACAGGTCCAGTCAGACCAGCCGTCAAGAGAGGAAGGACAGGGGTCCCTGCCTTTTTTTCTCTCATTACAGAAAGTTACAAGTCTTGCTTTCCGCAAGGTTAATTCAGAGAGAAAACAACCAGGTAATGCAGCCAAATGAAACCAAAGTCAGATCACAAGTCCATAGATTCATTCACGTTTATCATGTTCACTCCATTTCCATAGCATCTGTCACTTCCTTGAAACCTACGCATGCTACCTGGATCATCCTCGGGAGACCTGTCTCGGATGCCATTAACACAGCAGGATGGGAGAGCAATCCTTACTCCTTTACCCAACGGAATCGAGTGGTTTGACCACATGGCAGGTAGCCGGTATGCTATCAGACGATTCTGTCTGTGAAGAAATCAAAACGAGAAAAATGAATGAAACAGTACCCTTGCTAAACAATGGAAAACAAAAGACATTGATACTGATTGAAGACATCCCTTCATTCATGTATAAATGTTCCTATTTTAGCACATGGCTCTGCTTCACAGTACGCTGAAAATCCATAAATAGAAGCAATAAATCAATATTGCAATTCAAAGCTGCAACCGATTTTGAGAATTTGATCGGAATGTGAAAAGTGGAGTTTTGACTAGTGGTCACATCACAATTACATGTTTTACTTACTACATGGTTCAGGGATGGGGCGAAGACGAGAACTCTCCACTAAGTACTTCGTGACATGGTCATTTACACAATACTTGCCTCAATGTTATAAAATTGTGTAAAATATTCGAAGTTTCAAAGTCTCCCCTTGTGTGGCAATGCCCGCTGGCCCGTTGAAAAATCTTTTATTCATGGCCAGACTGTTGTTACGAAAGGTACTGTACGTAGTACTAAAAATAAACCACGTTCAGAATGAGGCTATCATTGCAGCTTAGTAACATTGAGAATGTTTACAAAAATCTTAGTCAAAGACATCGACATGTTGCTGCTACACCAGCTCCTCTAACTACACATGATTCATGACGTGGTCATTCCAGGGTTACGCCTAAATTATGTTGTGAAATGTACTTTAAACGTTGTCAAACATACTTATACGTCTCCGTCTCGGTGCTTTTTACACCTCATGACCCGTTTGACTAATGATAGGCCTAGTAACCCTCACTACTGTACAGTACCTGTTCGTCATGCTGTCCGCTGCACTTGGATCTTTTTCTGAACAAAACCAAATTCCAAAACAATTGGCTGCAGTACAAGTTGAGAAAATTGTGGAATATTCGTCAAGCAATCCCCTTCTGCTAAAAAAAGTGTCTTCCCCTAAACAATCCTTGGCAGCAGACCTTTTCTCGATCGCTTGCAACAGGTATCACAGCGTTAATCTTTGTCCTGTAAAATTATTTTGGTCCTTCACATCACAGCTGTTGTCTATTTAGGCTAACCACTAGTTCAGACATACAAAGTCATAAATACAGTTTTGATGGACACATTTTAGAGCATTGAACTTCCTTTGGCAGTTCCAACTTTCACTACCTTGTTTGGTCACTATTATTACTACCTCTCTGGACAGTCTTAGTGCACTGGTCCTATAGTAGCTCCTAGGTGGAGCTGTAGGACTTCAGAGGAGATCTTGCTTTCATTACTACAGTATACAGTGCATTTGCCATTCTAACCTTACTTATTTGCCAAGTTCCTTTTATTTTAAACTATTTGTACAGAGAGTGAGAATACAATGCTAAGCCACTATCCCGTTTTGGTAATTTCAGTTTCCAATGGACTCATTTGATGGAGATTCTTGTGTCGATCCTAAAGAATGGATGGAACGTTTTGAAAATTACTGCACTTTCAAAGGATTTTCAACACAAAAGTAGATAGCAGCATTTTCTCTCCTTTTGCGTGGTGCTGCTCTGAGATGCCTTAAAACGTTACAGGAGGCGGCACTACGAGACTTTTCCATCTTGAGGGAGGCATTTATTGGTCTTGGTCTAAAGTCGCTGATATATTTCAACGTAGGCAGAAGGACACTCAAAGTGCTGAGCAATTTAAACAGATATAGAGGTGGAATGCACACGGGTATCACTTCTGCTTTATGGCTGTGAGTCCTTCGATGTAAACTTAACTAATTCCTAGGTTTGAAAATGCCACGAGGGCACTTTACACAAAAGATTCGGGTTGACGACACGCGAACAAATTGTGAACGTTTGTGATATAGCCTAGGCATCTCATGCATCAAGAAAATGCACTAGTTGGCGCAGAGTTTTGCAGACATTTGAATACCCCCTAATTGATGGGCAGTTTCATTAGGTATTTTTCTCATGATTTGTCTGTGGAGGAACAGAAAGAGCGAGGAGTCTAATTTTTCGGATTTGGTAGTTTGGTACCATAATGTGTCACTGCAATTTTTTATCAAATTTTCTGTAGGCCTAGCCCATGAATTACCACTTCGTACACCTTTATAGAGACTGACTCTTAATGAGACTAGCCTGGGCCTACACACAGACTTTTACCTTGTACAAGAATCTAGCCTAGGCCTATAGCTACCTTGCCCGCTCAAGCATTACTACTTTGCCTACTTTCCGGAAATCTGGATTCTGATTTCGCCGTTTTAAATCCGATTTTGACCGGATTTTTTGCAGAAATAATATTAGGCTTACCAAGAACATCCGAGTTTGGTGAAAATCGGGCCAACAGGGAAAAAGCGTAGATTTTCGTGTTTTCTCTTATAGGCGCTAACACTAATTGCCCCTAGGCTAGGCCTAGTATCAGACGAATTACGGTCGTCGCCTATATTCTACGGTACAACCGAAAATCAAACCATAGGCCCAAGGCAGCTAGGGGCAATTAGTGTTACGGGCCTAGGCTTAGGCTAGGCCTAAGCTAACTCAGTAACTGCTAGTGTTAGGATAGGGCCTAGGCCAAATCAATTTTAACTCACTTAACGTCGGCTGCTTCTTGCTCCATCTTTATACGTTTAGAATAGAAACGGGGCATAAGTTGATACATTTATGATGCAAATTTCCAGGAAGGAACGGAACTTCGGAAGAGCGTCCGTACGGTGTGTGGCAGTTCTTTGACGTCAAATTTGCAAAGTGCATGCACGCCGCGGCCACAGTCCAGTCGTCTGCAGTCTAGTGTGCACTATGCACGTACAAACGTGTCGTGTGTACGTGTACACTAGCTAGAGCTAGCTGGCATGCCATGCCAGTGTATACAATGTCTGTAATATCGCCGTGCCCGGTCGGCGCGCACGTAAATTTTGCAAAAGTAACAAGGCTCATATTTTGGCGGTATTTCATCCACCTAGACGTTCGTTGACAGCCTGGGACTAGACCAATTTATGAAGCCCTGCAGTGTGTACAAAAATCAAACTGGTCTTTGACAAAGACTATAGAAATCTATACAATGCACTGAAAAGAAAGAGTAGGCAAGTCAATTTCACAGCATTGCACGCACCCTTCATATGAATTCGGCCTATCAAAGATGAGATTCACGGTTTCAACAAAAGGTAGGCCTAAATGTTGTGAACTATTGATGCAGTCGTACCTCAGAAATAAACGCCCAAAAGCAGCTGCAATACGCTCGCGAACGTATATATATTAGATACAGGCCTGTGGGACGCTTCAATATTCCACGAGTCGGTTTGCATTGTTACTGTTATAGAATGCACATCCTAAAGCGTCAAATCTGACTATGAAACTACAGGGCCGTACTGGCCCTCCCCCCTGAAATTTCCACACACTTAGTGCTAAAGGATGGTGATGCTCTACGGGCAGTGCCTTAACTCCCCCCCCCCCCAGGGATTTTGCCCAGGCTACGGCTCTGGATTACCCCGGCTCCAATAAAGTAAACCCCAATCGCACAACTCAACTGATTTAGGATAGGCCAGTCCGATTGGCCGTCAGAGAGAGAAAGAGACTTGATTGCCATGATGAGTTAAGATTCTGAACTAATTCCGACTGGGAGGGACTTGTATCTTACATAAAACTGGTTCACGTACGTTTTACGAACTTGACTCTTGGGTATCAGTGAATGGGAATAAAATCAAAACAAACATTGTCACTCTGTTGGTTGATTTTCAAAGCGCACGATTGGAATATAGTACTGGCACACTGCAGCTACTGTATTTTGCTTTCATAGCCAGAGAAACATGTTCTGCACAGTAAAGTGTACAATTAACCTCGGATTCTTGCAAATTAAAAACCTTTGAAATGTCTGCTATTACACTTAGCTAATTGGCCATCCACTCCAGATTCTAAGCAAGGTGATTGATTTAATGATATTTAATTCACCATCAAACACTATCACCTTGTTGGATCCTACCAAACCAACATAAATGTCTCCAGTCTCGCTGACGACCATACACCTCGCCACTCCATCACGGTATTGTACTGCGTACACACCTTGCAGCCTATCCTGTGACTATCGTATAGATCTGAATGGCGACCAACTTACCATCGCACACCCAATTCTACCTCCTCTTCCTGTTGTGTGATGATTGATATTATAAACCTTCGAGGTCAGGATGATGAATCCTCTTTTTACAAACATGAGAATTTCACATGCTTATCTCTGTAATACATATAGTGTGTACGTTTACACACTATAAGGTAGTTGATTTAACGATATTTAATTCACCATCAAACACAATCACCTTGTTGGATCCTACCAAACCAACATAAATGTCTCCAGTCTCGCTGACGACCATACACCTCGCTACTCCATCACGGTATTGTACTGTACGGTGATCATCGTTACTGTGTAATGAAAACTTCTACAAATTTTGCGTACACACCTTGCAGCCTATCCTGTGACTATCGTATAGATCTGTATGGCTAACAACTTCCATCGCACACCATTTCTACTTCCTGTTGTGTCATGATTGATATTATAAACCTTGGAGGTCAGGATTATGAACTTTTGTGACAAACATGAGCATTTCACATGCGTATCTCTGCCATATGTATAGTGTGTACATTTACTAAATTAGGAAGAACTGGCAGCAAAAACTGTGGAAAAATTTGAACGGAAAAAATCTGAAATCACACAGAATCGAGTGCGAAACACTAAAAGACGTAATCTAGACAAATGTTCGCACTTACCAATGCCTAAATCATTAGTTTACAGGGCCTTGGTTATTATTCTACGTCCAAATTATATTCCTGTTTTACTTTTATCCTACTTTATCTGTTTACATTTGATGTTCTGATTCTATCAATATCAAGGTCAAGTGTACCCATAGATTGGCCGTCATTGGGAGAAGTAGATTTGATTGCCATGATGAGTTGATGATTCTGAACTAATTCCGACTGGGAGGGACTTACTCTATCCAAGAGACAATGAACACTGATTTACATTACTAACACAAGATCGATTTACATATAACATTTTGACCAACTGCCCTGTTGGGTATCAGTGAATGTGAATAAAATCAAAACGAACATTGTCACTCTGTACTTTTTCATGAAAACGGCACAGAAACAAAAACACTCACCAATGCCCAAATCATTAGTCTCCTGGGCCTTGGTTATTATTCTACATACAAATTAAGTTTCTGTTGGTATTATTTGTTACTACTACCCTGGTATATCACTTACTGGTTGTATACTCTCAGTAAGAAGTTTTTGATTTTCTTTAGTGAAGGTCAAAGGTTATATGCGTTCAACAGGCTCAGAGTGTGGAACTCTTGTAAACATATTATCTTAAGAAGGGAAGAACGTTAGTCTTTAATGGAAGTAGGTCGTCGCATGTCAAGAAGCGTCAGATTGTGAACATGTAGATATGATCTCAAGATCTCAAAATTATATCAGATTCCGGAAAAAAATTCTCTAAATCGGGTCATCAAAACCTCAATGCATTTCTGCATTCTGTTTTTTTTAAGTTCCATGACTTTTCAACAATTTTTTCCCGGAATTAATGTCATGATTCTCCCAGCCTGGACAGTTCCCCCCCGAAAAAAAAAATCCGAGACATTTTAATATCTTTTCCATCTTGTGGGAACCATGAGTAACAGCTAATGCCAAACAGTGTTTGTAAGCTAAATTGAAATGATTGCGAGGTACAGTTTGATAAATCACAGATTTTAAAAATAGCATGTTTCGTTAAGTATTGTAACTTTATACTCCACAACTAAGATCAACTGCATCCATATCTTCAACTCCTGGATAGTAGTACTCTCTTTCAAACTCTTCCCACACAGGGTCTTCCTCCACATCATCTAAGGTATCTTCTAAAGCATCCTCATGTATTTCACTCTCCTCATTGTCCTGTACCGAACTACTCTCTGAAGCTTCAACAGCATCTTCAAGGACTTCTTGCTGTCCATCAAATCTCTGAGCATTGAAACCAGCTTCTACCTTGTCTGCCCATTCCATACCAGATTGTCTTCTTCAGCAGCCCCCTGCATATAAGGACAATTACATAACATGATTATTCATTGCACTTTTACTAATTTTTCTCATACAATGTATCACACGTTGATGGTTAGCATTTTGCTAGTGTTCTCATTGTTCAATATGCATTAAAGCCGCTACCAGGGAACCTAAACTACAGGTAATTTTATTACATTTTCACATCATCTAAAATAAGTTTAATATTCTAGGAATATCAGTTACCTTTCGGGGAAGGGGGCAAAATTAGGAACCCAAACGCAAATACGGTATGGTCACATACCAAAATATTGGAGCATTGTTAGGTGTAGAGTCTATGGTGCAAAAAATTTCCAAAAGGGGGAGGGGCAGGCCTCCAAAGCTCCCCATTGGATCCCCTTGCATTAATGGTTTATAAAGTTGTGCAACAATGGCAATGTTGCCCTTTTGCAACATGACTATTGCAATACGGCTATTGCTCTGTGATTGACACTTCTATCGTTGGACTTTCTCTTGGCGGAGCAGGATGTTAAGAAGAGTTGACTGCATAAAATGTCTGTGAAGCAGTCTTCTTTTAACTCATCTGCTCTTTTATTGTTTGCAATTCAGTAATTTCTTGTCCTTTTAGGAATCTGAACGTTTACATCTTCCGTGTGTGGTTTTTCAGCGACTGGACAGTTAAGACTATGAATCTCGTTAGATGTGAAAAACGCGCTTCTTCATTGTAGTCGCGTGTAAGATTCCGATGTGTTTACGTTTCGTTAGCTTGAGGATATGGGAAAAACTTCGAAGAAATCGAAAGGTGTGGTGACTACTTAGAGATCATCGACTAAACCAGTTGTATTAATTGATTGCGCAATCGATGCAAGTAATGATTTCCAGTTTGCGATAGTAACCCCAATATTTTTTTTCATGTGTGATCATAAGGATTTAAATAGTATTGCCTACATGCTTTATTAGGCAGTGTAGGTACAACAAACGCGTGCAAATGCAGTGCGGTTTCCATGATGTAAATTAGTTGAGATGAAAACAGAAACCTATGATTGCGTGTGTATGTCTGTGTGTTTGTTACATTTAACTTATAACACGATACCTTTATAAAAAAAGAAATGTTTCTCACACTCGGCATGTATTGCTGCATATGTTTGTGTTGGACTTCAAACTTCATTTGAGGTCACCTGGGACCCAGCAGTCCAAAATTTCGTGATGTCGCAAGATAAACATCATGGAAGCCGTAAATCCGTAACAATACAGGAGAAAAATAGTTGTTCTAAGTGGCAATCATAGGTCGTCTATTCACAGAAGAGGACTAAAGTTGAAAAGTTTGATAACATGATATCTCAAGACAAATCATGAAACCTTTTGGTACATAGTATGTGAATGTGTTACATCGAGTGGAATGACCGTACTGTTTTTAAGGAAGTCAAAGGTTATCTGCGATCACGTGAGATCATACAGTGAATTAACCGGTAATAAAAATGTATAAAGCAATCTTTACAACTCGTATACAAAGCTTGACCCACTCTAATTTGATGTACTTTATATCGAACATAGTAAGGTCTATACTTAACAAAGAACTTGATCTGAAAATTGCATGTGTAAAGAAAGAAATAGTAACTTCTCTTCTTCAATTAGTTCAAACTTTCAAGTGTATTCCAAAAGCCCTTAGTAGAAATGTGACATTCCAACTGAAGTGCACTTCGTAATTTCAATATTTTCTCATCAATTGCAACTCTTGGA
This sequence comes from Stichopus chloronotus, assembly GCA_021234535.1. Lineage (NCBI taxonomy): Eukaryota > Metazoa > Echinodermata > Holothuroidea > Aspidochirotida > Stichopodidae > Stichopus > Stichopus chloronotus. Next base: position 5,204,917 of record CM037833.1, read on the forward strand.
TCAGTGGGTGACATACCCCACAACCCAAATCGTAGAAGTGAACAGCAATCTGGTTGACATGAACAGAACTGGAATGATATTGTATGCAGCTGACTTGTGAGAAATTCAAACAGAGATCATAATGAGGTTACTTGAACGGTTACACAGATGTATCCAAGCATAGCCTACCTTATTGCTCATGAGTTACATACCCCCAAGCCATTATTTGCTTACCCAAAGACCCTGTGTTGACACAGGGCAGAGCATTGAGTGAAGGTCGATGTTGGTAGAGCTTGATCTGGAGGTGCTTCGTGAGGGGCTGTCTGATTGCTTCTAGCAGAGTGAGATGTACAAGGGCTGCGCTTCCTTTTTACTATCGACTTCTCCTTTGCCAAAGGAGGGTTTTGACTCTTCTTTCCCTTGGTCGGCATGGGTCCAGAAGACGCTAGTATCGAGTGTGGATTTGCTACGCGATCTGAGCACTCCAGCTGCGGTGGTGGACTCTCGTCAACCACTCTCTTCTCCTACCTCAGAACTGGATTGATGTTCCGGTAAAATCTGCAGGTCTGGTGCGGGGAGTTTGTCTAACTGTGCCTGGAGCTTGCCTCTCTGTCCAACTAGCCATGTCTAAGTCCGTAGGAATCAAAATGCTTTCCCTTCTTTCTTGGCTGATTTTTCGTAACACTTTGCAGAAGCTTCCTCATCATTGACTTCTGCATACTTTAAGCCCTATGCGCGGTTTGTTTTAGGAACGCTTTTCTTCCATTTTGCCAAGTTTCGTGCTCGCTTCCGGCCTCGTCGGACAGGATTACCCTCATTTTCGCTGCTTGAAGTTGTGTCATCCAGGCTGGATGCTGTACTCGACGTGTCAAGTACATTCTCTTCAGGAACATAGGGTGGATCTGCCGAAGAAGAAAATTGAAATTTTAATTTTGTAGTGGCGAAATACAGGGGCCGTGCCAGGCTGGGGACTGGGTCCCATCCCCTTTTGTGGGTTTCCCCCTCCCCCTAGCAGGGATGTCGGCCCAAATCGGTGGTTCCAGGCCACGACCCCCCGAGGTGTAACTCGTCACGTCCCCGTGATCCACCTGCATCTCCGCTGTTTCCAATTCCGACGGTATTTCTTCTGTCTTTCTTTGACGATTGTGCGCATACACTGATTTTTCATGACGCTCTAACTCCCACTTTGTTCTGAACTCCGACCGCATTGATTGCATAACTGCGTGTATGGGGTACCTTTCTTACATGCCCCTTCATGTTATGGCGATTTTTGAACCGCCTGTTACACCCTTCTTTCTCGCATTACACCTAAATGAAGGAAAAGAAATGAATGTAATCAACAATCGGTTGACATGAGCAGATTGTCATTATGTCTGTCAAATTTTCTAACCGTGTAAAATTCACATGTTCTCGAAGTAGGAGGGTTTCCAGCGGGTGCGTTGGTGACGTCCGCCAAGGGTATTTGCTTTGTCATTTTAGGTGTTCTATAATTAAGCACATAAAATGAAAGAAATTTACGCGTATATATTCATTTGACGCTAAATAAGTATGCGATAAAACATTTGAAATGATTTGAAGTCTTTTACTCTCGCAGTTTGGTATCAATGAGTTACAATAGATACACTAGATTTTGTACGGCTCTTCCTAAAGAAGTTTTTGCATATGGTATTCTATTTTTTTAGAAAAATGCACATGGTTCTTATTTTAACTACTAAAATACACATGTTAAATTCTGTATTGTTAAATTCTAGTAAATTTAAAAGAATAGGGATATCGCGACAACCAGACATGATATTAGCGTGACTTTCTTGTATTAGGCCCAATATTTTGATCTCATTTCTATTGGGCACAATTGGTGAGCTGGATATTTCCTAATATACTCAGCCCGTGCTACTTGCAACTGCTTTTTCTTTTTGTACGCTCGCTGGCTGCGAAAGGAGACATCTACTGAAGTTGTAACACTCTTCCATACAGCTGTCTGTCTTCTGACTGGAGTTATCCCAAACAAGTATTTTTTAAGGGACTCTAACTTTTCGGGCGGCAGACCTTCTCTACCGTGGTACCATTGCAGTTGCACTACTCAGTCTCCCTTCGAGTGAATATTACACCGACCAATTTACGTGCAACTACAGAGGGTCGGTCGGTATAGCACGACAGATTCTATGAACGTGTGAGCTCCCGTTGACTGCCCGATGTTTCCATCTACTTTAGATGGGGTGGCAGATGTGTTTTGAGCAGCAGTTACTGCAATAACTGAGGTCGGGCGAGTGGAGATGAACTTCCAATAAAACCTGATGAAGAAGTAGCAGGAAGAGAACTATTTACATCTGGCAATTGCGTCGAAAATGAATCGTCTTCGAAGGATCTTCGTTCAACACCTCCATACTCTCAGCAAAAATTGCTGATGTATCGCTTAACGATACGCTCTGCAACATCAGCTTCCACTTTCTTGACATGCTGTTGCAATGCCTCGAGCATTGTGCGAAGTTGATGAACTTCATCTTTTAAGGTGGTAATACTGGCATTTTCAACATCATTTGTCTGAGTTGGCCTTCTCTCATCCCCAATGGCTTGTGTGCTGTGGTTAGGTATGGGGCGACGTTGTAGGCGTACGCGATTCAGTTCAGATGTTGCCTTGGTCATGACCTCATCTTTCTTCTGTTTGAGCAAGTCTTTGTTCTTTTGCATCCTAATGGTTGACACTGAGCAAGTGGCCACTAGTTACGTGCGGGCCTGAACTCAACACTCGTCTTGGCGCACCTGTACTGAGAACTTTAGCGGTCTGCAACGAACAAACAAAATAAATCCATTAATCAATCTATCTTTAAATCAACTATAAATCAACTATAAATCAACTAGTCAATTTGACCCCTGTTGACCTCAAATGGCCTTTTAACTTCAACAAAATCAATAGGCATGTTGTAATCAATGTGGTACACCTACATACCAAATATAATATTTGTCCAAGATTCGCTTCTTGAGATGTTTAGAAGGTTTTCAAAATTTGACCCCTGTTGACCTCGAATGACCTTTGACCTTCACCAAATTAATCGGGCTCTGTACCTCTACACACCACATGTAAGATTTGCCCCAGCTTCTCTTGTTGAGATATCGTGTTTATAAAGTTTTCACAATTTGATCTCCGTTGACCTCAAATCAAAACGGATTTTGTACTTCGTGTAGTACACCTACATACCTAATGTGATATTGGCTGAATCTTCCCTATCGTGTTTACAAGGTACACGTCACATACACACACACACCCACATTCACCGCCGCATGTTGCACAGTGTCAGTACATCTTGTGTTAACCTATATGCTCACATTGGTGAGTGTTATCGATATTTTTGATGAGAAAAATACATATCATAGGAGTCCATCTCTTGACGTCACAAATTTCCATACTAAGCCAATGATTATTTATGTTACAGCTGTGAAACACTAATTTGTCTGTAATTTTGTCAAGTTGTGACAGATGATGGAATTTGTGGCTATTTTTAACATTTCCAATGCTGAATGCACCCAATTCTAAAAAATGTCATTTTCATGTCACACGCCCTTTCACTATTTGACCCCTGTTGACCCCAAATGACCGTTGACCTTCCAAAAACATGTAGCACAAATAATTGCACTATTTTGTATAAAGTGAGAATTGGAGGCACACACTCGGCTAGAAACATCCAACCAGATCAGTCGTTTATTCTGTGATTTGTTTCAAAAATCCTATTTACACGGTTATTCTTCCATATGTATTTTTGGAAGGTGATAGGAAATCCTTTGTTTAACATGCGCAGATGCACTGAAATACAATAGGTCATATTATAACTACTTTGCACTGTATACATGCAGGCGAAATCCTGCAGCTTCATGTTTTACCTTTTTGGTCACAGCCACGGTTGCGGTGTTTTTCCTCTTTGATCGGTATTGATTATGCGGGATAAACTCTACAAATGAGAAGGGAAAAAAAGAGACGTCGTTCGTACACAGATGAAACCTCCATAGAGACGTACTGTATTCCATTGCATTGAACAAGGACACACTTGGTCGGTTGTCAAAAGTTTTAGAGGAACAACTTCACTTTATCCTGACGAAACGTGGGCATTCATTCACAGATTTCTCAACAGCTAACTGATCCGAGTAATCTATGTTTGGTATTTCGCCGGTATATATTGTATCAGCCAAATCTTTCTGTGACACGGTAAATCATCACACACACATGTACACGCATACACACTAGATAAACAGACGGGTATGGATAGACAGACATGCATACAGTTAGACAGACTGACAAACAGACACACAGTTAAACGTACAGTCGGACGAAGAAACAAACATGTGAAACTTACTGTCTTATCCCCTTTTCGCCTCTTAGTAGGGGTGGAAGCTATTTGCAGGTTCTTCACGTTCTTCAAGTGTCCATGGCGGAGGGGTAAGGGTGACCCTCGGCGATGGTGGGTTACTTTCCAGTGTACCTGACGTTTCGTCAAAATTCTTGTTTGGATGACCTATGGATTTTTCCAAACTAGTTTCGGTCTACTCTGACAATAACTCGTAGTGGATTGTTTCTTTACATCTTGGGATTACCTTCAAAATGAGATAATAGCGCAGGCTATGTGAGAATAGTCATATATGAGTTCACATTGTCTTATTGCCGTATCCGAATTCAAACTGCCGAGGTAAGGCTAGTATACGTACCGTATTGAATGATAAATGCGATATTTTAAAAAAATCTGTTGTTCGTACAACTGTCCGGTAAAAACTATTCCTCAACATTGTGACATTTGGTTTTCATTTTGTATTCGTGCTACTCTGATGCGAATCATATATTTACAAAAGGTCAATTTTCGGGTTTTTCTGGAAAGTGATAGAGAACTAACTCAAATATCCAACTAACTAAATTCTGAATTTTTTCATTACACATGGCACTCCTACGCACCAGTCTCAAAAATTTTGCAATGAGGAAGTCTCTATCAAAAGTAGCTACAGAAAAAGCAGCTTATGGAAAAATAAGCATACGCGAGCCTGATGTCATAGTCTTTCATTACCGTACTCTAACCCAATGGCAGGATGTTCGGACGAAAGTTGCAAATTAGGAGATCTCTCCTAAGGCCGCGAAACTGGCGATACGTTTAGATGGTCTATCAGACAGGAAATCCTGTGACACCCCACACCCAGCCAACTGAAATGACCCATACCCCAGTGCAAAATTCATTCAAATCATGAATAAGGTACATGGTGCGTCAAATGTATTGGGCGCGAAGTTGTCGCTTTGTCACGTATGAGATCACAAACAAAGGTAAACAGAATGAAATACATTGATATATAAAAAATGATAAAATGACCAGTAGCAACGCGCTGACATTGCATTTCGATCGCTAAAACTAGGGTGAAAATCACTCGAAATTAGTACCAGTCAAGGTGACAGTGCCCACTGCCATTTCTTCGCACTAGAATCAACGTGATTTTTTAAACACTTACATATCCTTTGTACGGATCGTTAATGTTACACAATTTTTCTTTCACTGTTTGTGCCTCCCTGCATCACAACCGTGATCTTGTCGAAGCGTTGCAGTTTGCTAGGATGCTTGGCCAATCTCCCTTCTTCGGTCGTGGCTTCAAGGGACGGTCAGCCACGTTGTAACCATCCCACCTGTAAAATTGTGAGTATAAAATTTCAGTTTTTGGTTTCGATGATAATCGTAACCTTTCTAATCATGCATATGTGTGTGTATGTATATGTGTGTCTGTTTGTGGGTGTGTATGTCCGTGACGCTTGCTTGTAAACATGATATCTCAAGAAGCAAAGCTTGGACAAATCTCATACTTGGTATGTAGGTGTACTACATTAAGTAGAAGAAACCTTTTGTTTTTGGTGGAGGTCAAAGGTCATTTGGGGTCAACAGGGGTCAAATTGTGAAAATCTTGTAAATACAATATTTCAAGAAGTGAAGCTTGGACAAATGTCATATTTACTGCGTTGGTTTACCACACTGAGTACAACATCCGTATTGATTCTGGTGGAGGTCGAAGGTCATTTGAGGTCAACAGGGGTCAGGTTGTCAAAACCTTGTAAACAATATCTCAAGAAGGGAAGCTTGGACAGGTGTCATATGAAGTACGTCCTTGTATGTAACGAGTACGAGTACAAGAACGCAATTTTTTTAAATGGTGGTCAACGGTCATTTGAGGTCAACTGTGAGGTAAACTGTGTGGTATATGTGGGCATGGCATTGACACCTACACCTACAGTATCAAAATTAACAGCTAACAAGTATACCAAGTGTACCCGGAAAAATGGATAATACGTCGTAAAAAGTACAGCCGTGTGAAGAAACCAATTGATATCCCCTCGCTTCTCAAGTTAGTCGATCAGAGAGTAACTGAACTGTACGTAATTGGAATAGTAATGAAGGGGATATTTTCCTGCCATTTAGGTATGTAGGAGCCCTGTATACTACTTTTAAGTGCATCAAAACGGCACAGAAACGACAACACAACTCAAACCGTCACAGGAAAAGCAAAAACGTGAACTATTTACAAACTACCAAATGAAACAGAAGATAATGTTCCTTACAGTAATAGAACCACACAGATACAGTATATACATATGTACAGGACCCCCAAAAAATTAGAAGTTCAACACCGTGGGGGGCAATTTCTTTGCATTCACGAATATTGCCACTCGGATATCCCCTTTAGTCGTTTTTCGGTTGGCTAGCTTCACATCCATTTCTATTCATGTTTTTACCCTTTCCGTGTCGACAATTTTCTCATTTATTTGACGCCTTGTAGTTTGGTGTCTGGACGTCTAGCACACACAAAACACCTGTGACATTTATCGCATTCCTAATATCCAAAATCAACCAGCTGTTGCGGCCACCACATTTGTACCAAACTAAAAGTCATTTCCCCTATGTTTCAATATGGTTTGATCACAACAATGGTTTTACTGCATGTAACGGAATGTTTTCCAGAAAGGTGTTTGGAATTCGCATTGCATCAGGGTGTAAGATGTTAAACGTAAAGAAGGTACAAAGGTAAAAACCTCCGAATGGGTCTGCTTGCTCCTCCGCTATGTATGTTGTGTATGTACCGACGGAGATGAAATTGTGCACGAGCACTGCGCGAATCATCTGTCTGGTCATTGTGGATATACTGTACATCGTGGTCGCGCGATTCACCTATGTGAGTTTCTCTGAAGATTTCCCGGTTCTGTTTTTAATTCCTTGCCGAAGGAATCTATGCGATGATGATGTCGTGTGTGTATGTATGTGCGTAACTCTGAGTAATCTCATACTTGGCAAGTAGATTGCCGTTATTTAGTAGATGATCCCTCTCGTTTTTGGTGGAGGTCAAAGGTCATTTGGGGTCACTAGAGGTCAACAGGTAAATACCTTGAAAATTGGTTGTAAACACGATATCTCCAGAAGCGTAACTCTGAATGATCTCAGACTTGGCATGAAGGTTGCCTTTATTTAGTACATGATCCCTAGGATCATTTGGGGTCAACAGGAGTCAAATTGTAAAAACCTTGTAAGCACGATATTTCAAGAAAGGAAGCTTGTAGAAATCTCATGTTAAGTATGTAGTTGAACCATGTTGAGTAGAGGAACCCTATCGTTTTCAGTGGAGGTCAAAGGTCATTTGGGGTCAACGGGGTCAAATTGTGAAAACCATGTAAACACGCGAAGTAACTCCGTGGTGACTCAGCCTCTCTGCTCTCTCCTCACACCGAGGTAGCAAATTCTCCTCATCTTGGTCAGAGCAGTGGACCTTTGAGCAGGGGCCTCTACAGACGCATTGCCCTTGTACCTTCTCAACAGAAGTCTTCGGGACAGAGAACCATTTTGCTGCTTCTAAGAAACTAGTCTCTCCAGTTTTCACAGCTTCCAGTATGGAGACTGTTTGCCAATTACTCTGTGCCCCCCCCCCGCTTTTTTTGAATGAATGTTCGCACCATGGTGATTGACCCGAGCTGAAATTATAAAACATTGTATGGTATTGTAAGTCTTGTTTTGAGGGCCCTCTCTCATACTATAAGACTTCCACACCACTGTTATACTGGTTAGCTGAATTACAGTCGTGTACTTCCCTTCGGTCAAATACCTTATTTAAAACACTACAGCATTGAATTCCCTAGTATACCTTAGGCGTAAGACCTTGAATGATAGCTTAGTGTATGCCTTATACCTCAACTAGATCCATACCTAGGCCAAGCATTGCCTGATATTAGCAACATATACCGATGTGATAAGGGAACGAAAGGCTGCCGCATTCAGTCAAATGAATTAGACCCATCACTTACAGTTCATATAAACCTCCAAGGTTCCACAAAATAAGCATTCTCTTGGTGTGACTTAAAAGCTTTGGCAATGACAAGGCTTGTTTTGGTTGTTTCACTGGGGGCCATATAAGGAACACTTATGTCCTGGAAACACCATGACAAAGGAAATTCTGAGCCTATACAATAAAATAAAAAGTACCTTGATTTATAACATAGCCAAAAATGCAGCACTTCAAAATCACCCTTTCTTTCACTTGATCAGGAAATAGCTTATATTTTCTTGAATCTAACCATAGATCGCTCGAAGTACGTGTCTTGAGTTGCTTTTTCACATCATTCATACCAGCTTTGCGAAATCGGAGGGTGTATGCCAAAAAATAAAACATTACTACACCATGGGCCATATTTGGGACAGGGCCATATTAGGAACCTTTACCCTATAGTCAATTGAAATTAGTACCAGGCAAATTGACAGTGCCCACTGCCTTTTCTTTGCACTAGAATTAACATGATTTTTTTAAACACTTACATATCATTTGTACGGACCGTTAATATACACAATTTTTCGTTCACCTTGATCTTGTCGAAGCGTTGCAGTTTGGCCCTTCTTCGGTCGTGGCTTCAACGGACGTTTAGTTATTGCGACCCTAATTTCCGCATTGATTAAGCCACGTTTCCACGTTGTAACCGTCCCACCTGCAAAATTGTGAATATAAAATTTCAGTTTTCTTTTAAATGTTTCTTTCATGAGTGACTGTTCGTGCATACTTGTTAAGAATCCTCAACTCTTATTGGCCAACTTCTTAGAGTAAAATCACCGACAAATGAATACAATATAACCGTCGGTCGACAAGGGAGAGGGGCGGCCTACGGACGTCGTCTTGGCATCGGAGGTGTCGTTGATGGTTGAGTCCGACTTCGCTGGTATTGTCTAGGTCGACGTTTGGCAGACGGTGGGGTCCACTCGCTTCGGTGCGGGCGGACCGGCTGGTATTTAAAGGGATAGGAAAGTCAGCCGTGAAAGGCATCTGTATTTTTTGGGTGTGCTCTGAAACCTAGATCTCTCAATTTTGCGGTCAATCCGAGCCTGTTTGAATGAATGGGGTCCACTCTGAACTTTGTATCCTATAGCCTAACCACAACTCCAGTGGCAGGCATTTATTGCGCAATCAGGTTTCATTGTCACTATTCGTGACGTCACTGCTGAACAACGCACTCGCAAGCAATTCCGCGACACTTCGCGGTTGCACTTACATGCTATAAAACCTGGTTCGTCGTCAGTACAGTACATTGTGCGCAATAACCAACACGTACATGTACCACGCACATTGTGGCCGTCGTGGAGTTACAGGGTGTATCTTGCCTTAAAGGGCTGGATGGGCTAACTGTCACCCCATATGATCGCTCTGTGGTGGTGACAGTACTGTACCTGAACTTTGAGGTCGATCAGCGTCTGGTTGCGAGGGTTTTAGGCCAGTACGGAACTGTCTCAGACATGCGGTGGGTCACATACAGTGAAGGTGACTTAAAAGGCATCCTGAACGGAAAGAGGCAGTTCCGTATGGTATTGAAGAGGGATATTCCGTCCTTCCTCTTCATAGGGGGTTCCAAAGCGCACATTCGATACTTTGGGCAGCCCCGCACCTGTTTCAAGTGCGGAGAGGAGGGGCACGAAGCCAAATCGTGTCCCAATAGACGTTGTGGCAAGTGCCTGCAGCTTGGGCACGAAAAGGCGGAGTGTCCCAACCAGGTGCGGTGTAACCTCTGTGGGGGGAGGGACACGTTTCGGGTTCCTGCCCAACTTCGTACTCGGCGAGTGCGGATGCTGGGTCGCCTCCTGTACCCCCACATTCAGACCCTGAACCAATGGTGGAGGACCCTAGGTCCCCTTCGCCTGATGAGGTGGCACGTCAGATCGAAGAGGAATTTAAGGCCTCTAAGCATTGTGCGGAGGTCTCTGGGACCCCTGAGGCAGACCCCTCATCAGCCTCCCCTTCAACACCTACGGAGACAGAGACTGAAGCGTCAGCAGTGGAGAATGACCTTCAGCTCTCATCGGACTCGGAGTCTGATTCTGCCATGTCAGATGCTGGGGATTCGGCCTCAGAGCCTCCACCAAAGGAACCACCATCCGGGGAGGGCTGGTTTGATTTGTGCGAGGGGGTTCCACCGGAACCAAACGTGAAAAGGTCGGCCTCTACATCAGAACAGGGACTTCATCCTTCTGGGCCACCAACGCCCAGCCCACGTAATAAAAAGGCCAAGTCAGGAACAGACAGTTAGTCATAAAACATTTCATCATGCCAGATACCCTGTCCCTCATGACCCTTAATGTTAATGGTTTCAGAGACAGACGGAAACGGTCCAGAATTTTTCAATTTTGTAAATCAATAGGAGTGGACTTCGTTTTCCTCCAGGAGACCCACATTGTTAATGAGGACGATGAATGGGGTGGGGGTTTGGGTAATAAGAAGGCCAAGTCAGGGACAGATGGGTAGATACACATTCCCCACTCCAACATGTCGGGTCCCCTGTCCCTCATGACCCTAAATGTAAATGGCTTGAGGAACAGTCGGAAGCGATCCCGAATTTTTCAATTTTGTAAAGCACTAGGAGTGGACTTCGTTTTCCTCCAGGAGACTCACATTGTAAATGAGGACGATGTCTACTCCTGGTCCTATGAATGGGGTCGGGGTTTGCATGCTTCCTTTGGTACTACGTCGTCGTGTGGCTCTATTATTTTAGTTTCACCAAGATGGACTTCCCTGGTTGGAAAAGTTGATCGTGATCATGAAGGCCGGTTGGTATGCATCACCATCAAACATCCGTGTGGGAGCTTCTGCCTGTGTAATATTTATGCACCCAATCGGCCTTCAGATAGGAGGAACTTTTTCACTACCCTACCTGCCTTTGTTCCTGGCTGTACCCCTTGCATCCTGGCTGGAGACTTTAACTGTGTCCCTGACACACGGTTCGACCGAATGTCTTCGTGCGCATCGTCGAGCTGTGATGTCGGCATGGCGGAATTGGACATATTTATAAAGAATCACGACATGGTTGACGTTTGGAGGGTACAACACCCCGGGCTACCCATGTTCACTTGGCACCGCCCTGATGGCTCGGATGCCTCAAGGTTGGACCGGGTGTACTCTCCACCTGCCCTGTCTCCGAGTTGCTGTGAAATCGTGACATGTCCAATTTCGGACCATGATGCAGTTACTGTCTCCTTTCGGCCCCCAGTGTCATGGCCAATAGGGAGAGGGTCATGGAAAATGAACACTGATGTTCTGACGGAGGATGACTATAACAAACAGTTTAAGGCCAGGTACGGGGGGTGGCGAACATTGAGGCCGGCCTTTTCATCGGGTTTGGAGTGGTGGGACGATGTGAAGTCCCGCGTCAAACAGTTTACAGTCGAATACTGTGTAGCAAGGGCTCGTCGAAGAAGGGAAGAGTTCCTCTCGCTCTGCTCTAGGGAGAGGAACGGGGATTCCTCCGCGCTTCACGCAATCCAGCGGTATCTTGATCAAAAACTACACGGGGCTCGTGTCCGCGCTCGAGTGCGTTGCGTGGAGGCGGAGGAAAGACCAAGTATTAAGTTTTACCGAGACGTCACGAAGTACGCCATTGATCGGCGCATAAAGGCAGTCCGTGACGTCCATGGTGGGGTACAGAAGGACCCTCTCGACATCGTAGAGGTATTTAAGAACTTCTATGAGCAGCTTTATACTGCAGCAGATGTCGATGAGGGCCTTCAACAGTCCCTGTTAGATAATTTTGTTTGGGCCCCTTCCGATGATGAGAACCACGAACTTGGTTCTCCGTTGACAGTCGACGAGCTCTGGAGGGCGGTGGCGAAGATGAAATCCGGTAAAGCCCCTGGGTCCGACGGTATTCCGGTTGAATTTTACAAACGCTTCTGGAGTACCGTTGGTCCCGATCTGCGTGATGTATTCGTCTCCGCCTTCCTTACTGGCTCATTGAGCCCTTCGCAGCGCACAGGTGTGATAACGTTGTTGCCAAAGTCAGGGGATCCCCTTGAACCGAAAAACAAGCGGCCAATCACCCTGTTGAACGTGGACTACAAGATCCTGGCAAAAGCCCTTTGTAACAGGCTAGGCACAGTTATGCCGGATCTTGTTGGACCTTTTCAGACATGTGCGGTGCGGGGACGCTGTGTTCAGCAGAACCTCTGGTTGATGCGGGACTTAGTTGAATATGTTATTGACCGTGACCTCCCATGTGCGCTTGTCTCCCTCGATCAGGAGAAGGCCTTTGACATGGTTGATCACGGTTTTCTCCTAAAAGTGTTGGCGAAGTTTAATTTAAACCCAGCTTTTGTTGCATGGGTTAATTTACTGTATAATAATGTAAACGGTTGTGTTATTGTGAACGGCTTTTCATCGGACACCTTCCGAGTCCAGCGCGGGGTACGACAGGGGTGTCCCCTCTCACCTCTCCTCTATGTTTTGTTTAGTGAATCCCTTGTAAGAGCCTTTCAAGTCGACCCTTTGTTCCGACCATTCAATATTCCTGGTGGATCTGAGGTCAAGTGCCTTCAGTACGCTGATGACGTCACTTGCGTAGTCTCTGACCTGGTCTCCTTCAGGGCCCTTACTGGCACACTGGCTACCTTTCAAAGAGCAACAGGTGCCAGACTGAACCCAACCAAGACCAAAGGACTTCGTCTAGGTGGGTGGCGATATAGGCAACTGCCCTTCGCGGCATCGTGGGTGGATGGTGCATTAAAAATTAATGGTATATGGTTTGGTTATGGTTCGCCGGAGTCACTTACCTGGAACGAGAAAGTGGACCTGGTGGAGGCTAGGTTGAAGGACTTCAGGGATCGCTACATTAGCCTGTTGGGGAAGGTTACTGTTATCAATCGTTTCGTTTACCCTCTCTTGTGGTACCCGGGCACTGTTCTGGTTGCTCCAGATGGTGTCCTGGCTCGACTCGAGAGGGCCGTGTTTAGTTTTTTATGGTCAGGGAAGACGGAGTTGGTCAAAAGAAGGGTGGTATATCAGGACCTTAGGAGTGGGGGATTGGGCCTTGTACATTTCCCTTCCAAGCTCCGTTTTCTCCTGACCAAGTGTGTTTATAGTGCTGTTGACAGCAACATGCCGTTTGCCTATTTTGTTCGATATTGGGGAGGGCTTTCTTTCCGCCGTTTTTTCCCCTCCCTATTTAGCAACAGTGCTCCCCACAGCTGGAGGCCGACGAAGGCCTACGGCCACATGAGGGACACTCTCCGTATTAAATTGTCCGTGGGGGACGTCTCGCAATCCAGTGCGGGGACCCAATATCAGGCTATTTTTGATGAATTGGTGGGCCACGTCTACCCAAACGACTATGCTTCGGGGCCGGAAGTGTGGAGTGTAGTTCACAGCAGGTCACTTGACTTTCGCCGGCGAGACCTGTTGTGGCGCATTGCGCATGATGCCATTGTAACCAACCTCAAGCGCCACCGGCGGCGTCTTGGAGATGGCATTTGCCCCCGCAATGGATGTACAAGATGGGAGAGTGTTCCACATGTGTTTTGGCAGTGTGACTTTGTGGCCCTCCTATGGGAATGGTTTCAAGTCCTGACTGATCGCCTCACGTTTTGTAACACATGGACGGTCAGCCGGGACTACGTTTTGTATGGTCTCTCTCCCCCATTGTGCAACACAAGTGTTCGCGAGATACTTACCTTTATATCGGCCTCCATGAAGCTGGCCGTATGGAGAGACCGTTGTAATATTGTTTTTAGGGGTGAGGGGCGGCCTGCGGACGTCGTGTTGGCATCGGTGAAGGCGGAGATTAGGTTGAGGGTTGAGTCCGACTTCGTTCGTTTGTCTAGGTCGACGTTTGGCAGACGGTGGGGTCCAATTGCTTCGGGGCGGGCGGACCGGTTGGTATTGAAGTTGTGATTTTTTGTGGTTCCTGTACATATGTACATAGACTGTATTTGTGTGGTTCTATTACCGCAAGGAACATAATTTTCTGTTTCATTTGGTAGTGTGTAAATAGTTCGCGTTTTGCTTTTCCTGAGCCGGTTTGAGTTTGTATTTGTTGTTTCTGTGCCGTTTTCTATGCACTTAAAAAGTACCCTACCTTCCTTCGTTCCTGGCTGCGCCCCTTGTATCCTGGAGGGCGGTGGCGAAGATGAAATCCGGTAAAGCCCCTGGGTCCGACGGTATTCCGGTTGAATTTTACAAACGCTTCTGGAGTACCGTTGGTCCCGATCTGCGTGATGTATTCGTCTCCGCCTTCCTTACTGGCTCATTGAGCCCTTCGCAGCGCACAGGTGTGATAACGTTGTTGCCAAAGTCAGGGGATCCCCTTGAACCGAAAAACAAGCGGCCAATCACCCTGTTGAACGTGGACTACAAGATCCTGGCAAAAGCCCTTTGTAACAGGCTAGGCACAGTTATGCCGGATCTTGTTGGACCTTTTCAGACATGTGCGGTGCGGGGACGCTGTGTTCAGCAGAACCTCTGGTTGATGCGGGACTTAGTTGAATATGTTATTGACCGTGACCTCCCATGTGCGCTTGTCTCCCTCGATCAGGAGAAGGCCTTTGACATGGTTGATCACGGTTTTCTCCTAAAAGTGTTGGCGAAGTTTAATTTAAACCCAGCTTTTGTTGCATGGGTTAATTTACTGTATAATAATGTAAACGGTTGTGTTATTGTGAACGGCTTTTCATCGGACACCTTCCGAGTCCAGCGCGGGGTACGACAGGGGTGTCCCCTCTCACCTCTCCTCTATGTTTTGTTTAGTGAATCCCTTGTAAGAGCCTTTCAAGTCGACCCTTTGTTCCGACCATTCAATATTCCTGGTGGATCTGAGGTCAAGTGCCTTCAGTACGCTGATGACGTCACTTGCGTAGTCTCTGACCTGGTCTCCTTCAGGGCCCTTACTGGCACACTGGCTACCTTTCAAAGAGCAACAGGTGCCAGACTGAACCCAACCAAGACCAAAGGACTTCGTCTAGGTGGGTGGCGATATAGGCAACTGCCCTTCGCGGCATCGTGGGTGGATGGTGCATTAAAAATTAATGGTATATGGTTTGGTTATGGTTCGCCGGAGTCACTTACCTGGAACGAGAAAGTGGACCTGGTGGAGGCTAGGTTGAAGGACTTCAGGGATCGCTACATTAGCCTGTTGGGGAAGGTTACTGTTATCAATCGTTTCGTTTACCCTCTCTTGTGGTACCCGGGCACTGTTCTGGTTGCTCCAGATGGTGTCCTGGCTCGACTCGAGAGGGCCGTGTTTAGTTTTTTATGGTCAGGGAAGACGGAGTTGGTCAAAAGAAGGGTGGTATATCAGGACCTTAGGAGTGGGGGATTGGGCCTTGTACATTTCCCTTCCAAGCTCCGTTTTCTCCTGACCAAGTGTGTTTATAGTGCTGTTGACAGCAACATGCCGTTTGCCTATTTTGTTCGATATTGGGGAGGGCTTTCTTTCCGCCGTTTTTTCCCCTCCCTATTTAGCAACAGTGCTCCCCACAGCTGGAGGCCGACGAAGGCCTACGGCCACATGAGGGACACTCTCCGTATTATATTGTCCGTGGGGGACGTCTCGCAATCCAGTGCGGGGACCCAATGTCGGGCTATTTTTGATGAATTGGTGGGCCACGTCTACCCAAACGACTATGCTTCGGGGCCGGAAGTGTGGAGTGTAGTTCACAGCAGGTCACTTGACTTTCGCCGGCGAGACCTGTTGTGGCGCATTGCGCATGATGCCATTGTAACCAACCTCAAGCGCCACCGGCGGCGTCTTGGAGATGGCATTTGCCCCCGCAATGGATGTACAAGATGGGAGAGTGTTCCACATGTGTTTTGGCAGTGTGACTTTGTGGCCCTCCTATGGGAATGGTTTCAAGTCCTGACTGATCGCCTCACGTTTTGTAACACATGGACGGTCAGCCGGGACTACGTTTTGTATGGTCTCTCTCCCCCATTGTGCAACACAAGTGTTCGCGAGATACTTACCTTTATATCGGCCTCCATGAAGCTGGCCGTATGGAGAGACCGTTGTAATATTGTTTTTAGGGGTGAGGGGCGGCCTGCGGACGTCGTGTTGGCATCGGTGAAGGCGGAGATTAGGTTGAGGGTTGAGTCCGACTTCGTTCGTTTGTCTAGGTCGACGTTTGGCAGACGGTGGGGTCCAATTGCTTCGGGGCGGGCGGACCGGTTGGTATTGAAGTTGTGATTTTTTGTGGTTCCTGTACATATGTACATAGACTGTATTTGTGTGGTTCTATTACCGCAAGGAACATAATTTTCTGTTTCATTTGGTAGTGTGTAAATAGTTCGCGTTTTGCTTTTCCTGAGCCGGTTTGAGTTTGTATTTGTTGTTTCTGTGCCGTTTTCTATGCACTTAAAAAGTACCCTACCTTCCTTCGTTCCTGGCTGCGCCCCTTGTATCCTGGAGGGCGGTGGCGAAGATGAAATCCGGTAAAGCCCCTGGGTCCGACGGTATTCCGGTTGAATTTTACAAACGCTTCTGGAGTACCGTTGGTCCCGATCTGCGTGATGTATTCGTCTCCGCCTTCCTTACTGGCTCATTGAGCCCTTCGCAGCGCACAGGTGTGATAACGTTGTTGCCAAAGTCAGGGGATCCCCTTGAACCGAAAAACAAGCGGCCAATCACCCTGTTGAACGTGGACTACAAGATCCTGGCAAAAGCCCTTTGTAACAGGCTAGGCACAGTTATGCCGGATCTTGTTGGACCTTTTCAGACATGTGCGGTGCGGGGACGCTGTGTTCAGCAGAACCTCTGGTTGATGCGGGACTTAGTTGAATATGTTATTGACCGTGACCTCCCATGTGCGCTTGTCTCCCTCGATCAGGAGAAGGCCTTTGACATGGTTGATCACGGTTTTCTCCTAAAAGTGTTGGCGAAGTTTAATTTAAACCCAGCTTTTGTTGCATGGGTTAATTTACTGTATAATAATGTAAACGGTTGTGTTATTGTGAACGGCTTTTCATCGGACACCTTCCGAGTCCAGCGCGGGGTACGACAGGGGTGTCCCCTCTCACCTCTCCTCTATGTTTTGTTTTGTGAATCCCTTGTAAGAGCCTTACAAGTCGACCCTTTGTTTCGTCCGTTCAATATTCCTGGTGGATCTGAGGTCAAGTGCCTTCAGTACGCTGATGACGTCACTTGCGTAGTCTCTGACGTGGCCTCCTTCAGGGCCCTTACTGGCACGCTGGCTACCTTTCAAAGAGCAACAGGTGCCAGACTGAACCCAACAAAAACCAAAGGACTTCGTGTAGGTGGGTGGCGATGTTGACAACTGCCCTTCGCGGCATCGTGGGTGGATGGCGCAATAAAAATTAATGGTATATGGTTTGGTTATGGTTCGCCGGAGTCACTTACCTGGAATGAGAAAGTGGACCTGGTGGAGGCTGCGTTGGAGGACTTCAGGGATCGCTACATTAGCCTGTTGGGGAAGGTTACTGTTATCAATCGTTTCGTTTACCCTCTCTTGTGGTACCCGGGCACTGTTCTGGTTGCTCCAGATGGTGTCCTGGCTCGACTCGAGAGGGCCGTGTTTAGTTTTTTATGGTCAGGGAAGACGGAGTTGGTCAAAAGAAGGGTAGTGTATCAGGACCTTAGGAGTGGGGGATTGGGCCTTGTGCATTTTCCTTCCAAGCTCCGTTTTCTCCTGACCAAATGTGTTTATAGTGCTGTTGACAGCAACAGTGCTCCCCACAGCTGGAGGCCCACGAAGGCCTACGGCCACATGAGGGACACTCTCCGCGGACGTCATCCGCGGGGGACGTCTCGCAATCCAGTGCGGGGACCCAATATCGGGCTATTTTTGATGAATTGGTCGGCCAGGTCTATCCAACCGACTATGCTTCGGGGCCGGAAGTGTGGAGTGCAGTTCACAGCAGGTCACTTGACTTTCGCCGGCGAGACCTGTTGTGGCGAATTGCACATGACGCCATTGTAAGCAACCTCAAGCGCCATCGGTGGCGTCTTGGAGATGGCATTTGCCCCCGCAATGGATGTACAAGATGGGAGAGTGTTCCACATGTGTTTTGGCTTTGTGGCCCTCCTTTGGGATTGGTTTCAAGTCCTGACTGATCGCCTCACGTTTTGTAACACATGGACGGTCAGCCGGGACTACGTTTTGTATGGTCTCTCTCCCCCATTGTGCAACACAAGTGTTCGCCAGATACTTACCTTTGTATCCGCCTCCATAAAGCTGGCCGTATGGAGAGACCGTTGTAATATTATATTGAGGGGCGAGGGGCGGCCTGCGGACGTTAGGTTGAGGGTTGAGTCAGACTTCGTTCGTTACTCTAGGTCGACGTTTGGCAGACGGTGGGGTCCAATTGCTTCGGTGCGGGCGGGCCGGTTGGTGTTGAAGTTGTAATTTTTTTTGTGGTTCTTGTACATATGTACATATACTGTATTTGTGTGGTTCTATTACTGTAAGGAACATAATTTTCTGTTTCATTTGGTAGTGTGTAAGTAGTTCGCGTTTTTGCTTTTCCTGAGCCGGTTTGTGTTTGTATTTGTTTTGTTTCTGTGCCGTTTTTACGCACTTAAAAAGTACCACGCACACAATGCCGTATTGCCAGACGTACGGTTGCAATACTCATACCAGCAGGGTAAAGAAGTCTATTTTCACATTTCCTAACCCAAAGAAAAAAACACATTTATTTTTAAACAAAAATTATGTGTGGAGCAGAGACGATGTCGTTTGCGAGGATCACTTTACTCCAGAGGATATTGAAGAAGACAAGCAAAACTGTTGGGGTACAGCAGCAAATCGAAGAGACTCAAACACGACACAAAATCGTCAACAGTCAGAATCGAGAGAGGTATGAAACGTATTTATTCACGGCAGACTAACCATGTCACTCAAGTTAACGGTACGAATTGTGCATGATACAGTACGTCGCTCGAGTAATCCGCCTTGGCAGGCTAAGGCGAGGGTAGGAAATTACAATCTCTCTAATAAACGTTAGGACAAACTTCGGCTAGTTTGTCGCTCTGTTTATACTGTATGATGATTAGGCGTAATTACAACGGGTATCGTTAAATACTCAAACACCACGAATCTAACGTTACAGTAGCTGATGAGTAATGAGCCTAGCCTGTAGTAGCGATATCGCGCTACTGACGCAATACCCTCCAAACTTGGGCTAGGCTAGGCCTACTTGCTACCACTCAGTAGGCTCGGCCTAGCCTACTGCAGGTAGGCCTAGGCTACGCCAACAAATAATGCAATGATATTGAAATGAGTGTAACAAGACCCTGTGAAATAAAAAGTTTGTAAAGCCTAACACTCAGAAACAGATAAACACAAACTTACCTTAAAATAAGAACTCATAGATGAGTATAGACAACTGTTTTGATTTAACGATTTGTAGCACTGCAACATTTGAGTAAACATCACTACTATACGTTAACTTTTCTGCAAATGTCACATGGAATTTTGCGATTCCGGTAGCATTATTTGTTTGGAAATAGGAATAGGTTACTGATATACCCAGCTGAGTACATCCCCTCCATTTAAAAATATTGGCCCAATTCCTTGCAAAGGATAGGATTCTCTGAGCTAGAATCAATCTAGTTATTGGTAAGGTACCCCAGGAGAGTACTTTCCAGTTTGATGATTTCTTCTCTATTGAAGTAAGTGTTATGTTGTGCTTTTTACTTTTCAGGGAGTCATTTTTTTTTTCACTTCCTTGCTATAATTTCACTTTAATGATATTGCTCTGCTTGATGTCTGGTTGGTTGCTCATTCTGCAGTGTTGTGGTTATGGGAGTCACCGCACTTACTAGGCACAATTGCAGATTATCCCACAAGTTGTTTCCACCTTCAAACCAGCTTTGGACATGATAATGAACTATGCTGTTTAGCCTCAAGTGGGCAAACAAAAACACATGGCTAGGAGGAGCATACAGTAGTATGGTATAAATGAGGTCTATTCACACATTGGGTGATGAAGTACAGTAAATTATAACAAGTTTGTTAGTGTTATTCTCTACTATGATTGTCTGTTTTTGTGGTCTACTCTATAACAGGTGGCAAGCTGGCTGGACTTTCTGCTTTAATCAGGATTCCCATTGACTGGCAAACTTCATTTACTTTACATGGTGTGGATAAATAGCAACTCAGATTTGTGGTTGCACCTTGAGTGTTTTGAACAATCTTTAGAGATAAACACTTGTCTTGCACTTTCTTCTCCTAAGGCAGATATATAGTGGAAGAGGGTTGAAAGAAAAGGAGAAAATGAAATGTTGCCTGGTTGAAAGTGATAAATTTTTACATATTGATAATTAACATATCCATAATTAGATTTTTTAGTTGATACGATCAGTGTTGGATGCATCTACTTCTCAATTGAGTCCAGCTGTGGATGAAGACACAGATCTTTCTTCTGGCGTTGATGAAGTATGTTATTCTGTAAGTACTGTTTCATGTATATGGTCTTATTGTCTGGCAAATGTTTTAGTGACAATGGTTTTAAATCGTTTGAAAATTTTCTGAAAACTTATCTAGGTCAAATGGTTGTCAGTTTGATTTTGAAGTGGGACTGGCATGTGGGATGTAAGTGGTGCGAGTCTGCATATGGTGCTACCTCTGTTATGATGGAGCTGATGACTGATTGCCATCTTGGAGGAGTAGTCTAGCTAAGTTAGAGGGTCTCTGTTTGGGACATTAGGGCAATAACTGCGTGATTGAATCACTGTGTGTTCATGCTTAGGAATTAGGAACACCTTACTCCCTGAACTTGGGAAAGCCATTTTGTCCTTTACCGTTTACAGGAATTTATAATGACTTGAATGTTGTTTTATCTCTTTTCTTTTTTTTTGCAGCAAATGCAGATACAGAATACCCCTTCTATTATTTTTTCTTAAATGAGAGTACCTGTATCCTGTAATATGTTCAGAGTTTTAATCCTATCACAGTTGATGCAACCTGGGGGAGTGGACAATGCTAGCTGCATTATTGATCTTTATTTGTAATCGTGTCATTCCATCGTCTTTGCATGATTCTGGAGGATCATCTAAGGTCAAAAGTCAGCTCATCATTTATGATATATTCCTTAGGTAGATATACCCCGGGGTTGTTAGTACGTAAGGAAACCTCAAAGTGACTGATATAGATGCCTTTTAGTCCTGTTCAGTACAGGCTATTCAGTCTATTCCTTTCCCCTTCTGATGTCTATTCACCTGAGCCTTGAGGTTCGCTTACATGAAGTATATTCCGGGTTGCCTGAATTTCAGACAGATAACAATCTTAGTTTAAGGTATATGGTGATTGTAACAATTTTGTTGATATTTCACTTGGTCGGAATATAACACAACTTCGTAATTGCAAATGCAGAGTCGTATTCGTTATGCTACATGCAGAACCATTAAAACTGTATCATACTATGTAGTTCATTACTTTCATTCTGTGCAAGTATAAATGATATCTAATTAGTGAAAGTAAAGTTTGATATAAATAGTGAAACTGGTGATGAATGCTTTTACATGCAAATGTTCAGAAAGAGATGATTTCATTAGTTCATTTTGCATGCAATTAGTGCTTATTTCTTAGTTATACTATCCGATGTTTATGTGGTATGCAATAATTTATTTTATTGACTTATTTTTTTCTTCTTAGAAAAGGCTGAAATGCAGTTTGGCAGATGTTGCAACCCAAACACAGATGTTACTAATGTTGGAATTCAAGCTGTGTGTGAGCCAAGAGACCAGTCATGTCAGTTTCCATCACATTATCACCAGTATCCACAGATGGAGCACGATTATACATGTCAGGAGGGTTCAGCCTACTCTGCAAACTCATCCAATACATGCGCCACCAGGCAACCCTCAACCACCAACAACATTGTCCACAACAAGCTGTGAGAACAATAGAAGTGGTGGCGGACATATCGAGCAGTGCCAACATGAATCTAACAGTAGCAGTGAAAGTGAAGGCAGTGGAGGCAGCAGAGGTAGTAGTAGATGTGATATCATTAAAAGCGAACGTGATGTACATAGTTCCAGAAGCCTACTCGACGAATGCAAAGAAGGAGACACTGAACGTGGCAGCAGTCATAAGGAGTCATCATCCTCCTCACACAAAGACAGTGAGAGTGATGATGAATTTTTCCAAGGGCAACCATTATCACCCCACAACAGCAGCAGTGAGGAAAGTAACGATTCAAAAGTTCACATCAAAAAATGATGATGGCAACACTGGTAGCTCATTTACCAAAGAAGGTGATATCGAATATGTCAGTAATAAGGGGTAATCATCTTCTCACTAAGACAATGAAAGCGATGAATTTGACCCAGAGAAAGTTTCATCACCCGGTAGCAGTACTAACATGAGTAAAGGGTAAGGCTCGCATTAATGAAGAACTATTTTATTCACTTACTTGTATGCATTCTAATGGTTGTATGGCAGAGGTAACCAAAAACTATTTTGGTACAATGTTATCTGTCGTTCTTACTTGCAGCTCTGGACACACTGTAATGGACTGGCACCAGATGGGAACTTGTTTTCTGCTGCAATTATTCTTAGTGGCAATACCAGCATATCACAATATTCTAAATTCCTTGGAGTTAGATTTATTTCTGATACATTAAACTATGATATTCAGGGTAATCATTTAATCCCTGACCAGACCAGACAGAGTATTTTCCAAAGCCTCAGAGATAAGGAACTCTCCTTAATTGGTGATGGCAGGTGTGACTCCTCTGGTTACAGTGCAAAATACTGCTCTTACACGATGATGAGTATGGAAAGTCTGTTCAGGTGAGTCAAGCAAGCAGTTCAGTTGCAATGGGGAAAGAGGGCTTTAAATTATGTGTCAATGAAATCTCTTAAACCAGTACAATAGGATTGACTGCAACTGACCGGCATCCGCAAGGTAATGAGAGAAGAGTATGACACCATCAATCACCAGTTTGAAGTTAGGCATCTCTCCAAAAGCATTGCAAAAAAGTTGACAGCCTTGTCCAAGCAGAAGGACTGTGCCGAGCTTGGACCATGGATACCTGCAATAAAAAAATCACTTTTGGTGGTGTGCCCAAAACTGCAATGAAAACTGGGAGCTCCTCAGTGAAATGTGGACATCATTGGTGCACCATGTGTGTAACGTCCACAGCTGGAACAGCTGTGACTACTACCACAAATACAACCACAATGATTTGACTCATGAAGAGGAGCGAAAAAGAAAATGGTTGACCCCTGGCTCAGATGCACATGAGGCATTGAAGTGTTTTGTGCTTGACAAGGTTCTACTCAGGTTTTGCTCAGCTGGCTGTTATGTACCACAACCATAACTGCAAACCAAAACAAGCCATGTCAAAAGACATGCCTACAGGTATGTATAGTAGAGCATACTCCAAAGCCACAAAGCAGTGGTTGTTAAAACCTATCATGGAAGATAAGAATTTTGAATATCTTTTTGACATGATTTTAGATATTGTCCAGTCAAAAGAGGGACCAATTGCAGTACCACCTGGTATTCCCAATATTCCTTCAAATGTGGCCCCTGTCCCTTGCCCTCCTAGGGAAGACTTAATGAGAAACAGAGGGTCAAGATTTCATAAGAAGCCAGAGGAAAGTCAAGATGAAATATAAGGTTGTTGTAAGTTCATTGATGATGACCATCTTTTGTTCTTAAAAAGTATATTTCGAGTTGTTGTAGTTTGCTATCAGAAGTCATATGATAGGTAAATGTATAGTCTGTTTTCAAATTTGTATACAGAGTGGCTTTAATAACACTTAATTTGTAAATCATTTGTTCTTTGAAAATAGAGGGCTAAGACATTTCATTCACACTCTGTAAATAGTCATTGCTTGGTTGTGATATGACTCTTTCCAATGCCACTTTTAAAATATATTTCTTAAAATATGTTATCAGTAATGGTCCATGATTAATAAATTTTGAACAATTAATTCACTTGTAATCACTAGCAGATTCGAGGCCTTTTGGGGGGGGGAGGGACCAAAGTCGTACAGAAATGTGGAGGAGGGACTTGAAGAGGAACTCCAGAAATGCTGCTCTCTGAATGCCCTTACATGTAAACTTAATTTTCTTCTTAAAAATTTTCTCATTGAAGTTTTGGCCCACATTGTGTTGTGCTGTGGCACACAGTAGTTGAAATTCATATTACATTTTATTCATCAATTTCATTGTTGCATAACTCCAAGCCGATAGTAAGATGTCAGTATGAAAGGGCAACAGTGGCTTAAGATATCATTATAAAAGAAAGCTATTTCAGTCACCTCTACTTTTGTTCTTGCATTTTTTTTGGTTATTGTTAAACTGAAGCAAAATGCCCCTGACACTAGATGCCCATGACACTAGATGTTGCAATTGAGTATCAACCTATCAGTGCTATTTTTCCTCTTGTGCACTTTTTAAATATTTCAAAGTATTTTGCGGTATCATAGTTTAAGCGGATTCATAGAACCATGCCATTGGATAAGCTATCAGGAAAGTCATTACAAGAAGTTTACATTAAAGTTTCGGAAAGTGTGAAACGACATTTTGTCTCATCTTTGATTCCCCACTACCGCAGTCGCATCTACTCTGGTCTTCAAACTAATCTCTCAGAGGGAAAGGGCCACAATTAGGGAGAGTGGGAATTGTCCAAGCGAAATGCGCTGAGGATCTGTCAATGGAAATATGTTAACGATTGTCTAGGCGGGAGCCATGCGGTGGAAGTTGACGGGGGAGGGGTCTGGGGAGTTGTCTGGGTAGTTGTCGGAAACCTGTAGTGGTCACCTGAATTTTGAAAGGAAAGGTGCAAACATCCCAATGGAACAAGTCATTACTTTCTTGTCACTGGTCGACCTCCAAATGTTCTTGAGAAGATCCAAGTGAGAATTGTGAGTGCACCATACAGCAGACATATGCAATGGCCAAGCATTTGAAATACCTTTTTCAAGAGCTTCTTCCTTTATATGGAGACAGGAGGGTGGGGTCTGGAGTCAATGTAATTAACATTTTGAAAGTAAGATCTCCCATTTTGGAGGTGTGAGTGATCACAACCGTTCATGCATTTAAATTGAATGCGAAAATACCACACAGGAAGTGAAACTTCACTACTTGTGACCAATTCTTCAACCTGAATCTTCAGTGACCCCACTCAGCAAAAATTAGAAAGCAGAAAGATGATTTATCATAAGTAGGAATGATACGATATCTGGAGATATATAAAAAATAAAGTTATTCAAACAACCCCCACTGTGTACCAGTTTTGGAAGACTACAATACAACAATCAGATATGTGAAAATGTCTTATGCGATCATGCAGTAACTATGAACCATCTTAGATATGGCGGATGACAAAACCTTTAATCTTTCTTGAATAAAGTAAACATTATAACTTAGACTATGCTGTGAATTAAGAGCAAGTGCTACAGTAAACCAAGGAAGGATCTACTTAATATGTCCCACTGATCGCCATCCTGGGGATGGGTGGGAGGGGTATCCCCTTCTGAATTTTTGTTTTTGAAGAAGTTGAGTTGCAAAATGGTACGATCTATTTTTGAGACAAAATAATTTTTGTCAGCATGGGTAAAAAAATGTTCAAGTTTTCAATATTCTTTCCCCCAGTACTTTCTGCACGTCACCCCAAAATATGTCGCAAACCACAAGTGGTATACGTGCCGCCATTTGAGAAAGCCTGACATAAAAAAGTAAGTGAGGTTACAATCATAGCTAAACATTGCTGCCACGCCCTTACAACGTGGTCATTGAATGTTTACAAGGCCTCTTTGAACCTTTTGTTTTATTTTAAATCCAAGAAATCCAAGAATCAGTTCCTGTGGTACTGTACATGTTTGACTTCAAACTGGTCAATACCTGAAAATGTACAAGACATGGTACAGGTCCCGAAAATGTAAAATGTGGCAAACAAATATCAACAAAGTTACAGAGCCTCCAGTTCCCCTACTTCCAGTTCTTCACCCTCATTGGTAACAAGAAATCCAGTGTAAATCCCAGACGCCTCTGGAAATTTCTGACGGATCTTCAACACTGCACAGGATGGAACTTTCCTTACGCCTCTTCCCAGTCGACCATGTGCCCAATACGTAAACGTTCTATAAGATGCATACCCGATATGATCTATCAAAGAAAATGGATAGGTCTGGGTTAAACTTTCATTTATGTGGTAGACTGATGTGGCTCTACAGAAAACTATGTAGCAATCATTCAACCATTTAATATTTATAAAACTAGGATTCACTTTACTACAATGATGATATACTGATTCATCAATAAACACATAAAATATATTTTGTTTGGGGGGCAACACTTTCAAATGTGTATGAAAAACCGTCTTAATTTCTTTGCAAGTAATGAATGCCTACCTGTTTTCGAGGACAGTGGGTACGCTTTTTGTGTCACCTCTGACACACCGCTGCATAATATAGGTTGCCCTTAACACTGCTCTGTTCAGGGTAAGCGAAGACAAATCGGAATGACTTTTGATACAAGTAGGTTCATTGAAATGTTTATTAAGTGCTGCAATTTCATGATAGCAAACGCACGCAATCTCTGATTGCATTACTACACACAAGTTGCACGTGTAGAGTCTACTGTAGTGGAACTAGTACCCGTAGCACCTGCAGCAGCCGACCTCCGACCAATAGGCTGAAACATGTAAGGCTGTGGTGCTTGCTCCATTATTATCGATCGTGGACATATTACAAACGGTTGAAACCGTTTGGACACCTCTACGACAAACCGACTGAACTTTACAAACTCTGCTATGAATCGCACGAAAAACCGCACTCGTCTTGATGTACAGTGCACACGATACCGATCGTGTGGCCCCTACATACACGGTGCATGCAGCTAGCTATGGCCGCGCCGGCTATCACAAAGTATTAACGTGGATCCGATCCGATCTATTTTATGATGCTTAACGGTCAGTCTAGTTGACATAAGGTAGCACAAGTGAGAGTTAAACGTCACAGCCTTGTTCGATGGCTTCAGAAAATTTCGTGCCTTTAACCGTTGTTTTTTCGTAGACAGAAAAACGGAGACTTACAAAAGTTTGCACGTTGGACTTTTATATTTTTCGCCATTTTGATGAATTAAATGGACCCATCGCGGACTATTCTTTTAATGAAGCCATGTCGCTGCTCGATCGATCGCTGTGCACTATCGGTGTCACGTGATGCACTTTTATGAAGGTCTCAACATAGCTACTCGGCTTCTTCGGCTTGCGTATATGGTTTACGTAGTTTCCCAACCAAGGGAGGTATATATTAACTATGATGAGACAGAAAATTATGTACAGGACCCCACCGCCTGCCAAACGGCGATTAGACAAACGGGCAAAGTCGGACTCAACCCTCAACCTAACCTCCCCCCCCCCTTGGAAGCCAAGACGACGTCCGCAGGCCGCCCCTCTACCCTAAATACAATATTACAACGGTCTTCTCCATACCGGCAGCTTTATGGAGGCCCCAACAAAGGTACCCTGATAGCAAGCATACGTCACACAGACGTCACTTTCTTGTCACAACTGGTCATGTGGTCACCACGGTGACCACAGAGTGACGTCCATATGACGTCAGAAAATGACCATGGTGATCTCTGCAAACTGTACTTTCCAATGACGTCACTTGGACGTCATATTAACGTATGATGTTTGACTAGTTTTTGCTGGTCATTCTACAGACGTTACCCTGACGTCAAGAATCTGACCAAATTTATAGCACATCATCAGTGGCGGCGCTACGAGGGGGGGCATGCATTGTTTCCTTGCCCCCACTTTCCCCCACCCCCAGTTGCTCTCACCCCTCCCAAACAGATTTTGTACTCATCCAAAATTAATTTCATTACAAAACTATGTATTGGCATCGGACTGAATAACAACAGCTTCCGGGGAACCATGATTGATAAATGCCTAATTTATGTTACATAGGCTGCCAGTTTTCATATCATGCCCTGTAGCCACCTTCAACAGTAGGCCAGCCTGGTCATGCCATTTTTTCTGGAATGTTTACCGTCCAGCATAAGGGAAGGGCGGGTAGGTGCCTGTTTTCCTAAATATAGGAATGTCGTTGGCTGCATCATAGTAAATGTGTTAGTAGTTGGCCTCACCTTTTATTACTAGTAGAAAGTAAATCATTTACTGAAATAAGCTGTAGGCCTATTTTATTACTTGTGCAATGACCAGAGTTATTTTAATCCCCTCCAAAAATAGTACGGCGGGCTGTGAATGAGCTCTTGCCGTTGACCTCAATGAAGTTGTGGACCGATTTTCTGCCAAGTATCTAAATGCCAGGATAATATTAGTTTATGACTAAAGAAAGAGATATGACTGAAATGTAATGGAAGTGTATGTAGCCTATGTGTGTGAGTGTGTGTACTCGGTGGCACCGCGTAAATGTGAAATGGTAGTTGTAGTGTTATCATTCTTATTACATATGTTTGTAATCTTATGTTGTTTAATGTATCTCTCTCAAGTATCCATCTTTGATATGTTTACACTCACAATGTGAGTAATGTGATTTTGAATAAACTTTCTCTTGTTAACCAACTCTAAGTACTTGTGTTAGTGTGATCTTTGGTGAACTCATGAGATCCCCAAGACACGACAAAATGGCGACGAAGATGGGATCGAAGTAGCTTATAAATGGTTTCAGCTATCAGAAGTCGTCTCAAAGAAACAAGAGCCGGAAAATCCCTGTGATGGTGAAGATTTTTCGAGATTTCTAAATGTGTGACCATGCATTGCAAATGTGCATGTGTAGCTGTGTAGTGTATGCACTGTGCTGTGATTAAGTCGCTATACTACCGTGTTGGACTGTGTAGTCTTATTTGCGTGTGACTGTGAGTCTTAGCCTCCTAGTCCTACAGTCCTAGGAATCAAAGAGACCAGGAGTTAATAAGACTTTGGGGAGAAAATCCACCACAACTAAAATGGCAACTATTACACTTGAGGCATTCAAGTGGCCGAGGAGCAGTGGAGTTCCTATTGTGAGAAACTAGAGCAGTATTGCATTGTTAATGATGTTAACACCGACCAAAAGAAAGTTGCAGTCTTGATAGCAGCAATGGGGAGTAAGACGTACAGCCTTCTCAAAGATTTAGTTTCCCCGAATAAACCGTCAGAAATGACCTTTAAGGGCATTTCAGCCCAACACCACCAGCTATGGCGGAAAGATTTAAATTTTATGCGAGGAAGCAAGCAACTGGGGAAAGTGTTACCCAATACCTCGCTGAGTTGAAGAGACTAGCGAGTACTTGCAACTTTGATCAGTTTCTGAATGAAGCTCTACATGATGCATTTGTATTTGGCCTTAGCGATGAACATGCTCAAAGACGTCTTTTCGCGCATGATGACAAGCTGACCTTGGAGAGAGCGTTCAGTGAGGCAGTAAGTTTGGAAACAGCCACAGCAAACACGGCGATGGTGAGAAGCGCAACCGGAACATCAACAATGAACATATTAAACATGGAGTTTGTGAAGTGTTTTTGTTGTGGAAAGTCGGGACATATCAAGAAAGATTGTCGATTCAAAAATGCAGCATGCAGCAAATGTGGAAGAAAGGGACATCTAGGTAGTCAGTACCGAGGTGCACGTACACAGAAAGCAGCCGGAGCTAAACGAAAAAGGCCTTCAAAGCAATACGGTGAGAGGTCCAAAAAGAAGTGGGACTCAAAAGTGAAGCATTTGAAAGAGAAATCTGAGGATTCCGTTGGTGATGGCGATAGTGAGAGTGACATGGATAGCAGTAAAGGAGCTTGACCAGTGTACACCATTTAAGTCTGTGAAGAAAGCAGTGATACTGATGAGCCACTCATGGTAAGGGTCAAAACAAACGATAGGCTTATGAACATGGAAATAGACACTGGTAGTGGAAAGTCAATAATATCATATGAGGAATATAAGCAAAAATTCTCAGAGGTGAAACTGAGATCAGCCCCAGTTGTCCTGAAGACAGTAAAAGTGATCAAGGGCAACAGTCCAAGCCTATTGGGGCGTGACTGGCTATCAGTGCTAAGAGTAGACTGGAAGACGGTTCTTAAAGTGAATCACGTGACCAACGTGACAGACTCCATCTCGGGTTATGATGTGTTCAGTGATGATTTGGGATGTGTGAAAGGAGTGAAGGTGAATCTAGATCTAGTAGATGGGGTTTCACCAAAATTCTTTAAACCTCGACCTATTCCTTTTGCTCTGAAAGCGAAAGTGGGTGAAGAGTTGGAAAGAATGGTCAAATTTGGGGTACTTGAAAAGGTACATTACTCCACCTGGGCTGCACCTATTGTTCCAGTTAGGAAGCCTGATGGAAGTGTTCGAGTCTGTGGAGACTATATGATAGTTTTGTAGTTAAAGCTTTTATGTGCAGTATACAGGAGCAGGCTAGTGGATAGTGGTACCACTCTTATCACAGTTGAAGACAACTGTGTGTAAGGTTAGTCAAAATTATTCTTCTTGACTATCATGCAAAGAAGTGAGACTTTGTCTGCATCAGCTTAATCGAGATGAAAGTGCAAAATGTAATTCAGAGAATTCCGATGAGTATGAAACATCTGTGTGATCAATGTTGAGATCTTATACAAAGTGTCTCTTTTGAAACTGGAGGTAAAAGAGAACCGGAAGATTTTAAAGGTAATCCTGGCAAAACTGGAGGAAAAGGGGCAAGAAGAGTCACTTGTGTCTATTGACCAAAGTCTTCCTGATGATCTAGCCTTCCCTGTGGATTCTGCAGAGGACTTGGATTGTCTTGAAGAAAGGCTGCAAGAAGGCAGGGACTTGAGATATAAATTGGCAAGGTATATCTGTGGCCACTCTTTTAATGAGCCTGAGTGTCAAAATTGGTATAAGATGGTCCTTGGTTGCACAATTACCTCGTCTTTGTTCGTTTCATGTGATTTCATGTTTGCAACAGTAACTGTGTGAGTTTATCCCATGTGCTTGCAGTGCATAGGTTTGAGTTTAAAGAGTCAAATATTTCTTGCAGTGTGGTCATAACTTGGAACACTATCAAAGCAGCTCTGTGGATTTCTTTTCTCTATTTTACTATTTTTTGGCCAGGGTCTAACTAAAATTATTTCAGAGCAACTAGCCACCCTGTGAATCTCACAGCCTTTTTTTAATTAAAGTCTCATTAAACCGTTTACTGCTTTTCCGATTGAATGTTAGAAAGTAGTAGAATTGTCCTTGTGTCCATTTCTTTGAATCTGTGTAAGCAGTTCGACTGCAGAAAGAGTGATTGGTAATGAACTAAAAGCAGGCACCGTATCTTAACAGTAATGTTATTAGTATTGCTTTCTTTTCTTTCAGATCGTTTTCTTTAGCATGTCAGGGGCACAGCATTTACAGTCCAGTGTGTCACGCATTATGGAAACGATGATAACAAGACGATTGGGTGGCACCTTTAATTGGTGTGGACAGCGTAGTGGTGGGAAGATTGAGTTTTATGGGAGGTACCCGAACATCGTTAAGGTGATGTGTGGTATGTATCAATACAAAATTGGAGTACATTTAAAGGCCGTGTGATATTCCACCAGAAAGAGCTGTTTCCATTTGTCATTAAGGAATTAAGTCCTCCAATCGAAGATCATTGGAATTATTTCAATATCTTTAATCGTTCTCAAAAAATACCTCTTCACAATTTGATGGTCTCTTAAAAGAAACTTGTCTATGCAAAAGTAATGATATCGAGTGTTGCACAGTGTCATAATGTCTTTTGTTAACCCTGTACAAATGTTAAAACATGTTTCTTTAACTGTGAAAAACCTTTACTACATTTTTCTTTCAGATGCTGTGCGAAAAAATCCCCATCTCCGTGACACAAATGATGGGATGGTTCATAAGGAGATACAAAGGCTTTTAAAGTATGTCCTGCAAAAACTTCACAAGAAAAGGGCTCACACAGCAGAGATACCTGAAAACCATGAAGCAACAGACGGTCCAACAAATGATTCTTACATTGTACAGTGATGATGACTTGTTATACTGATACTCTGTTAGTGGTGCCTTACAGTATTAGTGGTTCTCAGGAATTTTGGGTCCATGACATATTTTGTGAAATTTGCAAAATTTTTAGCCCCCCCTCCAGTTTATGTTAAACAGAGTTGATAACCTATCAACTTGGTTAGTGGTACCTCCAGGGGTTCAGGCATTTGGGGTCCAAGAGGGTCCATTTAGCTAGTAGTTTTATTTATCATTCATTTTCTTCTTCCTGCAGATGTTATGAATAAACTGAAAAATAATTAAAAAAGACACCTTGAGTCATCAACATTGCCCATTTTTCTTTTCTAGATGACTCTAAATAATACAGTGGTGTTGGTGCGTTGTCATATTAACGTCAGGAAAGTTACGTTACACGTGATTATGCCGTCAGTTTTAACGTCACTAAGACGTCATGTAATTATAGACATGACGTCATATTCACGTCAGACAAATGACGTCACAGTGACGTGTCTGTTTGATGCAGGGAGACGTAATAATGACGTTCGTCGTGATGTTAGAATGACGTCCTTATGACGTGTACTTGCTATCAGGGGTAAGTATCTCACGAACGTTTTTGTTGCACAAGTGGGGGGAAGAGATCACACAAAACGTAGTCCTAGCTGAACGCCCATGTGTTACAAACCGTGAGGCGATCAGGCAGGACTTGTCACTGCCAAAACAGATGCAGAACACTCTCCCACTTCGTACATCCAGTGCGGGGGCAAGTGCCACCTCCAAGACACCACCGAAGGCGCTTGGGATTAGTTACAATGGCGTCATGTGCACATTGAGGAACATCGTCCGTCATTGATCGGGGAATATTATGACAAGATGGGTTAGCTCGACATGATGTGCACCTTGTCCAAGCGGCACCCTCACCATAATTTTAGTGAATGCATGGTTCCTCTAACGTAGGGACTTGATATCTCAACATGGATGCCATTGAAGCGGTTCCAGGCCATTGTTGCGGAGGGACTGGTGAAGAGCGGCAAGGATACTCGTGGCCAGTTCAACAAAGGGAAGCAAAACCGAGTGACAGTGTTTAAAGTACCAGACCTACTCTGCTTGATCCCTGGCAGGAATTGGGGTTTCCCGCGGGACCCAAATTGCATTGCAGCAGAGGGTGACGATGGCACAGAATGTTAGGACCAATCAGAAACTAGTTTAGAGAATGGAATGATAGGCAGCCAATCACAGTATCTTGTCCAAAGCCAATATGTCTGCAGCCATAACAGCTGACATGCACAACGGAGATATGCACACTTTATACCTGGGAATGGTTTTGTTAAGGTCAAGGACCGAATGTGGCGAAGAAGAAATTAGTTTCTGTCAATCAATGTTACACACGCTTGGTTACCGACGCGTGCCCTTAACTTTGAAGAGGGGAGTCATCGACCGTCTGTGTATTTCTCGTCGCACTCGCAGTGATTCGTGTGGCTTACCCCGACATGTTAGTATTGTTGTCACCAAATACCAGTGGCAGTACTGCATGGCACATACTAGTGTCATACCGAAGGCTACACAAAAGCCTACACAGGCTAATTCCAAGTTAAGTATAATCCAGGGTGCATTTCGTGTAAACCTTCCAACTTAGCTACGCTAAAGCATCAGTTTGAACAGTACTAATTTAGAATCAGTGACCGGAAGTGACGTATTCTTGCTAAAATCCTTGTTTTTGCCTAATTTGACCCTAACTCTCAATTCTAACCATGATTGGTGGTTATTTAGGTTAAAGCTAAGCCTAAATAGCTTTTTACACTCATCGAATACTTAATCCTAACCTTCATCAATAACCTTCAGGCTTCACTGGTGGTCACTGAGTGTAAAGATGCAGTTGGGTGTCCGTGGCGTCTAAATTGCCTTACATACGCCGACAAAGCTAGTTTCTGAGTAACCACACTGACCGAAATTCTAAGTCTACGCCTAAAGATCTCTCGCGTATAGTGCACTAAATGCAGACTGGAGTATAATGCGTTCCCTTATTTTTGTCCACCCCTATTTTCGTGAAGTTCGTCATCAGTTCTTATTGTGCAACACAATGGATACCTGCAGATATGAAAAGGTTTCATATGCAATCTCTTCTCATTTAAAATTGAGCATTACATGCACCCGAGATTTCGGCTGTTAGGCCTGCAGTAGGACTTTTTTATGCACCTAAATTGACACATTATAACTTTGTTGGGGTCATAAGCATGTAAAATAACAGTAGCAAAGGTCATGAGGTATATGTATAATTAGCCCTTGAACAGTAATGTGCGTTACATTACACTGAATTTGTAACCCATTTAAGATTTGGTACAATATACCCCATAGAGTACTTTTATTACAAATACAATATATACGATTACTCATAAAATTGTTTTTGGTGACCATTCGGAGCACAAGGCAGGAAAATTCAGCATCATTCACTAAAAGGCTTTCAAACTTGACTTACAGCAGTGTATACCGGCCTGGTTCATTGTTAAAAAATTACCACTAAATTTAAGTAAACATGAAAGTGAGTGCACTTCATTCAAAGGAGCAATTTCTTTAATTAATCTAATCCTATATTGAAGGGACAGCTACTGCTGTTAAGAGCAACACGATGATGCTTGAATTTAATGGCCACATTGGGCTACGTACTCACTGAATTACAGTGCTCATAAAGTACACGGAAAATTAAGTGCACTTACAAGAAGGGTTTACACCTTACACTTACTCAGTCCTCACAGAATTTCGATTATGTGCAAAAATGTCTAGGGAATACCCTTTTCTGCATGATGGAATATGAGGCGAGATTGAAACATGCCATAATGGTTAGGGTTAGTTGCATCGATGCAACCTTATCATGCATGATATCATGTGAGGATTGGCTGTTACAGTTTATGGCATGAATATTTACACATGGCAATTTATTTGCAAAGATAGGGCCAAATGCTAAGAAATGCTTGTTTGTGAAGAGATTATGTGCTTAACATGTGTACACAGGTCTGAAGTGAATTTATTGTAGCTGTTGCTAAAACCTTTAAGGGGTTGCTAAGAGGACAAGCATGTATAATGCGCAATTCTTTCATCATAGAACTGTGGTACTATATTGTACACACAATTCTGTGGCAAGCATTCAGCTGAATATAAAAAATATCTGAAATCCAGATTCAAGCAAACTACATCCTTAAACAGATCCAGTAAACTAGATTCAAGTACTTTTCACTTAATTCCAGAGTTGCACTGAAATAAAGTGCATTTTGTAACTGTATTAACCACTTCATTTCAGTAGTGAGCAACTTTATTCCAGTGGCATGCTTAGTGTGCAGCGTTTGAAATGACGCCAAAAACTCCAGCAATGTTGACGTGAAATCAGTGGTACTTTTTGCAGTATACTCAGTGTTATGTTCAGTTTTTCGAGTCCAAATTCATCCATTTCTTCATCCTGGTTAGGTAAAAAGCGTATGCAGAAATGTGAATGTCGTGTTAGACAAGTTTGGTAACAAAACGTAGATGTTTGTGAAGGTGAGCGTTAACGACCCCGGCAAGGCTTGGCTAATGGATGGGTTAAAAGTTTGTTTTAGCTCTGCAAGGGCTGTGATGTGGAGTGAAATGAGCTAAGGCCATGTAATGTAGTGATGATGTGGAGTGAAATGAGCTTAGGCCATGTAATGTAGTGCACAGCCCTATTTGAAGTCTACATGAATGTATCATGTAAAGTTATGTTTAGCTCGTGGACCACTATTTTGGAGACAAGGTCTTATTACGACATGAATTTTAGTTTTTGTTGTGTCACTTCAAATTAGGATATGAAGCATATAATCTGCAGGCAAGGTTGGAAACGTTATCAAAGAACCAGAAGTGTGACAGGCTTCACCAGCAACTGACTCATTTTAAGAATTTATACCATGCTGCTTTCAATAAAATAACTTAGATTATCTGAAGTAGTAGTTTCAGTAATAGCTAGGGGTGCATTTTTCTTGAGGATGTGTCTTTGTACTGGTTCCATGGGAACCTGCTAGGAATAGCTTTATAGGGTTGGGGTGGGATCAGGTTAGGGGATAGTAGACACTTGTTTTTAATTTTTTTTGTATTGTAATATGCAAATTGTACTTAAATATATTTCAATGACTAGTTTGGATTGTATTTTCGAACACAAATGACCAAATGCGCTCTTGTAGTGTTGTGGGTTATGCTGAAGAATTATGGTGTGACTGTCATCCTTACATCCTCAGTTCGAATCTTCCTCTAACCTCTTTCTTCAGCAGGCTTTAACATATCTTGCTTCTTCCACTTTCACCTTCGTTCCCTTCACAGATTGTCTACAACTTTGTGAAAGTGAGCAGAATAAAAAAGTAAAACAATGAAAACCAACTGTTTTAGTTTGTTGAGGTTTTTACACTCTTGCATGTAGACTAAGGCCTCTTGATCTTAAAGGGAAAATGCAGTCACCCCATACTGAATTCAATAATTACTGCAGTATCCCTCCACCCACAATGCTACTTAGTGATTGGCTCTTTAGTGTCATTTTTGTTGTTGAATCACCTTATTTGCAACATAACACATTGCTTAAGCAGTACTGATTTGATTTATTTATTCTAGCTATATCACGCAAAGTATGCAAAAACTAGATATGGACAAGGAAACAGTAACAAAATACATAGGCAAAAGAGACCATGCAAGAAGCAAAGCTTGTATGGAGCCAGACCACCGAGAAAAGAAAGACGAAAAAAGACGAAAGTATAGCCTCCTTTCAGTATATAGGAGACACAAATATTAATTCTCGAGAAGAAAGAAAAATGATATCTCTTAAAAAATGTAAACAGTATTGTAGATAAGTCATTGTTCTCATTTTCAGGAAATATCTCAAAGAATTCGCAAAATGAATTATTTTAGTAAATATTCGAGGTACGAGCCTGTTGCTAGAAATCAATCGGTTGTGACGTAGTCCCGGCAAATCTAGATTGAACATTGCCCTTGATTTTTAGCTGAAGCTTTGGGTAATAGTACTGTTCTGATCTCTCAATTGTTGATAAAACTTTCGTTTCACCAGAGAGTGGCATAGCCATACCTTTGAAAGCATTGTTCGGAGCTACCTAATTGTTTAAGGATTAGTTCACTTAAAAGAATAGTCCAACGTGCACAAATTTGTAAGTCTCCCTTTTTCTGCTTACGATAAAACAACGATTAAAAGCCCAAAATTTTCTGAAGCCATCGAACAAGGCTATGACGTTTAACCCTCACTTGTGCTACCTTGTGTCAACGGGAGTCATTTCTCAGCTACCTCCTACCAAGACCTTCAATTCATGTCAACCACATCATTGTATGACAACTTGCTTGTGAACATGCATATCTCAGATTACAATTGCTTCCTAAATTTTGACTGGAGCAAACCTTGACAATTGAATACTGATAAAATTGCAAAACATTGCGTGTTATTATAGTAGGTTATACCCTTCATACTTCAAGATTATCCCATTTTCTGCATATTGATAGTTACCCTAATAACAGCACATTAAGTTGGGTGGTCCATTGATCAAGGTATTTTACTGACACAATTTTATTTTCACAATTCCATTTGATCCCTATCTTGCGGTTATGAGGCAAGTAACTGGAAATGATTTGTAACTTGATTCCAAGAGCATGATCAGCTATGTGTACCTGATGTCGAGAATCGCAAGAATATGTTTCAGAGGTTGAAAAAAAAAGTTGCTCTCATCCATCAAACCCCCATTTTCAGAGTATCCCTATGAAATTTGGGAAGACTTTCTTGTACAACAATTAAGATACCTTTCCTTGCAAAGCTTCAAGTTGAATTTAGAATGTGCATACAATAACGAAAAACTTCCTCAATAATTTCTTGCATGGCATGTCATGCATACTGTGTAGTGTAGTTACCCTGTAACTGTACGAGCAAATGAAGTTGTATGTCGACAAAAGTTGCAACAGCACCAGGGAAAAGAAGGGAAATCATCAGTAGTAATTTAAGTATTGTACAGCAAATGATATTCATAAGCTACCCATTTCAGACTGAGTAAAAAAGGCTTCAAAATACGTATCTCTCCTCAAGAAGATGGGATGTGAACCTTTTTGAATTCCGCTATTTTTTACCCCAGCACTGACTGACACATTAAGAGCTAATGCTAAGTCCATTTTCTTTGCGAAAGTCGATGCTTTGCGCTTGTTCCATACATAAATCATCAACTGGATAAAAAAAAAGTTAAAGTGGCTCTGTGACAAATGTGTCCCAGTGTACTTACTGCATTGGATGAAGCTGTTGAACTGCTCACAGATCTGTGTTGAAACATTCAAATCGTAGTCTGCGTGATTTGAAGTTCTTCCCACAGATGTGTGTGACACCATGGAAATGGAACACATCATGCCATATTAGTGTCCCTAAAGAATGCAGGCTCTCGATTTAGGCAATAATCACTAAATGAGCAAGCGAAATCATAGAACAGTTCTTTAGGTGGATCCTCCATATAGCGGACTAATGAAGCAAAGGGATCCTTTCTCCCTTCTGCAGGTTTGCATATTTGCTGTAGTCAGATCTATGAGTGAAGCATGTCATGCGAATTCAATGAGCAGAGACAAGGATCCAATATGCTCAAATCTGTTGCTGCACAATAGTTAAACAAATGATTCCAGTGTTGCATATGCGGTACATGGAGAAGCTTTTGCGATATACTTATGTACTTATGAGTAACAAAACAGTATTAATCAGTCTAGCAAAGTTATGTTTCATTTCAGAAATAGTTTCAGGTCAATTTTCGTACAATAACCATGTATGTGATGAAGCATGTTACGTAACAGTACTATTACTGAAGAAAATCACATCTCCTGCAAATAGATACCAAATGAAATGAGTCTAAATTCAAGCATATTTCCTCTTTTAATTTTCCACATCTGTGCATGGACATACATTAGGAGACCTCTGCAAAGAAGAAATCCCTTCAGACCAGCCTCCCAAGACAACAAATGAATAAATGGATTCAAGAACATCTGGTCACAAGGCTACACATGAATAAATAAATGCATACATTAACAATATAAAACAACTTGTTTGGAAAACTGTGAGACCCGTTATGCCACGCAAATTTCTGGAAATGATTTTGGATGGACTGTGTAAGTTTCCCCCTTTATCTAACAAAGAAAAAAATACCCCCTTCATAAAAAACAAAATTAATTGCACTACTTGCACATGCAGACCTTCAAACGTGGATGCTGAAATCATTAAACCAATCAGCAAATAGATTTTATTGTAACTGTGTAGTAAATTGGGAATTATTCTTAAACCTAGCACAAATATCACCAGCAGCAGGAGTCCCTTATGCATGCAGCAGGTACTTGTTCAATTGCACATATAAATTGATAACATGCAACATTTCAATATTCTCAAAGGGTAAAAGATAATTAAGAAGCAAAAATCATTTCTATAAGCATTCACATGCAAGGAAAGAAAATGACTTAATGCATGTTTTTCATGCTTCTAGGTGGTCTGGCAAAACTTATATGACACTTCATCCGGTGCTGACAAAGTCACTCTCTATGCTGCTAGAAATTTCCTGGAAGCAAGAAACGTCACAAAAGACCCTATGAAGAACATAAATGCTGCTTCTGATCTTCTGGAAACCTACACAAAATCACTTGTCATAGCAGCCGCTATGGAATACTTTGGTATGGAAAATACTGATGATGAACCAGCTCAAAACAACTTCCACGTGGCAACTCATCATGATAGACCTTCACTGTGAGAACTGCGTTGAATGAGATCATTGACAAATTTGTCATTCCTCACATGAGTGAAGTGTGTCAAGACCTTCCTCAGTTTAAATGCACACAATATCCAAAGGTATTCGAAACAAGGAATGGCATGCAGAAACACGTACGGTCCAAGCACTTTTTTCTCAACAGCTGCCCCAAACAATCAGCCACCACAGCGTGAACACACTCAAAGTGATTCTATCTTCAACTATGCTCGATGTGCAACTAGTATGTGTCTGGTTGCTCTCAACTTAACTGATGCCAGGCGGATGGGTGATGGAGAGCGAATCCTCAGAATGTACAAGTACTTTTTGCTACATTTTAAGGCAAATGGAAAGCACAAGTACAGCTTTGAAACACTGCGACTTCTGGCTGAAGTAAACTGTTTTCTATCTCCACAATTATCCTATGAATTGGTTTGGAACAGATTTGTTAATAAGACAGGAAAGACAAAAGGTAACATTCAGGCTGATCGTGAACTAGAGCATCAAAATCGAGTTTTCAAAGATCAATGTAAAGCATTGCGAGGTAAAGTAACTCAGCAAAGTGTACAACGTGTAAGCCACTTCGCTCAGACACTTCATGAACGCTTGAAGGAAATTGATGTTGAAGTGAGCTTAAGAAAGCAGTCTGGGAGACGTACCAAACATGATGATGTGAAGGATGTAGTTGCTCTAGCTGCAGAGATGAAAAGGTGCAACTTGTCTCAACAACACCCTGGAAGACATATGACTTCACTTCTCAGCTTTCCGACTTCGACTCTTGGGGCTCTGAACATATCAGATCTTCATAGATGGATGCGGAATACACTAAAAGTTCTGGCTAGGCAACACGTTTTCAGAAAACAAAACCTTAACTGAATCCACATCGATCCATCACATTTGCTATGTCTTCCGGACTCTTTTCTCAAATTTCAATGTATAGTACCCTGTGTGTAGAGTATATTGTACCTGAAAGTGTCACATGGATAATTGCTTGACCCTCTGACACTGACATGGTTCCCATACTGTACCTTCATGTGTGTTTTATTGCACAGTACGTTATCACACCTTGTAATTATGAAGTGTAATTATGAAGTGTAGAATACAAGGATACAAGGACAGTGAAAACATAGGCAACTGTCATTGGATAGCAAAATAAATCTGATTTTCATTGTATTTACCATGATGAATAGCAGATCTATATCACACATTTCTGTACCGTAATTTTACAAATACTGTAGATCCACACGACCTTTCTGTTTTTAAATAAATTTTAGTAAATTGACACAAAACGAGATTTAAGTTTCCATCAACTGTTTTTGCATCATAAAAATCTTACAGAAACTTGGCGAATCTGTTTAAATTAGAATTCAATACCATGCTACCATTTAACCATGTTTTCACGAATGTGAATCTAACCCAACATGCCCACATAAACGGAGGTACAGTGCTGTTAGCAACCTACTGTATATTATAGGTATATTTCAAATTCAAAGCACAAGTAGTGCTCAATATTCCAGCATATGTTTCTGACAGGAATTAATGTACAATATGCACTGGAAAGTAAACTCGGGCTACATTACAAGCCTAACTGTCAATCACTGTCACTACTGTGTAGTATGGGTTCCTGGTATTCTGCTTCAGCCAGTATCAGTTCCTCTTCAATTAACTCGTCATTCTCTTCACTACTGCTGTCATGTGATGACTCCTCTACCAGGGGAGAGACAAACTTAGCAGCCAAGTGTTTTGTCAAAATTGTCCAAATTTTGTTGGCCATGTCCACGTTTGGAAGTGCATACTGCGCACAGAACTGAGAATACGTAAATGCAACATGAAGGTTTGCTAGGATATTTTCTATGGTGGAAGATGGAATATCACTGGCTACATCAGTGCCACTGTAGATGTGTTCAGATGATAGCATCTGCCATACTCTTCATCTGTTACAGAAATCACAGGAATTTCTTGCCCGCATGTCATCTGAAGTTTTGACAATTGCTGTTCTATGTGAGGCAATGTCATAGGACAAGTTTCAGTACCTGAACAAGAGCACTTCTTGAAGCAATTATCACAGCAGTTATGTGTATTAATTAAATGCTTGCTGGTGTCACCCGGAAAGGCAGCAGTAAGTACTTCCCTTCGACATGCTTTTGCGTTTATGAATTCCTGCATGTCCTTGGAGAGGGACCTACCAGTCTTTGTGGTGGTCTTCACTATTGCAGAAAGACTCCGTGATCCATCGCTATCTCCTCTTCCAGCCAGCTGTATGTAGTCATCAATCTCTTGAGGAGGATATACATCACAACATTATGCACACCTTTCACATCCACTCCAAGGCCATAGGCAATTGTTGCAAATAAAACTCTGATATGTCCATCAGCCAAGCAAAAATCATCACACACTTCTCGCTGGATGTCATTCTCTGTATTGGTGTGATACATGTTGAAGTGTTGGTGAATTGACTGACGTAGTCTGCACTTAAAGACTGAGTATAACTCACTGCAATCCTTTTGCGATTGATAAAAGATGATGATGCGCTCACATTTATCTTTCTTGTCAGTCAACAATCAACCATTTGAATATGTCTTCACTGTTTTCTGTTTTGTCTTCAGCACAATATGCTTGATATTCTCAACAACTGGGTTTGAATTAATGAGAACCACATTTTGCATACCTAGTGTGTCAATTACGTTCCCTATTACAGAGTGAGTTGCAGTGGCAGTCATGACTGCAATTGGTGTCCTCAGCTTCGCAATGCTCCTAAGTTCCGCCAACATACCGTACTTTCTAAAGGCACTAGTTGATCCAGATGACTGTCCCCTGTAGGAAAAGACAAAAGTTTTTT
Source organism: Stichopus chloronotus (assembly GCA_021234535.1). NCBI lineage: Eukaryota > Metazoa > Echinodermata > Holothuroidea > Aspidochirotida > Stichopodidae > Stichopus > Stichopus chloronotus. The sequence continues at coordinate 5,247,677 of CM037833.1, forward strand.
TCTTAATTACAGTATAGTATGAGAATATTAGACGAATTGAACACATGAACAGTATTAATTCTACATGTACAGTAGTCAAGCACTGCAGTACTGTACATGTATGCACTTGCCATTATTCTGTAGTCATGGACAAAATGTCAGAAAGATGCTACCACTGCGACCTTACTCCATACTGTGCTGTGCACAGTGCTGTAATGATCTGTCACAAACCAACCACGCCATTTAAGCAATATGCTGTGATGTGATTCATAAATTTGAGGTAGCAAAAATAGAAGTTTTTGGAAGTGACTTCTCATTGCATACAAGCATTATCTGTGATGTATCAATATTATTAGCACACACTACGGAAGGCAAAGGATGCAAGAATGCTGCAATTCATCTCTATTCAAAGATTTTTTTGCCAATGGCAATCACTGTATGGCAGTTTCAACTGCACAAAGCTGTAAAAAAGTAGTTTTAATAAAACGGTGTGCAGTACACTATGCGTCAATATGCAGAACATACACCTTGTGACATTTTTTCTTTTTTAGTCACTTCCTGACTCAGAAAATATATTCTTTTTTTGATCACCCCATGATAAACATTACCTTATGTTCTAAGAGTGCATCAATTGTACAGTACTGTAGTTAATGCTCCCTTAGCTTGAAGTCTCAAAACAATACAGTACAGTGAAACTGTGTACAGTACAATAATTGCCTTCAAAATACAACAGATGTACTGTATAGCTGCAGATACTGTAATACAGTATACCGTACCGTTACCGTAATATCCTGAACTTTGTTGCAAGATACTGGCCCTGTCATATGGAATAACTAATGATGGTTTCAATATTTTGGAGTTACTGTAGGGTTGTATGGGGCAGTAAAGGTGCTACAGTGCACTGCAAGGCCAAGGTGTACAGTACTGTACAGTACGTAGACCTGTACAGTACTGTACATCAATGGACAGTAATACCGCATACTGTACTGTAGTCCCAAGCTATCCAATCCCAAACCTGTGGACATGTGGCTTATGTAGCTCTTCAACAGAACACCATGCTGTCCAAAGTATTTTTGTTTCCATGCAGTATATTCAGTGGTCCAGTTACAGTATTCCCAATAAATTTCTCTTATCAATCAATTGGTACAATAAGACCAACATTTAATATAGACCAACATTTGATAACACTACCTTGTTCTGAAATTGCTAATCCAAAATTTCAATGACATAAACAGTACTTTATACTATACAGTATGAATTCATGACAAAAATCAGCATATACTCGGATGCAGAATATCAGTTGCCATGTCAGTCTGTACAGTTAGATATATACCACATACCATATGTTATATTATCGTGCAAAGAAAACTTTGGTAGTATGACTACAGTACACAGCATACTGTATTTGTAGACTTGCAGTCTAATGAAAGAGGTTATATTTTAAGGTACCTGCTACCCAGGTACAGTACTGTACACGACCAACTATGGAGAGTGGTTAGTACCAGGTCTGAATTTTGGTTTCTGGCTCAGGGTTTAGATACTCTTAGAATTAAAAACCCCATTAAAAGATGAAAATATCAAAATGTTTTGTTTATTAACTACATTCAAGCAACCTTGATGGGCTTAAACAGAAGGTGTTGTACTGAATATACTTTAAGGTATCAAGTCTACTAATACTGTAGTGCAATAGTTCAGCGACACTGTACACACTAGTATACAGTATGACCAAAGTACGATGTAAAAGGAAGAAACGTTTTACCTTCATTTGTTTCATACTGCAAGATACTCATGTCATGAAAATGAGTGTGACTTAAAAGTTAGTCCAATTTTTTTCACATTCGTGTCAAAGATATCCTTTCTTTTATACAGTACATATTTAAACAGATGTTCCTATATGACCTCAGAAAAAATACATTGGAAAGATCACACACATCCCCTTATATATTTTATCATACATGTGCAACGCGTTACTCAACATATAATAAAATGTGAAGAAAAAGAAAGGGAAAAAAAACCCGAAACAAAAGGGTTGTTGGAACAACCCCCCCTCCTCTGATGCTTGAACTCGATACAGTTGTTACACCTTTTGTACTGTATAATTCATACTGAACAATATCCCATGTTAATCTATTCAGTAATTTGTAGATATGTGTCTACAGTTACTATGTGTGCCTGTGTATATGTAGAGTATGCCCTTGTTTTCGGGTGGGATCGAGGACCGAAACAATAGATTTTAGGTCATCTCCTCCAGTCCTCTCAAGATTAACAATGGACAGTCTATTGTTCAGGCTAGGGTTGAGAAAGAAAAATCAAAAGACAGCACAATGAGGTCCTCAAAATGAATGGAAAACAAAGCTGTGTGTGTGTGTGTGCCTTTGTTTTTCTACACTGCCGAGGATAAAAACTTGTCAACTCATCCGTCGCCCGAGGACTTGTTTGCCGTCTGAGGACGTAAACACGCGTCCTCGGAGGAAGTTGCCTTCAAATGAGCCGTGATGACAAAATAATGGTAGTAGATACCGATTTACAATCATCCTCGGTTGCACAGTTCAATCGGATTGTGAGTAATAAAGTGTGTGCTACCGTATGCCTCTTCTACACACACTTAGAGCCGTTTATGGATAGCGCCACCACACACATGCAGATTGTATGCAAATTAGCACACTGGAAGATAAACGAAGGTATTCGCGCCGGTACTATACTGGACGTACATGTACGTGTATCGACTACTACTATACTACTAAGTGCAGTAAGACTGGGTGGAACCAGACGTCCCTTTGGTAACATTTTAAGAATGGTTTTCCTAGGCCTTTTTTATTTCATTTGGTCAAAATAGGATACATGCTACAGATATTTAATGGCAATTCGCAAGCATACAAAGAAGCAGTTATTTGCATACAAATGTATAAAGGAATAGTCTACTGAAAGTACGTCCTTGACGTCGTCCGTAGATAGCGTTATACTTATAGCTATAATTGCAGAGATAGAACTAACTTAACGTTAGCCAATACTAGTGGGGCAAATGTTACCCTACGTGAAGTTACAGTTGCGGTGTTTGAAGGATATGTATTGTGACTAATAAACGTTCTGCAAACTTCATTTGTGTTGGACCAAGTCAAGTTTCCAGTGTTAGAGCTGGTAATGACGATTAGGCTATAGCTTGTAATGCGACGTTAGCGCTTAGGCCTGCACTAAGTTAGGCCAGGCTATAGGCCGGGTGATCGTTCATAATTTCGTGACTGTAATTAGTAACGGCTTAGGCCTAGGTAGGGCTATTTAATATTGAAAATAGCCATGTATCGAGGCTTACGTAAGCTAGACGAAGAATCTTACACATTTGGTTGAGAACAAATAGGCCTAGCCTAACCAGTTGACCGAAACGTTAATCTGTTAATCTAGGCCCTAAGTCGTACAGTAAATTACAGTAGGTTAGTACTAGTTACTAACGTTAGGTATCGACTTATGCGACAGTCGATTTAGGCTAGGCCTACGAAGCTCAATAGTCGTTCGTTACGCCTAGACTAGGCCTAATGTTAGGCTAGGCCTAACTTAGTTGTTAGAGATAGATATAACGTTAGGCCTAACTAAGTGTAGCCACATGTGGCGTGACTTTACTGTGACTTTGAGATCTAGCGTAGTAGGGGTCTAGCCTAGCTAATAACATTGTATGGGGCCTAAATTTCCAATAAATATACCTGTTAGCCCTAACGTTAGTGTTACACCAATTCACTTAAAACCATTTAACCTTGCACTGGGATTCATATGTACAGCCTCCTACTACTGGCAAGGCTATAGGCTACCTTACCCTCAATATCCTTTGATTACGAACATTTGTCAAAACATAGTAGGCAACTTGAATCAATTGTGCTCCTTGAGTCCTTTGGTTTTTGGATATTGGATGCTTATTATGCTGGCTTATTAATCCTGAAAGTTACAAAACTAGGTAATGTCAGTGAACAGATGGGAATGATTTTGTAAGTAAGCTCATGTAGGCCTAACTCTGGAACTTACTTAGGATTAGGGCTCCATTCCTCTCTTTTAGTCTACTAATCAAGCAATTTTTACAGGAAACCAGCCAGCAGAAAATGTTTTACTTTTTTAGCACAGCGATTAGTTCAGGGCTAGGCCTACTTGTAAGTAAGTGGAATCTAATGAGTTCCACATAATATAAACAACAAATGCTTCCTTAGGTACTTTTAATTGCTATGACCAAAAGGATTACAACAAGTAGGCCTAGGTGCAAATCATGAATTGCATTTATAAGCTTGCATATGCAACAATTATTCGCATAAATCCATCAAGTTTGATTTCTTTGTGGTTGCATTAATATCAACAATGAGTTAGCCAGATTGAAGAGAAATTGAAACAATTTGACATTTGGAGAACATGTCCAATGAACATTTGTAGGGCCTTTGGTATTTATACAACATATAAACAACATCATGGAAATGACAGTTGAGATATTGTATGATGCTGCACTGAGTTAATTTACTGTGTACAAAAATGAGCTCCACTAAAATGCATCAGGATCAGTACAATACAATATGTTGAGAAGATGATTTGATGCAATGAACAGAACTTGCCTACTTGTAGAAATTGTAGCATTAGTGTTATTTTAACTTTCACTTAATTGCAGGAACATTTTAGTCACCTTTCCGTACAATATTTTTAAAGGTCTATAAACATAACTTTGTTTCATTCCTGTGCGACAGTAAATCATCTATAGTAACTGGCATGGATTAACCTCCAGTGGTGACACATAGCTTCTCTCTACTTTGCTATTTAGTGCCAGTACTATATAGGTTTAAAATCACACTTTAAATAAGCAGTGTGTGATACAGCTCGATGTTGATACCCTAAAGGAAATACTACATTTGAAGCTATATATACCAGGTTCAGTTGTAGTTCTTAGATCTTTAATTTCCCTGGAATATCTGGTCAAATGTTTTTTTTTTTAGTTGCCACTTTTTTCAACACATTCTATATCTCCCATCAATATATGTCTCACAAAGGTTTACATCTGCACAACTTAAAAATGTGAAAGAATGACAAATTAGAAAACAACTAGGTGTACTGTAAATTTTAACTGAATCTTTTTTTTTTCTTCCAAAAGTAGCATGCCTTTGATACTGAATTTGGTACAATATTTGTAGGCGATTCTTACAACAAAGTTATGATTTTTCTCTTCAGAGAGGTGCATGATGAGGTTGAGAAGTACTAGGCCTATTCAGAGTTTAAAAATCTCAACTTCCTTCGAAGATGCAAAACAAGCATGTCGTCTACAAAAAGATTACGATCACTTTGTGGTCAATTTTATTAATGATTTTATTGGTAAGTACAGTACACCCTTTTAGCTACAGTACATGTATTGCATGATCTACCACATCTGTTGCATAAACCTCAGTCTTACACTGCACAGTTTTGTGAAGTTTAAGGCACTCTGGCCGCTGGGTCACACCTGATGCTTCGAATATAGTAGGCCAAAATTTACATGGATTGATGTTATTGTGTGTAATGCAGTAGTTGATGTTTAATATCAGTTATCACTAAAGAGTTCTCTTTCATGCCTTGTAAACACTCAAAATTGTGTTGTTTGTATGCAGTTCATTGGCCACAAAAGAAAAAACTGAGGTCAAAACAAAAAACTGAGTGCTACTACCATGCGATTGTCGTGTCATTGTTTTGAGTCAGTTTTAGGGTTACGATTTTAAACTACTGTGGAACGTCGTGGGTCATTGCACATCATTATGTAATCACTTCTCCATTTTCATTTTGCTATATGATGGACTGCAAAGTACAGTATATGGATTTTTATTGATGTTTTGTTATGATAAATGTCACTTAACAAAGACGAAATTGACTTTGGATTATTGATATGTGTTTCATTCAGGGCTCATATACTTTGATCACAATCATTTCCACTGCCACACCTTAACATATTGGGAATGTAGACAAAGACACTTTAATAAAATACAGTTACTTCCATTGTAAATGTGTTATCACCAAAGACATAGAACATACAGTTGATCTAAGGAATACATCTAAAGCTTAGACTAGAGTACAGCAGTGTGTGCTGTATGTTACTTGATTTCTTATTGTTCACTTAAGATTTGGCTTATTTTTACCAAACATCATTTCTTAAATGTTCAGGGTATGGTGTCTTTACGAGAAAAGACATCGAGGAAGGAGAATTCCTGCTAGAGTACAAGGGTGAACTTGTCAGTGCGAAGGAAGGTCGATTGAGAGAAGTAAAATACCCCCCTGAAGCAGGATCTTTTCTCTTCTTTCAACACAGTGGTAGTACAAAGTGGTAAGCTACAGTAGTCTCCAGTTTTCCATCAGTTTTACAGTATAATGTTAAACATTTGTCACTACATTTGTGCCTCTTACAGAAGATAAGTTATGAAAGACTGGTGAGTTATATAGGGAGTTGCTCTTAGAAAAATAGCAGCTCCCTGGTAAGGACAGTAACATTTTACCTATGTCTACAGCCTCTTGGTTTCCATCCTGGTTCTACAGTTTTATGTGTATTTTGAATCCATTCAAATGTGGTAAATGTTGCACTCATCACCAGTACATTGGGTGTCCTATAGTAAATTGGGCCAACAAACCCTAAACAAGCGAACTCATAGTTCATTTCACATTATAAAATACTCTCAGTAATGTACTATGAAATGAATACAAACAACATAAGGACTTGTTGAAAATAATTATCTCAGAGAATTTGCATTGAGGATTGAGTGGTGTAACCAGTCGTGTAATGCAGTCAGATTGATGGTGCAGGGAAGACACGCTGTGCATATTAATGAAAGTGCAGCTGAGTATATATTCCCTTTTGTTGTTACTTTGGATGCTATTAATAGGAAATAGGGCATGAGACATGACACCCTTTCGTTGCCTACTTCCCATCAACTGATCAGTTCAGAAGTATTTCCAAGTTTCATATGGACATCAGCTGTACGATGACTTTAGCGTGAAAGGAGAAAACAGATAACATTGACTAGATAACATTAAACCTTGTTGTCTTGGAGAATTCATTCTTGTCAACTGTAGTGTATGAGTACAAATGTTGAAATTTATTTTTATGCTGACTGTCCAACATTTTGAACACCCTTAAAATATTACAAACTGTGTGTTGAATTGTTTACTTGTGAAAATATGTTTATAATGCGTACATATGCTGGAATAGAGTCGACTCATTTTACAAAATTAATGGGGAAAATTCTAAATTGTGAGGTTAAATCCATCCACATTTTTTTAAAATCTGTTGCATCAATTCTATGATTAAGAAACCATGAACCTGTTTTGCATGCATAAGAGTATCTTGTAATGTTTGGTGCATTGCTTGCCTATGTTACATTGTATTATGTAACTGCATGTCCATGATGCATCTCTGTAAGATACGTGAAGATCTGTTGAAAAACTAGGACTTGGACTTATTCAATTCTAGCCTTCAAACTTTACAATTCTAACCTGGTCTACTTAATTCCAGCCCTACTAGACTTTTTTGGAAGAATAATATCATAGACTTGGTTGATTGAGAGGGGCATACCTTAATGTATATGTTAATTGAAAGCTGTATGTCAGGAAAGGAAATTTAAGGGCTTATGGGGAAAAAAATCAGTTGTATTGACATTATACTGGCAAACGCAAGTGTTCTTCCAGCATATCAAAAGTAACTGGGCAACTACTTTAAAGCACTTGGACAAATTTTTCTCACTCTGAATACATGCAAACCTTGTTAGAATTGAATTCCATAGCAAATGTTTGTTACAGACCTTACATGTAGGATTGTGGTTTCACCATATAAATCACCTGTTTTTGGCTTATTTTACAGTATCGATGCCACAAATTGTAAAAACGGTGCCGGAAGAATGATGAATGACTCCACAGAAGCCAATGCAATCATGAAGGTCATTATTGTAGACATGAAACCACATCTTTGCCTTTTTGCAAAAAAACCAATACTGAAGGGTGAACAACTAACCTATGATTATGGTGTCGATGACCTTCCATGGAGAAAGGTTAGTAAATCACTTTGCTGTGCTAGATTATGAGAGAGGTGTTCCCAAACATAATAGGTTATTTAGTACTCTGGTTTTCAGAAAAATGAAAGAGATGTGCCTAACACCATAAGATCACCTGCATATAATTCAATGTGATTTTTAAATTTCACTGAATTTGTCCGAAGGCATTTGCAGTTAGGCAGTTTGTTTTCACTTGGGGATAAATTCTAGGTTAAGTAGTGTAATGTAATCCACAGCTCTGGAAGGCTCTCAACAGCATAGGAGGCAACACAATCTTGGTATATGTTGAGCCCTCCTGTGATAGATATTTTAAAGGATGGGCATATATAACACAGTTAGAGTAAAGAAAAGTACCCTAACTAGACCAAGGTTACATTGGGATTTATGTTTGTGTATATTGACTTTGATGCAATACGTGATGGGTCCTCAATGGGATAGTAATTTCAGGGGGCTAATAGACCAATGGAAAACCTCTGTTGTATATGAATATATGTTTTGTGTTTATAAAACCAACGAATGTTACTTGTTGACCACTCCTGTGATAGATATTTTAAAGGATGGGCATATATAACACAGTTACAGTAAAGAAACAAAGTACCCTAACTAGACTAAGGTTCCATTGGGATTTATGTTTGTGTATATTGACATTGATCCAATATGTGATGAGTCCTCAATGGGATAGTAAATTCAGGGGGCAAATTTACCAATGGAAGACCTCTGTTGGATGGAAATATATGTTTTGTGTTTAGAAAGTCAAGAAATGGTATATGTTGAGCCCTCCTGTGATAGATATTTTAAATGATGGGTATATATAACACAATTATCTAGTAAAAAAACAAAGTACTCTAAATAAACTAAGGTTGCATTGGATGTATGTTTGTGTATATTGAAGTTGATGAAATATGAGATGGGTCCTCAATGGGATAGTAAATTCAGAGGGCGACACAGAGTAAAGATGCAATTGATGTAATATGTTAATATGCCTTCAATCTAGTCAATTCAAATTCAATTCATACACAAAGATATATCCCTCTGCAACTGAGATAAAGTATTTTTTTTTATTATTTAGACCACGCACTTGCTATTTATCTCCTTAGGTATCAAACTGAAGACCTTATTTACATTACTTGACTCAGTATACACAAAACATCTTTTCCTATGCACGTATCACCTTCTAAATTTACTATTACATTGAACAAAAATCACATACTGCACGACCTGCAATATACAAAACATGTATTACTATGCAACCGAGGTAAATGTATATTTAGAGTACTTTGTTCCTTTACTTTAAAGGCTGTAACGCATCACCCTAAGCTATATATTTACTTCCCGAAAAATTCTCAACTGGTTCTAAGTTACAGTACTCTTTAACTGACAGCAAGTTCGAAAGATGCTGAGTCACTCATATTACACAACGTACACAGGGATCCATTGTTTTGATTGACATGTGGAGGAATTTCAGGCAGGCTGAGGGAGGGACTTGACATCGGTGCTTCTAAGAATTGAAACTGTCTGGGGTAATCAGTTTTTGTCTTTAACTGTGTTGTATTTCCACCCTATAAAAAATCTATCGCACTGAGGACTCATCATATGACATTTCTTGACTGTCTTAACACAAAACATATATTTCCATACAACAGAGGTCTTCTATTGGTAAATTAGCCACCTGAATTTACTATCCCATTGAGGACCCATCACATATTGCATCAACGTCAATATATACAAACATGAATCCCAATGAAACCTTAGTCTACAGTAGTTAGTGTACTTTGTTTCTTTACTCTAACTAGTGTGTTATATATGTACCCATGATTTAAAATATCTATCACAGGAGGGCTCAACATATACCATTTCTTGACTTTCTAAACACAAAACATATATTTCCATACAACAGAGGCCTTCTATTGGTAAATTAGTCCCCTGAATTTACTATCCCATTGAGGACCCATCACATATTGCATCAACGTCAATATATACAAACATAAATCCCAAAGTAACCTTAGTCCAGTCAGGGTACTTTGTTTCTTTACTCTAATTGTGTTATATATGCCCATCGTTTAAAATATCTATTACAGGAGGGCTCAACATATACCATTTCTTGACTTTCTAAACTCAAAACATATATTTCCATACAACAGAGGTCTTCTATTGGTAAATTAGCCACCTGAATTTACTATCCCATTGAAGACCCATCACATATTGCATCAATGTCAATATATAGAAACATAAATCCCAATGTAACCTTAGTCTAGTTAGGGTACTTTGTTTCTTTACTCTAATTGTGTTATATATGCCCATCCTTTAGAATATCTATCACAGGAGGGCTCAACATATACCATTTCTTGACTTTCTAAACACATATTTCCATACAAGATAGGTTTTCTATTGGTATATTAGCCCCCTGAATTTACTATTCCACTGAGGACCCATCACATATTGCATCAACGTCAATATATACAAACATAAATCGCAATGTAACCTTAGTCTAGTTAGGGTACTTTGTTTCTTTACTCTAACTGTGTTATATATGCCCATCCATTAAATATCTATCACAGGAGGGCTCAACATATACCATTTCTTGACTTTCTAAACACAAAACATATATTCCTATGCAACAGAGGTCTTCCATTGTTAAATTCGCCCCCGGAATCTACTATTTCACTGAGGACCACTATGCAACCGAGGTCTTGTTGTGTTTCTTTGTTCCTGCATTTTAAATATAATACATTCATCTTTTAAAAATATCTTTCCCATTGAGGACGCAACATATGTTCCTTAACCTTCAAAACACACAACACATATTCCTATACAACAGAGGTTTTCCATTGTAAAAGTCACCCCCCCCCAATTTACTATCCCACTGAGGACCCATAACATATTGCATCACATTTAATATACACAAATATATATCAGCATGCAAACGAGGTCTTGTAATGTTTCCTTGTTTCTCTGATTTAAATTATGTAGCTTACATCTCCTCAGGTGTTTATCTGAATGAGGACCCAGCATAAATTTCTTGATTTTAGATACACAAAAGATTTGTCTGTACAACAGGGATCTTCAACTTAATTTTTCCCCTCAATTTACTATTCCATTGAGGACCCATATAGCATCAACTTGAATATACACTTGCAGTTGGTGCAATATGTGATTGCAATGTTAATACTGCAAAGCTGCATTAAAAACATTATGTGTATACTCCTTATAAGGCAGGAAGGGACAGGCTCTAGATCAAGCACTGGAAGTTGGTCAAAAAATCTAAGTGTGATGGTGTACATAACATAAGAAACTTGGTTTACAATTTCATTTTTTTTCCTGTTTTACACAAGATTCCCAAAAATTGTGGAGGATGTACATCCGAAGTTGTGTATCACTCAGCTGATGAAGGAAGTAATCAGTCATATGTCATACCACTTCCTGCGAGACTTGGATTTGTTTCAGATGAAGTGACATCTACAATCGTTGATGAAGTGTCATCTACCAGTGAATCCGACTTCCACCCCATTTCAGCTCACACGTAGAACCAAAACAAGAAAAAGAGTCCAAAGAATAAGGAAGAGAGTTTCATCAGTTAGCAGCGAGTCTGATCTTGATCCATTTGATAATAAAAGTAGGAGCAGAACTATTGCAACAAAAGAAGTTCACAGAGTTAGGAAACATCCTTTGACTGATGACAGTGATGATACTGATTCAGAGGATCCCTTTGAATTGGAGGACTCAGGATTTAAGTCTAAAGGAGGCAACCTTAAACGAATGAGATTGGAATGTGACCGTCAACATCCCAAGGCAGTACATCATGTGAGTGACTCAAGTGAATCGGAATGCAGTGCTGACGAGACATCCGCCATCGTTATTGACAGTGAGCATAGAGTTTCACCATACAAAGACAGTCCTGCAGAACAAGATTCTGCTGTGTCTTCAACTGCATCTAAAGTTTTTGTTCTTACAACTAATAACAGGCATGGGAGAAAGTGGGATAAGAAACACTTTTGCGTATTCTGCATGGAGAAATTTCCAAAATTGCCCAGGCATTTTGAACAGATGCATTCTCAAGAGCTATCTGTCATAGAGGCTTTTAGTTACCCAAAAGGGTCAGAGAAAAGAAAATGCTTGCTAGACGTATTGTGCAATAAGGGCAATCATGCTCACAATCTTATTGCTTTAAAGAATAACTGTGGGTACATTATTCCACCTAAGAGACCTACTTTTAAAATTGAAGCTACTGCCTACCTACCTTGTGATCAGTGCTTTGGTTACTACATAGGTAGTGACTTGTGGAAGCATGTGAAAACATGCCCTGCTAAGAAACCTACACAAGATAAGAAGAAAGAAAGACATCAAGCCAAGTGTGCATTGCTTTTGCCTGTTTCTCAAGCATCGTCCAAAGAGTTTCAAAAGAATGTCCTTGGTCGGATGATTACAGGAGAAATATCATTTGCAGCTAGATGCGATGACATGATCAACAAATTTGGTGAAAGATTGTACAGCAAAATGGGTAATGAAGTACATCAGCACCAATACATTAGTCAGAAAATGAGGGAGCTAGCCAGATTATTAATATCACTGAGAAATTTGGCTCCAAAGTTTCAGAAGTTTACTATGGCGGATTTTATCCGTCCTGGTCATTTTGATTCAGTCCTGGAGTGTGTTCGCCAGTGTGCAGGTTTCAGTCCCGTCACTTGCAAATACAAAACGCCATCCTTAGCCTTAAAATTGGGGCACTCTTTGAAAAAATGCGCCTCAATTTTGAAAGCTGATGCTATTCGCATGGTAGATCGCACCCTTAAGTCAGAAGCAGAAAGCTTCATTGAACTCTGTGAGATTGAATGGTCACACAAGGTTTCTTCGGGTGCACTCACAACCTTAGAGGAACGCAAGTGGAACAAGCCTGACATGCTGCACCTCTCGGAGGATATGATGAAATTCCATGCGAAACTAAACTCAACGGCAACACAGGCAATAAAATGCCACAAAAAAGTGCCTGGATAGAATTGGCTGAAGTTACTTAGTGCAAGATAATTCTTTTCAATAGGAGAAGTGGTGAGGCACAGCGTCTGAAGGTGGAAGATTTTATTGGCAAAAGACAAGGAAATGTCAATGAAGATGTCCTTCAGTCCCTGACAAAGTGGGAGCAAAATTTGTGTCAGGCACTAATAAGAATTGAAATTAGGGGAAAGAGAGGACGCAAAGTTCCTGTTCTATTGACAAAGGAGATGAATGAGGCCATACAGCGTCTTGTAGAGCATAGAGCAGATGTGGGTGGTGCAGAAAATAATACATACTTGTTTGCTCGAGCCAACTTCAGTTCAGAAGCATGTATAAGGGGCACAGACTGTTTGAGAAAGTATGCACTCAAGTGTGATGCCAAGTTTCCAGAGCATCTCACTTCTACGAAGCTGAGGAAGCAAATTGCAACAGTGTCTCATATTTTCTGTCTTCAAGACAACGAACTCGACTTGCAGGCTGGATTTCTCGGACATGACATTCGCGTACATAGAGAATATTACAGGTTGCCAGAAAATGTGTTGCAGACAGCAAAAGTTGCCAAATTAGGCAGCAAAATTAGGCAAATGGTCAACCAAATCTTTAATTGAGTAAAAGAGTATTCATTTTGCAGTGGACCTTTTAAAAAGTAAAGTTGGTTGACGCTGCATCAAAGCCATGCTACCCTTCAAAGTTGTCCTAGTCATTGCATTTTCTGTTTCTTCTAAAATTTGACAAAATACACGAATACAGTGAATTATTACAGAAATTCCACATGAACAAAAACTGTTTTTCCTGCGCTGTCTCAGGAACGAATATGACTAAAATAGCAAGTAGTTGATTCCTCATCAGAGGGTTGATACCTAACTCAAATCGAGAATCGCAAACCCTTATCAAGCTAAGGGAGCCTTGGCATTAATTTACACCAGCTAAAGCAGATGGCCTAGAACTATAGATAAATATGTATCCTCCATATACCACTTGCACATCAATCTACTTGCCACTGTGTAGTGAAGATTAGAACGGTTGTAACTAAAAATAAATTTCATAACAATGGTGGGTCATTCACCCTTTTACGGGCACTGCTTTCAAAATTAGAAGAAAATTAGCCAAATTGTGAAAATCATCCTCATGATTACTGCGAATAGCAATATTTTACAAGCAATAAAGCTGTTTCACAGTTTAAAGATGATGACAGTAGGCTTAAGGATTTAGATAGATTTGATAAGTTTATTTTATATATAAGTTACCTGGTTATAAAAGCAAAATGTCATGGAATAATATAAAAATTAAATCAATAACACAGACAAAAGAAATCAACTGAAACAATATCTCCTCCCTGTATACTACGTATAGGGATGAGACAACCAATATGAAGTAGGCTTAAGTCTTACAATACATAAATGAAATCCGCTTTCTTGCACATGCCAAGACAAATATAAGCATGTACTGGTTAAACTGCTAGGCTGTTGTGAAGAGTAGAATATGTAGCTGGAATACCAAGTTTAAATTCCAGCTATAGGCAGCGTCACAGTGATGCTGTAATGCACTTTCCTGCAGTTCAGGCTACTCAGTTTAGCACCTATCAGTTGCCGAGGCTGGCATATACGAGCTACTGTAGGCGTATCTGTTGTACAGTATAAACTGTTCGTGATCGCTTTTCCGCCATTCGGGAGTTCGCCTTTTTTAGTTATGTAACGTTATTGCAAGGGGGCCTATATAGTAGTTTAAGCTTATGCTGTATGGTAAGTCCTCAGGTGCATCGTAATATCCAACTTCAGTGGAGGGTCCTCGTCTGATTAGAAGAATATGGCAAGTCCTCAAGAGAGTAGCAAAATACCATTTGCACGACATAAGGGAAATCTGGAAATTTTAACCCTTCAGAGATTTGATGAAACCAAACATAAGACAAGTGTTGCACAGAATTGTTCAATTCGTATGGTAAAGGGTAGTCCTCGGAAGGAGCTGCGATGTCAAGGTCCTCCATGGCATAGAAAGACACGTATGTGTGTGTGTGTGTGTGTATGACCCCTTGGCTTGTAAACTTCTTATATCGGCCCTCACTCGAAAGAAGACATGGAGGCTAATGTACGGGTTTAACTCGTTTAATGCGTCCCACTCAGGCGACGATTGACTGAAAGCAATCAAAGAACAAACAATGAAAAACGAGTGCATCTTAGTAATTACTTCATAACACTCTCATCAAACTCCACACAACTGACAACCTGCACTCAAATATCCACCCACTTCCACACATGCCACATATACAAGTCCTCACTCAAACACAAAGCTATGATCAAGCATACCATAAACACCGTACACAAGCATCTGAGCAAACTTACATCACAACATGCAAGACAAACAACCGCAACTCACAAGTCGCAATAAACAATCAAACCGAAAAGCACACAGTAGTGTAAATTATTAAGGTTACATGAAACAGTGTCACAACATTCCATGCTTACACAGAATGTAAGGAAAACTCAAACAATAACATTTGAACAATAAATATATTACCCCAGCACCCAGTATAAGATAAACATAACATAAATCTTAGCCAAAGTATCAAGTATACATAAATTGCCTCTTACAACTCTCACAGTACTCCTGTGACAGTACACTTGAAAATGCAATGCTCGACAAAAATTATGCTCGACAAGTCCATCCTACACAACTCAATTAGCTGCACAGGACACATCTGCCCCTCTTACCATGCGACTTAAGCACATATATCACGAATTTGCCACCGCAACATCGTAATAGGCTCCAACGAACCCAACAACAGCCAAGACACTACTTCGGCTGTATACATCTGAGTTGGTAACACCAACTCCACCATGAAAATGCCTTAAAGTGATGGCGTGAGTTTTAAGAAACTACAAAAATAAAATGTTGCTTCATCTTATGCTTTTCTTTATCTTTCAATTCCATACGGAAGCTTTGCATGGTTGACATAAGGCTTATAATAGCCAAATAAGACACTGAAAGTTTCTGAAACGCATATAAACGGTGTCAAAACGGTAAAACATCGACCTGCTTTTTAAAAAAAAAACGGTAGTAATTATCATCGTTAGACCGCGCCTACAAATAGTCTGACAATGAATATGCAATACCAACGAAGGTGGCATTGGTACAAGAGACTTACTACTCGAGTCGAAGGTCCATCACGACGATGTTTATCTACACATGAACAATTCTATACACACCGTATACGTACGTTTTGGTACTGCTGAACTGCACTGACCACAAGTTACTACTGTACAGCAAAACTCATACAAGTTACATTACTTGCCCGTATTGTAAGGCTGTTCAGTCATCGGAGAATCATTTGAACTCAACCGTTTTGAGAGAAAGATCTTTTTTGAAAAAAACAAACTCGATGGTAAGTTTTTTCTAAGAACTCCTAACGTTAGCACAGCAGCCTTCAATTCAGCAAGCCTAAGGTGCAAGCCTCGCCAACGCAACTAGCTTGAAGCTTGCGCTAAGTTAGCCTGATACTAATGTTACTAATACCATTAGGCCTTTCGATAGCATGCCATAACGTTACTTAGCGTATGTGGTTCTGAATGGTCATGTGAAACCTACTGTGATAGCTATCGAGTTACTCAATGTTAAAAAAAAGAAGAAAAAAAGTATCGATACGCAGTAGTCCCTAGGCTAGCCTAACTTAGGCCTAAATTATGCCTATCCAAAGTTGGTGATGTTGGCCTAATGTTATAGTTGTGCTAAGTTATAGTTTAGCACTACAAAATATGAGACCAGCGACATGACGAGGCCTGCCCTGGTCTACTTCGGTTAGTTTACTTGATCTCTCTCTCTTTGTAGGTCTATGCATGTGTCTTTTAGTTACGTTTAGCCAAATTCTAGAAAGTTATATAAGAAAAAGCATGGAGAACAAAGGGAATCACCCCCCCAAAAAAAAAAACCTAGCCTATGGTCTTGAGCCTATTAAGTATCTGAAAAATTTGGTCAAAGTAGGTAGATCCACCATTCAACAATGATGACAAATACATTAAGCAACCTACGTTAATGTCAAATTAGTGGTATAGCCTGCTGCCACAGGACAGCCTTTGACTTTGCCTGGTGAGTCTCTGGTTTTCGGGGCCCAAATTGTTGTGCATTATGATAGATGCATGTTTCTTTTTCATTTAGTTTAGTCAGCAAAGGGTGAGAAAGGACAATGTCCTCATGAAAAGACCCTGAAAGAGCAAACATCCCCAAACCCTGAGAATTTATTGTCATATGCTTACTTATTGAGTAATATGGTATAGTACTTTTCTTGGGTTACTTATTTCTTTAATACTAATTATGACACAATTATTTCCAAGGAACAGTCTGAGCAACCTATCAGAGGCAGGGGTCAGGGAAGAAGAGGCAGAGGACAACCTAGAAGAGCAAGAGGTCGGAGACGGCAGGGTATGAGAAGTGCGGAAATAGTTCAGCAGCAAGAAGAAAGGAGGAGAATGCGTCGTGAACGCCTAATGGTACGAGGCCTAGAGTAATTGTTTCATTTGTGAATGCAGGCCTAAGCTTTGTTTCTTCACAACTCCTACATGAGTGCTGAGAGTCATTACCCAGCACCACCAAGTGCACATCCCTGTAATCATGTCCCTTGGGCTCATGGAAGACCCAATAGCACATAAAGCTCAAAGTTGGGATATTGCTAATGAGACCAATAGGATTAACATCTCCTGTGAAGTGGACTCTTGTTTCCTTCAGTCTTTCAAGGCCTTTTAAAGCAATATCCAATCAAGAGAATAAAACTCTGTGAACCGGGCAATTCCAGGCCGTAGAAGACAGATTCTTCAAAACTGAAATTGAGCCACTAATATGGAATTTGGTATTTAAGCTAGTATTCTTGCAAGACATGACTAAAACATTTTTTACCCAAATTCTCTTCACAGACTTTGGTCGACAATCTTGAACCGGGGGCCATGAGAAACCTACTGAGGAATCTAGCAGAAAGACAGCCAGCCCTTGTCTTGGAGGTCTGGGAACAACAGCCCCAGGCTGCTGGTCCTGTGCCACAGGACCAACCACACTGGTGCAACTGTGGCAAATGCAAAGAAATGCATGGGATGTTAGAAGAGGTCTGCTGCAGAGGTGGGCTGGACAACTGCCTTTCCTTGGAACCAGTAAGTTGAAATTTTTGAAACTCATCAGCCTTTACAATCAAGATAATACTGTAGTAATATATACTAAGAAAAGGACATAAACAATGGACCTAGCAATTAAACAAATTAGTATAAACAAATTCAGGTACTGATCAGTTGTTTCAACACTTTCTTCAACTTTTGGGTTATCCAATTTTTTTTTTTCTCTGCGGAGTGAGATGTTTTAGTTGGTGTTCAAGTCCTCCTTTTTTCATCCCCCTATAGGCCATGCCATTTGCTAAACATTTGTTTGTTTGATAAACATGTAGCTTTTCACAGTCTGTTATTAGTTTTCAATCTACAACTGAATCTCTTTTGCGTGTGATGTACTTTTCATAGAATTATGGAGAAGCTAGAATCTAAAAAAAAAAAAATCCTTTTTTAACAACCAAATACTTTTTTTTTCCCCCTCAATCAGGAAATGGATGCCCTCATCTTAGACCCTGGTGTTCTTGATATTGCTCGGCTAACGATGGGTGACATGTTTGGAGTTCAGGGAAACAACAATGAGCCAAACAAAATGATGAGACATGTTGCATACAGACAGTTCACTTTGTGGCAATATGGCCGACTGGGACGAGGTAACCGAAATGTCATTCCAAGCTGTGTGGTATCAAGGATTAGAGCTATGTATCCTAGCCCTAATGGACAATACACTGGTTACATTCCTGGTCGGTTAGCGTAGTTGGTCCAGTTACTTTCAGCAAATTCCGTCCACATATTTTTTTTATCTTTTTACATGCAGATACTGGTATAAGTTTAAGAGAAGATTTATAAAATGTTTCCATTATCACATTTAATCGTACTCAGTAACATACTCAAAATGAAGTGCTGCAACAGGATCTGTCCATTCCTCACATTTTACAGTCTATCAAAGCCAATGTATTTTTTTGGCAATCTTCACTTATCTTTTTTTTTTCCTAAGTTTAAACAGCAGTGCTAATATAAAAAGAATATTTTTAGCAGGTCTCCCATATCCTCATTGACTGCCTTTTCAGTTACCTGTCCATTCATATTCCATTACATTATTTATATATATACTGTATGTTCCATTATATACTTATATGAAGTGTGATTAGCAGGGTCCGTCCATTTGTCACATTTTAGTTTACCACAGAAGTTTTCCAAAAAGACAATCTCTTTTCATCGCAGCAGTCTTGCCAGCATCATTTCAGTACTTTACCCATCAATATTTTTATCATTTTTGTTCATTATGTGACCATTTACTGTGACTAAAGGCACAGGGTCCTTCCATTCCACTCATTTTCAGTCTTTCAAAATGCCAATGTCTTCATTCTTGTCAGCTTCATCTGAATACTTAAAAAAAAAGAAAAACAATACTATAATTTATCACAATGTATGAACAGTGTGACCAAATACATACTCACTAGTCAATGCCACTTTTTAAACAACTGTCATACTTGTCAGATACACCATGTCTTGCCATATACAATGGTGCAATAAGTGACAATTTCTTGTATGACTGTCTGTAGTTTTTCTTTTTTTTCTTAAGAAAATCTAAGCCTATTTAGTCAATTTGATGTGTAAGTGCATGTCCTTTTCACCTGAGGTGAAAATTGTGGGTCTCCAAAATGAAACTTAGCAAAATTATAACCTTCAAATTTGCAATATTACCAAGTTGTGAGGAAACTTGCAAAGACCATGTTAATGCCGACATAAAATTCAATGTACTGTTGTACATTATAAAAACATTGGATTGTTAATTGTCTCATGACGTCATGCAGTGGGAAAACTTTCAGTCTGGTATCCCAATGCAACAGCAGTAGCAAAGTTTAGCTTTGTACCAGTGTTGCTGCAGACTTGCAGATGCATATATGGAAACATACAAACATATATACATTTTGAAAACACTTAGAAACATACATTTTGTAGTAATGTATTCATATGGCAACACTTTTTTTTTGTCTAGTATAGTTGTACATACACCTTAATCATTTTTCCGTTTGTTTATCCATATTCACCTTCAAGTACGGTGTTTGTATTAGCTAGCATTATATTACATATGAAATACCAACCGTTTTTAAATATATATACATTTCTTCCTTTCCTTTTTTATTCGGTGGGGGGGGGGGGTGTGGCTACAAAGTGTAATACTTATTTGTCTAATGTCTGAACTACTGCAGGAACACCTGTAAGTGAAAATCACTAGCATAATTAACAAAGATAAGCAATAAAATGATAAAACTGTCATTTTGTTGTTTTTTTTTTGTTTTCTTCTTCTTACAACGTGGTTACTTACATGTTTGCAGGGGAAGGTCTCTCAAGTGTTGCATCGCAATTTGGCGGAATTGTAACACAAAGGGAAAAATGTGTAACAATCTTTTGTATGCATAACCCTTTCGTTTTCACCAATATGTCCCTACAGACCTCAAAATTCTGAAAAACTGCTACACAAAATTACAGACTTCATTTTTCTCTGGTTTGTATTTGAACAGAAGTTCCTGTATTACATAAATACATCCCAAAAATTTGAAAAAATCACAAACAACTCTCCAATTTACATAGTTAAATATTAAGCAATAGAAGGTACATGTTTCTTCTATTTCCATAAACTTGGTCAGTAACAAGTTTGTACTTGATCTTAAGGGCCTGTACTGCATAGGTACCTCTCACAAACCCAACTGTCTTCACCTTCAAATCAATTTATATGGTAAAAATGAATATTTATCAGATATAACCATCAACTGCATGCATATTCACATACATTTAACTGAGCTTGTATCAGCCAGCACTGAATTACATCAGAACACCAACTACTTTTGAATCTTTTTGTGGGATAATCTGTGGATCAAAGCAAGGTAACAGGGGTGTGCCGCTCCCCCACATTTTGGAGCAACCCCCCACCCACATTTAGAGAATTCCTAAACTTTACAAAAATGGTGTAATTGTGATCCACAACCTTTACTTTTAAATTCTCAGTATGTAGTAATGTTGAAGACAGGGTTGGAAAACTTTGCTCAATTTCCCAGACAATAGAAAATCCACCGATTTCCTGCTGACATTTTTGTATGTGTGGGACCCCTTGTAGGGCATTCAGGGGGCAAGCTCCCGGAAGATTGGGGTACCTAGCACATTTAAGGGGTAAAATTGTTCAGATGAGCACAAAAATATAACTGAAAACTCGTACAATATTTGAAAAATCAATCACGAAAGCCTAACGTTAGGCTATTTGCGTTGCAGCAATATACAGTACCTTTTTAAATGCGAAGAAGGGTCCCTTACAAAATGTCAGAAACAAGTGAAACTTGAGCGCGATAGTATGTTATACAGATATGCAATAGGCCTAGTAGAATGTCTTGATCATAGCCCACTATACACTGTCAACTACTACAAGCTGTATTTACCTGCAAACAGCTCTGCGAGTTTGCCAAAAAAAAATCCTGGCATGTTTCCAAGAAAAAAAGTTTTTAACTGCAAAATGTCAACACCTGTCACAAAATGGACATTTATCGCATTCATAATACTCAAATTCAGCCACCTGTTGCGGCTACAACATTGATACCGAACTTTTTTATCCCTGATACATGTGACCATTAACAGACAGTAAAACTTTGCGGCCAAAAAAAAGTTAAAAATAAAAGTTGTGTCCCCATATTTTAAAATGGTTTAATCGAGGCAATTTTTTACTGCATGTAACTTCACGTTTTCCAGAAAGGTGTTTGGCGCTAACATTGCATCTGGGTGTAAGACTGTAAATGTGAAGGTACAAAGGTCAACCCATGCCACGTGGGTCTCTTTGCGCCACTACTGTGTGTACTGTATGCTGAAAGCACTCGGTATCTCATTAATTGCACAGAGAATCTTGTGCTAAGTTCAGTAAAAATAACAAAAAAAACTAGGCTTTTTCCCTAAGTGAGTATCATGACCAATAAGAATCAAAACACCTTTTCTTAAATATTTGTTTAACAGCATTTTCCCCTGTTTTCCCTCATTTATTTCGTTTCTCTGAAGATTTCCCATTTTTTCCCGTTTTTTTTTTTTTAATGAAAAAAAAAGGGTCCGGACATGCAGGATTTCCCGCGAGCATCACCGATTTAACGCAAACCAGGTTCAGAAAGTTCGCAAGATTTTCCAAGATGCGTTTCCGGTCTGTTTGCTGACTACCAACTGGCCAACCATACCCAGGAGTTGAGCCTGGCAATACCAAAACCTTTCTACTTTTATACAGTATTACAGTCCCCCCCCCCCACACACACACTTTGTCTGGCATAAGGCCTTTCCATGAATTCATTTCACATCACTTTGACTGTTTACCAAAAACACACAGAACATACATACATACATACATACGCACACACACACACACATACATACATACATACGTGGAATGATGTTCAATATAACTTTCCAGTGATGGAAACATTGGAAGCACTTCACAAGATAGAAAAGCTATATCATGTTGGGCAGGTGAGGGGAGATTATCATGGTATCTTCAGGATTTTAGAAGCGACTCTGGTGTGCTCTCACTAGCTCTTCAGTGGGTGGAGGTTGACTAGGTGTAATTGTAGGGGCCAGTCTCCTAGGGTCATCCTCTCCCAGCACCACATTGCTCCTCTCACTTGATTTGTCTCGTGCCCTCTTTAGGTACACTCCCCTCATGAGTTCAGGAATGTACAGGTATGCCTTTGACTCCTTCTCCGGGACAACGCCCCATCTCTCCGATCCCTTGTGAAA
Source organism: Stichopus chloronotus (assembly GCA_021234535.1). Lineage (NCBI taxonomy): Eukaryota > Metazoa > Echinodermata > Holothuroidea > Aspidochirotida > Stichopodidae > Stichopus > Stichopus chloronotus. The sequence goes on from CM037833.1 coordinate 5,270,517, forward strand.
AATTCTTCTAAATCTGTGAACAAAACAGGTTTGGGCCAGCAATTTCAATATATAAGTCACTAATTAGATCGACCATATCTCCTTGCAGAGAGCAAGATAAGGGGACACAATTGTGGAGGGAAGATTTATCATGGTGGAGGCTGATTTAAAATCACGTTTTGTAGTGAATTCAGTTCAAACTGCTAACTATTGATAAGTTGCAATAAAAATTGGTCAGCAGAACTGATTACAGCTTTCTGCAACAGGTTTGGCTCAAACCCCATTCACTTTCACTGCATAAGTATCACAATGAAGATTTTTAATTTACGCCAAGATATAAAGTTTGGTAATAAGTTTTGAAATGTTAAGCATAATTCTGCACCTACAGTATGCAGAGGAATACATTGTCATACGTTCATTGAATGTATTCCGAAGTAGACATGTACTGGTAAGGTGTAAAAAAAAGACCTTCCTGGTGGAAAATGCAAACATTGTTTTCAAGTGGTAACAAATGGGATAACAGTACATTATGACCTGTTTGTATGGATGCTTGGCTGCAAAACCTTCACAACTTACTTAGGATTACCATCTGCTCCGACTTTTTGACTGCGGTCCTTGTGCATCTGATAATCAATGGCTGCAAGCAGGTTTCTTGCCTTGTAGGATGGGTAGCTGTAAAACAAATCCAGTTTGAAACCATTAACATAATTTTCTGTCATTCTTCAGTATTTTTTTTTTTTTTTGGTACATAACCTTGCCTCACTGTCAATCAAGTTCAAAGTCTGCATTTTTCCTTTTTTTTTTGGAAGACAATCAAGTTCAACTTTGTGAATCTATTAACACAATTTTTTTCCATGCAATATTTAACCATAATACAAGATTAAGGTGTGGTTTCAATGATGTAGCCCCAACCTTGTTGTTCACAGTAATGAACGGTATTAGGCAATGATAAAAAGTATGACATAGCAAATACCAAATATTCTTTTCCATGTAGTTCATCATTGTACTATACTCACTCCAAGCTTGTGTTCTTGAGATGTGTGTAAATGGTTTTCCTATTTTCACCTCTGCTGGCCTTAAATAACCTTTCACATCCACCAAAAACAATAGCTTGATATTTTAGTGTTCACAAGTTTCCTCGCTTTGACCTCTGCTGACCAAAGATGACCTCTGACCTCCACCAAAAACAATAGAGTTCTTGTACTCAATATGGTACATACACATACCAAGTATATGTCAGTCCAAGCTTCTGTGCTTTAGACATGCTTACAAGCAAGGCATCAAAAACATGCATTGACACAAACACACATACATCAATATGACATCATGATTACAAAGGTTCCAATTCCATCCAGAAAACCAAAAATTTATACACAAATTTAGTGTCATACCTGTATGCAAATCTCTTGGATGCATATGCCAGAATATGAGACTGAAAGTTCTCAAGAAGACCAGTGTGACTGAAAGAAAAAAAAAAGAATGTAATCACAATTTCATTATATGTGCAATATTATAGGCAAATAAAATGGTTTCAAAGAAGAGTATAAACATTCACTGATATTCTTGCACCAATATGCCATATCGTCAGTGTTAAACTACTTCACTGTTTATTAAAAGCAGCAAAGTTTGTGCATTGTTCAGAAAGGCAATAATTTGGTAACACTTACCGAAACCTTGTGTAGTAATCGATGTTGTTGATGAGTCGCTGGTCTAAAACTATCTCCCTTAAAGCGATGTGAGCAGGAGAACCCTCAGCAATGGTTTTTGTTTTCCAGCTGTCAGGCAATGGGTCGTGTTCTCACCGTGCTGGCCCTCCGCCATCACCAAGGGCCCACTCATGTCTCCCTGTGACATGGTGAAGGAGACCCTCCCAACGAGACTGATGGAGAATAAAAACAGCAGATACATGAAAGGGGTATACAAGGACAGTGATTGAAACATTACAAAAATGCCTACTGATGCCCTGATGGTTGAATGTTCTGACACAAGTCACATAAACCAATATAATAAGGATGTGGTATGTTCAATTTTTTCTATTTTAGGCCCCCATCTGAAAGATCTATGAACTATTCAATAAAGAAATCTGCAGTGAACATTTTGACTTTCAAATATCTTTTAAGGTTTCTCATCAGTAATTACTGGACGAAATGGGGTATTAGCAACAGGTCAGCTTCATCTGTTGACCCTGTACGAAGTTTGAGAAAGCAGAAATTACCAAAAGCTTCATTCTGTCACCATCTGCTTTGCTGCAGCAGTACCAAAAATGCTTTGTCACTTCTCCCGTCCACTGGAGAAGAGGCCGGTTGGCAGCCTTTTTTGAAACCTGCCAAGGAATGAAAATTTATCTTTTGAGTCTGTCTGTCAAAATGATACACCTTTGTCTAGAGAAAAACGAAGTATACAATACAATACCTCTGCCAACTTCTTCCCAATATTCTTGGCACCATGCCACACATCTGAAGAGTGGTAAATGTCTGGTTGTTGTTCTAAATATAAAGGAAAAACAGACAAAGGATTAACAGAATAAGTATTTGGTGAAATGAATTGAGAGACAAGCAATACCACAGTACTAAGAGAAATTATCTTCAAAGATTATCAAAAAAAAAAAAAATTGCAGAATAACTAACACATGAGAGCATATGACAGAGGGAGAAATTGCCTAAACAAAACAAATTTTCCTTTGCAAAGTCAGAAAATGCACCATGAGACACTTTGGAATATTCAACAAAACTCATGAATTATGTTTATTATACATGGAAAAAATGTAACATTATGTCTGTTTAATGCAATCCATAAGCCTTTAAATTTTCAGTTCATAAATATCAGGTTCTCAGCTTATGTTATCTTTGTTAAGGAATAATTGATGTTATTCTACACAAAGCAGAGGTTTGGTAAGAAAATGTGATGAACTTACTCATGTATGCTCGGATGGAAGGGTGTGCATCCGTGACAACTTCCTTCACATTAATTTTGTTGTCCTGAAGGACTTGTAGTGATTCGAGGAAGGCAGCCTTTTCCATATTTGGAGACTTCAGCCCCACTTGCCTCTTGTCCACAACAGCCACATGGAGAATGTCACCCGTGTCATAGTCCATGGTGGTGTATGTGCAGTACTGGGCGGAGAAGCCTGGACTGTCGTTTCTTCCATCACCTTCATGGATCAAAAAGGAAGGGATAAAGTTAACAAAATTTAAAAAATGACCAAAAGTGTAGATGTATTAACCAGAAACTTGAATGACTTTGACAACATGCATGAAAATAAGAGGACAATACACCCCAATTTTGAAGTTCAAGCACTTTACCCTTCTTGAAATGCTAGGGCTGAAAGGATTCAGACTATGACCAATACTGACCTTATATGAAGACTGACTTCCATGAACAATGTAACAGTTTGTAGTTTGTAGATAACCTACACACCAAGTCTGCAGTTCCAGCAATGTTCACTGGTTGAGACACGATGTTTGCAAAGTTTTCAAACTATGTCCTCTCCTGACCTCACATGACCTTTGACCTCCTAAAAAATTACAGAAATCATCTACTCATTGTGGACTATCAATGCCAACACTGTGAAGTTGAAGCCACATTCGGTTGCTGAGATATCATGCATAACAGGTCCAGATACTTTAAGCTCCGGTGACCTCAAATGACCTTTGACATCCATGAAACACAATACGGATCACACACATTCCTGCCTTTTGGCAAGGAATCAAAAACTTGGGCACCCACAATTCCACATGCAAAGTTGTGAGGTCCATTTTCATTACCAAGTATACAAGCTTCCTGAGAACCCAATTCACATTTGTACACAACTAACAGCATAGAGTCCACTGATTCCACAAGATTCATTTGAAGTAAATTGTATGGAGATGTCACATTTATGAGATGTAATTCTAACAAATATTCCCTACCTGAAACAATCACATCACGACCACTTCGTGCATCAAGAGTCTGCCGTTGTAATCCTTCCCAGTACTCATTGATTACAGGGCATGTGTAACTTCGCTGGGCGTACCAGTGCAGAGTGGAATTGCACATACCCAAGTTCAAGCACTTGAACAGCATCTTCACTTTGCCATAATTGTTGCCAGAGAAGAGTATGGTTGCTGAGATGCCCAAGTCCCCGGCAAAGTTTCTCTTTATCTTGGGTTGTGAATCCCACCTCTTGGAGATATGTCCAAAGTCACATTCCTAGTAGTGTAAAGAAAATAACAGAAATGAATGAATGTCAATGAAGATTGAAATAGATTTAAGAAACAAAAAGAAAAAGAATGCATGTATAATTTTCTGCAGGATGTACTAACTTATGATCACATTGTTACAAGGTGTTTCAACTGAAGATTATGTCTGACCCATGTGCTACATTGACCCCAATGGTACACCATGTGAAGTCAATCTATGTGCCAAGAAAATTATCAACAGTTTCAAAATGGAATTGACAAGATATAAGAGCAATATCATTTTGTAGGATTTGATGGCCTGAAAAGCACTTGCAATTCAAGTAATCATTGTGGTCATTACACTTTTGATCAATTTTGTGTTTTTCTGAGTGGGTATTGGTCAGATTGCATTTAAACAAACCCAATTTATTACTGTTCAATCATTAATTTCATGGAGTATATAATTAGATAATAGTTTTACATGCATTTTATATTATATTACCCAAGTGAACCTGAGAGCAGTCCCTATTTTCTTGTACTTGATCTTGGGTACAGATCGACAGGCCTGGACAATGCATTTCCCTACTTGTATTTCTGTTAGAACTTGGAGGAGAGATCTAGAGTATGCAATGCAGGTCTGGTCTGATGCAATTTCTGCAATGCTGGCATCTGATGTACTTGCACCCTCATCTTCAGAGCCCACATCTGATGAATCTCCTCCCTCAGCTGTTCCCACTTCAAAAACATCATCCATTGTCACAGGAGATCTTCTTTCTGGATGGCTGAAGTTAAATTGATATGGTCATAAGATATCATTCAACTGGATTGTGTCATAGAAACTTTTGTGATCCTCACCATGATTAGTGCTTTCATATGACTATGGCAGCTGAGGCCTGCCAGATGGACGCAAAACATGGATGACTGTGGTCTTTCAACTGAGACTGACAAATAGCAGTTTATGCTTTGACAATAGAATGAAATCTAAACAGAACATTACCTGTTATCTTACACAGTATACAGCACCTTTCCACATATTTCTGCACAATCACATTCAGTAGTGTCCACTAAACAAAATACAGCATACAGTCCCTCTAACATTTGTTAGCTTTTGGCTTTTGCATTTTTCAGTTGGACACCAGAATTTATGTGCTAGAGGGTCGGTTGGCTAGCAAAGTGTAACTTCCTTAAACCCCTGGTATACCACAGTACATCTTTATTTTGGCAATGTCACCCCGTCTCTTCACTGATACAAAATGAACGGAGTAACATTAAGCTGCATAAGTATCTCTGACAACTTACTTCTCATTGAGCTCTTCACTGGTGTCAGACCATGACCTCTCTTCTTCCCACTTTGACTCATCCCAGCTTTCATCGGAGTCTTCGTTCTCTGACTCAATTGGGTAGATGAAGTCTCCTTTGTGAGTGTACTCCACACTTATGCTTGAGAAGGAAATGATAGTAACAATTTAATAACATGCTTGAATGTATGTTTCCGATAAGACATGCCACTGAAAATGTGGTTCAATGAACAAAGTACAGTTACCCTACAGTACAGCTACTTGACCAGAAAACTCCCCCCCCCACACCAATTCCCCCAGAAAATTCCCCTTAGAAAACCATCCTGTCGATTCCCGAACGAACAATTCCCACCATAACGAATCCCCCTGTCATGCAACTCCCATCTGGTAATTTCTTTAGGGGAGGGGGAAGCCTAAAATACACTTGAGAAATGTCTGCCAAGTAAAGTTACATTATACAAAGCTGATATCACCAAATGAGTGGTGAAATTTTGGAGAAAGAATTGGTAAAAATGTCTATGCTGTAGAATAACAATGTATACTCCATCTCCAAGTCTACAACCAACAACAATGTGAAAAAAGGAAATCTTGCAGCACTTACTCCAGGGATTGATCTTGGATACTGGGATCTTCCATGCTTGTTGATGGCACTGGCAGTTGTTCCTCGGTTTCCATGACAGGACTACAAATAAAACAAAACAAAAAAATACTCAAACCAGGCATCCTATTTCTCCACCCATTCATTTCTGCTATATTACATCAAAAAAGAAAATGCAAATTGGCAACAATTAAAGACTTAAATGTATTTCTCCCAAGAACCCTGTTTCCTTTGCAAGGTTATACTAATTCAGCAATGGTCCTTTTATTGCATGCTTAATGCAAATGTACAGTGAGTTTGAATTACAAATATAGCTGTTTCAAACATATCACCCAGTCCACTGCAAGGATCTGAATACGAAGAGTCAAACACAATACCGCATGCACTGCAAATGATCCCATGTAAGATAACTGAATGAGGCAATCTTAATCTATTACATAGTAAAAGCATTAGTGACATACTCCTCAACTGGAATAACAGTGACACCACCACTCATTGATGACATCTTCTCACTCTCCTGGTGTAATGGCAAAGGCTGCTCCTCTTCATCATCAGCTTCTATATCACTGTAGTACAAATTTAAATTGAACAAATCAGATCACATGAATCATGTGCTGGGGATGGCTTTTCCAATCAGCTAAGGGCTATCTGAAAATTTTAAAATAAAAGCAGAGCCTCACTATAAGAACTACTGCACAGTAACACTACATCATCAAACCAACTGACCACACATTGTCACACAATCATGTAATGTACACCTGTATCTAAAGAGCCCCCTGACACTAGTTTAGACACTGCCTGTAGTCCCAAGATTAGGAGGATATATGGGGACAACCACTGCTCATGTAGCTTCTGCATTGTTAGAAATATCCACTGTTTCCACTCCCTCCCCTCACAAACATATCTTATGTACAGTTCATACTATATTGTCTAAGTTTCTAATGACAAACAAGCAATATTTGAATGAATTAAATTAAAACAACAGCCTTCGTAAAGATTGGCACACCTTCATAGACTCACCAGCTTATGAATATTTAGTTAACAACAATAGACAAAGTATAGTCAGTCATAATTTAAGTCTTGTGGTTAGTCCTCTTGCTCTACTGAAATTACCACGACAGACACTGACTATATCGTTAAGGTGAAATACTCATTTTGCAGTGATATCCTATCATTCAGGTTTCAAAGGGGCCTATTCTTCCATCTCTGCTGAGCTCTCATTGCCAGCCTGTCCTTCAAAAAGAAGTATATATCACGATGGTGTTACCATGTCATTGAAGTATACATCACCATTGCAATTAAAATGTTACCACCAATATAACTAAGGTAAGATCAATGACTGTCTCGATGCAATGACAACTGCGCACATATAAAATCACTAACCTTGTGACACAAACCATCCCTTGAACCTGAGGTTTTATTGGAGTTGATGCTCCCACTGGTGGTGAAACTGGTCTTTCAAACCTAATAGAGGAATAGAAAACAGAAATTCATACAAAGATGTGATTTTTTTGATAATGTTTCAAAGTTGCCCAAATAAAATCTCTTCAATCACATAAATGAAAGACTATAAACAGGAAGGAGGATCTTGCAAAGAGTTGTCCTGGACATGTAATAAGCTACTCACAAAAGTAAACATAGGATTTGTCATGCATTGCTATTTAGAGGTGTAATTATGGTAAGTCCCATCTTTAATGGCCATAGAAACTTGCAAACAGGAAATACTTTTCTACTTTGTACCTACTGAAGAGGGGTCTCTTAATCCTTATTGAAAGCAAACACACAAACCACTTGTCACTAGACTTCTATTGTTGGTAATCAGCTCTAACACCAAGTGTACAAACACTGTCTTTCTTTGTGGTTTTTACATTTCCTGTTATCCACGAAAACTACTGAACAATTTTTCTGGCACACAGCAACACTGTGAACTTCATACAAATTGTTATGTCCAAACTGCAATATCCACATGATCACTCACTGAAGGAATATACCATTGTTACACATGTCACCCCCCCCCCAAAAAAAATGAATGTAACTAACATGTGGCTGTATTTCAGTTTCACAGATCAACCTGAAATGATAGCAAAATAATAGGTAACACCTCATTACATGACATGGGTGCTTTTCCAATAGGGACATTCTGAGATTGTAAAAGTTCTGCAGTTTGTAGCTCAGTTTCAACAATCATCCATCTGTGACAATCAGCGAAATGTCACAAACGGAGAAAATGGTGATCATCTGGTCAGACAGGGCAGTATTAAAATGTCCAGGCAATAAAATTCATTTTGATGACCAAAAAGAGCAAACAGTTTGTATGAAGGGCAAGTTGGGCAACCTTAAAGTTTCTTAAACTACAAGAGATCTCCTTTACTGTAAGTTCTCACATTGGTTCTGTACCTTGATCTAATGCCCTGACATATCACCATCAGTAAACTCCGTCAGGATATTCCACCATAGGCGGTTTCGAGCATTTCCGCTATGACCAAAGAGAACAAATGTCTAAGGAATGTGCTGTAGGTGTCATTTGGGTGAGTTCTGTGTTTGTATCATGAACGATACATCCAACATACCTGTAAAATTCCAATCAGCCCTGTTCCTGTAACTGACAAATCTGGAAGGTTACAACGTATCCTATCTTACATTCCAGTCAATTCCGCCATAGCAAAAGTGTTTTACCAACGTGAGAGAAAGACTTGTTTACTATGGTAAAATGAACACATTTTCTAATTTTCTTTGAGTTTCACCTCTTAGTTAGGCCTATTAACTTTTCTTTGATGGGGGAGGGGGGTTATGAATAATCCTCCCTGCTCCCTCAAACAGAAGAAACACACAAAAGTTAGTCCCCTAAAAGATGATCTTTGCAGCTTCATTACCGTACATGTTATTTTTCTGTCCCATGATTTTACCCATTTGTAAAGGCTGGAATAACCATGGTGGAAGGTGATGGAAACTTCAATTGTAAAAATTGCTTAAAGATAAATGATGTAATTTATATGTTGATTTATAGGCCTAATCACGTCCAGACTTGATGACAGTATTTCTTCAACAACTGTCCCTTCATTTAAAGGAACATATTATACAGCACAGTACATGAACTTCATGAAGCATGTCTGTATGCACTTTCACCTTCATGCCTTGTCCTTGGCTACTGCATGTAGCCTAGGCTAGCTTAGGCGAAGCCAAGTGTAGCAAACAGGCCTAGCACAGGGCCCAACCAATACTAGTATACTGTAGTCCTGTCCTAGGCAGGACCTGTTAGTTTCCGCACCTGGTACGTAGTTTCTGCTCCTAATTTTCGGCCCCTAAAATGATGGGGCAGAAAATAACACTCAAAATTAAGATTGAACCTACATGTTTTTTTATTTATTTATTTTTCATTTGATTAGGCTTTCTGTCATTGTTTCAGCCATAAATGTCGAAAACTTTTGTCAGTTCCAGACCTCATTAGAAATTATTCTTTGTCACATTGGTAGGCTGTGACTAAGTGTTGATTTGATGTCTAAAAAAGACAGGCATAGAAGCTAACCTGGTGTCTCAAAAAAAGAGGGCCTAGTGACTATGATAAAAGTTAATTTCTGTTTGGTAAGTGCCTATCTTGAACTTTCTAAATACATTTAAAAAGTGTAGGAAGAAAGTGTTTGAAAAACCTTTGATTTCTAAACACCGTTTTTAGCGTGTACATGTACTTCCATCATTTTTTTCATCGCAGGCGCGTAAGACAGCCACAGAAATGTTGCACAAGCATTATACTACATAAGTTTTATTGACCCTCGATCAATATTACTAAAGTATATTTGGTCCATATTCGACCTGGGCCTAAGCTGTGTTTAGGAAGTCTTCAATTCGAAAAAGTATGCATTTCATCTCGTTACTTTCCGAATCTCAAAAGGGTGTCTTCTATCCCCATAATTTGGGCGGAAAACAATGTAATTTAAGTTTTAACGGCGGAAACTACCGAGGGCGGAAACTAACGTAATCCGTCCTGCGCTTGGCCCTAGGCTACTCAGAAACAGTTTGGAATATTTAGCCTAGCTTAGGCCTAGCGGTTCAAGTCACTATTTCGTTATTGCGATCTGAACGATATTGTGTGAAATACTGTAGTATCGCATCTTGTGACAAACTAGACCTAGGCTAAAAGCTGTGTACATGGAAAGAAAACTCACCTGTCCAGTAACAGTTTCATCATTTCTGAGTCAGATTGCACCCCAATACGGTCCCTCAAACTTAACCATCTTGTGTGTTGTTCTGCGCTGAGAAAAATTCGCCGTTTGTTGTATTCTCTCCGCTGCTGAGCCATTCTTTCCTTACGTTGAGGAGTACTAAGTCCCTTAGTTCTTTTATCCGGTCTCTTTCGAGAACTTGTGGCTTCCACATTTTCGTAAATTTATGATGTAGACTATCGGCCTAGCGAGAGTTGAAAGCCGAATTGAAAGCCGTAACTTTAGCTTGGCGTCACTGCACAAACCTGCTGCTACCTAAAGTACACAGTTGTATACAGAAAGGAACTGCCACAGTACTGCTCCTCCGCAGTGTTTGTGTACGTACTCATGCGCTCGGCTTGTGTTTTGGTATATAGTGCGATCAGCTGATCAGCTCTTTCAATCTAGTGAATATGCATTAGTAAGTACAGTTTCATTGGCCTGTTCAAGTGAGGTTCGTTGTGGAACTGAATAAGTTTTGTCTGCAGCACATTTTACGCTTCCCCATGTTTAATCGATATTTCTGTGAAAATACGAAGGTTTTTGACGGAAATGAGAATTTGCAGGTCAGTTATTTTTCAAAAGCGTTCACTTGGTCCACTCAAACGAATGTCTGATATTTTGGACATGAATTTTCTGTGCTTTTAGTTTCTTAAAACTCACGCCATCACTTAAATGACACGCTTGCGTGCTTAGCAGAATACGAGAACCAACTACACAAGTTATTTTTACCGAAATAATCTCCCCACCTCCACTCAGGACCGAGAACAAGACGCCCGTCCATCCACATCAAATACTGCAGGAGATAAACAATGTAATACATAATATTCGAATACTTCAAAAACAGGGTAAAACACAAAATGTCATCCCTCATATATTTATGCAGACTGTTAAAATCTAAATAACAAATAAACTAGAATCCATCAACACGGTTGTCACATAATAATTCCAGCCTAGCACCCACACTAGGAAAACTGGATGAAAGTGACGCCTCTACCTGCCCTTGACACGCTAGGCCTATGCACGTGAGTACACAACCCCAATGCAACATACTAACAGTAGTAAACAAACAATACCGCCCCACAACCTATCACGAACATAGCAACACATAACATACACCTTCCGATACTCTGATATCAGCACAGCAGTAAAATTCATTTGGCTTAAAGATTACTCAAATACATTTACCGCTATGATTGCAATAAATCCACACCCGGTGAACGAGAACACATGGCGGCACATCACCTCTACATAAAATAGTACGTAGCGGCCAACATGTCCGTTGCACAATAAAGGTAACACGACTCGTGGAATAATACAACAAACTTCGTGTACCAAACTTGGCAAATACATAAACAAACATACCTAGAAGTAGTCGAAAACGATCTGTACAATCTTCTGAAGCAGACTGCATGCAATACTTCACTGGCCGTCGCATATGGCCCAAACTTTCGGCTAATTACAGGCACCGATCATGACTGCCGCTGAGCAAGATGGCTACCATAGCAACAGTGCAATTCCCTTTTACACAAACGCCAATACCCTGACCCATAACTGCAAATAGAAAGCAGGGCGCTATACGCAAACACTACAAATAACAAATTTGACCTCAACATTTCTCAAGAAGGGAAGGTTGCTTGAACTTCAACATTGGTGTGTAGGTAGTCCATATAGAGTGGATGGTCCCTATTAAAAGTAATAAAATGTTGGCAAGAATCACAAAGTCCTTCGTCTTACATGTTTCCCCCGAGCGGAACCCCCCGCTGCCTCTTGGAATATCTGCTACGGCTGCGCAGTTTTGGTTACTTCATCCACTGTTATTGCTTGTATTATTATATTTGCTAGAGTTGACCAAAAAAAAGAAAAGCGAACATACCTTCCTGTTTCACTACAGTACCTGCAGCATCAACATACAGTACTGCACATTTGCAAAACATTTAGCAGTGCAACATACTGTATACTGTATAAATTTAAGTCTCTTTGGGTCAATCCCCATAAACACAGAAAATGCTGGCAAATAGTACAGTATGCAGTGATCTGCTATAGTACAGTATACATGGCATTGCATCATGACATAAAACGACAACTTTGCAAAAATGTGAGCATATGTAGTTACAGTACTGTACTTTGATGTGAAAACATGCCCAATCCACAAAGTTTTACTTATGAACACACTCTGAAGGCACAACAGTACTGTAACTAAAACATGTATGCAACTTACATCCACAAATAAACCACACAGCCTACTGTAAACTGCTGCTGATTGCAAAACCTCTTTCCCTCTGCTACTCAACAGAGCTTCCGGGCTTGAAAAGAGAAGTGAGTAGTTTCCCTGACATGCATTGGCCAGTACCTCATCTGAGACTTCATTTACCATGGATGCTGCTTCAATCCCGAGTGCGTGGGCCCTCTTTACTTGGTCAATGGCTAGTGCTTTGAAAGGCAATTGAACGATTGGTAATGATTTCAGTTCCTTCATTCCCTGAATGTTTTTGTAAGTAGTCATGGCAAAGTGGTACAGACTGAAATACAACACTTTTCCCAAATCCAGTTGGGAGACTCATAAATACATCAAACTGGTTAATGCAAGCATCTATTGCCCTGCATTGTTCAAGTTTGAATTCAGAAATCTTCAATATCTGTTGGGCATACGCTTTTGCATTCTGCACGGCAACTGCGTCGTAAGTGTTGGCAGCCATCCTACATGATGTAATGTAACAGTTGGAAATCTGCAAAATTATTAAGAACAATGTCCAGGGTAAGCTCTTTGTCAATTATAATCGGCAGACGTTTGCACACAAGAAACTACTTCTTTGCATGGTTGTTTATACACTTGCATGTGAAAAAAGTAACACATTGAAAAACAATACGAATTGGTTCAATGTTGCATACTGTAATATGAACTGCAATGATTTGAAATTTACAGTAACGACACCACTTTTTTGTTATCATGGAATTAGGGGAAAATACCATTGAAAATTACACCACTTTGCCGACTTGACTGATGACAAATTTTACTTAACCAAGGCCTGCACAACATACCTGTATGTGACCTAACCAACTGCTCACATTTAACATAATATCTTTACTAAAATTACTAAAATTCCTCTTGATCAATCCACGCATTCTACTTGCTATGACTGCAACACCTGCACACTATTCACTGTAGAAGGCTTCAGATCACTCTTAGCGACAACACCTAGGTCTTGTTCTGAAGTCACATTAGTCAAAATACTTCCAGACATGGTATGATCATAACTAACAATTTTTTTTATCAAAGTGAGGAACTTTGCATTTGTCAGTATCAAAAGACATTTGCTTAGCATGTGCATAACCTATTCAAGTCCCCTTGCAACAATGAAACATCCTTGTCATCATTTACTATCCAACAGCTTAGTGCCATCAACAAACAAAAACTGCAGTAGATGGGCGAGAGCTGTCAATATTATTAATAAAAATCACGAAGGTAATTGGACCAATAATTAAGAGAACCTGAAAACTCTTCTTGTGAAATCTCTCCAAAAAGAGAAATCATAATTAACAACAACCATCTGAAATCTAACAAACAAGTAGCAAAGAATTGACCAAGTCCACACACCTGTAGCTGTCCTGAATACCCTACTGATGCAGTTTAGCTATAAGTCTGCCTAATATCACACGCCTTTTGAAAATCAGGGCAAGGTACATTAGACAACATGCAGTCATAACAATCAACAGACAAAGATACATCTTAAAGAAAACTCAGTAAATTAGTATACAGGACGTGTTGGGCCTAAGCACTGTTAGTGTTACACAGGAACACATGCTGTGACAAATTCAGTAAACTACAGTATTATCTAAAAGTTACTTAAAAACGTAATCATTGACCACACTACAGACTGCATAACTTTTACACACTTTTACATCCTGTCACTACACTTTACAGTATCAAAAAGTAACAGGTCTAGGCCTATACTACTACTACTAGTTGTAAGGCAAGCTCCAAAAGTTGATTTAACATCAATCTGCCAGTAACCTGGAACAAAGCAGAAGAAGGCCTATATAGGGGCCTGGACATTTTTGAAAGAATAATACTACACAGAGAAACTGTCAAGAGCATTCATAGTATGGCAGGAATGGATGGATCCCATCAGACCCAGACAAGGAGACTTCGTGGTTCTCAAACTGTTAACTTTTTTTTTTTGGCAAACCAGTAATTACTGGCTTGGCTACCTCAGTACAGTAGGTCGCAATAGGCCCAGGCCAGTTTAGTTTAGTTAAGTCCCTATCAACGACCCTGAAAGAAAAAGATACAAAAATCAAACCCGATCACAAAGCCTAAAGTACTTGTCCAGTGCATTCTTAAACCCATTTACACTTCTTGCCATCACTACATCCTCAGGCAACCCATTCCACTCAGTCACTACACTCTGAGAAAAGAAGTAACTACGAATATTGATCCTCCTTTGAACCTTCTGGAGTTTAAGACAATGTCCTATTAGCAAACTTGATAAAATGAGAAAATGATAAATTATCAGATCCATGAACAATCTTATAGACTTGTATCGAATCCCCACGTAATCTTCTCAGCTCAAGTGAAGTGAGATTTAAGAGACGTAACCTGCTGTTATAGGGGACACCCTTGAAAGCCCTAATCAATCTAGTGGCCCTGCGCTGGACTTTCTGAAATAACTGCTTATCTTTAGAAAAACATGGGTTTCAAGCTAGACTGCAGTTGCAATACAGATTTTAAGTTGCAACACAAGTTAACGTTGAACTAACAGTATGCGCAAACAAAAAATATGATTCGGTTACAGTGGGCCAACGGCGTTACTCACTAGTCTTTACTTAGGTTTAGGCCTAACGTTATGCCTTTGATGTGAGTGACGATACTGCAGTCTACTGACGGCTAGCACTGTAGTACTAACTTAGTACAGTCAGGTGCTAGCAGGGAGGTCCTAAGTGGGGGTAGGGGTGATCAGTACATAACAGTACTGCCTCATCAAAACACCAAGTGGCAAATGTTTCCACCAGACATCGAAGTGGATCCTTTCTACTTTTCACCTCTTTGAGTCTACCTAAGGTATGATGGGGTGTGTCTGCATGGGGGGTGCTGGTCATTATGATTTTCTGGCCATTAGACTTAGGGTGCAAGTTTAAGCTCTTCTAATCACTGATGCTCTGAAACTTAATGTCTTCAGCAAACACACTTCACTGAGCTCTGTGAGATGCAAGAGTTAATTCACATATTGACTGTAGTCACTAGCTTTGAATTGAAAATCCTGTTGCCAGAACTACCTCCACTGGCTGGAGGTCACTGTGTTCACAGCTAATTGAGATGTTTGATGGAGGACGCTTCTCATCACTCACTAAAACCAAATGGAAAACCAGCCGCACAGCCCATGCGGCGGGTTTTTAGATGCAACCTAAATCTAATGACCATTAGAGAGGCATGTGAAAGTTGTACATGTTAGATATGGTCCGGAGCAATATTTTGATTTCACTGGAAAATCTTTGAAGTGATGATACAAGTTACCATCACATTTTTGGATATTCTTCATATTTTTGGCTGGGTACAAATAAATGTAAGAGAGCGTCCTATCCTGTTTGTGACATAGATGTGATCCACCTTAGATGCAAAGGGGTATTATCTTGGGAAAGCTTTGCTAAGAACGTAATACAGTATATGTTTAGAAGTTTCGATTTTGTAGTGATTCTGTTTATGTTTATGGTAGGGTGTGATGGCAGGTATAGTATTGGAAGTGGGGAAGAATGACCCATTTACATGGCTGCTAACTAGTGATGGTAGACTGCACCTCATTCTCCCTCAGGGTATACATATATTTATGTCATCCGACAAAGTGACACATTCCTACAGTGTTAGTGTCAGGAATGAAACAAGAAAAATGGTTTTGTGTATTAGTATGCATTTAAAGAAAGCCCACTGAATGGACTGCAATATTGCCAATTAAGACCTAAGAAAATACATACACTAGTTAAATTTGCATGACACCACACAAACTACTCTGTGTATTCCATCAATCAGTTATACCACACAATGAAGATAGCTTCAAAATGTTCACTTGAATCAGACACACAACCTTCACTACATGATACTTACCTTTATGTGATTCTTAATGTAACAAAGTGCGCACGCGAATATGCTTGACCAGGACGACTGCGTTGCTTGGCTATGGAAGAAAGGAAAGTAACTTAAAACAGCATGTGGCCGATTTGTTTGCATCATCAAATCTTGGTATTACCCTGGCCAGCCTCCTCTGATACCAAGATTTCTACATCTACAATTTTTTTATGGCTCTATGCACTGTGGGATGTCCAAACAGCTTTTGTTATTCATTGGACTATGATTGAAAGTACCCCTCCAACTGCAGATTACTTCTTGGTATGAATATTTGCTCATAGTTTAAATTGCAATTGCATGTTCATGCGTAGCATGTTGCTGTCATATGGGCGGTAACCTACACCAAATTCATGCATTCCTTGCTTTGTTGTAAAACCATCCACCACTAAAGGTTAACCTTGATGCAATCAGAACAAGCGATACCTCATCATGGTGAAATATATGACTTGTGATGAATTCACATACATTCGTGTTGCAAATTCAAAGAAACATTTCATAATTCTGCATTACTCAAGATGGTTCACCTCTAGTGTTTCTGCACTGTAGTAAATATAAAGAGATACTTACACACTTTGTTGCCTTTCCCTCTGTGTGGACGATTCCTAAGCATTGTACACTTCCGGCAATTTAAGAAATCCAGGAAAAGAGGGACCTCCCTTTTTCTTGTGGTAAAATCCAAGGAAGCTGCCACCCTGAAAAAAACTCACAAGTTGTGAAGTTCCCGAACCAACAGAAAGTACATAAAATGTTCCCTGAGTTACATGGGATGTGGAACTCAGGTCAAGTAAATGTTTGTCGAGTTGAATGAGGTTTTTCTGGGAAGGTGATACAACTCCACAGTTAATAAGGGATTGTTAACAATAGTCGGATACTCATCGGTTTCTTCTGCTACAATCTCCAATATATAGTTTTTACAAAACTGCAGTTTCTAGAGCTCACATAATGTCTTAAATCATTTCATACTTTCCGTACAGATGCATATTGAAATTTATTCACTGATTTCCATTGTTCCATTGTTTTGAGAAATGGTTGATATAGCTAACTCATTCCCATTCCAGGGTTCGTACAGGTCATGGAAAACCTGGAAAGTCATGGAATTTTACTTTTGCATTTTCCAGGCCTTGAAAGTCATGGAAAGTCATGGAATTTCAATATTTGTGACAGGAATGAGTTGAAATGTATTTTTATTTTTGCAAAAAACGGCAAATGAGTTCTTTTTACACTTTTGGATCATCGCATTTGTTATTTTTCTGATCTTCTCAGTAAGCCCTTTGTAAAATTCATTCTGAAAATAAGTGGACACTTACGAACGCCTACTAGAGAGCTCAATATTAAGTAACAGTGCATTGGTCATCTGCCTCGCGTGTACGCATGTCGGTCTACGATACGTTTGACCAAAGACAGTGTACCGACGTAAGGCGGAAGCCTGGTTTCTCTACTTATCAAACCGTAGTACGTCCATGGGGCGAAGCACCCGCCATTTTAATACAACGGCATGGAGTTGTGATCAATTGGTGATTCCTCTAAAACCTTCTTTTACGTATACCAATTTTGCTTCAAAATGCCGGGGAATTGTCATTTTAAAGATGCATGGTTAGATCATGCAGTGTATGGGAAGTGGATTCTGAAATTTAGTGGTAAACCACATTCAGCGAGGTGCAAACTCTGCTTATCAACTTTCAACCTTAGCAACATGGGTGAAGCTGCCCTTAAGATCCACATGAAGTCCGACAAACACAAGACCAGTTCAAAACAGTCAGGTAGGCTTGTATTTTTTCTACAGTTATTAAAGCTTATTTGGTAATTATTAATCACGTTTAAGTTTGACAATCGATGATAATATGAGCAACTTTATGGGACATTATCAGGAACGTTAGGACTTCTCCCAAATTTCGAGCCTGCAATCGCGGGGCTAGCCTAAAGTCACGTTAACCTAGGTGTAGCATGGGCTAAAGCATTAACGTTGGTTACTTGCCTGCTGATGTGTAGGACTGTCCACACAAAGAGAAGCAACATTAACGTTAGGCCTAGTCTAGCTGATCGTCAAAATTATCAAGTTGGCATATATTTCACAAGTTGTCTAGGCTTATATCCTCGTGTTAGAGACTCAGTAAGTTTTTGGCAGTAGGTTTTTTCATTTGAATTGCTTGCGATTTTTTTTTTTTTGGTGTAGTATGTCATAGCTTTTATGCTATCCTAACGTAGAAATTACATGGTGTAGGCTTAGCTGTTCAGCCTATCCTTGCAAGTGCATCTGTGGAAGCAAGCAGTCACATTGTAGTGAGTTTTATATCAAACAGACACAAGCCTTAATTAATTACATGTTCATTTATGTGTTGGTTCATATGTTTGTTTTTATGTTTAAAATGTTAGTTCTTTACTTTTTGTGTTTCTTTGCTTTTCAGTTTTCCTAAACATTTAGTTTAGGCCTTTATTTTTTTTTCCAGGCTCAGCTCCAGCCTCCTACTAGTGTGGTTGCTCGAGAGGATACACTGAAAGCAGAAATACTATGGTGCAATAATGAGCTCTTTCGAAGAATTTTCCCAGATTCAACCATTGCTAAAAGTTTTCAGCTTTCAGAGACTAAATGCGGATATATGACATGTTTGGTTTGGGACCATTCGTGCAAGACCTTCTTCGTGACCGCATCAAAAATGTCCTTATTATGTCATTCTGTTTGACGAAAGTCTGAACAAGAAACTGCAGAGTAAACAAATGGACTTTCTTCTTACAACCTGGCAGCATAATGAAGTGCACACTCGTTACTATACATCAGTATTCATGAGACATGGCACAGCAGTTCATCTTAAGGAACAATCAACTGAGGTCCTTCAAAGTGTTGGTTTGAGCAATTGCTGCAGATATCTATGGACGGTCCTAATGTTAACTGGCGCATGTTTCAAGATTTTACAAGGGAATACAAAACTGATTTGAACAAAGATGTTTTCAATGAGGGTTCATGTGGGTTACATATTGTGAATGGGGCATTCCTCACTGGGGCAAAAGCCACTGAGTGGGAAGTGGAGGGCTTTCTTTCATCACTATATTATCTCTTTGCAGATGCTCCTGCAAGAAGGGAGGATTATGAGAACATCACTGGAGATAGCACCATGCCACTTAGATTTTGTAAAACTCGCTGGCTTGAAAATGTTCCTGTGGCAGAAAGAGCCTTAGATTTATGGGACAATGTTGTAAAGTATGTAAAAGCTGTAGAAGAGACGAAAATTCCTAACTCATGTAACAAATCATTTGAGACAGTGCAGAAGTGTACCAAGAAGGTAATTTTCCCAGCAAGACTATGTTTTTTTATTTCAGTAGCCTGTCTCTTGCCAAGGTAGACATTGGGTTTTACACAGAGAGGAAGGTTAAGGCTTTGAAGGTGAAGAAACTGATCAGTGAGAGGATGGCACTAGAATTTCAAATGGAAGCAAAGAGCCTTCTTCTAGACATGACTTGCAAACTTCTAGAGAAGTGCCCCCTGAAGTATGTATTGGTTCGCAATCTTGCATGCTTCGACCCAAAAAGTATGGCAAGGGAAAAAGACAAGTCTTTTGCTAAGATGAAGCGTGTGCTTGCTGTTCTGAATGATGCCAACAGAATTGAAGAATCGTGTGATGATATTCTCAGACAGTATGGAGAAGCATGTAATGCGGCTGCTACTGATCCTACAATGAGGGACTTTGACTACAAAACAGAGAGAGTAGACATTGTGTTGTTTACCTTCTTTTCAAAAAGGCCTACCTTTCGTGCTTTGTGGAATGTAGTGAGTATGTGTTTGATCCTATCACATGGACAAAGCATCCATTGAGAGAGGATTTTCTGTGAACAAACAAATGGGGGAGGACAATCTCAGCACCTGCTCTCTCATAAGTTTGAGAGCCATTTATGACTACATTAAATATGTGGGAGGAATTGAGAAAATTCAGGTTACCAAGATCATGCTGTTGGGTGCTGCAGCAGGTAGGCAAAAGTATCAAGCACACCTTGATGAACTGAAAAGAAAAGAACAAAAGGCAAAGAAAGATAACGAAAGGAATGCTTGATGACCTTGAAGAACTGAAAGCAAAGAAAATCAGACTTCAGCGTGATATTAAGAGCTTGCAAGAGTCAGCCGACAAGTACGCTGAGAAGGCAGAGTCCACTGGACAATTAACTTTCATTTCTAAGTCAAATAGCTTTAGAAGTGTGAAAGACAAAATTTGTCAAGTTGAGGAAGTTGAGAAAGAAATGGAGGTTCAACTTAAAGTAATTAAAAATTCATAAGGGAAGTACTTGATGCCATGCATTTACTGCTCAATGGGTTGGTGAAGTCAGAGGGTTGTTTTTATACATTTACAGATCATGATATTGACAGGTGTTATTGTGATTACATCCTTAAATATAAGTAGATTCATGCTAAGAAAAGTCATGGAATGCGTGCTTAAGAGGTCATGGAAAGTCATGGAAAGTCTTGGAATGATGAAAGGAAAAAAGTGTAAGCTGGAAATTTAGTGGGAAGGCAGTTTTCTGAATAAAAAGTAAACACCTTTCTCTGCCGACAGGAGTATATATGCTTCTAAAATATGTACAAGATCTTTTTTACTTAGCCGTTGCAAGGGTGAAAATTTGACAACTATAAAATATGAGAAAATGGCAAGAATCATAGTAACACCTCACTCAATTAGTCAAGCAACTTTCAAAATGAATATGATGCAAAGTCCCACTTATATACTTTTAAATGTGAAGTAAACCCCTGCAAAAGGCAGTATTCAATAGAACATTCATTATGGCATTCATATCTTGTTGAACATAACATCATGAAATATGACTTGTATACAAATAAAGACAGCCATCACAACTGATCCTCAGTGTCAAATACAGTAGCATTTCCTTTGACTATAGAATTATAATTCCATGCAAATATGTATTGAGGTACACATTGATGATGATCGAACATTTAATTCCAATGATGCGTGTACATGAAGTCAATCTTTCTGCACTTTGTCATTCAGTTTAACATATAAGGCAGCCGAGGTACTTCAATCAGCCACACTTTCTTCCCAATTATACTGTACACTCTATGATTTTGCTGGGTGGTACTACGCTGTTTCAGGTCAAGACTCAACAAAACGCACTTTACACACATGCCAAAAGTAAAATAGTGACAGTGATTGACATCGGCATTAGGAACTATATGACATTACATGATCCTCAATATGTGATCACTAGACTACTTTCTCTCTCTGTCTGCAAGACTAAATACTCATGATGCATACAATTTACTTCATAATTACACTAAATGCCAGTCTCAGTCCTGGGGTGTACCATTCCTTGAAGAACAATAGCTGTTTGCATTGAATTTTGACACTGTATGCCCCCATTACTATCTCCCACTGTGCATGTCATGTACAGCTAGCCAGAGTAGATAGGCCAGGGGTGAGATTTAAAAATATTTCACCTGAAAGATATACAAACTACACAGGGACATTGGCAAATTTGATTACTTCTCTTGGGGTCATTTTTTTTTTCCAACAGGAAACACCCCTGCCCCCAGCTCCTTTAACGTTAATATTGACACAGCTGTAAACTGTCACAGGTGCTACACCTTAATTGTCGGACTGGATGCTTTGTAATACGTTATCACTCCATGACATGTATTAATTTAGTACACAAAAGTATAAACAAACAAGCCAGCCAGCCATGCATGGCAGCCAAATAATGTCCCTTACCACATGTGACTCTGGGAGGAACTGCATAGTTTTGTATGTGGCGAGTTGGGCCTAGTTCAGGTCTGGGTGAGCTTGGTGCTGATGTAACCCGCAGCACAAAATTCAACTTATGTTTTCTAATGCATGTACATACCAATTCTGAAATTCAAACGCCCTATCTTTCTAGAGAATACCATGTCTACACGGTACCGCTGTCAGTGCAAGCAGCTATGTTTCTCAGCTTGACATTTGGTGACCTCAGATCAACTTTGACCTGCACAAAATCATGAATCATCTACTGAATATATGGCCAATCCACACATAAAGTATTACTGAAGGCACTTCTGGAGGTATAGGACAAAGAGGTTTACAGTTAAACATCCTTTCATTGTCATTTTACTTAATTTTGGAATTAAAAAAGGCAAATGATCAAGGCAGGCGAGTAACAATTAAATTGTGTGAGAAAATGTGTAGAGCAATCCAAGGGGTAACACTCCATGAAATTAAAAAAAAATATCATACAGTATGTCTGTAGATGATTTCCTATTGAACAGTACACACAGTATTTCCTACATCTGTCTTTTATCCACACACATTGTACAACAAATTCATAAGGACTGAAACAAAAGTTAACACATACATGCGGTGTAGAACTAGATGAACCCTCAGTAGAAGCCCGCATCTTCAAATTTCAGTGGTGTGATGACCTGTCACTATGTCTGTTCCTAAAAATGGGGGGAAAATGAGCCATCAGAGATACAAAAAAATTGTGAGGAATCAGAAGAATAGGAAACCTAAAATGATGCTTATAGTAAAAAAGTGTAGCCCAGGCCTACTTACGCAATACGATGAATTACAGTATCAAATCAGTGCTGTTTGTGAAATTCGGCACAATTTGTCATGCATGGATTGAGCGCATCACATGCATTGTGCCGATTGTAGATGAGCGACATGTAGGCTACAGTGTACCTTACAGTACTCCATGTTGCAAAGACACAACAGAGCTGCGAGGTAAGAGCCAAAGGATTTAAAGGCAAATACCATCACCTCGGACAGTTTCAATTCTATCTCTCCCCTTCCACAGCCTGTCTAAAATTCCTCCACATGTGTAATCATTAAAACAATGGATCCCTACTCTGTATCTTTCAAATTTGCTCTCAATGAAACAGTAAAACCAGTTGAGAATTTTCCTATCACCAAACTAACAATGTAACTTGGGATGATGAGTTACTGTCTTCAATGAAGCAGCCTGAGGTGTATTTATGAAACCGGAAATGTACCAAATGTCTCAGTAATTGTATATAATTAATATTCTTTTGTAATACTCTGTAATTGCTGTTGGCCACTTGATCAAACAGCTTACAACTGCTAGAGGCTACTATACATTTTACTCACAAATGGAAGCATTGAAAACCAGAAGGATAGGATATCTAGTAACAGCCTGCATGGACGCCAGGAAATCTGGATAGAGGAGATAAGTCTCCCAATAAAACTGGGATATGGTTGACAGCTCTGATGACCTGGATTTAGAATACAACTTGAAAAAATAGATGCACTCAGCCACAGTTTTCAATTTGTAGTCCTGTACTGTACAGCAGCAGAATGCCATGCGCTGTAAATGCCTATAAATTACAATGAATTAACCTAGGGCCAGGTGTCTGGGCTCGTTGGCGAAAAACCAGTGTCATCAACTGTGGCAGGTAACCGTAATTCTTTGGCTCCATGACAGGCTGTGCAGAAAACCTGCTTGTGCTCCTTCTGTACTTGCACTGGAAGCGAGGGGAACCATCCAACTTTTTTGCTTGCTGTCTGTTTGAATGGTAGTTGTGGTCAATCACCGCCAGCTGTCTCCTAAGGTTGTACCCTACATATCCATGTGAATGTCGCTTAGGAGCATACATCAGTAGATGGTTGTTGAAAGATTCCAAGATTCCAGTGTGCCTGAAGTTCTTGTAATAATGCAAACCCTTCAAGACGTGTCGCGCTGTTAGTTCTGCTGTCAAGGTCTTGTGCGGTACAGACCCTTTCTTCAACCAACGCTTTGCTCTATCTGCCTCCTGAAGCTCTTCATGTGCACACATTCCTGGTCGCCCGTCTGTTCCAAAGACCCATTTGTGTTCATCCACGATATGGTGCAGAATACCAAGGAAGGTAGCCTTCATCCTCGACTCATCACCACGACACTCCTTTGAAGAGAACCAAAAGTGGTTTCTGATAGAGGGCAGCCAGCTCTGCAAGGCCCGTTTCTCACCAGATCGAGACACCTTCTTCATCTTTCTAACAATACTCTTTGAGCCATGCCAGACATGCTGATGGACCAATGCTGATGGACCACCTCTTTAAATTTCTGACAATTCCTCATTGTGGCTGATATTTGTGTGTGGACATCAGTGACAAGTTCCGCAACAGTGATTTCCTTCATTAGAAAATCCATTACTCGTTCAAATGCCAACTTTTCCATATTTGGACTCTTACCCCCAACTTCACGGACATCTACTTCTTCAACATGAAGTACATTCTTTGACTATTCGTCTGTAAATACATATCCACAGTATTGAGCACTGTGCCCTGGTGAATTACATATCCCATCTCCTGCCACAACAACACCTTGATCACCATACGACGATAAAATGCCTTGCTGCATACCTTTCCAAAATGTGTCCACTACTGGACCAACGTACAATCGCTGTGTTCTCTAAAAGATGTCCTTGCTGATGCTCTTCAAATCTATGGTACTAAAAAAATGGGACATCTTCAAAATACAATTCCCTGAGAGAATAATTCCTGCTGCTATCAGGAGGTTTCCTGCATACATTTTATTGAATAATGGCTGTGGGAACCATTCTCCAGATCTGTGGCCCTGATGGCACTTCCACGAAACTTTTAAACCAGAACCTGTGAATGTGTTCTTGTATACCAACATTCTTTGACAACTTGTGCGTACCATATGTTTCCTGTACTTGGGTCTGGGCAGGTGTCTCCATGAATTTGCTTCAGCAGCTCCTCTATCTTGCTAACCCACACTATAGCCTTTTCCTCCTTCACACATGATTGGATTAATGATTCCAAAATTTTTTCACTTTGGTGTGGATCACCTGCCAAGATTTCTTCTGAATTATCTTCTGTTGGACCACATCCAAAGACCTCCTCATCAACTGAGATACTTTTTTCAAGCTCATTGCTGGAAAGGGGAAAAAGGAATAATTTTCATCTCGGACAACTGTAGGAACAGTAAGTTGAATCATTGCAAATTAAAATTAATTTACAATGTAACACATAGCTTGCAGACTTGATGACCACAGAACAGAATAGAATATTATAAAATTATCGCAGCATTCCTGAGCTATTGTGACAACACAATAGCTCAGGAATGGTAAATACATATATTGATTTGTACATGAAAAAACTTGAAAAACCATCACACACTATTGAGTCATACTCTGAGATGAATTCCTTTCTGTATCTATTTGCTGTTGCTTTGTGATGCTTCCTTAGAATTTTGCTTTGTGATCATCTTTTAGAATTGAAGCAACATACGTTCTGTCAGAAATTAAATTGCCTCAGATTTGTCTAAGCTTCATCTCATTTCTAGATGGTTTCTTCAATTTGACCTTTCTAACCCAAATGGCCATGTAATATCCACCAATAACATGTAGGCCCCTTGCACTTTGTAAAATGTAACCTACTGACCATTACATTGCTGATTGTTTTCATTCATTTTGACCTCAACCTGACATAATTTTTAAGCTGCAGAACTTATGTACACATGCATTGTGGTATTCACGATGAAAGTTTATTTGTTCTGTGAACACGTAACATGTAAGGTGAAGATGTGTAACACACTACTGTAGGCCTTTGTGCCATTACACTAATATATGGAATGTAATTACTGCTATACAGTATGACATATGCTGAAATAAGATGGTGACTGAAATGTATTATGCACTCAACACACACATACAGCACTTGTAAATACTAAACAAGAGATATTGACAAACTTCATGTCTGGCATGTTTGGGGCAGTACAGTGCATCTGGATATAACTGACTACGATTACACTTACAGTACCGTATTTCACATTTAACAATTAGAACTACAGCTAAACTTAAAGCAATTGACAAGTGCAATTACCATAACAATGGCATTGTAATGAAATTATGATTGTATTTTGTTTTGTTACATCTTCCTCTTTCACATATTGTGTGTAAGAAAAGGTAGAGCCTGTATCAGAAGACAATGATATCATTTGGCAAAGAGAAGACATACCCTGTACAAACATCACTTGAATGGTAGTTTTTCTCCAAGGTAAGTGGAGTGGAGCCTGTGAATGCTCCCAATATTGAACTACTGAATTAGGTTCAGACACTGCGTTCTTTATCTTGCCCTATTTCACCCAAAATGATCTTACTGGAACTCATACAGAAATGGCATGAAGGCAAGGGTTATGACTATCATCAACACAAGTAAAGCATATTCTAATCACATGTATCATTTTGCCCTGTACATAATATACCATATTGGGCAGTTTTATCATTTAAGCTGAAGGCATGGAAGGACACAACTGCTACTTATGAGAATGTGTTATGTCCAATATTTGCAATGTACAGTATTCATCAATCACTAATGGTACAAAGCTGACATGCAGATATCTGTACATCGTGATTTGGAGCCAAGTCAGTAGCGTTCCATATGGACAACCAGAAAGCACAAATGCATTGTGGTTTTGATGACTTCATTTTTTTCATGAATCTGCCATATTGCGTAACGCAAGCAAGTGTAATATGCTTGGTTATTGTAGTATTACAGTAATGTATCATATCACCAACTGAGATATACAATCGCATCTGCTGACCTAATATGATGACTGATACTGTAGGTATCCATTAGACTGCATACTGCAGAGATATCCAAGAACCACAAAATATCAAACCTGTGCAAGCTTCCCTTCTTGTGACGTCTGTCTATAAATTGTCTTGACTTGAACCTGTTGACCCCAAATGACCTTACACCTCCATCATGAACAAAAGTTTACTTGTACTCAATAAGGTACCTCTTCATACCAAGAATGAAATCTGTATAAGCTTACCTTCTTGAGACATTGTTTATAGAGTGTTCATTAACTGACCCTTGTTGACCCCAAATGACCTTTGACCTCCACCAAAAACAATATGCTTCTTGTATGGTTAATGGTATGGTCAATATGGTTCACCCAAGTACCAAATATGAGGTCTGCACAACCTTCCTTCCTTGACATATTGTCTCTACAAGGTAGACATGACAAACATACATACACACACATACACTAACACACACCCGTATGATTACAGAAGTTAAGATGTCATCGAAACAAAAAATTCATCAATATGTGCATTCTATACTTACACTGAGATCTTACTCTGGTTTAGCTCTTCCATAGCATCATCCCATTCTCCAAATGGATCTTCCTCTTCTTCTTCATCAGACCAATGTCCCGTCACTTTCTGCTGTTCTTGGTTTGGGATGTTTCTGTTATGAACGAGGACAATTACAAATTGTATTTACGTTGATATAAGCTTCTTTAGTGGAAATGACTGATATGACTCCCAAAAAAAAAACAACAGAAAAAAAAACAGAACCAAAAAGGCTTTGTAATTCCTTGCAACATAGCAATATTATGAGAAACAAAAATTTAACACATGCTAACTATAAGATCAATTAGTTATTCCTCTTGGTTTTTACCATTAATAATTTGCGAGAGAACATGGGCAATCCACTGATTGCACTCTCATGGCAGTCACTGGAAATACATCAAACGACCTTTTGCCTTCATAAAAAACAATAGGTTTCATGTACTCAACATTGAACACCTACACACCAAATATTTGTCCAATGTTCCTTTCTTGAGATGCTGTGTTTACAAGGTTTTCAGTATTTGACCCACTGACTCCAAATGACCTTTGACCTCCACCAAAAAACAATAGGGTTGATACTACACCTATATACCAAATATGAGATTTGCCCAAGCTTCCCTTCTTGATATATTGCACGCGCAAGGTTCTCACTATTTGACCTCTGTTTACCCCAGAGGGTTATTCGTCTCAATATGGGAAACTACACACCAAGTATCAGCAGCATCCATCATTCCTATCTGGAGATATTGTGCATACATACATACATACATACATACATACATACATACATACATACATACATACATACATACATACATACATACATACATACATACATACATACATACATAAAAATGAAACTTCCAAGGTTCCAACTCTCCTTTGCACCCAGGAACAAGAGAAAAAGGTCAAACATGCAATTAAGATCAGCAATCACATTACTGTAAACTTACAATGCATGCTTCTGATTTGGAGTTTCTTTGGTATACCCAACAGGTACTGGAGATACAGCACTGCAGATGACTTCTTCACAGGAGTAGGTGTACTTGGGATTGAATGATCTGTGATGAAAACATCCTGTAATGTACACAGAAATTAGGCAGTCATCAGGTAGTCAAAATGCTTCACATTCATATATCAGGATTTGAACAAGTGACTACAGTCTAATGTTTTCTCTTTTTTTACTAAGCTGCTTGCTGCACTTATCCACTTCAACTAAGCAGTTACAATTTATATACTGTGGATAATCCACAAGTGTATTGTTAGTGATAACCCACAGCGACCACGACAAAAGCTCCAATATTAAGCTGCAGGGCTGCTGTTGATTCACTGCCAATTATCTCACACAATTTATCTCAAGGGGTATTGTAACTCACAACCTGTATTTCAAGAGGTACTGTTTCTTTCATCTAAACAATACTGCTCTCTTTGAGTATTATTGACATCTTTCTTTGACACCTGTACAATACTACTTTTTTTTTGGCTACTGTCCCTACCCAAAACTTGTGTGAAAGTTCTACATTGTAGATAGTTCAGAGATATATAACACACCTGAAATCTGAAAGAAATCTCTTCTAGCTGAAATGTTACATACTCTTCTTCTCGAAGAAAAGTTGGTTCTATTTTATTCGCATGTGTTTGAAAACAAGAAGGAAAAAAATTATGGTATCAATGTGGAACTTTTCCCAGAATTAGAAATTGCCTACGGCAACTTTAAGGGAAGTAATAAGCGTTCTGTTCCTGACATTTACAGTGCTCATCATGCATATGATGCACATCCTCTTAGTACTGAAAGCTGTGTTGCCTGAAGTATCCCCACTAATAGCCTACTACCAAAGTGGACTCACAACATATATAATAAATTTACAGGATGTGAGAGTTCTTAACATGTGAACACAAATAACTTTGCATTTCTCTCACTGTAGTTCAATTTACTAAGAAGTGACACAATGCAAACGGTCTGTTCCCACTAAAATGAAGCATACTAAGCTCAGAGTGAATCACAGCTAAAACTAAACAGCAAAAACAGTATTAAAACTTGATGGAGGAAAATGCAAGAAGCAATTTTTTCTCATCTTTATTATAATGTTGAAAAGAAGTGAGCATCTAGTGCATTTTGCCTCTTTTCTTACATACAGTATGGGTAAGCAGGCTGGACAGCCTCAACATATTACCTTGTCTCTCTACGGAAACAGCTGCTGAGACTTCATCTACAGATATTTCATGATGAATAAAATAAATGTTGAATCTGACAGTGAAATGTGATTTGGTTCACATACAGTACATGAACTATGGGTTCTTCTAAATCATACCATTATTTGATATTAAAACAGGCCAGGGTAAAAAAAAAAATTCTGCTTTTCTGGTACATGTTGCCAATGTTGGAAATAACTTTGCATAATAGCCCCAAAGCCTACAAATTGATAGTTTCCTTTATTTTCTGGTGGGATGTAGGTTTGTTTTGCAATGTACAGCAATGTATATAGCCAGCTGTTGTACTTTTACTGTAGTTAGACTACTGTGCTGTATCACCCCTTACAAGTTTTTTTTACCTCCTCGCAGGGTTGTCCCATAAATACAGACCACTTTGCACTCTAATTTGTGGACAGCACAGCATTGTGGCTGGTAATGTAAGAAAGGATACAGGAACTAAAATTTTCATTTGATTTCAGGATAGTCAGATCCTATTGTAAAATTTTACTATGAGAGTCTTCAATATTCTGCGAAGAAAGGCCTTTCATTGGCGCAACATTTTTTCAGGCTGTGTTTAGTGCTGTAAGGTAGTTTTTCTTCTTTTGTTTTACACTTTCTTCAGTGCTTTGTTCATTTTGTTTCCTTTCATTTGCAAGTACTTACAAGCATATGGCTTCACACAATCATAGTCGGTGATACCTTGACAACTGACAACCGCAAGCCTGTTTGTATGTCAGCTGCAGTTAGAATTTGCTCAGAAATAGGTGGACTAAGAAAAGTAGCTCCTCAGCCCTTGAAATTAATGGAGATTCTCCAAACTAAATACAGGCCTAACGTTAGGCCTAATTTTACTTTCTTACTGAACACAGGGAAGAGAAATAAGACATATTCTGTTAAGGAAGAAAAAATTAAGGTAGAAAAAAAACGGATTTTGGGTTTCCGAAGCTGGGCAGAGGAGCTGCGACCGTAGAGAACTGAGTTAAGTTAGAGTAAACAAGGTCTAACCGGCCGAACTTGTGTTGGGTCGGTTAGGCAGTGTTGACTAACGTTTGTTTATGTTATAGTTATGTTAGGCTAATAGGTAACTACCTTAGAAGAATGAAGGGCCATAGACTAACTTAGGCCTAACGTTAGGCCTAGTTTCCTATCAATCATTGAATGCAAATGTAATTTCCTTTCGCCGTGGTCTTTCAGCAAATGTTCTGCAAAGTCTGCGTTGGTCGCAGTTACACCGTTTACTTGCTGGTAGATATCCTTCTGTATGTCCCAGTCTACATAGCTTTTCAAAAAATATATTTTAGTGGCATCTCTACGTCGCGCTCGTTCCTTGGCACTGCTTGTACTGTCGGGCCCGTATAACAAAGGCCTATCTCCAGATGGTCCTACGCTTGTTCCAGGATACGGACGCTTTTTGCCTCGTGATTCACCTTCCATGTTGGCCGTATGGAAATCCCAACAAAATTGGGTTTCACATATGCATGGAGTTCCTCAACTTACTGAAACAAGTTGACCTTATCAAATATCATACGGACAAACATTAACGTTACTAAGTAATCAGACTAATTCCTGAATTCAGTGTGCATGTCACTGTGTGTACATGTACGTATTATGTTAGTGTTGAAGTACAGTGCATGCAAGACGTAAGATTTCAGTGTATTACAGTATATACACATATGCCACTGACATGACGTAATCAAAAATGACGTCAGAGCAGTTAGGTTTCGTGAGTCTCACGAAACTTCCAGCAGGTGTGACGCCCTCAACCACAAAGTGCACGTGCGCCCCCGCCTTTAAATGAGAGATTGCTGTATATTGCAGAAATCGACATCTTCCATTCATTGCATTAATTGAAATGGCTTTTTTGATATTTATTAACCCAGGCTTATCATTCTACAGTATGTGTTTGTCATGTTTGGGGTCCAATGTCTGAAATGGGCCATTTTATAAAAGCGTGAAATATGTTTGTCTCTACAGATTTTATGTTGCAGTGAGGGTTCAAGGTCAGAAATGGGCCCTATGGGCTATTGTAAAAAATAATGCATATGCTCCCTTTTACTTCATAATTTACATTATACTCTCCATCTGTGCAAGGAACCACAGTGCTCTTGTGCTTTTGTTGGGCTCTCTTTTTTAATTCTCTTTTTTAAGTGAAGAACACAACTAAAACACTACATTGCCACCCAGTCCACAATCAACGTGGTCAAGATCTTCGTTTCCCCTACCAGTCCCCTTTCCCTTGACAAATGTTAAATACACGCAAATATCATGAGGCATCACATCTTTGCCCAGAGTTTGAAACCCCATTTCTTTGGCTTTTTCAGAAGGTACTGCTTGAGGAGAGACCTCCCCTTGAATGCTACCATTATTTCATCCACGCAATTGTTCTCTTCAGGGCTGACACTGGCAAAATTTTCATTCAGATCATGTATCCAGGGTCGCATTTTCCACTTTTGTTTGTCTCTGTGGCCAGCTTAGTGAACATGTCATCACTAACAAAACGTCTAGGTGTCTCCTTTTGTTGGCTTTTTCTTCTTTGGTATACGGCCAGCCACTGATGATAAAGGCTCATCTGATGAGTCAAACTCCTCACTTTCGGCCCTCTCAACATCTCAGTCACTGGCTGATAGCTATCAAAATCATTGTTATTCCCATTGAGGATATCTAATACTTCCTGTGCAGTGTATCGACGTTTTGCTCTTAAAAATAATAAATTCATTCATGTTACTTTGAATAGTGTATCTGTATATTTGTCTTCTTCACCCCTAGGCCTATTCTTTTTTCCCCAGCTATGGTGAATATACAAAACAATAGCATAACAGCTACATTAGCACCCATTTATCTTGCCTGGACATGGTCCATGTCGGCATGTGCCACATTGTTACTTGTTATATTTGTAAGGTCTAGACTACACGACCCCCCTTCCTTACCCTTGGGATATATTGTGCTTTTCATGATGTGAAAAGCACTTAATAATCTTGTCCCTCACAACAGAATTCAGACAACTCTATGGGAATGCAGAATCGCTGTTGTAGTAAATATTTCATTCTGATAAGATCTACATCTATTCCAAATAATACCTGATAGTACATCGCGCCTCATATCTTTGCAATAAACAAATGAAAACGGAAGGAATTCATACCTTGATCACACCCTTGTGTTACTGCATGGAGGTGACCATGTTCTGTGCTCTTGCATCAGTTTCAAATAGGCTATATTTATAGGGAGAGTAGCCACATTTACGGTGGTACTGTGAGTAGGTCGAAAAGCTAGGTCTAGCGCTAGGCTCGTCTGGGTAGGACGGGACAAACCGTCGCCTAGCCTTTATCTGGCAAAGTAAGCCGGATTACTAAAATTCATTGGATTGGTTAACCAAACTGCTATTCTGCTTAACGTCAAGACCTTTACTGTTTGCAATTGTGGGCATTACATTGTCAAGATTCTATATTACTCCCCTTTAGGCCTACAATCCGCGACAAGTAGTTGGAACAACAACCCCCGTTCCCCCCCCCCTCCCCACTCAATGTTGCTAATCCGAGATTTTCGGGAAATGTTGATCAATATTGATGGAGGGGGGCAGGGGGTTGATTGGCCGAGAGGAAGGGTGAGGGAAGTTAGCTGACCAATTCCACTGTCTGTTTAATACTTTTGTCGCGGATTGTTCTCGGGCCTGTGCAAATGCAGCTCGTTCGCTAGTATCACGTGGGGCGTAATTACTACAGATTATGCATGCTGAAAAGGGATGGCGATGAGTTGGTAAGTTTTCAATGAAGCCCTGGTATGACGGAATGAATCTTCTCGAGAACATACATTTCTATATTGAGCAGAGGTATCATTTTGGGGCGATGTTTCGTACAGTTATTATGGCTTCTACAAGTACTCATTGTGAATCTTTAGTTAATAAAGGGGGCGGTGAACTTGGGGCAAGACAGGTTCGGTCTGTCTACCTAAAAACATACAGTCAGGCTGACCTGATTGCGACCACAACCAGAGAACCATTTGCTGGAGCTACACTGGTCCTGTGGTCTAGAAGCACACGCCGACGGAGGAGCGCACTACAATAAACAAATTTTTAACAATAAAATTTCATCAATTAGTAATCGAGTAAATAAGGTTTAAGTAAAAGGGGACTAATTAATTTATAAATCATTAAATAAATCAAATGTGCAGAATGGAAAGAATAAAAATCAGTTCAAAAGAATGGAGACCAAATAGGGAGGCAAACAGCTACGAAGCAGTGAAGATACAAACATTACCCGACAAAAATCGATGGCTGTTGCTTTACCGTGTTAAGCATGTCAAATATTAAGCTTACATCGACCTGCTCACGAGTCAAAAGCACATTACAGTGTTAGTAAATGCATTTCAAATTATTTCAATCGCATTCGGCTGTTAAAATGTTCGTGACTGACGTCATAATGTGGTGGTAAACCACAATGTCAATTTCAATGTCACTTTACCCTATAGGTAACTGCGCCGCCAATTTCAGGGAAAAACTCTCTTCTCACAGACTTAATGCTTCAGTCGATGTCCACCATTTGCACAGATGAGACTCAAGCGCTTGGACATGGACCTGCAAACTGATACTGTTGTCAGTGTACGAATTACGCGCTTCTGAAACGAGTTGAATGATTCAGCCTCGATGTTGCGACCTAATGCGTCCTGTCGTAGCTGTCGGCCGGCAATGTGCAAAACGTTCTCAATCGGATTAAAATCCGGGCTCCGAGGTGGTGTACGTAAAACCTCCAATCCCAGGTGAGAGAAAGCGGTCTTTGCTAGAGCCGAATTACCGTCCTGAAGAAAGAGTCCTCTTCGCAGGGGCCCGCAAGCTTCGACGATTCGTGGAAAGTAGCGTCGGACCAAGCGTGCAAATTTTTCTATCATCTAGTTTCTCGTACGGCTTCGCTAGGACGACACCATCCTGTACCTGCTCACCCCCCCCCCCTTTAGCTTTGCAGCCTATTGCCAGACTCTCGCTCTTCTTCCTCCAGATCCTTCCTCTGGGGTACGGTTGCCTGATCACGGGATGAAACTTATGAGCGAATCCCCTCCCGTCGAAGTAAAACATCACTTCCTGCTTCCAAAAGTCAGGGCCACATTGTCCTGCTTCATGAGTCCCTTTGTCCTGCCCTGTAAGAATTTCTGATATGTCTGCCTCACTGAGACCACACTCGACCATAATGTCTTTCGCATTAGAGTTCCACCGGGTTCTTCTTAAGCGTTTCAAAATTAGAAGTTGCCCCTGAGTGCGCCCATCGAGTTTCCTTGGCCGTCCGGTCTTTGAACGCGGCCTCTGTGAACACACACACACATGGTGAAATATTGCACATTTCGGCTATTTGGCGAACAGTTTTGTTTGCACATGACTTACTTATAACACTTGCACTACTGACGGACGCAATTACAAGAAGAACGGAGTTTCTCATGAGAAGGACCCACCGGATACAGCGACCTCATCAGTACATTGACGTATAACGATATGTGGTGACTACAATCCGCGACAAAAGTGGTTGGAACAACAAGCCCCGCTCCCCCGATTCAATGTTGCTAATCCGAGATTCGCCGGAAATTTTGTCCAACTGACCAACATTAATGGGGGGGGCAGGGGGGTTGATTGGCCGAGAGTAAGGAAGGCTGAGGGAAGTTGGCTGACCAATTCCACTGTCTGTTCCAACACTTTCTATGGCCGGCTTGATTGGAGTCACCCTTTAAGAAACTTCTTGCAAATTTTTCCTCCCGGGTCGAGTGGAATGATATGACTCAGTCTTTTCAGAAATGTTCATTCAGAATTAGCCAACCCAGCTCAACCCCTGTCACTTGTACTCAATTTTGGGGACCAGTATCCACCCCAATCATTATACCCCAAACAAAGATATAGTTAAATTCAATTCCGATAAATTAACTGCATTACTTTGGTTCACTATTTGATTTTTCAACAACATCCTTAAATATCCTTACAGAAATTTCAATTTTCCCACATAGGAATGTGTTATTTCCCTACCTGGAGCTGACCAGTTCCTACAGGAATTTCAAGCAAGGAGTTCAAGTTATTCTAGCTTTGAGTACAGGGAACTGTCAATTGTTGTTCATGGACGTAGTTGCTGTTCATGGTGGACACTGGATCATAGATAAATGGAAGGAAATATTTGCTCAGGACAGTGCAGTCACTGACCCCACTAGTTTCCTGGAATATTTTGATTCTTGGTGTTTTTTTTGGGGGGGTGCTAGCTTGTATCCAAAAGAAACAATAGTCCTGTGCCCCACACACCAGGAATTTGGTGAATATTTCAAAACAATATCAACAAATTTGAAAAAGTCTAATTTGAAACCATAAAAAATAATGAGAAACATTGCAAGAAAGAGAAAGCATTATTCACATTTTGAAAGTCTTGAAAAAGTATTTCCATTGCTTAATGATGATTTACATACAATGTTCAATGTTTGATCTCTTGCATATTCTTTGCTGGTACACAAGCAAATGGCCTAAAAAAAACCCAGCACAAACATGTCTTTTATAAGACCTTCAAAGTCTCTAATATCTCACACCAATGGCGTGTAGTCATTGCAATGACCGAGGGGAAGGTTTTGCCCCCTTGACATCCTCCAAACCAAAAATTACTTTTCGGAACAACTCCCACGATGTGTCACACTACCACGGGTACGTTAAGTCTAATACGTAAAACAGGTTTGAAACAGACGTCAATAGCGTTCAGCAAGGGTGGCTGTTCAAACGCCTTCCTTTTCCACGATGACAAAGTTTTGTGGCGGCTCCAGTAGGAACCCCAATAGCAAAATATGAGGTTCATGGTTGGTAACCACCTTAAGGTATTTTGGGATGTTAGTTCCGATCTGACAAAAAAAAAACACTATGTATTGTAATCCAATTTAATCTATCCTCACCTAATTTATTACATTGGGATAAGTTTCTAAGTGAGAGTCAAGGAATATGTCGCTTCATATGTTTCATTCTTTCAAGACTATGAAAAGCTTGTTGTTGATGTTATAGGTCATTTTCGTACATGTGCATTCACTGAAACTTCCTGTTGGAAAAAAGAGGGGCACGATCAAATGAGCTCCAGAGTTGGAATTAACGGGAGGTATGGACCGCGATTGCACCCATCAAAAGGCAAGCCACTGATTACAGCTGACCACAATGAAAACAATTAGTTACAAGACAGAACTCTGTGTCCTACGTAGGTGTTGATGGCATGTAAGCTCTAATGTCTTTTGATGTACCTGATCTATGAACAATTTTTATGTCATACTTTTGTACTGCTAGTAAGAGTCTCAACAATTTTGGTGGTACACTCGAGAGTGGTTTGCTGCTAATTGTTTCGAGTGACTTGTGATCCCTAATTACCATAGTTGGTAATTCCATATTTTGGTGTGAAAGCGTTCGCACCCGAATTTGATCTCAAGCATTTCCTTTTTTGCGCTTTCTCCCAATGCCATTCAATATCATCGGTCAGAAGCAATCGCAATGGGCATAATCTGGTCTCATACCATCCTTTGACAGAATTTGGCCTAGATATTTGATTTCTCTAAGCCGTACCTTTCACTTGCCTCCCTCCAAGTTGACATTGTTGGTGCGAGCAATTTTTAATACCTGTCTAAGTCTGCTCTTCCTTTGATTTGCCTTGAAAAAGAATATCATCAACATAACAGATTGTTCCATCAATACCTTTTAACATTTGTATCATGTATTTGTGGAACACCTGAAGCACCATGGAGACCGAAAGCTAACCTTTGGAAAGCATAGCTGCCAAATGGAGTGTTAAATGTGAACAGCTCACTGCTCTCAGCACTGGCTAATTCTTCCATATCTGGAATGTAATAATGCTCAGGTTTTACTGCTTTATTTACATCTTTAGGATCCAGGATAGCCGTAGATCTCCAATTGGCTTTTCCACAATGACTACTGAATTCTGTTTTGAGTCTCTGTACCTTTCTTGGAAAATGCATCTTTGGTGTAACCTGATAGTAATCAAAGATGCTAGTGCTCTACTTCACTTCACCAATGCGCTGGATCAGATTTAGTTGTACCTTTCAAACCTAGGACGTTTTGCCCTGTGGTCACGACATAATAAGTTAATGTCTGACTCCTTTCTTTGTGCAATGGAACGCGTTGGCTTTGGCTCCTGTATCAATCTTCAGAGGAACTAGCTTCCTTTTTATGCGAAGATGTCTTTTGATAAATATCTTTTGATCAGTTTCACTACAGTGTTTTCAGAACTTACGCTTTACCTTCGCAAGTTGTTGATTTTCTGCAACCTTCCACATAAAGGTAATGTGTAGACGAATAGCGTCTTCTCCCGCTAAGTGAAGAAACAATGCAGTCTGCTGATTGTCAGGATACTTCATCTTTCCCGCGGCCAGCATGTAAATATCGAAACGCTGATCGAACCGTCGGAAGTTTTCCGCTAGGTTTCCCTGCAGACTTTACCGCGTTCCCACGGAACCGGGCTTACCCCGACCTTGGACTCCTTGTTAGGCCCGGTGTTCTAAATCCGTGTCGCAACGAGTTACTAGACCACCTCGAAGCAACTGTATACTATACATCTCTGGAGTGTTTACGTTGACCAATTGATGATGAAGTTAAAGATGAACTAATGATGCACAAGGGAGATGTGTCTTCAGTATGCAAATGTAGCGTGCAGGCTTAACCATAATATATGCAGTAGTGATGTAATATCATGCAATTTGCCGTATGGCTTTGTGAGTTTACGTAAGTCTATAGAAGAAAAAATACATGAAAAAGAGATTGGATACTTGATTTCATATACTTGCAGCCCGTACTGCAATATTTGCACTCATAAGGGGAGGGGATCTAACCATTTCTTGTGCCATGCAAATTCCACGGTAGCAGAGCGAGTGATTTCGGTTTTGGTCCCCAAGTGTTTTCTTGACGTTCTACATTCCTCAAATGAAAACTGGAGAATATTTTGCCACTTTCCCACGCCTGTCAGGCATGCAGGAGTTACGTCACAACATTTGTCTGAAAAACCCAAAACAGAATTTAACTGAACCAATAATTGAGTCCCACTCCATGCAACATCTGCACGTAGCCGACCAAACAGGACTACTCTCGCTGAGGAAAGGTCAGTGAGATCGAATATTTCGTGCCGGAAAATAAAAAAAACACTGTTCAAAAACGACGAAAAAGGTAAACACAGAAAAAAAGTGATAGGTCACTCAAGCATGAATTAACTTTGGTGTAGAGGTTTCCATATGTGCAAAATGGTGCCAAATTTGATTTCAATCTGAACATATCTTTAATAAACTCCTACTTATTTTGAAGGGGAGTATGAGTTTAGAATTCACCAACATGCAAAGAAAATAGCTTTAATCATCGTTAAACCATTCCGTCTCATCAATAAATATTATGTAATTGAAGATTACTGTTGAGCAACAAATAACTGGATTTCTATCTGTTAGAGATGTATTTCTTGAAAAGAGGCTACAGTTAGAGGGATAACATGACGATTCAGTACAGTATATTCAAACAGTGGTAGATCTATATGCCCTCAACCTTTTCCCAATCATAATAATCGCGCTATATTCAACTTCCTTAAATTTGAGCAGGGGCGTAGTGAGGATTTAACGTTAGGGGGCGGTACATGGGAGGGGTCTAAGGGGAGGGGGTGTCCCCCTGGAAAATTTTAGCTCACAGAGGGTGCGCTAGATGCAAAATGGTGCCATATTTCCAGGAATTAATTTTTCGTCAATTTTTAATCTTCCTGTCCCCCACGCATACTCCTACACTAACACGGGAGTAGCGTTTTGCTTAACGCATGCTTCATTTGTCATATATAAATTCAATCTAGTTTTCGAATTTCCACTAGGACCTACGGAAAATTGCGTAGAAATATCAATATACAATCGCTACCCTCTTACATAATCTTGTACTCCATTCCTTCCTCTCATTTCCTCCTCCTTCCCATTCTCTCATATTTTTTGGGGGGGGGGGATGACCGCCCTGGAAATGTGGAATGAAGAGGGGAAGAAATCACAGTGATTTTAAATACTAATTTCATGTTGAGTGAATAAATAGACTGTAGAAACAGCTGGAGAATGTTTTTATCACTAGCGTAGCAAGGAGGATGGGTGGGGACAGAGTGGGGGAAGGGGAGCGTAATTTGGAAATATTGATACAGTCTGTCTTAAGTGTATTTTTTATGGCACCACGGTGGAGTGTGGGGACTGATCTCCTCGCTTTTCAGAGACGCTGTCTTTAATAACGATTGAAAACTGCGTTTATAAGCTGTACATTTCTCTAGCAAATGGGGTGTGCTCCACATCTATAATGGTCATTTTGATAGTCTTCACAAAATAGACTGTGACACTTTCAGTGTCTTCCTGAGTCACATATCAGAAGGAAGTTTTTGCCCCCCCCCCCCACGCAAAGTCATCTTTTCTCTACACTAAGACTTGAACATTTTCTCGCGCTACCGCATTTATAGTGTCCTTCAGAAAACCTCAGACATGAACACAATTTTCTTTTTCCTCTTTTATACCTGGGTCACAAATTTTTGGATGTGGTCACCGAAATTCCTTCTCATGCCCACACCACCTACCAGGGTACCACTTTTACGAATGTGTCTAGCTTCTGCTTGTCTAGTCGAGAGCCCCCTATTAATTGTTGCCACTTTGAGTTCCCAAACACCACACGTTGGAAGTGTTTGTGTGTTTAAACCTTTTACTCCTTTGCCTTGTAATTATTGGAATTACCGCATCAAGGACTTCATGTACTTGCATTTTACTTGTTTTGTGTACAATTCTGGTGCGTGAGACCTAGTCTACGGGAGCGAAGATGGTTAATATGCGCTAGAATGAGTTGTGATAGTGTTATTGTATGGTTCGAGTGAAGGTGCTTAGATATAGTCGGGGTTTGTGGATTTGATGTTAGCTTACCTGTCTTTACTGAGGACTACGGAACATCCTCTCGGCTAAGTTAGTTTTTCTATATTTTTCGTCTACAGTTTTACCACTCATAGAAATACTGTATGGTTTAATTCAAGAGGAATCAAGAGGAATTTGTCGTGTAGGTGTTTCTATTCGGTTACACTAAATGGAAAGAGGGTGCCCTCCACCCCAAGTCCATTACAACTTTTGTTTTTTAAATAAAAAACTTGACGCTGCTTCTGCATATCGCTTCAACTGCTATTCTTTGTATTTTAATTGTGTATTTGCGTTCATAACTCAAGCAAGTTGCACATCATACTATGATTCAGAAAATTTCCGGAACTTGCAGAAATTCCGTCCATTTTGTCTAAAATGGCCCTGTCTTCCCAAATACCGAATAACACGTGAACCTCTGTGTCAGAACAAACACCCCTGTCGCTGCTCTCGCTCGCCATTTTCAATTACTCCTTTTTAGTGCTGTTGTTCTTAACAATCATACAGGTAGTTTATAAATGGGAAGACATACGGAGTGAGAGCACACTGCAAAATCCCCTCCTGTAAAAGTTTATTTACGCAAAGCGGGAGGTGAGTTGGTGATGTATACAAAGATGCAGAACATAACTAGAAATTTGGTTACGGGAACTGTACTGTATGAAGTAGGAGGAGATTTGAGGGACCTTTCCAGTAATTCCAGAACATCTTTTTGTGAAAGCAAAAGTGCTGTATATTACATGTACACTGGCACAGACATCCTGCACCTCAAGAATTATGTTATTTGCAATTATATTCTACAGATTGATATGGAAATTTGTTTTACCTCATATACAGAAGCATTTTACTGCACTGTACATGCCACCAGGTTTGCACGGGTGGAAATGGATAAAGAGATGCCCACCCCCAGTAAGAAATTTCTACACTTTTGCAGAGGTTGCTCTACTACATAGGCATTCGAACATCCACCAGCTTTTGCCTGTGTGGTTAAAAAAAACCAGCATTTATAAGGGTGATCTATGTATAATCCAGAGGACATCCATGTAAAGAGATTTCAGAGAGGTTTGGTGCTCTATTTGATTGTGTTGCAATATGACGTTATGGAAAAATTTACGCCAATATCATTTGGACATGTTAATAATATCACGACTACTGTAGCAGCCGTACTTGGGAACCATGACAATTCATGAGAAGATGACCTTGTAGTCTTTTTCAATTGCCAGGGCCCTATTTGTTGTGGCATCTTTTAGCTGATGATGATTATTCATAAGAACCACTAGTGAGCACAGATCTGCACAAAATTGGTGCTGTTTCTTCTGGTAACTGAAAAAGGGTTGCTGGATATTGGACAATGGAGAGTCTGTTTTGGTGGGGGAGGGGGATGAGGTGGTACTGATTTTCATGAACTTACTGTCACTGTTGTGTTTTGGGTGCTGGCTACAAACAGATTCGGATGGAAAACATTACTCTCATTGACAACGACGTTGGTAATTTCAACCCAGTCGCCAAGTTTTGCAGGAGTGGTAGCTACATGTCTCCAAAGGGCCACCTCTATGTCATCTGTGTTGTCATGTAGAAATATGTTTCTGACACAGGGTGCTTGTCCTTTGACAATGACACTCTTGCTTTCTCCATCCTTTGAGTATGAAAATGGAAGAAAAACAAAACATGCACATTTTTTCATGATGCTTGCTATCATATAACAATATTAAAGGTGACAGTCACTTGGTTGGATATTTTATATGGACGTAGAGGGTGCTATCTCCTTTGAATGGTTATTTTAGAGTTGGTTATAAACAGTGAGTACAGTATGGGTGAATTCCAGCTCAGGAATGTTATCAGCTTATTCTTCAAAACATGGAATATTTCAGCTAGGATCAGACTATTAATTTGCAGGTCTTAACTACTGTAGAAAAAAATTTGTTTATTTGATTTACTGTTTTGAGAATTGGTTCATATGCAATAATTTTTGTGTAATTTTACTGAAGTATGATGTCTCTCACACTGTCATACTGTGTCTTGTTGGGAAGGTCAAGACGACAATTTTCAGAACTACATGAAATGATGTGGAATTGTACTGAGGCAAAAGGTTAAGAACCACTGGTGAACACAGATGTGCAGAGCATTTGCATGAGTGAATAGATGCTGATTGTTGTGGTAACTGGAAAAGGACTGCATATTTTTGAGTAGTATGGTTATTATACTCATTGAAATGTAAACTAATTTACCTTGGTGATACGGCCACTGACTTTTCTTAATGTTTTCTTCGGTGAAGTTTTCACATTCTTTAAGCTCTGCAGTGGTGGTGGCGGATTGATTAAATCATCTGCAGCCTTTTGGAATGAGTCGTTGACGGTGATATTCCCAGTTTTGTATGTTTTGGAAATAGTTGTCAGGGTGATGGTTTTGTCTGGCTTGAAGACATAATTATTGATTATAACAGTTGAATCAACTTGATACAACTCTTTCTCTTGTCCATTTGTTGTGAACGGTTTTGCTGGGCTAACTGCTAGATTTGTCAAGAATGAGTAACTATAATGTGTTGTGAACGTTCCTGCTCTGTAGCTGAAAGGTTGAGGATACACATAAATATGATCAATGAGAGTATTGTGAAAAGTGGTTGGGTGTTTGATCAACTGGTAGAAAGTCTGCATGGGTTGCAATTGCGGTTTACTGTTTAAGTCATGATTGAAGTCACCAATAAAGACTGTGTAAGAACAGTTGCTTGTTTGCTTGTATGTGTCACATATGCTTGTTTCTAAGTAAAGCTGTTGACAGTGCAATGCCACCTGCACTTCTGACTGAAAACATAGGTAGGAATCTGTAACCTTGTAAATGAAAACTGTCTTTAGTTTCAAACTCAACAGAGCCATTTGTGATGAATGATTGTTATTTGGTTGCTTGATGTTGCTCTATGATATTCTGAAAGTGGACTAGCAGTTAACATATCTACAATGGGCATCTTTTCTAAGGCTGGTTCAATTTTAGGATTGCTATATAAAGCACTATTTCTGTAGGACAGCAACTGCAGTCCCTCTAATGTTGTCACTCTACTTAATGCTACATATGCCATACCTGATTGAAATATGTTGTCCATTGAAATAACTGCTACATCAGTTGTTTGTCACTGTACTTTGTGTATTGTGAGAGCCCATGCCAGTTAAAGGGGGTATTGGTATCTTGTGACTGTTTGTGAATTGAAAATGTATTTTTCAGTATGGGGTCTGATTTTGGTTGCTCCAGTATATCTGAAGCAGTACCAAGTGACTGTCTTCTTGATATACCAATTTGCTCATCATCAAAGTAATAAGTATCGCTTTTGGAAGGCTTGAATTTTCATTAGGTGGCTGTATTTCTGAGATCATACCACAAACTCAATTAACCAGTCCATCTTGTACATCCAGGTTTGTGGTGAGCATAACTCTTGCTCCTACTGCAAGCATTAGCTGACATGGTAATGAAATACTTTTTGCAGATTTGATAGGCTGGTTACGTCTTTGTCTTTTTCTTGTTTCATTGTACTGAATGTCTGCTGCATTAATTATCTGAATGTCTGGTGCATAAGGTATGCAGCA
This sequence comes from Stichopus chloronotus, assembly GCA_021234535.1. Taxonomy (NCBI): domain Eukaryota; kingdom Metazoa; phylum Echinodermata; class Holothuroidea; order Aspidochirotida; family Stichopodidae; genus Stichopus; species Stichopus chloronotus. The sequence goes on from CM037833.1 coordinate 5,314,604, forward strand.
TGTGATTATTGTGGTTCTCTACATGTACATTCCTTGAAAATATGTGTAATGTATTATCTGCGTAATTTGATGTTGATGAAACAAGTCTATTTTGTAAGATACACTGATCATCTGTCGACAGCATTTCACTTTTTTATAAATCTCTTATACGATTTAGAAGGTGTGCAAATGCTAAATCTTCCTTTTGACGCATAACTTCTTGTAGTTCCCATTTGTGAAATAAGGACCAAAGATTGAGTAACTGTCCTTCATCAATATTAAAGAGGGGTTTACCTCGAACCGGTGGTAATTGGTAAAAGTCTCCTACTGCCAATATGCTGACATTACCAAATGGTTTATCAAAGGAACCCTTTATTTGTTGCAATCTGCAGTTGTAGGTATCCATACTTTACTCTTAGGGTGTTTCATTTGTCTTGGCCTAATGGTTTGTATGGCATTTTGGTAGAGTGTATGCTAAAAGCTGAGTGTATTGTTTGACCTTGAATATTAAAAGCAGCTGTTCCAGTGTAGGCAAGGCAAGGAGTAAGACGGTTATGGCATCAGCTGATGGCAAATCCGTTCTGAAGATTTTTTAGCTTGGTGTTCTATACATTTAACTACTTGTGATTTGCCAGTTCCTGCACCACCAGTCAGGAAGATGTTGATGGAAGACATATTTGGGTTTTGCCTCTTCTTATGACACCACTTACTGATATATCTGAGTAACTTTCTTTGTCTTTCATTTAGAGAGCGTAAATAAGTGGTCATGGTATCATGATGATTATTTCCTCTTTCAAGGATGAGATCTTGACAAGTTTTTCCAGGTCCTATTTTTGTCTTAGCATTCTGGGTTAGTTCTGTCCTTCACAGCTCTCTGTCCATTTTGGTAAGGTACTGCAGCAGTATGGTCACTTTCCATTTTCACTCTTGGATATCTGATGACAGCCGGTTTACGAGAACGTTGTCGCAATACTCCCAAATTATTTGAAAGAGTAACAGATGAATCATCACATGATTGCCACTTACTTTGCTTTCGCAATCCTGATGCAAATGATGCAAGGCACATGTATTGGTATGTAGGGTTGTTAGGGCTAGCTAAATATTTGTCAATGATATTGGGCATCCAAATGTTGTTTGTGTCTTCATGTACTTGTTGTAACATGGCCAGTGGTCATGATATTCTGTGAGAATCTGGATCTATTGGCACAAAGACAACATTTCTTGAGGACTTCTTTAGGGGCATTCCACAAACCCTGTACACTGATTCCATGACAGAGACTTGTCTTTGCTGCAGATAAATAGAACCCAATTGACGTAATTCTGAAATGGCACTATGATTTCCCTCACGAGCTTCTTGTTGTGCGTGCTTTAGAAGTAGGCCCATCTCCCTCTCAGCTTTACTGATGTAGGAAACTATATACATTATACAACTGTAAGGATTAAGAATAAATTGGATATCGATGTTGGCATTCCAAGTCCTTAACAAATCTGGATTGTAGTTATTGACCCAACATTCCTGAGTAGTTCTTTTAAGAAATATAGCTTCCGAATTTTTGAAGGTCATTTTGAGAACTTGCATTTCAGCTTTCATCTTTTTTTTCTGAGAAGGTTGTTCTGAAGATTCTTGTGGTAGAGTTGTGTGATTTTCTTTGAGGTGAAGAATGTTTTGCTGAAGTCCATGAGACTTTTCCACCAGTATGTTGTGATTGAATTTCTTCTTGCAAGTTTGGATCAGCAATGAATGTGTCCTTTGATGGTGGCACTGTTTTCCTGTCTCTGTACAGGTTTTGGAGTGGTTCTTACTATGTGTCTGAACACTAGTTATTATATCATATAATTTTTTATCTTCTTGTTCTGATGGCAAAGAACATGAAACATATTTGTTGATAAAGTTTAGCAATGGTGTGTTATCAGCGTTAGGAGTGTATACAGGAGCATCTTTTATCCAAAACAGGCAATGAAGATGTGGCCAACTACGCTGCTGAAATTCTACACGATAGAAGTAGTCTTCTACTTCACCAACAGGATTGACAGAATGACAGAATGACATTACTGATAACATTTTCTGTACTCCTTATGATGTCACAATGGGTATTCCAATCAATATTTTCACTGGTTGCCTTTTTTGATGTAACATAGCAGCAACTATTTCTTTCCATCTGCGATCAGCTGCAGAAAAACTGCAAAACCACGTAGGGAGCCCTAGCTGTTTAATCATTGCAAATAAATCTTTCAAAGTGACTTCCCAGTATGCCGGTGTTGCACGGATGTTTTTCATGAAATGATATCCATCATCTCTCCCAATTAATTCTTTGAACTCATTAGTGTTTTGGAACATTCTTGTTGTTAGCTGTTGACCATTACATGTTGTTGTTTTACCTTTTGTCATTGCTATAGATATGGATGATTGAATGAGATATAATTCTGATGTATATTGGGCAATACAATGTTTTGAAGGCTGCTTGCAAACCTTGCATCTACTGAGAATAACCTGGCATTGAAATATCTGCTGGGAGAAATCGTTGTGCTTCCTTTTTTCCTTGAAAGTATTTTTGCCCTCTGGAAATAAAAGTAGGGAATGCCTTGTCTTCATTTTGTAAAGCAGGTATTGGTCTATTGCCTTCTCCTGGTGCCACTGAAAAGATATTGTCATTTACACTCAGTGCATGTTGTCCAACATCTGTTGGTTGTAAACATGTTACTAATTAAACAGAACTTGTATCCTCTTGAGACTGAATATCAGAAGTATCTCCTGCTGTATCAAAATTTGTAGTATTTTGACCTTCTATGTGTAATGTTTTCTTGAATAGCAGCATTACACTGAAAATTTTGACAGCCAATTTGTGGGGATGCACATTCTTCAACTACATGTGAAGTTTGGTTTAAATGATGGCCAGTATATTGCAACTTGCGTTTAAGCTCAACGTGTATTAATGTAGCAATCTGTGAAGGGGCGTGGTAAACTGGTTACAGTTTTTGCAACATCAGCAGGTATACAAATGACAGGCCCATGGATACCTTTTTGTGATCCCTTTGGTAGTGCAACAATTTTCATAAATGGGATAGCAGGAGTAACAAGATGGATTTCAAGTATATTCAGGTTACTGACTTCACTAGGAATGTCACACATGTGTAAGTTATTATCCTGAGATTGACATGGCATATTGTTTTTGCTAAAATTATCATGACAACAAGAGCAAATCCAATGATCAGATGTATGCAACTTATTTATGCTGTCATACAAGACTGGATAAACAGTAGGGTTAAGTAAATACTTAGGCAAGTAGAAAGCACGTACTTGTTTTTTAAAAAGAAGTCTATTGCAATTGATACATACATATGTTGGCATTTCTTTTAACGACTTGTAAAATTTTGGATAAGCAGTGAGAATATTGGTGAAACTCTCTCTGCAACTATCACTTGCTGAGGGAGTCATCATCTGCTGTGTGAAACTAGTTTGAGGTCGTAATGGCAGTGACTTCTGTGCATTGTAACATTTGTCAATAGTTGCATTGTCTTGTAACTGCAACTTTAGAGAAACATTATAGGCAGATGCAATTCCAAGTAGTAACATCTCAGTTGTTATAGATGCTTTGTTTTTTTGAAAGGTCGCATTTTTTTTCCCCAAGTGCTGATAAGCATTCAGTCCAATTATTGAGAACAAATTTTTCAGCTGATTGTTGTACGACATCATATTTTGTGTTTGTACCATATATTTGCATACTGATTGCTTCCAAAATATTACGAAAAGCAGATGACTCTTTATCTATACTGTACAAAGTGGCATGAACAGCACTAGTGGTGTTTGTGACACTTCTGTCTTGTTGAAAATGTTCACATATTCACCACTTACTGTAAACAATTTGAACTGTAAATCATATACTTGTGCTGTAGCTGTTACTTCAATTTCTCCAGGAAGAGTTGGTTGAAGATGGTGAGAAGACATGTAAGAAATGTATTGTGACCTTTCATTTATGTTGTAAACCTGAGAAACATGAGTATACCACTGCACCCAGTTGGTTGAGATGTGTGTAACAACTGCATCTCTGATACTGCGATGTTCTTCTTCTGTGTTGTGCAAAAATTTACTCACTGCTCGAAAAAAGCAATTTCCATCCCCACGTATTTTTGTGATTGTTGAAATTGAAATCTCTCTCAGGAATCCTGTAAAGTAAAGAGGTTCGTGTAGAAACACAGAAATGGAAGTTGTCTAGAGAATGAAAGTGAAAAAGCACTTATAAACTGTAATTGCCTGGGAAAAAATTTCTTTCACATCCACATATTAAAATCAGTAACACGAAAGAAATCTTACAGGAATCACTATCCACAAATGAGACTTCCACATGTACACACTTTTGTAAGTATCAATTTTTCCAAACAAATGACAAAACAGAACTGTTCAGGAAATCACTCTACTGAAGACTGCAAACAAAGATTACTAGATCAAAAAACTCTCCTACAAATTCTCTTGGACATGCAGATTGCGATACAAAAATCACTTGAACAAACAACTCTTGGAGTCTCTTGGGTGTACAACATTAGTACGAACAGTTGCTAAAAAAATCGTTTGTTGAAGTGATTTTTGTAGTGCAACTCTTGAACAAAATGTCTTGAAGAAAATCACTTGATCAAAAGTCTCTTGAGAGCACAAAATTAGTGCAAAGAGCTGCCTAAAGAATAACTTGAAGCACACAATTTCTGAAAGAAATCATCAACATATCTGTGGAATATGACTTTGTTTTAGTGTACCCAAGGTTTGAAAGGAAATTGCTGTGAACAAATAAATTATCTCACTCAATTATTACGTCTCGAACAATAGGCCTCCTTTAGTCCTTCACTGCAATACAAATATCATTTAAACAAACCTGGGGGCAAAATCTCTTTAATGGCAGTTGAAAAATGGTAAAGTATGAATGAATCAGTAGCTGCCAAAGTTCAAGCAATATCATTTAAAGAAACAACTCATGTGTGAAATCATACTGTAACGTTGCCGTACCCAGTGGATAGTAAGTTCAAAGTTGACGATATAAGCAGGTCACAGGCCTAGGTTATTTACTCGACACGATTGAGGAGTCTAACAGCAGTATATGAAGTTCAACGATTTATTGACACATTATTACGGTTGCGATTGGAATTACGTTGCCTCGAAAGGTGACCCCAAGGTTCCTCCACAGAAAACAACAATAAAACCCGAAAAATGAGGCTCAAATATTCACACTAATATATGCAGGTCTTCACAGGTCAACCACTAGCAGAACAATCACCCTCACAAAGTTGTCAATGTCACCCGCCGCAACAGGAAGGACACATATCATAGAAATCGGTAAGGTGGGGAAACGTTGGCAAGTGATTGGTTAGTTTTGTAAAGTTTTCAGTAGCTTATAACAGTAGCGGCGCTATGCCAATAACGTAAATGGAAAATTAAGAAAGATGTACAGATCACAGTAATTACAGATCAAACAGATCACTATGTGCGGCCAGAACGTGCCACTTCCCGTGTGTTGTCTGGGGTCTCCCACTTGTCCAGTTGAGACTGTAGTACGGTACCGTCGGTAAAGATGGCAGAATCTATCTGGCGTCGGTAGATCCGTCCCTGCCCCAGTCTAAGAACCTTCCACTCGCGGGTAGTCTTTGCTTCCCCTGTCGTCCGTGCCTTCTCCTTCAAACGCTGTAGGATGCCAGTCACATCACTGTCCAGGCGCTTTTCTACTGGTGGAAAGAGTCGGGATCACTGCCTGGTACCTTCGCATCTGTAGGGATTCTGACAGTCTCACCAAAAGTCTGCTCCTGAGGTGGACTTGGACTTCTTGGAGATGATGGATCACCTCCCTCTTGTAGACCAGAACGTCTGGGAGATGACGGATCACCTCCTTTCTCCAGAGGACTCCCAGGGCATTCCATAATCTCCGACAGGGTCGGTGCGTACACCATGGACTCATCCTTCTTCTCGGCAGCCGGTGACTTCTCCCTTCGTGATGTCCCAACATCCTCTTTAGGGCGTTGACGTTCATCTTTCTCCCTGCTCTGGCTCTTGCTGTCTCCTTCAAGGCGGGTCTTTTCTGTCACAAATTTTCTATCACGCCTCTTGTGTATCTCTCCGTGTCTCCTGAGGTCAAACCCTCTATCGGTACAGTAGTTACAGTGAGCACAACGATGCCGTTTCGTCCGATGTTTGTCACTTAGATGCTGCATCAACCGTCCTTTATCTTCAAACCTACGGTTACAGGGTCGGTACCGGTACTCCTCAACAAAGTCTTCTTGAGCTGTGGACATCGTCTGCAAGAAAACAAAATAAGATTACATGTAACACAAATTGGCCAGTATGACCGGCTCACAGATACGGAAACAAAATAGAACTTGTTTCAAAAGTAGATGATTCTGTAATAATTAACGAGTTGACCCGGTCTGTGTTGCACGGTCTTTCCTTTCTGATCCTGGCTGCTCCTTTAACCACGTGGGTGGGTCAGTTCCCTGATAAGCTTTTAAACGGTTAAAGTGGACAATCCTTGGTTTGGATCTGGCATTCTTCTGTATTCTGAAGGTAACATCGCTGAGGCATCCAGTGACTAGGTAGGGTCCTTCCCAATCTACGGGCAGCTTGGGAGATATTCCTTTCTTCCGCCGTGGATAGTGTAACCATACAGGATCTCCTATGTTGTAAACACAGTGGTTTACTCGTCTGTCGTGATTACGCTTCTGCTTAGCACCAGCGAGGACAAGTCTTTCTCGAGCAAATGCCTGCAGTATTCGAAGCCTGTCTTCGAGACGGTTAGCATGTTCGGTAGTGTATCGTGCACGGTCTTCTTCCTCTGGGGTTGGAGGTAACACTAGGTCAACAGGTAGATTGATGTTCCCGCCAAGCATTAGGTCTGCTGGGGTGAGTCCAGTCGACTCATTAAAATTTCCCACTATGCATATAATCTGTCCTGCAATTTTTCACTACAACTAAGTAAGGGGGCAATTTCTCTTCGATGTTGAAAAGCTACACCATTATTAATGTACAACATTCATGCGTTTCTTAAAATGAAATACCTTTATTTCCTCGTTATTCAGTGACCAATTCTTTATTCCCACTGTCCTTGCTTCGTTCTGATCTACATTTTGTACCAAATCTATGATGCAAACGACATGCCTTATACTGAAGCACTTTCCCTGAAAACCAGGGACAAAGAAACTGTCACGTGACATGAACCTGGTAAATAGCAATATGTTTACGGAACTTCGCTTCCATAAACATAAAAAAGGGCAGCATGAAACAACGAAACGATATCATGACTGTCGTATTTCAATTAAAATTGGATTCGGGTAATAAAATGCCATGCGTGCACCCGAGTATCCGGGTTACCCGTGAAAACACTAACATGCATGCATACAAACATACATATTTATGTAACAAATTTAAGGCATTGTTAAGAGGATAAACATGTAGACTAAACTGTAGACTGAAAGTAGGTTTTATAAATATTGGGAAACTCGGTTATCCAAAACTACCTTTGGTTTCCTTGCGATGTCTTTAAATGTTTTACCTAGGTTCCACGTTGAAAGCTATTTTTGAAAGCACTTGACTTCATTACTACTTGCTTTGGGACCTTAAAATGCATTATGGCTCTCTTAGCTGCCATGAGGGGTCTAACGTGGTATGATTCTTAAGGTAACCTGGGAGCCCACGTTAGGGTAGGGGTCAGTGATACGCTTTCTTGTTGCACCTTCACTGTTGCCAGGAAAATGTCCTGTGCTAAGCACATGTGCACGACACCGACTCAGCACAATGGCCTGCCTGCTCATACCTCCAACTCCAAGCTGCTGTAACTGGCCTGAATTCATCACAGTTGCAGTCTCAGGGGTAACCTGTAACATTAAGTTTGAAAATCATGATCAATTAGTAGCTTGAATATTATCTGGCATTGTTCTATGGAATCCTAAAAGGGCAAACTGGACATGTAGTACATCTAATCTCACACGTGCTACTACTAAAAACTCAAGTACTACTACTAAAAACACACGCACTATTAAAAATACACGTACTACATGTAATCTCACACGTAGTACTACTAAATTTGAGCCGCGACCTTAGTTTAAGAGTAACAAAAGTTCTGGAAAGAGATTCTAAGATTACTATTGGCACATGTTACCTCAAAGCTATTCATGATGTAACTCCAAAGACAGCTAGTTGAGATGAACTATGCTATAGAGAAAGCAGAGAGAATAAAAATGACAGATCTCAGAATTCTTGTTAAATTATATTCATACTTATAAACAAACCGAAACCTCCCCACCCCCAAACCTTAGCTTTCCCCCAGTACCACATGTTCCTCATCTCCATACCCTGCCTTCATCTGAAAAAAAAATAACTCAACCATCCTGAAGTTCGCAAGGCACTAGATCATGATAATATTTATAAACCAGAAAGTCAAAAGGCTTTGTGATTCCTTGCTACATGGTTATATTATAACAAACATGAGATCAACTACAAGTTATGTTTCTTGAAACACCACATTAATAAGCCTTTGACCCAAAATGACTTTTTTTTTTTACCTAAAATGACATTTGACTTCCACCAACAGTAGTAGGGATAACCTACTCAATGTGACCGATCCACACACCAAGTGTGACATAAGTCACAGTTACCCTTCTGGAGATATTGTGTTCAAAAGGTTTTAGAGTTTGACCACTGGTGACCTCCAATGACATTTGACCTCCCCAAAAATCAAAGGGAGTATTCTACTTACTTATATACAATCCACACACCAAGTATGACATCAGTCACAGTTACCCTTCTGGAGATATGTTTACTTGTTTACAAGGTTTTTAAAGTTTGACCCTGGTGACCTCAAATGACCAGGGACCTTCTACATCATATGGGCATTCCACATGCCAAGTATGAGATCCCTCAAAGTTACCCTTCTTGAGATATCGTGTTTACAAGCAAAGGCGTCACATACGCACACACACACACATCACCATCGCATAGATTCCTTGTCCACCCACATCTTCCCCACCAAAAGTTAGAACAATGTCATTCAACGTGAATCAAAAGTAATTACATTGTAAATAGATTACTTATCCCATCAAATCCATTGCAACTCGTTAGTGGAGCGAAAGATATTAATACTGCAGTTTTGTACAGCAAAAGCATCAATAAGACGGTACCTATTGATAGGAGTGTTTCATTAGTCTAAATCATTTTCACTAGGTTATGATTGTTTCAACTGAAAAACAGAGCTTTGAAGAAAATATGCGATACACAGAATACGTTCGCTGTATTCACATTCTCAAATACAACTTCGGCTATCTTCTCATGCAAATCAGGTTTTTTTTAGGAAACAGTCCAGCCTCCCCCCCCCCCCACCACCAACAAAATATCCTGCATGGCTTTCAGAAACAATTTCACAATATAGCATAACTAAATTAGCAGAAAGGGTTTGCTTCACAAGTACCTTGGCCATGTGATTCCTGAAAAACAATGTGGATACAGCCCTTATTTCTGTCCACTTTTCTTCATCATGTCTAGCATAAACAAAGAAATCACACCATTTGGTGTCAATGACTCCCATTTGTATTGGCACTTGGGTATAATATGGATGTGACTTCTTAAGCGAAGAACATTTGTCTCTTTTCAATGTATGGAACAGTATCAGAACATGGGGAAGTGTGGGAGATACTACCTGGACTAGCCCCCCACAATCCCTCACAATCAAAATTGTGTCCGTCTTGCTTCATCCTCCATCTCTCTGCCATAGTTCAGTGCAGAAGCCTCTTAAGGAGGGGAGTGTTGTCGACTTCGTCCTTCGCCATCAGTCTTCTGGATGTTATCATAACTGAATGCACATCAGATCCTGTAATGCGACCCTTTCTCTGCTCAAACCAAAGCATGTTACTTGCCTGAACCCTGGTAAACCTTTCCAACTCTGATACAGTTTCTGAACTGTATGTGGGCCAAATAGCAAAAAAATTCTTCAATTGTTGCAAATGTTGAGATGGCTGTAGGAGTCTCAACATATGGAACCTCCTCATAATGACCAACATTAAGGTCACATTCAGGATGATTCATTGGTGGACACACATATTCAAATGTACATGCTGCCTGAGAAGGTGGGTACATATTTTCCAGGTCTGTTGCTTTTCTGCTTGAACTTGATCGTTAAGAAGATGGTGAAAACATCTGGGAAATTGCAAGTTCCTTTTTTTCACACAAGATAAAAGTATGCGAGACATCTGCAGCTTAATGGTGCACAACGCCTAATTTGTAGCTTAAATCTAGAGTGTCAATATCTACAGACAGGTCATACTTTGAGAAATCACAAGGGTGCAATCTGTAATGTAATATTTAAAGTATTCTTCTCACATTTTAGTACCGATATGGCAACTTCATGACTTCACTCAAGTCCTGTAGATGTAATGGTCTTCTTTGGCCCCCTGTAAAGCTTGTCATAGCTCCTGACTGGGGTCACATTTTGATAGGGTGCCCATAATTGCCTACAATGAATAGACGGCTGTGGACTTGGAGCCTGTGTTTACTTAATACTTGCTGTTTGGAGTGGATATCCAAAATGATCCAGTTACTAACCAAACTATTGTTGTAATCATGGTACATTACAGCTGATTTAACTTTACAGTGAAGGAAGCCTTGTTCAATGACACTTCACAGATGATGCAGTAAATCATTGCATTTATTACTACAGTGTGACCTACCCCAACCTCGGTTTATTTCTGTTAGATATATGTTACGTTGAGGTGCATACGGTCTCAATTCTACAGAAGAAAACTGTAAGATTCAGTGCTTAGTTTTAGAAAACTGAGGCTCGAAGATGCTCATTTCAGCAAATGCTGACGATGTGCATGCACGGTTTGTCAAGCCCGAACGGCAAGCAAAATCAATTTAAAAGAGGGGGGGGGGGCTGCAATGTGGTTGCATGTTCCTCAATACCTACAAATAAAAACATAAAAAGGAAATTTGTTCAGTATATAAACTTGAGGTTAACGATCGGGCCCAGGGCATATATAACATAGGTCAGAAAGTTGGGGGGTCGGCAGCACAACATCTGAGGGGCACTCTCTACAAGTTAAGGCACTTCAAACGACACTATCCATCTATTTAACCTACTTTAAATAAGGGAGGTAAACGGTTTTGTAGTTGCCCCATTAGGGCTCACTTTAATAGCTATTTCTCATATATCCCTTTCTGCATGTTGTATGTAATGTATGGTGCAGCTTTAAGTTGCTGAATCTAGAGATTCTCATATATGCTCCACTTTACTATGAAAACTTACCCTGCACAACAAGTACAGTATGCACTCTGAATCACTCCGCTCCTTTTCAACAACAAAACCCAAACCTTCCATGGGATATTGGGACGTTGGAACGGTCTGTACTTGCAAAGTAAGTCCCAATGTCAAATGCCATTGTAGGTCGCCACATAGACACATATTCGGATTCGGATTCACTTTTCCAGCCGGCTTCCACCTGGTGGGGATCAGGCAATTTGCCACTCGGTACCACCAAAAGACTCGTACTTCTTAATTTTCGCTCTCAGGTGTATGGTTGATCACTGTGGTGGGGCAAAGTTGTGGTAACCGCATGGCTGCGAACACAAGAGCGAACACAAGAGCGACTAACTCGTCCTTTCGCCCGGATATTTTAAGTCCCCTCTTCTCTAGAAAATCGTTCAGGGCTTTTACATTCCACAGCCTTATTTCGTCTGTACATGCATTCGCATCCATAACGACTGTCAATAAACACACTGTACGAGAAAGAAGACAAAGTAATCCGAAGTATTTTAGTAACGGAATATAACAACCTGCTAGAACTGGGCGTACATATAAATCACAATAAAGTATGCATAGCGTAACTAGGACAGTTGTGTTGTCATTCACTGTAAGCAACAGATCCATCCCTTTGTACCAGTGGCGCCACGAAACTCGCTGCTCAACTCCGAACTCGCTTATGATATAATTTACCCCATTGCAAAAAAAAAAAAAAAAAAATAAGATGGGAAGGCATGCAAGCTTAACACCTCTCACCTCAATGACTAACAGTAAAGAGCAAGTTAGCGCTCTAACGTCCATCACACTGCTTGTCTGAATTGAAACGTTTTTCTGTCTTTTGGCCCTTATCATACTGTGACTGCTGTTGTAATATTGGTGGTAACCTTTAATGCCTACAAAAGGGCTAATGAAATGTCTCACTTAGTGGTGATCACAATAATTATTGACATCAATGGAATGTAACAAGTCAAGAAAGTTAAGTCATACATAAAGGCAAGAATATTCCAAATCTTCTGGCTAGAAAGAAAAGGGCAAAGAGGATTCCAAAGACATTTCAGACCACAGTGCTTTAGCTTCCAAGACATAGATCATTTTTAGACAGGGTGGCTAGAATATATGTCTTGGAAGCTGTACTCTAGCCAAGAGCTAGAGAATGAATCTGCGGAAGGTGAGGTCTTCAACACAACCAGTGTCCAGAATGACATGGACTTTGATGAGTCTATAGCAGAGGAAGGGGACAACCTCCTGAACACCATCGACGAATGCAAAGCTATCGTACCCATTCCCAAAATGCTTGATTTGCTTGATTCATGGTGACACATGTTGTAGGAAAGACTGTGGGCAACCTTTGCTTTACAGTTATAATCCTATTCGGACTGCTGTCATTTTTTCACTTGGCAGTGTGGTAGTGGGCATCCCTGTGGCAAATGGGCTACTCAGGAGAGATTTTCCAACATGTTCGCAGGAAACATTCAGTTCTCCGCTGCTGTGACATTATCAGGAAATAACTTTGCAAATATGGAGTTTTCTTTCAAGGTTTGCAAGGTATTTTTTTGCACAGGAAGGAGATTTAGTGTGGCTGGTGATGGCAGGACTGATTCCCCTGGACACAGTGCACAGTATCGCACATACAGTTTTATGGATGTTGACACGTCTAAGGTCATCCAGGTGGAGGTTGTAGATGTCGTAGAAGTGGAAGGAAAGAGCCCAAATTATGGAGAAAGTTGGTTTTGAAAGGGGAATGGATTTTCTGGTAAAGAAAACAAAAGTAAAAGAATTGGTGACTGATGCCCATACTCAAATATTAGCCCATAATGAAAAATGGGGGAAAGTATGGGGACATTTCTTCTCATCAAATTGATGTTTGGCATGGTGCCAAAAATGTTGTCAAACATGTTCCCAAAGTTGCTCAGAAGAAGGAACACCATGAGTTGCGATTATGGATTCCAGCTATTAGGAACCATGAGCGCGCACATGTGAAGGCAGTACAGTGAAACTGAAAGCTCCGTGGCTCTCCCTCCATCATGTTGTCAATGAGCATGAATGGGTGCTGCCAATTGATGGGTCTATTGGCAGATGTAACCACACAGAGTTACTCGACAGTGAAAGACAAAAGCCTTAGCGGAAGCTAAAGGTTCAAAAGAACTTGATGCCCTAAAAACAGCTCTCATAAAGAAGCGCTTTCTCAATACTCTGAACTACTACAAAAACTTCAAACTTAGACATACTGGCCAATTGGAGTCCTTCCATAACCATATGCTAATGTATGGTAGCAAACGGTGCGCTTACTCATATGTGGGTTATTGGACACGTATGTTATTGGCAGCGATTGACCACAATTACCATTTAGACAGGGAGTATGCTACTACAGTGGATGGGAAACACGTATATAAGGCCAAGTTTAATAAAAGATCAAGTAAGTGGGCACCACAAAAGGTGAAGGAGGCTAAAGTTTATGGATATATCCCTGATCTGATGAGGATTACTTTTGGGATGAGGACAGATACTCCAGGTATACTCCATTTGTCGCAAAGAGCAGAGTTGTCTGAAACAGATCACACCTAATGTAGCAAAAGTTTCAAAGCCTAACATGGAAGGAGCATAAATCCAGATTTGGACAAAGTAGTTCAAATTAGAATGGTTTTCTGGTCTCTGAGATTTTTCAATGCTGTGCTATAAAGGGTGTAAAAGCCAAGAACAAAATAGATATCGACTTTCTCTTTGAGTTCCGATTTTCGCCGTGTGAAAACGGGATATATTTGGTGTGTAAAATGAGTTGTATAACAACCTTGTGCTGCTTTTGCTCAAACTTATGTCACTAATTGTCAACAAATCTAAATACATTATAATCCCTTGGTATGTCCTTGTGGCACTAAAATGTAAAACTGTCCTGACACTAGTCCTTTACTATCTTCTTGCGATTTGTCCAAAAATAAAGACGTTGTAGAAATGACATGGATTTTTAGTTTATCATACACTAGCCCTTGCATGTACCGCAGTACTTTGCACATCACACTTTTTGTGCATAAGAGCTGAGCTGAAAAAAACTCCCCCCAAACGAAAGGCAGCATAGATGTTGTTTTCTAAGACTGTATGAAATGAAAGAGAAAGATGGAATATCATTAAAATTGCATGTAGGTGATCAAGTAGAGGTTAGTGCAGTTTTAATGATTTAAAATGTAAAATCATCACAAACCTTTCAGCACCGTCTTTAACGATACATTGAGCAGATGTTATATTAATTCGAAGAGATTACCCACTTCCAATCCCCTTAGGTAAAACTAAAAGCTGTTAGACAAAATAAGGGAAATTGAAAGTTTAAAGTTGTATTGGCTATAGCCAAACACGTTTCAACAGATAGCCATGAAAGCTATAATTGGTTTTTACAGTAACCATAACCTTTGATGAATGAATATTACTTGTAATTCGTCTTAGTTCAGTAGATGTCAAGATGGCCCAGAATGCAATAGTACATTTTTTTTTCTGAAGCTGACATAACAATATTAGTGTGTCAACCCATGCAACAAAATCTGGATTTAAATTAAACTTCGCCAACACTTTAAGGAGAAAACCGTGATCAACCATGTCAAAGGCCTTCTCCTGATCGAGGGAGACAAGCGCACATGGGAGGTCACGGTCAATAACAAATTCAACTAAGTCCCGCATCAACCAGAGGTTCTGCTGAACACTGCGTCCCCGCACGCACATGTCTGAAAAGGTCCAACAAGATCCGGCATAACTGTGCCTAGCCTGTTACAAAGGGCTTTTGACAGGATCTTGTAGTCCACGTTCAACAGGGTGATTGGCCGCTTGTTTTTCGGTTCAAGGGGATCCCCTGCCTTTGGCAACAACGTTATCACACCTGTGCGCTGCGAAGGGCTCAATGAGCCACTAATGTGCGAAGTGGATGTGCGAAGTGGGAGAGTGTTCCACATGTGTTTTGGCAGTGTGACTTTGTGGCCCTCCTCTGGGAATGGTTTCAAGCCCTGACTGATCGCCTCACGTTTTGTAACACATGGGCGGTCAGTCAGGACTACGTTCTGCGGACGTCGTCTTGGCATCGGTGAGGGCGGAGGTTAGGTTGAGGGTTGAGTCAGACTTCACTCGTTTGTCCAGGTCGACGCTTGGCAGAAGGTGGGGACCACTTGCATCGGTGCGGGCGGACCAGGTGGTATTGAACTTGTAATATTGGGGGATCCTGTACATATGTATATATACTGTATCTGTGTGGTTCTATTACCGTAAAGAACATAATCTTCTGTTTCATTTGGTAGTTTGTAAATAGTTCTCGTGTTTGCTTTTCCTGTGCCGGTTTGAGTTGTTTTTTCGTTTCTGTGCCGTTTTGATGCACTTGAAAAGGAATACCACTTAAAAAGTAGTACCACTTACCCCAAGGAGGATTGGTGGAGGGTCCACTTTGTTGTGGCTGATTTCTTTCGGTATTACTGTCATCCATTATTTCTACCAGGAAATCTGGCTGTCTTCTCAACAACTCCATTGCAACTATTTCCTGTTGGTCCCTAGACACACTCTGGACAAAATCCTGTAAATAGACAAAAAAGTCAAAGGACTTTGTGATTCCTTACCAATATTTATGAAAAACAAAGAAAACCAAAGGATGATAACCAGCATATCAATTTTTAAGTTCAGTCACCTTCAGACACCTTCGGATATCATGGTGACTAGGTTCTCACCCTACTGTATGACTTTTGCTGACCTCATGTGATCTTTGACTGTCATCAAGAGCTGTTTGAGCGGGAATATGAATTTCACAAACCAAAAATTCGAATCTCTAAAATGCAGTTTATCTAAGTGTGAGGAACCAAAAAGACAATGAAATACAATGAACCCCATAATCGCAAGTGCCTTTGGACATACAGAATTATAAATCACAGAAAGATCTTTGCTGCAAGACCGAAGGTGTTCCACCACAGAATACTAACTTACCACACTGGCAATATATGCTTTGCTATATCGATAATCATATTATTCAAAATTGTCTATACAGTATATACATTCTGTGTATCCCAGACCCAGTTGGGAGTCTGCCCTCTCTATACGACCGTTATTGCGCAATGATTGCCAAGAGCTCTTATAACCGGAAGTGCCTTGTCAAGAAACCCCGCGAAAATAGGCTTACGGAAAAGTGAATGGTTCTCCGCAAAATGATGTCATAAAATGTGCATATGCATGAAGAAATGTATCCGATTTTAGCAAGCTTTCATCCAAATATGTATTTTCTACGTAGCATTACGTCAGGAATGAAAGAGATGTCATGAATTATTAATTTGGAGGAAGGTTTGTCATCACCATTGGCCTAAGTTGAAAATGGTTAGAGGTAAGTAGAAGTAATTTTTGTAGCTGTGACGCTTGCGTATTAGACCCTGAAATGTAACGAACTCCACATTTCCATGTAGAGAATACTTGAAATTACACGAATAGAAAGTTTCATGCTTGTTCATGAATAGAAAGATATTGAAAACAAACTTTGATTTTACAATCAAGTTTCGGCCTCATCGCGGCCTTTGCACACAACCTAACCTTAGGCTATGGCATGTTGCGTATAACATTAGCTATAGTATTGGCCTATGTAACGTCGTTAGGTGCATGTACTTGTACTATTACTGTAACTTACTTAGTTCGGCAGACAAGGCAACCAAATACTGAGCACACGTTCAGCCCAGTTAGACTTAGCTAAGAACCTGTTCAGGCTAGGCTTAAGTTAGGCCTTGATCAAAGCTGTGACTTTATCAAACAGCGACGCAAACGAGTGTAGGCTACCACTGCCAAGGTAGGCCTAACAGTAGCAGCTAAGTTAAGCCCAGGCCTGCTAGTCCTACGTAGCAATGCTGACATCAATGATTAACACTAAAACTCAGTAAAAGACTATAGCCTAGAGTAGAGTTAGGATAAACTAAATTGCATCGACAGTGTTAACTATTAATTTACCATAAGTAATAACTCGTCCATTATGTAACTCAGACTGCTCATCAGTCGCAAGTAGGTGATCATATGACTGAGTTTAGGGCCTAAAATTAGGGTGGGCGTAGCCTAGGCCTTGTTTTGGCATAGGCCTAGGCCAGCCCACAACAAGTGGAATGAATACTGGTATACTGGGCAAAAATACTGGTTTACTGGACGAAAAGATGTACGTGTTGCACTAGCTTTGGACCTAGTATAAGTACAACTTACAGTACTACTACGCCTAGGCTAGACAAATATTAGTATTCGTAGCAGAAATGTAATTGTAATTAACAATTTGTGACTGAAAGTTAGTTTAGACTTGGGGAAGGCTAGCGCTGGCCAAAGTTAAGCGTGGTGACAAGTTTGTTGATGCTAAGTTTTAACTGAATGGTTTATTGTTAGGCAACTTGGTTGCACATAAGGTCTTTTACTGTCTGGGTGGTAAAAGGCCTAGTTCTGCAATAATTTCATCTATTACTTCTAAACTAAACCAATCCTAGTAGCCAGCCTAGGCCTTGGCATATTTGTGTCCCTAACTACTACATACTTTGCCAAGTAGGCTAGCCTTGAAGTGGTATTCGCTGTTTTACAGTGATACTTATACAGCGCATCATAATCCCTCCAATAAATGTATATTAGCAACAGATGAGGCCTAAAACCATTTTGGCAGTGACAGGGAAGTCTCTTATACTTACAGGTTTTTTTTCTACCCACTTTTAACATTATATTTGCTGGAGTTACATAAATTACCACAGTTCCATAGCATGTAATCATGTTATTATTTATTCCCCTGACAGAGACACTTTCCATGTTGGTTTGCCACATATGTCCAATTTTGGGATGAAAGAAATTTGGGTTCAATTAAGGGCTGCTAAAGGAGATGATCTTTATCTCAAATATGAACTCTTTCATAGAATACCTAGGAAATGACTTGCAGCTTCAGAAGGTTGGAGTAAATAATCTGCCTCACATACCATCATTTGTCCAAGTGTTGTATATCTGCAGTGTGATTTTACATCTTTCTTCAAGGGCCATTCCAAAAAAGGTTTCTTGGATGTTTTTTACCGAAACTGTGAGTTTATTACAGGTTCTGAAAGTGATGGCAAGCTTGATGATTTTGGGGTTTCTTGTTGGGAAAAGGGGCTCCTAGCATTTATTAGATTGATTGGTTCTGTCTACTTCAGAAAATACTGTAGTGCCTTTGCTGAGGAGACTCCATCTGAACTATTAAATCATGTCAGCAGCTCCTCTAACAATGCCATTACAAACCATATTTTGTTGCTTGATGCCATACGAGAGGGTCATTTTCATCGTATATCAGATGAATCTGAGTGGCTGCCTTCATTTTCAGCGTTGAAGCTTCATTGGCAGCGGTGTTGTTGGGTAGCCCAGGTATGAGCTCAGGCATGCTCAAATGAGGTTACTGTTCCTGATTTTACACTACATGGTTGGTCTTTAAAAAATGGATCAATTAGTGTTATATGGGACACAAGAAAACATAAAGAAGGTGGACAGTAACCAAAAAATTCTTAGAAGAGGATGTAAGAGTATTTGAGATCTGTGAAAGGAATGATATTGCATGTGTTTGTGTGCTAGTGGAATTCTTCTGTTGTTTTTCATTCAAGGATTGGGTACAGTTTTGAGAAGTATGTTTGAAACAGATGTTTTTACACCTGCAGTCTGTGTTTGGTTCACCCACAAATTGTCTGTGAATCCGTGTAATGGTAGTAGTATGTGAATAGACAGGATATATGATTGGCTGAAACTGTAACTACAACCAACCATGGAGGTTGTATTTGATGTCCGTGATATGACTTATCCTTCTTTTCCTGTTGTAATTTCATGTACTTGCTTATGGTTAATTGTTTTAATTCAAGGGGTTGGTTGGGTATAGTCTTCAAAATAACTTACAGTAATACTTCATTCCAACTTGACGATATCGGTGGATGTCTTAACATTACCATCCTTTTGTTGTTAGTAGTGATATGTTGCAAGTTAGTGAATCTATGCCCATGGTATGTGCATGCTTGTTCATGGTTTGTGTGATAGTGTTTGATTGGCATTTTTGTTGTGTGTGTTTGTTCTTGTATGTTTTGAATTTTGAATTAATTTTCCAAAGATCATAAAATGTAATCATTTTTTTTGGGGGGGGTTGGTCATTAGGTAAGGGTCAGGCAGGTGTATGTACATATCAACCTTGAAAGCTTTTACGGTTGTGAGAAAGCTGGGAATGTCATCGTTTTTTAATATCACAATGAGTGTAATATACTTCAAAGAAGAATCTGTGCAAAAATACCACATGTCTCATTTAAACATAGGTGATACCTCAAAACCATTGTGCTTTTTCTAAAATGACAGTGAAACAAGCAGCCTGTCAATCATCTGGGTTCAGTGTGTACAAAGAAATGTGTGATTACCATGCCAGTGACACAAGCTTTTGTAATATGCCCTGTGAAAGGCAGTCACCTCCTCAAGCTAATTTTGTGACTAGTACCTCATATTATGAAGCTTACAATGGCTCATTGTTTTGATTACATAAGTGGAGTTTTAAACAGGTTTTGGGAGGGGCTAGAAGTAAGTAGTTTGGCAAAATGGAGCTCTCTGGAGCCATGAGTCACTGTCTTTAACTTATCTATACTCATTACATCCGAAATAAGTTCAAATGGTGGCATAACCAGACATTTTCATTCAGTAGTTGTGGGATGAGAGGGGTGGGGGTAAGCAGCAAAGGGTTGAAGTAGGAGGGTGAGTAGTAATGATACAATTTGCATGGAGCACTACGATTGGTTGGTGCCTTGTGTATGAGGAATTTTTGGTATACAACTGCCTCCTCAGATTCCCAGTTTCCTAGCTGGCCTTCTAAACTGTAGCTAATATTTTCATTTTTGTTTTCTCAAAGGGTGTGGGCAAGACATTTACTCCCCTCCCGTAACCCCCCCCCCCCCCGTTATGCCAATGAGTT
This sequence comes from Stichopus chloronotus, assembly GCA_021234535.1. Lineage (NCBI taxonomy): Eukaryota > Metazoa > Echinodermata > Holothuroidea > Aspidochirotida > Stichopodidae > Stichopus > Stichopus chloronotus. Next base: position 5,334,773 of record CM037833.1, read on the forward strand.
CAAAGTTTACTTCTTAAATGTTGTTTTTGCATGAAACCATTCTTTGTTTTATGTGCCTATAATGGTCACTGCCATGCATTTATCCTTTTTTGTATTTCAGTATTCATGTCGTGTTCTTTTACAAAGTATCAGTCACATTATTTCCAAAGGGTGTTCAAAGCAAATTGTGTGAAATATTTATTATCAAGTAACTCACTCAAGTTGGCAAAGTGAAACATCTTAACTCATATAGAAGCCAAGCTGAAACATTAACTCAGGTTTTATCAAATGTTTTCCGTCCTTTCCCACGTTATCTTTTTATGACGTAAATGCAGATTGCTTTAGTTTTACTCAGTCACACAGAGCAGTGTACGGTTTTTACATTTCACCTTGTTTTTCCTATGAGTATATAGTGTGGCAATGAGAGCCTCATATGCACTTTCAGTCTTTTGACCATAACTTAGTAACTGCATTAATAATTAAAGCAGGTTGTTGATGATCTTAAGTGTTGTATAGTCACCCACTCATTTTGCACAAATTTACTTTGCTAAGTGACACATCTTTCTTGCCATCCATGACAACATGAAATTTATTATTTGTTATAGTTTTTAAAGTTTTTTGAGTCTTCACTTTTCCTTTTGTAAACAACTTTTACCAAATAGGCAAAAGATTTCTTTTATGGTTTGCTATAATTTTATCATTCACCTTGCTACTTTCATCTGCCAAAAGAGCTAAACTGCAGTGCTTCTAGTTGTTCTCAGTCATTCTTGCCCATACCATCAGTATATATTCAATATATTATGTCACAATCAGATGGAGCGCCTCATTTAAAAGCTTCATGTTTTCTTTAAAGGAAATAGGGCGTTTAGAATACACCAACATGACATACAAAAGAAAATAGCTTTAATCATTGTTAAACCATTCTGTCTCATCAATAAACATCTACCAAAGCTTCATCTCCTCAAAACATTATGCATATCATGAGTAATGGAAGATGCATCATTTGAATTTTGAAAAGTTTGGGTGAACAAATAAGTGTTGAGCAACAAATGACTGAATTTCTATGTGTGGGAATCGTATTTCTTGAAAAGAAGACTACTGTCCTTCCTTATTTTGAATAATCTATCATCCTACGTCCTGAAACATTGGTTTTAAAAATATGGATGTTTTCTCTAAAACAAACGCCCTATTTCCCTTTAAGTCTTTTATGGCCATAACTTAGTAAATGGCATCAAATAATTAAAGCAAATTGGTGGTGTTCTTGTTTACATGTCGTTGTCACCCATTCTTTTTGTACAAAGTAACTTTGCTAAGTGACCTCTCTTTTGCCATCCGTGACAATATGGATTGATGGAATTTATTATTTATTATACTGAGTTTTATAAAGTATTTTAAGTCCTCACTTTTCTACTTGTAAAGAACATCTTTTACCAAACAGGCAACCCCTTTATGGTGTGTTTATTTTTATTGTTCACCTTGCTACTTTCATCTGTCAGAAAGAGTTAAAGTGCAGTTCATGTTATTCTCAGTCTTTCTAGCCTATGCCAACATCAGTGTATGTTTTCGAATAAAAGCTGATTCACTTTGATGATAGTTCATACTGTATATTTATATACTGACAGTGTGTTACCGTGTAACTTGAACATGCTTCAATTTAGATATATAAACAGATGTCTTTATCTTTTTTTACCAGTACTTTGACACAAAAAGTACAATAAAGTTAAAGAAAGTGAAAGAAATAAAATTTGAACTTTCATAACAATCTCTTTGCAATGATTTTGTACAGTGTCACATTGTTGTTAGGATTCCCTCCTCTTGAAGTAAAGTTTTAGCATCATCAGCAAATCAGGACTGTCAGACTGTTATGCTTTATTGACTTCCTTTAGCCTTTATGACCCTCCCCCACTCACCTCAGTAGCTTTACAACCCCACATGAAACACCTCTTGTGGTAGGCTATTCTGAAATATACATTAAAGTTTTCATTTGCCCATATCAGAAAGATTATAATGATAAGAATAAAACCTGACCGCAAATTAAAAATAAAATTGATTAATCTGTGCCAAAAAAGACATTCTTTGAATTGCAATGTCACTGCTCCAGTGCTAGACGCATTTCTTGTCCCGGACGCCTCACGCGTCCGATCGTGGTGTTCAAACATACATAGTGAGAAGGGGAACTTATATAGTTGCTGTGCTACCGTCTAAAATGGCCGCCGCATCACGTTCAGACCGACTTGCAGTTCCAAGTTTCGAAAACAGCTGTGACTGTCCGTATTAGACAATTTTTGGTCTCAAAAATACTTCAGATGGCTTTATTAGTGATTGAGGAACATCTTGATCTTAATTTTGTGAATGTTCATGAATAGGTGAGTTTACCAGACCAAATTTTCAAGTGCCGTGATAACGTGTCAACTTCGTGCTGCGAAATCTCGACGTAAGTTATGTTACTTATTTCAAACCAAAAGAAAAAGTTCTATCTGGTATTAACTCATTAACGTTTGAAGATTTATTCAAGGCTATATCGGTTTTCATTCTAAAGGTTAATAACAACGAAATACAACTCTCAAATTTCTTTGCAAAGATACTGTGTAGCGGGCAAAATTCAAATTTACGTGACGTCACATTCTGGCAAAAATTTTGCAGGTCACGGGGTCAGACTTCCAACTGAGACCCCGAGGGGTGTATGGTCCTTGACAGGTGGGAGTCCTGTTATGGAAGTATCTTATCAAAATGTTCATGTGTAGTTCAATCGCATTTGGATAAGGTGTCCTTTTCAACCTCCAAAATATCACTGAGTTACATAAATTGTGCAAGTAGTCTATACATGTGCCTATGATACATATAACATATTATAGTACGTGTCTAGTCTCTATGGCAAATTTTCTTGGGGCCAACCATGTAATTGCCCTTTTAAAGGACTGGCCAGGTGCTCATAAAACCAGCACCAATAACATCGAGGCTACACATGGCATGTGAGGGGAGGGGGCGGCAATGATAGGTTACATTTCCAAGACACCACGTTCCTTTTTCTCCAAGCAGTAATCTTAAATTACACGTACCTTTATATATTTTTCATCCTTTGACTCTCTTGTGGCTGGTTCAGCAGGTGTATTAGTTTCAGCTTCCATTGTACCTGCTGGTTCATCTTCCTGTGACTCACTGGAAGCTGAAGAGTCCTGAAACAGTAACTGTATAAAACCAATCACAATTTTTGTTGGCATTTAAAGTAGTATTGCCAGGTAATAGAGAATTTGTCAACTCCCATGCCAGCCTTTGTCAGCTGAGGAAAAATTCATAGCAACTGAATAAACTGACTGTTCAAAATGTTCTAACATCGTGTAACTAATTTATGCGCACGCCTACATTGCAGGGGATTTCCAACACCAATTTCAAAGCAAAAATATAAAAAGAAAATTGAAAGAAAGGAATGGAAAATGTAAAGCAGTAGGATACTAATTTAGAATCTTTTCTGTAATTCCACAAACTGACACACGAGTTGACTACGTGCTGGGTTGATATTCTTTCAATAAGGGGAAAATTCCATTATCGCTTTAAAGTGTGGACTAATACTGTATATCACTTTCAATGCATGACAACGTTAACCACTGCTTCAAGATCTTTTACATTCAGAATAGAAAAAGCAGTCACTGTTGTGCATGCAGCTGGCTTAAACAACCGAAAACCACTTTTCTCACACCCTTTCCAGAGGAAGGACAAGTACTGTACCTCTGCTATTTACAGTATTTCACTGGGGAGTTCAAACAGAGTTGGGGGAAGAGTTTAACTATCAACCTTTGATAATTCCATTAGTGATTCATTACCAAAGGAATGTTAATGGCCCTATCCAGGTAGAGCACTGCTGTAGTCACTGCATGTCAATACATTATGTGAAAACAATAATTTTTTTTAAATAATGGCCCACAGAGAAAGACAGTGGAGAAAAGAATCTCTTGGAAATTCCTCAGAATTATTATTGCCACGTGTACAATGTACTGTATTAGATCTTTTTGTCTTATTCTAGGACTGTGTATGAGCTCATCATGACAAACATATAACTGTAGAGTATATACATACAATCAACATCTTTAGACAGCTACATTACACGTGGAGTTGGTAAAATAAATGTTGAAAGCCTACCGTGACTGGAGAACTTAGAATTGGTACAGTATGTTACAAACAAATTTCCTCCTAGCACGATGTCTTCATAGAACATTATTCATGAATGGTACTTGAAATTAATTCTAGTGCTCACCAGGCCCACAGTCATAGTTGCTGCAGGCACAATTAGCAGGGGTATTTCCGTTCTTTTGAAAAAGCTTGCTTTTCGAAATGGGCTCTGATGGACAACGACTTTATCATTCTTGGACAACTACTTAGCACCCCGAAAAAGAAGGAAAATTACGAGGGGAGCCAAGGGGGAACGATATTAAAGCAAGCAAACTCGAATCACAGAAAGTAAGAAACAAACGAGGAGGCTACCGTTACGTGAAATTCAAAATACAAAGCAAATTAAGGGGATTTCGTAATAACTAAAAGAGTATAGGCTACGGCTAAACTGTGCAGCGGTACGATAGGATATCGATCCAAGGCACGTTGCACGATACTGAAATATTGAAACACAAATTTCTCGGAGAAGCGAGAGCAAATTTGGAAAAATATAACAGGTTACAAAATGAACTAGTTGGAAACGAAAAAACAGAATACTCAACGTTTTCCGAGTCAGCCGCTTTTCCAAACGTATTGTCGGCACACAAGCGAGAGGCAAACGACGGCGGGCTAGGACTTAGAGGGCGCAGTGCTAAAATTAGTTTCGAGGACGATTTGAGCATAGAGTCAAATGATGCATTAGTGAAGCAAGGGTATGTATATGTCACGAGGCCTTAGCATGTATAGTACTGTAGCGTAAGCTCTTACGGTCTTAGGAATATTCACTTATTAGTTGTTGGCCGTCTTCCAAGGGCAACCTCCTCGGCGTGATACCTTTCTTTGGCATGCAGTTTTGGACACACATATGGATGGTTCTGCGGAGTAACCAGATCAGACTGAATTGAAGCATGCACTTCTGTCCCTGGTTTTGTATTTGTCTTACTTGGATTATCCATACTTACATGAGTCACAGTAGATCAGTGTGGTTGTCGATAAAAGCTTCTTACGCCCTTTCGAACGCGTAAGTTGCAGTATACAGTATAGGTAGGGTGGGAGTATTGCCCTACCTGAGAAGGAAGCCTGAACTGGTAATACTGACAGTACTACTATACTGTACTGTACTATACTGTACCTTGAATGGAGACCGACTTAGACAAAATGTGAACGTTATACATAGGCAGTAATTTCCAGTGTGGTTAATGGTACAATAAGGTAGGCCAATGAGGAATAACAAGCAGTTGACAACATGCCTAACCTGAAGAAGATCGTGTTGGTAAGATCACGAATCCGGTATGGTCGACGCTCGCATACATGTTATGTATTAATTGTACTGTAGTTGCTGTTCACGATATGCACACACAGTGTTGATCGATCCATTACCAGTTTAAATCATTATTTTTAATTCTATTTAAAATAATAGTTAGACACGTTCTAAGGAAATGCAAGCTTGAAAGACAGATGCATAGGGATAGTAGGGAAAAGTGGGGCGCAGTCCGACACGTTCGACTGTGCAAAATATGTGGATTCTCTACAGTTTAAGGTGGTCAAGGCCGTGATTGGAAGCTTCCTGTTGAATTGCATTTGGCATATATGGGGGTTACATATGGAAAATCTTTATGAGGCACATTGGGAAAATCGTCCCCAAAAGGTTTGCTGCTACACAAATTTTGACAAAATCGTCACATCTGTCCTAATATTAATACATAAAACTAAAATTTGTGTAAAAGGAAAATAAACATCAGAGAAGGATGCTGCTTTATTAACCCCCCCCCCTCACGTAGACTGACTTTAGTAAGTCATACTATGATGTCCCTGGTTGCAGAAATTTAATGTATTACATTGTTGATTTTTACCAATGCTTCAAATGAGCAACGAGCAAACTATAAGTAATTTCATTTGAATTTTTGCATACGTTTTAAAGTAACTTGACAATCTATGAAGAAACACAAACAGCTTTTTACTTACATGTGGTCAGGTTATAATAATATATTCTTCGAATTGCAGCACTTGCCACGTTTTGTAATTGATTTACATCTATAGAGGCCTACTACGTAAAATACAATTAGTAAACTTAAATTAGTCTGAAAATGTTGTTGATTATATATGCTTTACTACTTCTTATTTTTTTTCCCTACGACTTTATGCAACGACACCCGCATCTCTCTGTGAGAAAATCAGAGCCGACCAGCCTTGGGAGAGATACTAGTTTTAACGAGACAACTGTGGAAGAGTTTTTTTCATTTTTCATAACTCAGAAATTGTGGTACGGAATAAATTTCAACCAATGTCCATTTATAACTGCAATGAAACTGGACTTACCACAGTTACATGCCCCACGCAAAGTCATTGCAGACCAAAATGCAAAAACAAGTTGGGCAAGTTGTGTCACCAGAGAGAGGTACATTGGTCACAATGTGTGGAGCTGTTAATGCTCAGGGAAATTCAATTCCATCCTTTCTTGTGTTTCTTCGTGTTCACTTTAAGACATGCATGATCAACAATGCACCACCTACTACTGTTGGTGTTGCACATTCCAGTGGATGTATGACAGCCGTCAGCTTGGAATTGTGGGTGGAATATTTATCATCAAACACAGCAACATAATCATTTTGGACAAAGTAAAAGGAGAATTGGCCCCACACCAGTCATAAGTTACAGCCCCTGGATCGAACAGTGTATGGCCCTTTGAAGCGGTACTTCAATGTTGCATGCAATTCATGGCAGATGAGTCATCCTGGAAAGCCAATGACCATCTATGATATTTCTGGAAAGTCTACCATTGACAACTCAGCAGCACTCCCAGCAACCATCAACAATCCAACAATACCTGCAGCCACCACCGACAACCCAGTATCACCTCCAGCCAACATCGATGAAGAGAAAGTTTACCAGAGAGATTTGCAACCATCCACAGAAATACGTCAATTTCCATGACATATAGTATTATTTTTAACTACACGGTTTACTGCCACTCTGGCGATTTGAATTTTGTATTAGCGGAGCGGGCATCTTTAAGCTTAGCCTGGTGCCACTTCTCTGCATATTACGCTAAATATTACAATTTTAACATTTGGTTCTTCCGTATAGTGTAGGGGTAAGTTTTAGTGGTTAGAGTGAGGGCCATGTAACGAGCATCCATCTGTGGGTAGACCTGGTCCTGCTAAAATTATTGTTTGACTTAAAACTGTCCTTGGCTGGCTCTTTTTTTCTTTACCAGAATCCATCAAATTTCACCAATGTACGTGCTCAATGCTCAATTACTGTGGCTCTCAAAACATGGCGGAAATCCCAAGTTTTGAAGGTAAAAATAATCAGCACAGATTTTGCTACATTAATGTTAAATAAATGGCTTTAGGGCGTGCACGGTCGTTCTGAAAACTTATTGAGTTTCATTTCAAAATTATGTACGGTTGAAAGAGAAAGTTTTAGGTGTTTCTTGACGCTATGGATACTGTCAATATTCGTGAGGTAACAGGGAGGGCATTCCACAGGTAAAGCCGTAACAGGAGTCTTATGGCTGATCGTAGTTTAAAATTTGAGCTCAGAAAGGCAAACACCAAGACTTAACAGAACTGGTGAACGTTACACAATCAGTGGCGTTAATAACGGTGTCACTAATACTGATGTCACTCAAACCCCTGTGACTACAAACAAACATAATTTCGGTTTTACACGGGTTTTAGTGAGAATCCATCCCAGAAGTTCATGCGGAAAAGCACTGTTGGATGTCATGACTCAAGACACGTGATTGGAAGGCAGGTATAAAGAACGGAGATCAATATTGGGTTATCAACAAACCAGTAAAATGCCCGATGCCTCTATATGTATTGTGATAGAGCGTGCATTACAAAACCACAGAGACCACAGACCGACATGTCCGACAAAACCACGCAGAGGACCTGCAACTGCAGGAGAAAAAAAGCTTGCCCCCTGGAAGGAAGGTGCCTGGTGAGAACGGTTGTATACAAAGCTAGGGTAATTTCCGAGCACGCATGGAAATTACGAAAGGATAATAAAGAGTACGCAATTTCTTGAGATATAATGAAAGAATAAACACCGCCAAAAGAGGCTCAGGCCAATGCAACCTTTGTATGCATGGAAGCTGGTGTCGCCTGAAAAGGCAGTTAGTATGAGTCTGTACCTTTCGGGTAGCCACTTACCTGATGATCGCGTAAGCGTCAAACGGTGTTGTAGGACCATATCTTAGTGTATGGAATGATTAAACAGAACGGGCCAAGGACAGACCCCCGATGAACACCATACTCAATACCGATATAGCTAGAGAAACAAAGAATAGAAAAAGAATAGAACCATTTCAAAGCAATACCACGTATGCCGACACAGTAAGCAATTTAGTATGATCCACAGTCTCAGAGTCTCAAGAGCAGCACCGAGATCAAGAAGAAAAAGACAAACATTATTGGCATCGGCAGCACATACCATATCATTACCAATCTATACTAAGAAAGCCTCTGTGCTGTGATACTTACTGTAGCGAGATTGATGGGCGATATTCACACTTTGCTATATTACATTCTTTAATTAGCAAATGTGTCTCGATTTACCATGCAACCAATACATTGTGGCATTACGCACAACCTTACCAAGTTAAGAATTTACTCGCTCAAATACTTTTCTCGCAATCTATAAAATCAATTCTAAGGAATTAAGTGTAAAATAAAGTGAAACCTACCTAATAGCCGCATTTTTTTGCTATAGGTCAAAGGTCATTTGCAGAGATGTCAACCGTTCCAATTTGGGCGGAACTGTTCCGATTTTGTGCATTTGTTCTGACATCCCGGTAGAATGCTAAAAAGTTCCAATTTTGTCGAAAAACAGTGAAATAAAAATATTGAAATATATACAGCACATTTTGTCTTTGGTGCTTTCTTTTTCATCTTGTGTTTTCGTACAAAAATTTGAGTGTTTGACACTTAATCTTTTACTAAAATCTTTTACTAATCACAGTTTGGAATTGTACGTCGCTCAAATATGTTAGCTACAATCTTGGACAAAATACCTACGACAAAGTGTCCCAACAATTTTGTCCAAGATCGTCTGAGAATTTCAACGTTACAGAAGCATGAGCGTGGCACAGGGAAAAGCGTCAATTTGAAATAAGTTAAACTGCATAATAGGGGGAGGGGTGATATTCTTTGTAACAAGAAACGTCAGTAGTGCCTGTTCGGCATATTTTGGTCCTACATTGAAGTTGTTTTACTATAGTACTATTGTGTAAATGTGAATGTTGTTACGGAGTAAAGAGAGGAATAAGTCAGTTAAATCCATGTATGTGCACCAAATGTGCTAAATAAAATGCAGTCACTGAGGAGGTAACAACATTTTGTATGATACAAAAGACGTACTTTCGGCCCAAACTCAGATATTGAGACAGGTACTGAAGAAACAACAACAACAACAACAAAAACACCAACATGTTAGTGGTCACTTGAAGAAGATCAATGTACGTGTTATTTTTTCAAATTACTCACAGTGATGGCGTGGTCTGGTATTAAAGTAACTACATATAATGTGCCTAACTTGCAGGTTAATCTGAGTAAAAAGTGTGCTGCCATTACACAAACGAAACCCCAAAATGCAAATTTAATAGATGTGACGTTTCTTTATATTCATATAACAGTGACATTGTGACACCCATTCTATTGTACCGTACATGGTGCAATATCATATGTTAGTCAATTTTAAGTAGTTTCAACGGACTATATCATTATATATATATATATAACCTTATGTTACATAGGAATGAATAAAACGTGAGGTTGACGACAGACACACTGGTCATGCCGTGAATCGAACCCCGGCCTTTCCATTCAAGCTGACTTAGACCTTACAACAGCGTCTAACGGTATTGGTTAATGAAACCCACGTTCTACCAAATGTTTTGACAGGACAATTTAAGCAACCCGTGGGAAAATTGCGTAAATTACAAGAATGAAGATTACATATGCTACGAGCTTCATGCAATGTAAAAAGTTGTAATCACAAATCTTGAATTAGCTGTAAAAATGTAAGAAAACCAACCTTTACTAACGTTCTACTATTATTTTAATATTAGGCTGAATCAACAGTTCTGACTTTTACGCATTTTGGTAAAACGTGGAGGTACTTCAGAATATCTTATAACTGGGATTCCTACCAGCACTCTACTATTGCAGTAACACTCCTTGCAACGCAATGCAACAGTTGCCTATCAATGTTATTTCTAAACGCAACCATTTCTGCCCTCATACAAAACCATGAAACAATCCATTCATGATCAGTCGTTTTGAAGAAAACATGCAAATTAACCCCCAAATTAAAATTCTTATGTTCATGGTCGAAATTGAAAATATTTTCATTTGAAAATCCTCAGACCCATAGGCCTCGATGACTAATTTTTATGACGCACCTTGTCCAAAAATGTTCAATTTTCTGTCAACAGTTCGCTCCAAAATTGCTCCCAAAAAACTCAATCTTGGACAAAATACCTTGGGACACCACGCTCCCCCGTTCAATGTTTGCTGTAGGATTGTGTTCAAAGTACACATTCACTCCTAAAGCGGAACATTGGAAAGGGGCGCGGGTTTCCATGTTATCCTCTCACCTAAAATTTAGTATTATATTTGCAAAGTACGACAAAGTGTCCCAACAATTTTGTCCAAAATTGTAGCTTCACTTTTCGGTACGTACGTACTAACCGTACCGCCAGCTTGCACTCACGCGTACGTATATGTGGCCAGCTGGTACGTACGTGCGGCTTCTTCAGTCACTCACCCTGAACAACGTGTGTGCATCTCTTAAACTCTTGGTTATCTCTTACTTTACTAAAACTAGTGCTCGAAATGAATACGTGGTTAGGCCACATAATCCAACCGTTTCAAGTATTGTTTGTAGCTATATCAATGTGTGTAGCGAAAGACAACAAAAACTTAGTAGTAGCGTTGCCGATTTGAGGGATGTGTCTGCCACTGCCTCCTTTTTGGCCCCCTCTGAGGAATGTAGGAAATTTAAGAAATTCCTTAGTTTGGTTTTGTATGGTACTGAAAAAGGAGTGTTTTTCCTTTGTAGTGTAGTTATGGTAGCAACTGCAGAAGATATTCTACAAGCCATCAGTCAAGGTATACCAGACGATGAAAAAGATGACACGTTAGTGGAATCAGACAGTGATGAGGACGTCATAGTTTCATCATCTCCATTAGGGCTACAACAACTAGAGAATGATGATGATGAACCAGTGAGCACATTTCTGAGCAAGGAAAATTATGAGGATGTTCCGCTCAGTGAACTCACTGATAAAGGAGGTCAAAATAGGAAGTGGGGAAAAAAGGAGTTAAGTACTGCGGCCTCTGCTTCCGCTGAAAAGGAAGGTTGCCATGCAGATGAGTTTCCTTATTGTGCAACGGCAAGTGAGGTTTTCTTACATTTTTGAGTGGAGAAATTCGAGAAAATATCGCTTATCAAACGAACTTAGATGCCATTCAGAAAGGCGATGTCCGACAGTTAACTTCTTGGATTTGTTGGGATAAATTTTTGCATGGGGACACTTCTTACCATCGTGGCGCAACGACTGAAGTTTGGATCCCGACCTACATATCGGTATTGCGGCAGATACCATGCCCCGAAAAAGATTTGGTGACATTCTGCATAATTTGCATATTGCATACTGCGCCTACTGATCAATGGCATAAATATGCATATCTGTACCACATGAAGCAACATCAGAGTATAGATGTGAGCATGATTCTGATGAAAGGGAGATCATTAAAACAGTACAACACTATGAAACCGATCAAACGGCGGTATAAACTGTGGTGTATAGCTGACATGGATGGATACATCGGTCAGTCTGACGTCTATCAGGGACAAATCACAGGACGTGCGGCTGAAAATTTTCCAGATGAGTACGGTCTGGGTGAAAGAGTGCATACTCTTACGAGACGCCTGGTGGGGAAAACAGTTCATTGAAGTTCAACTTTTTCCTCTGTCCCTCTGTAGGAAAACTTGAAATCTGATGGCATATTAGCTTGCGGTAGCATTCGTGGAAATCGAAAGTACTTGCCAACCCTTGCTGATGCCAAAAGCTTGAAAGAGAGTGGCGAACATGACTTGAGTAAATGAAAGAAATGTTTCTGTTTTCAAGTGGTGGGATAATAAACCCATTCTTTTGATTTCAAATGACTATGGAAGTGAAAAAACATCAGGATGAGACTGTCCGAGATTACCCCTTTCATCCCGTATGATTGGGGCTTTGCCACAGAAAATAATTGAACAAAGAAAGTATCTGCGACTGAATCGTAAGTACCTAGCGTGGTATTTTTTCGCGCACTTCGTACATACGTTATAGAGTAACCTTTGTGGATTGTTTACTTACTGTTATTAACACTAGAATAGTTGTGTCCTAGGCCAGTTTTTATTAGTTGTGCACTAAAATGCAATCTACAAACCCGTTAAACAAATCATTTCGTATTTAGACTGATTTTCATCATTTACTTTAGGTGCACTTGAAATTTAATACAACGCTCATAGAGCTTACAAAATGAGTTATGTGAATTTGAAAATAGTTTATCATATTCAAGTTTGTTGAGATCATTATGAAGGCCACCCACTGAAAAAAGGGAAAGAAAGTTTGAGGGTAGGGCGCGAAAGTATCTACATCGAAGTTTTGGGTAGAGGTCGACAAATTCTGTGCTACTGTAATATGTTCTTGCAATGCAGCAGTAGGAACCTGTATGCTATAGGCTAATTCTTTTCCTTCCATTCCCAGGTCAGTTGGGTCATGGTTCGCACATACATCAGAGGGAACGGGAAGAGGGCTGTGGTAACCTTTGACCAAGGCCAAGTAGAGGCAGCGCTGGAAGCATTTCGGAATGAAGTGTCTCAAGTAAAAGCAAGCAAGACACATGGGGTGACCAGAGAACAGTACCAAATAAACTGAGGAAACATCACAAACCGGTAGGACGGCCTCCTGTGCTGAACAAGGTCGAGGAGACGTTGCCGGAGACTGTTTTGGAATTTTCCAAAAGGAAATCCAGCCTCTTGATTTCAAATTTGGTGTGAAACATTATTTGGGACTCCAGCGACAGGAGCGAACCACGGTTCAACAAGCCAGGGGATGACTTTGTCTATTCCTTTGCCAAACGTAACTCTTTGAGCTTGCAAGGAATATCAAACGAAGATCGCGCTTTAGTGCAGAGGAGATCAACGAGTACTTCGCCAACATTGGAACCTCCCTAGACAAAGTCCATCTCCATAGCATCTACAATTATGATGAGAGTAATCTTGTTGACGATCCTGGGGCCAAGAAAGTGATGGTTCGAAGAGGAACATCAGTTTCGTTGATTGTGTGTGGGAACGCAGCGGATGAGTTACTTTATCACGCTGCCCCCCCCTCCCCCCAATTCTGCACATCCCTCAAATTCTACACATCCCCAGGCAAACAGATTACGGAGAGTGTTGTTTCTCACCCAGCCTTTGCCACATTCGAGGACAATGCCGCCCTACTTTTGCCTGTCCAGATTGCAAGTAGGACAGCAGTTAGTCCTCCATTTTGTGCTTGATGTTGAAGTAGTAATGGTGCCTGGGGCTTGATAAACAATCACCTCAATGCCTTTAATATCACCTTGCTGTGTTACTGTTTTAGTCAGTGCATTGAGACATGAATTCACCTTGTTTTCTTAGTTTGCGTAAGTATTTGTCAGGTCTACGTAATCACATTGCCTGGATTGTGATACTTTGTAAAATATTTCCCCTCTTATGTAAATGTTATGCAGACACACGTGGTTACAGTGTGCGGTTGTTATCAATCCCGGTGTAACTGTGTACAAATTCGGGTTCTCCTAAATTCTACAGTATTACATTTGCAGATGTTGAGTATGGGAATGTGATGGGGGAGGGGCATGAAGTTGTTTATTAGTTCTTAAATGCTTCTAGATAACTATGATGACAAGTTGACAAGAAGTATAAGTAATGTTGGCAGGTTGGTTTCGCCACTCTACGGACTTTAGAGACGGGGTGGTGTCGAAGACAATCAGGATTTAGAACTACTTCGGTTAGTCTAGTGACGCTCAGTTTTATGGAATATACAATATACGATAGAAACCAGTCACACAAGGTAGGTTTCAAATAAACCATTGATCATACACATAACGGAGACCGCCTTATCATTACATTCGGACTACGCTTGTCATTAATGAATTCAAATGTAAAGCTTTGGTCCTCTCTACACATCCTCAGCCTTATCTGCTGCAGAAAGGTTTTCGACAGCTGCGACAGATCTCATTGGGACATAGAGGTCGACCACACTGCAAGTATTGCGTTCTGATGCACTTTGATCTTCTACAGCTTGCAGAGCCTAAAAGAAAGCAAAAACGATTATTTATGTAATGATGGTATAAGAAAACGTAAGATTAACATGTGTGTTTCTCAAAGGGATTGATTGTTTTTGACGAGGGACGATAACGGGGCATTAGGACGTGGTATTCTGTATCTGTTCTCAAGAATTCTACCCCAGAGGCATGTAACATCGATCTTATCTACACATTCATACATAGTTCGAAACTTCTGAATGTTTTGTCACGTCATGAGCTGCCCATCAAATGTACGGCATCTTCCTATGGTAACATCATTCAAATCCGTTCCGTGGAGTATTGCAAGCATTCAGTTTGCAGTAATATATGTATTTTGACCAAAATTCTGTGACCTGCCAAAATTGCCCCCAAAGCCGGGGTAATGTTGGTAGGTTGGTTTCGCCACCGTACGGACTTGAGAGACGGGGTGGTGCAATTACACATAGCCGATATGTAAATTATATGGTGCAATCAAATTTAGATAAGTTTCATGGCTTGAGGCGCAGTAACGTATTTAGTAAAAACGTGGGCAAAATTACATCGTTTTACGAACATTTGACAAATGTTGGTAACTACATCACTCTCGGTATCAGTACCATCAAAACAACTTGTCAATTAGACACTTACGTTACTAAACATCTTCCTCAGCTGATGTATAGAAGGACGCTGACAAATATCCGTATTCCAGCAACCAGTTAGACACTGAACGCTGTTGTAGGTTCAACAAAATATGGTGTATATATATGTAATACGTTGACATACGGGTGTCTTCATAAACATAGTACAAAACCCGCTTTCAAACCTAATCAACAATTGTATACTTACAAGATAGTGATTTGGTTTTTCACAAACGTCATTTAACCTTGCAATTTAAAAGTCGGTCAGATGAAAACACAAACCTACCAGAATGATTGGTATTCCTCCTGGCAGTTATTTCGCAGAACCCATTCCCCATCTGTTTGTCCATCTGCGGTGAATGGTAAGGATCCTAAGAAAAGAATACTAATGCAGTCATTTTGTTCTTTGTACTTTACTTATTTTTGGTACTTGGTATGCAAGAAGTTTCTTCTTTTTTGCGCCGTTTACCTGACCCGCCCAGCGGTAACAAACGACGCGGCCATACGGCACTTACAACACAAAAGGGAACAACCACTCACGAACAAGAACCAAGCAAAATCCTCCCAGCCCACCATCACCTCAACATCCGGAAGAAAAATGACACTCTCACAGGGCACAAAACGAACCCCAGCCCGAGTGACCACCAACAGTCTCCTGTAACTCTGTCGACCAACCAGAACCTAGAACCATGCGCACAATCGTGACACAAACGAACAGACCCAGAAAACGCGTGAAATGCTTTCCAGTCCGTCACAACCAGTCCTTTGTCACCGACCGTCACTCCAGTGATGCCTTTTCAAGTTTTGGCTAAAGTCCCTTGAGCTATCCTCAAGGCAAAGTCACAGAGCCCGGTGCCCCACAGTCGCGAATGTACAGACTACAAAAGTGCTAGTGTTCGTATAAAATGGAGTCGTCTCTAGTTTGTTTTCTTTCTTTTCCGCGCTAACTCGTCTGCCCTAATTCACGCCTTAAAGCCGGTTTATACACCATATCGCGCGCTTTAGCTATAATTAAAGGGTTATAGCGGTCTCTTATTAAAGGTCATAAAATTGATCACTATTTGATGTTATATAGCAGAGCGCGGCCGTAATATTCCTTCCTCCATTTCATTTGTTGGTAGGAACTTCAGCAGAACACATATGTCTCTTTCTATGCTCTCACTAATCACTGCAATTTAGCTCAGCCACATTACTTCTTTTGAAACGAAGACGTACAGAGACACCTGAAGCCTACCCTTCCCTCAAGCAATGAAGAAGTAATCGTAAGCCGCTTCGTCGCACCCACTGTGTGGTATCCGGATGGCACATCCTGTGCTGAATGTCATCAATCATCATACGGTTGTTTTTTACTTGGGACCCTATTAGTTAAATTAGGTAACCTGTCATAGTCGTCCCTGTTTATCTAGACATTACGAACTACCAACTCGCGTATTTTGCACAAAGATAACAACTTGGTGGAAAAGTTTGGGTGAGGTTCTTTGGTGACTGCAGAGCATTAGGTTCATGAACCTCCTTAGAAGAACAGTTTACAAGTGACATTTGAAAGCTATAAATGACAGTTAGCGTGTGCTGTTGAGAGGACTAGACGACTGACTAGACGTCTGAAATTAGGCCTCATACTGAAGCTGATTTCTGTCACCTAAATACCTTTGCTTAAGTTCAGGTGGACCTCTGCTTAAGTTCCTGAGGCTAAATGGTACTTTGACGGGGGCTTGGTGTTTACCGTCACGATTTGCTACGTGCACGATTCGCACGTACCATTTGTGTGCGACAAGTCGACAGAAAGGGTTTACGTGGCACCCCTTGGGGAGCCAATACGGCAAAGTCAAGCAGTACTACATCAAAAAAGAAAAATCAGTCACAAAGAAAACCAAAGACTACCCGACCCTGCAGGGCGCCAATCGACCACTCACCAAGAGCGACACACTGACAGACGACACGACGGTCACAGAAATCTATCAAAGATCAAGTTTTTAACAAAATAGTACCTGAAGAAAACAGTTGCCAAATTAATACCCCCATTGACCAGACATCGCTTCCTCTGGTGTATTCATTCCGTTGCACAGCTTCTGGTGGGAAGGAATTGAACGTTACTTCTATCTGCAATAAATAGAAAGGAATAGCGCCTGCTATTAATTTATTTATCTTTGCCTGTTTACCTGGTAGCAACGACTCAACAGACAGAATACGTGAGACGCGATCATTGCGCAGTGATCGTTTCAATCGTACATAAGGACATTTGAAACTACATTTTAAACAACTAACTATTCCTTGGAAAACTTCATTTACGTTCTTAAATCTGAGTAAAAGGGTAGACTAGTAACAAAATAAGATTTACCGAGGACTTTTTAGCCAGCACAACGTTGGTAGCATCCTCAGCAAGGCAAAAGTCATAGAGTTTACAAACTCCATGGTTCGTCAGGAGAACCTTTTTGAGCGATAAACCTGGATGTAGGAACTGACCAAAAAAAAAAGTACTTAGTGATCCTGCCAGCAATAACCATACAAACGTGAAGTGTATACAGTACCTACTAATTCACTTCAAAGCAGTTTGCATGTCTGCAGTAACTTTAAAAGGTAATTTGAAACCGTACAGACCAAAGAAAGTGGTGAAACTTGCTTCAAGAGAAATAAGACAGAATGTTTGTGGCCGTAGAAATTCAAATGATGGATCTTCTGATAATATTCACATACATAATAATACAGGCGTGTATTAATGAGACTTGAATGATTGATGGCATACAAACACCCCATTTTCATTTTACATGGTGGCATCATTACAATATTATGAAGATCGTCCAGATATTTTGTTACTCACGTAAATTGTTACCTACCCCGTATGACTGAATTAATTCAATACCCTCCAAAATATCGTAAATGTGTCTCTTGCTCTCATTCAGGTAGGTGACGGCCTCGTGGTTCTCTGCATCTGTCCATATGGCATCTACATATGATTCTAATGATTCGCAGATGCAGTGCTCTTGCACCAAATACAATACAACTGCAATAAAAATAAAATCCTCATTTTGCCATTATACAAAGGCAAGGGAAATATTTCTCGAACGGTTAAAAATGTCTAGTGGTAGGATTAGTTTGCAATACCTGTGAATGGATTGGTCTGTTAAGTTGAGCAGTCAATGAAGTGGAAATTAAAATTTGGAAATGAAATGAATCGACAAACTGATGTAATATTCCCGAAATGAGAAAAAATACTACTTGGAGGGAAAGATACAGCTCAGTGCTCACCGGTATCGATGCAAATCCCCTCTATTAAGGGAACGTTTCTACTTTTAGGTAGTTCCAGCATTCTCTTCACGAACTCATTCCAGTGTATGCCTTGATCTTTCAAAGCTGTTTCTTTCAGGGAAAAAGAACATGTAATCAAGTGCAAGAACTACTATGGAACCAAAACGTCACGGGCCAAACGATATCATATTTACAATAACTCCAGATAGTTACCAAGTGATAATTGTGGAAGTAACGAGTATCTGTGCCTAATTAAATTGTCTGCAGCCTGTACTATTATTACATTTGACACGGATGCATGATATTGTCTTGTTGAGCACAGAAAAAACAATTTTTTGTTACTCTCCGGTGTTGTTTGGGAGTGTTTTGTTTTTAGTTTAGTAGTTATGTGGCTATGATTTTGGTCCCCACTGGGTGGATATCAAGCCCCCCCCCCCAAAAAAAAATACCAGAACAGGAATGGTTTAAAGATAAAGTACATCACTAGTCTGAAAAAAAGCAAACTATCCTTGTTTTGTTATCAAACAATTACTGTTTCTCTGTAAAGAATAATTGTCCAATAAACCAGAAGTGTTTTTGCATCGTACCTGTAGCAGTAGTAATGACCACGTTTTTAGTTTGGTTGTTCGACGCTGGTATAGTACCTGTCCATCTGCTGTAGAGATTGCCCACTTTCATGTTGAATATAAGACACATATCTTTGGCATAGAACATCCTACCTTGGGTAGCTTTTTCCTTTAGTTCTGAGTAATAGGCTGAAAATTGATATTGATTGTTAATTACATTAATCCATAGAATACTCCCCCAAATTATCAGAAAGCCAGAAGTGCAGAATTCCTTGCGTAACGTGGAGCATTCTCCTAGGGATCTCTTATTCAGAACCATAGATCAGATTAAATCTAGGCATTTTGCAGAAAATTGATGGCGCTTTCGAAGATGGAAAAACCACTTCTCGTAAAGATTTTCATCCAGGATTTTTCTACGTCAGTATTAAAAAAGTATCGTAGGTAGTTATTTATTACACATGAGTATATCGTTCATTTGATGTGTTTGCACAAATTGGAAGCTGATGTGATGCAAAAAACAATGTTTTTTTCTTTACGGTTTTCTTTGTCAGGAACGGCCTCGTAGTCCCTTGTTACTGCGCATACGGTGGGAACCTCAGGTAATTTAAGACTGTAGATAAAACCAGAAAGTGAAATGACTTAGTGATTCCTTCCCGATATCTCATTTTTTCACACACACAATCACTTACCAACAAAAGCAACTGCAGTTATTCTTCTTGAAACACCACAAACAAAAGGAGTCTACTTAGTATATCCAATCCACATCAAGTATGACATCAGTCAAGGTAAGATTCCTAGAGATAATGTGTTTACAAGGTTTTTACAGTTTCACCTTTGGTGACCTCAAATGACCTTTGACCTCCACCAAAAACAATAGGGATCATCTACTCAATATGACCAACCCACACATTAAGTATGACATCAGTCACAATTACGCTTCTGGAGATATTGTCTTTACAAGGTTTTCAGTTTGATCTTTGGTGACTTCAAATGACCTTTGACTTCCACCAAAAACAAGATGGATCATCTACTGAGTATGACCAACCCACACACCAAGTATGAGATCATTCATGGTTACCCCTCTCTAGATATCGTGTTTACAAGTTTACGTCACACACACACACGCCATCACCATCGCATAAATTCCTTCTGCCTTCGGCAAGGAATAACAAATGAAAAATGTGTATATATTCTGCAATTGTTAGTTATTGGAACTATTGACCTAACAGAAAATTGCTGCAGTTTGAAAGCGATAGGTGATTTACCTTGGAGGTCTGTGAAACAGTTTACTCGAACCTTTCGGAAAGAAAGAAAATTATTTCAAACAAGAACATGAATTACGTAGGTTGCGGTTTATATCGATGAATAAATTCCATAAATTGTAAATCAATTCTTGACATTATACGTCGTGCATTTTACATGCAACATGAGTTCACGACAAATACCAGTAAGTGAACTGTGAATGAGTATCGTAGTGGAAAAGTCTTCAGAAATGTTGCTTAAATTCGTCAGAATTCATTTTGCAAACCTCTTCGTGACCCCACCAGTCGATCCTCACAAGGGATTTGTTCCATGTTCAGCATATTTTCGTTTCTGTGATGACGGAATGTGGAAATCAGTGTTATTTCTCTAATATAGGAACTGCAGTTAAAGGCCCATAACATGCTCAATGGAACTGACGTTCATTAGGTATGGATAAAGATCGTTTCAAAAGTGATGTGATGTAGGTTGAAATAAACGGTAAAGTATTATCACCAAGAGGACCTATCATAATTATCTCCCTGTTTCCTTACATTTACAGCACGATATGATGAAATGTTCATGAAATGCTGCGAAAGCTATACATTGACAGAAATCTCACTAAAGTGAAATGTGACTATTGTTGAAGTTGCTTCGCCGTATGTACTAAATTCCATAAATTGGCTCTTGTTCGTGGACGGCTGTTTCTGTTTTTTGTGGTTGAGTGCCGTTTGGCCGTGGTGTTTTGATTCCCGGTGGGCGGGTCACGAAGAAATTACGTTATGATAATTGTTTTTCTCAAATATTACAGCGGGCAAAACAATTTCAGCAGAGATTAATTCTGTTCAGATACTTTCGATTCTGAATGACATTTTCACAATTGCTCTACAGCTTTATTACACTTATTTTTCTTCTTTCACGGCTTCTTTTCCGACAATAAACTATAAGTTCACATCACTCTGTAGTTTTCATATCAACAAGTCACAAAGGAAGATGAGGTACTTTTAGTTTCTAAACCATTGTGACTACACTTAACATTGCGAACAATAACAAGTGATTAGTTTCACTTACAGAGACGGAGCAGTTTCTTCTTCATGACCTGAGAACAAAGAGTGATTTAGCTTTTTAAAGTAAAGGGAGTGATCCAGGATGTGTAGATATTGCAGTGGGTATATTATGTGGGTATGATAGCGTTTACATACGTTGATTGTCGTTACCCTTTATTTCTACTACAAAGCAGAACACTCACTTGCTTCTCGGCGAAGAGTTTCGTGTTGACAATAACTTTGTCTGAATGAAGATGTTCCTGATGTGATCGCCCTTTCGTACCTTCAAAAGTGATAGGTTTAGATAATGTGCCTTTAGGATGAATTAACTTCCATATAAAATGTCGTCGTCGTATTATCTTATATTATTATTTTGTTAAGTTCAAGACATCCTACCTGTCCGCCCAATTAACTGTCTACTACTTTACACGCTATTTCCATAACGTAGGGATAAATACGCCTCCCATTGAGTAACCTTTCCTAACATTACTGCGGAAGTGTTGCTTGTGAGGTCTTACCGTCGATGTCTTGAACCTGTGAGGGAAAAATGAAAATTATCCTTGCTGAAACCACCAGCCGAATATAACAGCGAGTATTTGCATTTATAGCAAAACGACATTCGGAAGGTTTATTTGAAGCTACCACTCTGAAAGTGACGGTGTAAGTCCTATAGGTGACCCACTCATTATACTATGAAATCATTACAGCATTTATCTAGGAAATTAATTCTTTTCACACTTACCACGTTTCAGCCGTAAGACCGCCATTGTCATCGTTGCAACTAAAAGTAGTAATGCTACAGGGATGCTGATCATCCATAACTGCAACTCGATGTTTCTTTTGTCCATTCCTGTTATGTCCGTATCTGTGTAATTTCGTCAAAGAAATTTTTACTTGCTTCTAACTGGTGAGGCATTTAAAGGGATAAATTTCATTGAATCGAATGGGGGTAATGATTTTGTGAGGATACTTTAAATTCTCTCACCTTTTACTTTAAAGGACACGCATTTGCTTTTGACTTTAAATGGTTGGAATGGAAAGGAGCAGGAAATGTTCCCAGATTCAATGTCCGGTGTAAAGGAAAACATGACAGTTGTGTCGAAAGTTTTGGAAGAGAGAGACGTCTCGGTAGTTTCTCTGAGAATGATCCTGCTGTCGGGAATGATCACGTTGTTCAGAGAGAGGGTGATGTTCGACTCTGGTCTTGAGCCGATTGCTTTACACACAACCAACACGTCCTTGCCCTTCTCCAGTATGATACTATCCGCACTGCTGCCATTGACCGTTAGGACCACTGTCGGTGAAACTGGCAAAACAGGAGATGCGCTTATTTTCAACGTAACAATGTAGGATAGCAATGTAATAGCGTTTACTTAATGTTATCATCGAAAGTACTATACTTGTACTGTCCTTGACGTCATGGGCAGTACCTAGGCACGCTCCTCATTTTCGAGAGGTGGTTCTTTCGCTCAATGTTTCTTGATCCACATTCAGTGGTTTCAGTAGGAGGTCTCCTCCGCGATTTCACCGTTTATTGCGCAATTTTCACAATATTGCGAGCAACACTGGAAGTCACATATCGCTGCCGTCAAAACCATCACTGTGTGAAATATGAACTGAGAGGATCCCTTAAAATGTCGTCATTTCTATGAATATTCAGTAAAAAAATAAGAAAAAAATGGTCGCAACCGTTAACCAAAACCGTATTAAAGGTATTCCTTGTCAAACTACGCAGGTGCTTTTCCTCAGGGAGGGGTTGAACAAAATGGTAACATGTAGAAACCGAGAGGCATTTTTCTCGGACGTTTGCGTACTAAACTGTATATGTGGCAGTTGATTACATTTTAGTGTTTAGAACACATTAAACGTTAATTCATGTGAAACTTTTTAATTTTCACCAGTAGATTGTGAAGTAAATGGCACATTTTTAGCATCACTGATTTTGGAACCGCCTTACGTGTAGGACTCTTCGCTCAATATGTAAAGTGCTATTATAGGTTGCGCGAATTTTTAAACACCATATATACAGTACGTACGAATCAAAAGCTAGCTAACGTAACGTTAATAATAGTACTGTAGGCCTACTAGTAGTGGTAGATAAATAACTTAGTGACTAGACTCACGTTGGTAATTACGGCTTGACAATAGCCTACATGACTTTTCGCTGCCCAAAATTATCAAACGGCTGCGCAAATAAAAATCTGTAGCAGAAGATTTTGTATGAACGGTAGCCTATGCCTATGAACATTACATTCCCTGATTTGGAACAATTTGGACAAAGAAAGGCAATACAAATGAAAATTAATAGGCTAAACCTACACAAATTTCGTATTCCTTTATGAGGCCTTTTTAGAAGGGTACTATGTAGGTCAACTACGCCAAGTAGCAAGTGATACAAGGCATGTGCCTAACACGTCTTGGGTTTGCTCTTGCAATGAGTCTTAATTTTTATTTTCTTTTTCCTTAGGTTAAGCTGTGGATTGGCCAGCCTAGGCCCTGTTGCAATTGCAGTTATTACAAGGAGTGTCTTTCAACTATCTTTCATTGTATTCCAAAGAACTTCAGTTGACTGCCTATGAAGTATGAAGGTACTGGTACCTGTAGTTGATTAGGTCCTCGTTGGAATATGCTTTTCTGTCTGGGACCCACAGCGGACATTTCTCACTGAAAGATTGGAAGGTTTGCAACAACGTATTGCAAGGTTTATAGCAAATGACTACTCCAGGAAAGTTGTGCCAATGACTGCTCTTTTAGAATATCTTGGTCTCTTAACAAATACTTGTCTGACTGGTATAGTACTATCCATGTTTTGCATTACTGCCAATTGCTATAACTTCAGTAATCATAAGCCGATGGAATTCATTGCTATGTCATTGAGAGTTTGACCACACGGCACGCTTGTGAATTAATGTCTTTAGAAGTTCAGATGGGTCACCATCTCTCAAAAGAAGAAAGAAGTGACAGGGTGAATTGATACGTAATCATACAATATGGAAAAAGATTTATTTGCCAAATGCATTCATCTGCCATTTCATGCAAGTGGTGGAGGACAATATGTGATTCTTATCACAATATGCTTCATGAATAATCGTGTTGTTTTTCATCCATGCATATGTATCAGTCCTTTTCATACAGTATGCAAGTTTTTCAGTATATCTCCCTGGTTGTATCAGTTAGTTTCTTCAGCTTTATGCCATCTATGGTTAATACATTGCATGTGTAGTGGATGTCGATGTGTATAGTGATTTCACCACCTCTATTAAGCTGTTCAAAGTACTTCACATTTTTGTAAGAGTTGTATGCTTTATTATGATGTTTAAGTTGAGGTACATTGTGTTCCCAATTTTTATCTTTCATGTCATTTTGTGTGTCCTTGTGCATGTGTTATTACAAACAGCACTTGCCTTGCATTTCTTTTGTTTAGTGTGCCAACAGCTTTCAGAATGAAAATATTTTGACAACTTCAACAATGTTATATGGATTTTTGTATGTCATACTAACTTGTCTTCCATATTAAGTTTTCTTTCATTGATGTCACAGTTATCAATTGTTGTCAGTCTGAACCAAAGAAGGATTTAATAAAACTTAGAAATCAAGAAATATTGATTTGACTTGTCTTGTAATTTGTGATTGATATTCACTTTACTCTTTTAACTTTGCAACCTTGATTGCACAGAGAGAATGTAGGGTAAAAAGCTGTGGCCGACTCCCACGCATGATATGTGTTTCAGTTTGTAGGAGTGTGACTCATTGTTTAGATGAGACTACTTAGTAAAACAACAATATCAACACTCCTAGATGTGTTCTGTAATAATACAGTAATTATTGTAGTTTCTTGTGAAGGGGTATATATATGGGGGAGGGGTAAAATTATCATAAATAGATCTAAAGGTCCACCTCTCTCCCATGAATATAATTTGTACTATGGGCTTCAGTTGTTAGGATAAGCTAAACTTAGGTCCCATACCCCAGGCATGCATCATCTTCATTCATAAAGATCAACATGTTGTAGTACTATCTTTATATTAATATCATTCTGTTATAAATTTACTCGGTATATCCTTATTCTTAACAATATAAAGCCAAATTCGTATTTTAATGTGTTTTCCATAATTGAAGACCGAAATTGCGAGTGTATTAGTTGCGTGCACCCAATTCGGATTATGGGTAGTTGGATTTGTGTTTCATTAAACACTAACTGTGTTATCCATTGACTAAGTCTTTTCAAAGTTGTTTAGTGCAAATGAAGAATGTATGAAATACTTTACGTGCCATAAAAATTTATCAAAATTATTCTGTCATAAAAGTACTTGCCTTGTAATAACCATTTTTTAAGTTAACCCCCTACATTATATTTTGGTTTGGTCCGCGAGTAGTATATTGTGTACACTGTTTCAATGACTTTGTCTTAGCGCTTTACGGAATAGGGGTAAGTTTCATCTAAGACTAATCGTATTAGTCATTGATTTTGTCTCTTGACGGTTGCATTATGTCAAAAACAAATTTCTGTAACATCTCCCTGCATGTTTTCTTTTTTCACTCATGTTTTGCACAGTTTGGGCCAATTTTCAAACCATGTCCGTAAGTCTCATATTTAAGCCTCAAAGTTGTTCGCGAAATTAGGCTGTGTAGTTTGCAGTGTCCAAACATGGCTTTTTCGTCCTCGTGTACTGCAACGTTCGAAGTATATATACCATATATAGATATACTTAAAACTGGGCATATTTCGATGAAAACTTTGTATTATTTTGTCGATTCGTACACATGTTCAGCAGTGGCAAATTCAAAAAGTGTGACGTCATTCCCGCTTGAAATTTTCCGAGGTCAAGGGGTCAGATTTCCTACTGGTTTGCTCTCTACAACCGATCTCATTGTGTTGAGCGGATCATGTAGACGGGAACGAGACTTCATTGTAAATTTTGACTTGGCTCAATAAGGTCGGTTTATATTTTAGCAGTTTTGTATTGAACTCCCAATGATGTCTGTACATGCAACCGTGATAGTTGCAGAGACCATAATACGGAGTTTGTTTACCAGGTAACTATGGAAGCGAAGACGGGACATGTAACAGAAAAGAGAACCATCTCGGAAAAATAACAATGTTTGTAGAATTGACATTTTCACGAGTTAAAGTAACACCCGAAAAATCGCCATTTCTCAAAATAGCGAAATTTGGAAAAATGTCACATCAAAAAGAGCGAGTCACGGTCGATGATTTCAACTGGAAAGAGTGAATCCAGCTTGCAGGCAGGCTTCAATACTGCGTATCTACTATACCAACATACAGTGAAGCTTAACTTGTGGTGACAATTCCAACTCTCTAGACTAGTGGATCTGGTAATAATGACAAAATTGACGAGTTGTTTTATCTCGACGTTGCAATTTCCCTTAATTTTGTTCTTAAGTCGTCAAAATGTAAATTTTTACGAACATTATTTTCGCGAGACGGTTCTTTTTTTTTTCATGTCACTCCTCCGCTTCCGTAGGGAACTGCTAGAACGTTTGAAATACAGTAATCTGGGGCAGGAGTAATCATAGACAGCACGTGGTTGCGATACATTCGCAACCACATCTTCTGGTTTACTTTTGTGTTCGGCATGGATGTTAGGTGACCTCGTGCAACTGCTCCCCAAATAATTGGGTTAATTTGTGTATGGTATAAATGCCAGTTAAATGAGCGCCTGCATACTCCTGGAATGTTTTCACACGCAATTAATTCTCCGCAGCTCTTCGGGCTGGCAGTTCGAGCTGCGGGAAAGAGCATTGGTATACCGTGTACATGCACATTCTTGAAATAACGTAACTTTTTAAGGTGATTAATTAGGTAAGTCCCATTGACTGCAAGTAAATTTCGTCCAGCCGCCAACCACCCCCCCCCCCCTCGTTTCGTTTTGTTGCAAGTATCGTTTTGGTTCCCACAAAATGTACGGTGACATTGCTACTCTTGAGCTGCTCTTACAACACAGTGTTAAATTTGTTAAACCTCTGTTGACATCCTTTAAAGAGGAAACATGAACATTACTCACCGAAAGTAAGGAAGCTACCGTTTACAGATTGATGGAGATAAACACCCCGTAACGTGCTGTGGCAGGCAATCGTTTGCTCAGAGAAGTTGCTAACCACGACACTGGCATTCAATACTGTCGTGAAGCGTACAGCTGCGTTACTTGTCGTAGATTTGGTGGTAATAGTGTCACTGTATGTCACAGCGCCTGCACTGAATAGTTCAAGATCGGCAGAAGGTTTTGCATCAACAGCTTTACATTGTATCCATAATTCTTGTTCCTCCTCCGCATATTTGATATCCTCCAACTTTTGCCCGTTGATTGACATAAGTAAGTGCGGAAGAGCTGTAATGTAAATTTATGTAAGTAAAGTTAATATAACTCCATATTGTGAAGTAGAGGTCAAGTATTTCGGCCTTGCGAAATGTGATTACATTTTGTGTAATTATGTGATGGTCCTGAATGCTCATGCTTATAGTCTCTTTCAAAATGTTTGAGACCAAGTAAACTAGAGGCACAGCACATCGCCTTGCGAAACTTCTGAAGAATGCACAGTGGGTGTTTGCAGAGTGCACATGTACTTCTGAAAACTACCAATTGCATATGCAGGGAAGGGTTAATCCGGAGCTGTCCAGGATAGATCGCGGCTAATGAAGTAGAGGATTACGTTGACGTGTTCACACACAAGAAAGTCACTAATTGTATGTATAAGTAATATTTAGTATCCTTCGGCCACTCGATAGAATGGAATCCGTTCACAGTTCTACCCATGTGCTCCCAGAATGAAATCAGTATTAGGTCAGTCAGTTTGTCGTAATAACAAGCGGTATCCTCTAGCAACTTTTGTTTATACAGCATAGTGAATACTTTCGCAGGCTACTAGAGCGTTAGAACCATTCATTTTCTATTTAACAAATGCATGCTGTTTTTACTTTTTGTGTGGTTTCCACATTGTTCAGACAGCATACGGTTAGCGGCGTTTGCATCCTTACCAAAGTCCGGTCATGGACATGTCTTACCCATGAAACTCATGATAATCGACAAACCAATCCTAACGAAGGGACTTTTTGAAGCGCAAAAATTAAAAAAGTCAAAGCACGCTCTCTCAGGTTTCCTATATTTTTCAACGAAACTTGTAAGATACTTCTGTGCCCTCTAAAATGCTTACGTGGTGCCAGTTACTTACCATATGTTCTGTACGCCAAGTGCAGGGTCGATTCTTCGGACACAGTTTGTGGACTGTTGGTACATGACAGGTCACCATCTCGTTCCACGTGTGGAACGAAAAGTGTCGAAACTGCGTTAAACGTGTTTTTGCCCGATGGATGCGGTGAAGATGTGCCGGATATCCTAGCTCTGTCTCGAACATCTTCACCGACTGTCGACGTTACATTTACAGGGGGTTTCGCTCTGACGGCGTGACATTCCGCTGTCAAATTTCCTCCTTCCTCCATGAAATATTCATCATGAACATGCCTACCGCCAATGGAGATGTAAACACTTGGTGTAACTATGAAAAGAACGGTTAGCCCGAATTTATACCGCCTATAATGAAAACAACTGAAATCATTTTTGAGCATTTTGGAGTATGTACTTTTTATGAGAACTCCCACAGGCCCGTACATGCTTGGGTTACACTCCCGTCAAAATACTAATAACAGTGTTGCTTCTAGACTTCTATAGTATACCATCTCAATTAATAACTTCTTAATTCAAACGAATCCCGATATCGGTGAGATTTAAAAAGGTCCCAAAACATGAGAGCCAACTACAGCAATATGTTACTCCCGCATATGCGTGTTTTCGTTACTTTGCTTGCTTTGTGACAGTAATTTGCTAAAATATTAGATATCTATCTTACCTTCGACCACAAGAGTGTAGTTGGCCTTTGCTTTGTCTCCGCAAAAACAACCATAATAGCCTTCATTGTCCAGTGTCACCAAATCAAGCGATAACGATTTATTACGCAATAAAGTAACATTTGGGAAGATATCGTCGTCAATTTTCTCCGACCTGTAAAAGAGGTAGACTTCCTCAAATTTCCAGTTAGTATACCCTAACTGGCAACAATTTTGTAGCAACTGGGAACCATATTCTTTCACCGTAAAAGTTTCAGAAATCAAACAAATGGAAGATGGAATGAGTGCAACCAAGTTGTAGATGACCAATAGTCCTTGGAATAACATGGCTAGTCAAAAAGTCCGACAGTGGTATGAACATGTGGAGTTAAAAATGTTGGTACCAAATGTGACCACTTCCTCAGTTGCTTTAAACTGCATTGACGTATGTCATCTGGAGAGTTGTTTCCCACGAACTGAAAGCACTTGACACCCGTCACTTTCCATTACATTGTAAATGTTGTTGTTAAGTAAGTGACTTTACAAGGGGGGCGGTGTATACGTTTGCTGTTTTTACCATTTGAAATAAATTCAAACAACGTGATTTACGTAATAAATGTTCTACAAAGAAGATGTTTTATCGTCTTAAAATTATTAAACTTTCCGTTTTTGCTTCGTTCTTCTGACGCTCATACTATACTGAGAATAAAGGAAGTGCACATATTGCTTTTTTCATATTGCCTTGCTTCGCCCATTTTACTGTATTTTTTTTTATCGCACGTCAAAGTATAATAACAGTGCACCGTCTGTTAAAACGTTCATCAGGAAGCAAAATATCATTGGAAGGTCTAGGTGCCCGTCATTGTTGGAATTCCATTCAAATCTAAACAAAACGTCGGCTGGTGTTGAGAACAGTCGAAAACAAAGAACTGAAAGTAAAAGACGAAGACAAGTTTCACGAAACTATAGTCTGCTCTGAGTTCAAGTAAAGTTTTGATTTGTACCATTGGTGTGCGTTTTGATAAACCGTAAGAAAAGATACCGAGGAACAGGTTTATGTAAAATTTATTGACACAGTCCAATGAACATCCATACGTCTTAGACCTACCCTAAGGTACGAAAGGAAAATGGATCCAAGGTGCTGATGATATCACGTGAGTTGTTTACGTCTGACCTCATTTCGCAGGCCTATCGAGGCGAAGTTGAGCCCCGCAAGACAAAGGGCCTTGATGAGGTGACGTCCAAACGAGTTCAAGTTAAGAAGAGCAAACTTGTGTATTTATAGCAAAAACTGTCAATGAAATAGAAGAAAAAACGATAGGAGTAAGATGAAAGGGGGAAAGGGGAGATGGGGAGAGTGGATGTATGAAAGGCAAAAACAGAAAGTGGGATTGAAAAGTGAAAATCAGTATTGCGTATTATATCTCATTTTGATTTCATCTCCATTAGTCTCTTAAAGTTACTTTTTTTTGTAGAGCACATTGGAGTATCCACAGATGTCGGGGCCAGTGTGTCGAATAGGTGACACCTGTTTTGTATGGAACGCCAAAACCGCTATATGTTTCGATGATGGTCCATTTTTTCATAATAAAGATCACTTTTACAGTGAAAAACGTCACTTCTTGAATGATGAAGACCCAAAATGTCTTACTGAAAGCCGAAAATAGTTTCATGACGGCGCAAAAGTACACTAAGAATACTTCTCACTTGAAGGCCATTTTGTAAATGGTCTATTTTAAGGTGATGGTGTGATTGTTCTTAATAAAGATGCAAAAGTACACGAAAAACACTTTTCATTTGAAGGTTGATTTTTAAACGGTCCATTTTAAGGTGACAATGTGATTGCATTAAATAAAGATGCAAAAGTACACACAGAAAAGTTTTCATCTGAAGGCAGTTTTTCAGGTGGTCCATTTTAAGGTGACAATGTGATTGCATTAAATAAAGATGCAAAAGTACACACAGAAAAGTTTTCATCTGAAGGCAGTTTTTCAGGTGGTCCATTTTAAGGTGATGGCGTGATTGCATTTGATAAAGATGCAAAAGTACACGAAGAATAGTTTTATTTTGAAGGCCGTTTTATAAGTAAAGGTCCATTTTAAGGTGGTGTCGCCCTTCATATTTATTAGCCAAGTCCCGCCAACTTTTAGCCAATGATTGTTCACGTGCATTGTATAATATACAATATAGGCGTTTACCGCGACCGTGCGCCTACCTTTGCTTGGGCTATAAAATCGTTAGAAAAAGTAGTAGCTAGCCTTATATAACATTGCACCGCAATGGAGTCCATTCTGCTGGAACTGGGCTACTCTCAAGGGGTGCATGATATATTCAATGGCAAAGGGGTGAGAAACGAATTAGGCTTTGGGCCGTTCGGCCTAGGCCAGCCTAGCCTACATTCCCTTGCCTAGGCTAGGCTTAGCCTCTTCGGCCATACTGCAAGGAAACTCAGCCTGGCATAAGGGGCTAGAGTTGGCCCAGTAGGCCCATATTGGCTCGTAACGTATCTAGCCGACCTATGCCTTGAAGGCCAGAGGCTTCAACGGTTTTCATTCAAAACGTCCCTTTACCAAACTGCCCGCGCATTTCAGCTACCACAACCCCCCTGCTTTTTACCAAAACGTCCCTTGGTATTATAGGCCTAGGCCTAAGCCTAGTAATATAAAAACGTCCCCTACATTTGATACATAATGTTGTACTTGAAACTTCTTACAGGAAAGGAATGGGCCCATTTAATTCACCTGTTGCCGAAATTAAGAAATCAGTGATAGGCCTAGTTTGCAGCGGTGGTGGAGCTACGTATGGTCAGAGGGGACGGTCGCCCCTCTTGACGGACTCAAATCGTCTATCGGCGCCCTTTGTGGGTTTTCACCGTATTGAATGAGACATAGGGTATCTATTTAATTCCTTCGAAGCGCCCCTACAGGCAAGTTTTGCCCCCTCTGACCAAATTCCCTTCATCCGCTACTGGTTTGCGGTTTTCTAAAGTGTAATAGGTAGGCCCTATCATGACAAAAAGAAAACCTAGCTGAGCTCCCCTCGCAACCGTACGAAGTAATCATACTGCATAGACTATACAGTTACAACAGGTAACCTCGTTAGTAAGTTGTAATTTTTATTTCCTTTTCCTTGAAGAAGCAGAAAATTAGTCCAATAGCTCTATTGTTACTTAAAGGCCCCTAGGCCTAGGCTAGCCTTATTCAAAAACTTACGAAACTAAAACAATCACATGTTTTGATACGGGACATTTTAGCACTCTGCACAGGGGGATGGTTTGACCCAAAAGGCCTAACTTTAGTGGGAACATTTTGCTAACGGGACGTTTTAACTGTTAAGCGCTATACCTTGTAGCCTAACCTGAATACATAAAGCGGTAGGGCATAACGCTAGGCATATGCACACAGACTGTCCTAGTGTTAGTAAAAACACTAGCTGCTATAGTATATAAAAACGACAAGGCGGGACAGTCGTTCACGACACAGCTGAACCCCTATTCATGTTTTGAAAAATTTGCAAATTCATGTTAAAAATGGAATGTTCGGTTGGAAGCCAGCCCTAAGTGTTTTTTTAACAACCCGTTTTCGGTTGTTTGAAACGAAATCAAACCGAAACCAGTTTCAACCGTCTTTAAATCAAAACAAGTTTTGTGGACAGCATTAGAAGGGGCTAATTATGTTTTCTGAGAGTAGTGGATAAAAGTCTTTCCCTTACAGCATTTTTCTGCATGTAAAGTGGTTTATAGTTCAAGAATGTTGCTGTTTGATAAAGCTTTGAAATGATATGCTTTTCCCTTTTTCTGAGAAAGGTGTTTGGTAATGTGCGGGGATGGACATCAATCCTCACCATCCCAGCCTGCTAGTGCAGAACTGGTTATACAGCCCACAACTTCTACAGTGGATGACAGTTTCTAATGTTTTAAATATGAACTGTGGTACTTAGTTGTTTACCAGGTCCAATGGATTCTACATTGTTATGAAGGCCAAATTTTCACCATTCATTTTCATCATAAAAAGTTTCCTCTTTGTTGAAACTTAAATGTGACAATGGAAATCTGACCAATACGCCTACGGTGTGTGATTGTCAGAAAAAAGTTGAGAACATTCAATCTGCCCCTACCCCCTCCCATATGAACTATTTTGAACTGAGGAATTATCGACTCCGAGGTTAGTGAAACCTGGCGTTTAAACAGCTCCCTTGGGCACTGTAGTTTGCCACCCACTTTCCTCCTGATGTACACTGGCCACTTCTATTTTGTTCGTTTTGCGAGGCCACAGTTCTGTATTAAACGTTCTGTATTAAACGCTCCCCATATGCACAAACTAGTTACAAAAAGAAGAAAAAGGTTCACACCCTTTCATTAAACGTACTTGGCCTTTCACAGAGATCAGCAGTACGTATTCAAACCTTCCTTGCTTATAGAAAAAAAATATACCCATTGTATAACAGTGAAAACTTTGAAAGTGTATAGTGACAGATTTTGGCAAAGTAATCTGTTTCCTGTACTGCATATTAGGCATCCCTTCGTGTGTTTTCCACCATATCTAGTCCAAGCAGTGAAGTTGAGATGAAATCAGACTTGCCCCCCACCAAAATAAATGTGAATCAAGTGTAATGACCTGTAAAGTTAAAGCTACGACTTCATTACACAGAAATACTCATTGGCAGCCCCCACCCTTCGCTAACCCCCCCCCTTCCAAATTGTTTTCACCTTTTTTATTTTATTTTATTTTATTTATTTATTTTTTTTGTAATTTCATCAACATTTTCTTCGGCTGCATTATGTAGTGCATACTTTCAAAATGAGGTAGCTGTGAAATGAAAGAGGTCAAATTACACCGTAAGCAATTATTTTTTAAGTATGTGTACTGGTTTTATCATTTTTTCAGGCACGTGTGCCAAATACACTCACTCAACGTATTCTTCAGGAAAAAGGGCTCGGAGAGCAACGAATGTCCATACCAGCTGATGTAAATCCCGAAGAATTAATGGATTTCATGATAACAACCTTCCCAAAGCTTAGAGATGCCGGAGGGTTTGAGTATTTGAAAGCCTACGGATCGTCCAAGGTGCTTCAGGAATTCAAGTTACCACCAAATGGTGGCTTTAATGCTGAAAATGTAAAGTCGATCTGCAGGCATTCAAGATAGTATATCCGCCCCATACAGTCAGATCTAACCATAACAACTGGCACAGTAAGTATATTTTCATGGGAAGAGTAGTTCCACAAAGCTAGTGAAATCGATGAAAATGATTTTATTTGCTTCCAGCTCACGGCATATGCATCAAATAATTTGTGGAAAAGTATTAGCACATTGATAACATAATGTCATCATGAAAGCATCATTAAGCCATCCATGCAGTTAGTCATCATGAAATGAAATATGTTAGGAGTTCATGATATATATCCCAAAAATCAGGGCATTTTAATTGTAATCATATTGCATACAGGACCAAGTTCATAAATTAGCATTGATAATTAAGATGAATTAAATATCATTTTGCTGTAATGCAAAGTGATGATCTTTGCACTTCATTGTGTATAGAGTTAGAGTGTCAGATGGGGTTTTATGGTGCAGTTTTTTAACCAAATGGTTTAAGTCAGGCCAGTCATGACCCAGTGGCTTGTTTTCCCGACTTTATTCCTTATGCTGAGCGCCAAGCACATTGGCTAAGTTCTATCTGTAAATTCTTCTGTATGACCCCGTCCAGGAGTCTAACCCGGACGTTCCAGTTCCAGTCCATCCTCTAATCACTTTAGCCATGCATCATTGCAGACCAAAAACAGTAATATGTGGTCATCGTTTTGATCACAATTTTTCTACTTTTTCGCTGTCTGTTGTATGCTGAGCCCAAGCACACACTCACACACTAACACAAACACCTACATGACATCACCATAAATAGATCCAGTTGCCCACATTTAGCATGGGACCAAAAATAAGTGGTACCTGTTATAACCTGGGCAGATACGTTTATCAAGGATTCCGGTTATAAAAGAGGACAAACAATACTCCTTTATTTCTCTTGGTAGCCATGTTCCTCCAACTCGTTCTTTCCTCATGTTTTCGTGTTACCACTCTACACAATTATCAGAACATGAATATTAATACATAACATTCCCTCCCTTCCAGATATTGAGCCCATCCAAACACACAACATTGGCCTTCGAAGGTTATTAGTAAACCACGGTTCAAAGATGCATAATCTTCTCTTGAAGCCTGAAATGTTCTAAATGAAAATGCAAATTTCCCTAAAGTATGTCATAACAAACCATATCACATGAAAATACATAACGAAACTTCTCAAGAATAAGAACAGATGCATCAAAAAGAATAACACATAAAACAAAAGGCGATGAATGTCATCAGTAGACAAATCTCTTGGGTGGTCTGACCACTCTTCCAGACCTTGTAACCTTTACTGGAGATTCCCCAGTAGGGATAGTGGATTCCCCGTCTGTGGAATCGGGAGTTTCTTCGGTGGTCGATGGTTCCAGTGGAAGTACTGGAGGGTCATGGCTTACTACAGGAGTTGTTGGTGCAATTTGAGCAGGAACCCCAGCTGTTACAACCAACAGGGAATTACTACCGGGAATATTGGCAGTTACGATCGGAACCGAAATGGTGTCATCCGGTATCAAGTGGTCAGAGTGGACGAATCTACGACTGTTCCCTGGGACTCTAACAATGTAGGTTCGTGGACACTTGACTTTAACAATAGTACCAGGAATCCATCGTTCCTTTTTCCCCTCTCATATTTCTAACCCTCACTGACTGGTACACTTCAAACTGCCGAACAGAGCGGTTGCCCTTGTCCCGATGCCGCTTAGCAGCTTCCTGTTTCCTTTCCACCGACCGTTGTAAGCAAGGCTTGACCAAAGTGAGTTTGGTGCGAGGTGAGCGTTTGAGAAACAACTCTGAGGGGGTTTTGCCAGTGGTTGTGTGTGGTGTATTACGCAGCGCAAACAAAGCACTAGCTAATTTGCAAACGTCCATTAGTGGCTGGGTGGTATGGTGGCATAAAGGAATGCTCCACACCATTTTTTTTTTTCAAAAAAGTTTGAAATTCCGCTGACCGAAATTGGGGACCATTGTCACTCACTGTTCGTACCGGCAGCCCATAGCGGGCAAAAAGTGACCTCAGCGCATTTATAGCAGCGGCACTAGTAGCGCTGGTAACTGGTAACATCTCCAGCCACTTGGAATGACTGTCGACAGTGATAAAAAACTTTGACCTTTGACCTCTGCATAGTCCATATGAACATTCTGCTATGGTTGTGTGGCCCATGGCCATAACAACAATGGTTCTGAGTTTGAATACATTGAGCACATTGTCGTACCCTATCTTCAATGTCCTTATATATGCAAGGCCACCACAGATAGCCCCTCGCCAGGGCTTTCATTCTACACATGCCCGGATGCCCCTCATGCAACCATCCTCTACGAGTGAAATAGGGTTGTAAAGTAGAATCGGAACAATGATTGGGACATTTGGCAATTTCAGCCGCGGTAACAGGCATTTCTGCAACAACCGTTTCAAAAGCAAGATACTCCTCAGGGTCACCACTTGAAGGATCACCCACTGATAGTCTGCTCAGTAAATCAGCATTACTGCTTGAATCCCTATATTCTGTGTCATACTGGTAAGCTGACAGGAGTACTGCCCATCTCTGCATCCGAGCAGCGGCAAGAGCAGGGATGCCATGTTTTGGTCCAAATATCTTGACCAATGGTTGGTGATCCGTAGTCATGGTAAACCAAACCTCTTACCATACAAATACAAATGAAATTTCTTAATTCCAAAAACTATAGCAAGAACCTCTTTCTCGATTTGGACATACTGTTTTTCGGGTTGACTTAGAGTCCGGGAGGCATACGCTATCAGACGATCTGACCCATCAGGGCATCTGTGACTCAAAACAGCTCCGAGTCCATACGGACTGGCATCAACAGATTGCACAAGGGGTTGCAATGGATCAAAATGTGTTAACACTTGATTGACTTTAACAGAGCATATAATGGCTGCATCTTAGAAGATAAATTGTTTAACAAACTTTCCATAATAGTTTACTATGCCCAAAAATTACTTTAGTTCGGTCACATTTGTCGGTCGGGGAGCCTTTTGTATGGCCTCTACCTTGTCGTACAACGGACTGATACCTTCGCTGCTAAGCTCATGACCAAGGTATTTTTTGTTTTGGAAAAAGTGACACTTTGTTGCGTTAAAGCGAACATTATGTTCACGAAGCCTTGTGAAAACTGCTTCAAGAGCTTCCAAGGTGGGAATCTACACTGCCCTGACAAAATTTTGTCTATAGTTGATTGAAACACTGCTGGCGCAGTTTTAACGCCATAGCACAAACGTTTTGGAGCCGTTAACCTCTTATGGGTGTTCATCACTAGCAATTTCTCTGATTCCATGTCCAGGAGCAATTGGTTGAAAGCCCCGGGCAAATCAAGTACTGAAAATACCCTAGGTTTTACACCACCTTGAGCTAATTTAGCAAAGAGGTCTTGAGTGTCTGGAAACTTATAACCATCATCCTCTATACATTCATTCAAGGCTTTGTAATCTCCGCATACTCTGATCTCCCCATTACCTTTCTTAACATGAACCACAATGGATGCCCAGTCGCTAAAATCGACTGGCGTAAGGACATTAGCCTCGATTGGCTTGTCATACTCTTTTTCTACCAGTACGTATGCTCGTAATGAGTTCACATCATGATACTGATAGCCAGCTGGCTCCATGTCCAGGATTACAGTTCTGTGGAAGGTTTACTGACAGGAAATTGCCATATAGGACACATGACACTGTGCATTGTACATAGCAGTCGTTCTCTAACACTTACACACTAACCCCTACAATTGACCAGAAATGTCCCTATACCCCCTTCCGCTACCACCTTTCCTCTGAGCCAATAGATTGGAAACTGGGCAGTAAAACTCCCATCTAACCTAACCCTTTCCTCTTCCTACCAATTACAGGTGGTAGCTCTAGCCAGCAATGAGATTGTCTAAAGATACATATAGTAAAAAGTAACCGTTTTAAGAAATATCTCTGCTACCGTAATATAATACCAGTGAATGGTTCCCAAATCACACAACGCACAACTGTTATGCAAAATCGGATTATTTTTTTTAACCTTTTCACAAACTTTCCCCATAAATGTTTGTGCAGAAGTGGACAATCCATGCACAATTCCCAAAATCTTGCTGCTCATGCAAACCCTACCTTAAAAAACAACACCTACTGCAAAACAGGTTTTGCACATTTGCATCAAGTCAGAAGCAGCTTTAGAAATCTTAGTCCATGTACCTTTCAAAGAACTGTCAATCATAATCACCACAACACCACTTTCCCATCAAATTTGATGCATGCTGGAAGTTACCAAAGTGTAAATACCCTACGTATTTCACCTGCAGTAATGCCCTGCAGTTTATATCTTGTATTTGACACATTTTGTCTTGCTATTCTTGTAAGTTGTCATTTTTCACTTTTACTTATTTCGCTGCAGAATTGTAATTTCCATCATGGGATTAAATATTGTCTACTCTACTATAGTCTCTAATATAGTCTAATCTACCCTAACACATTCACGGTCAAAACAACCTGCAATTTACTGCCAAGGTTTCCTAGTATTTAAAACTTTGTATAGACCTTCTGCGAATATCCTCACAATTGTTATAATGTGACTATAACAACAGTTGTCCAAAAACTCCAAACTTGGTGCTCTAAAATCATCTCAATTCAGTTGCATGGCACTCAAAAGTCACAAATACCAGAATTGTAAAAAAAATGTACCTATCAAATTGATAACAATGTGCATGGTGTGCTACAGAATTGCCAAATCCACACTAAAACATATTCAATGCATTTGTCCTTTTTACCTCACAGATTAGTCCAACTCCACGCTATGAGGCAGAGATCAACATCGTTTGCTTCACATTTTCACCAGAAAACATAACCCTCCTATGTTCAACCACTGATGACACCATCCAATATGCTATTTCAGATGCTGTGCTTAGAGAAATCTTGGGTTTACCACCCACAAAGACGGTGACTGAGCTGGAAGATGCTCTGGAACTGCCACTAACATTAAGTGTCATCATTCAGAAGAATGAAATTCTGGGTTTACCACCAGTTACTGACAACCTCCTGGATTCCGACTCATAAAGAAGCATGGATCACCACAGACTACCTCCAACAAAAGATCATGTTTCTCTGCATATTTTACCAATCGTTTCCTTTCTTTTAAGTTTGATCTACGTATGGTTAAATTCTGCTTTGGGAAAAACTCTAAACTCTTTCCAAGAATATGATATGGGCTATTATGTCTGAAGGACAGTTCTAAAAATATTAAAATGATCCCAGTGTATCAAACTGAGCTGGTCAATTGTATCATTAAACATACACCATCTTAGATTAAAATGTTCTAAATACACTATTCCTATATGGATACAGTGCAAAAGAAAATATTTTTTCTCTATAAAACAACTTGTGTATAGTTAATACATTAGACTATTACTACACACCTTCATTTAATTAAGGTAGTAGAAACTCTGACACATCTTCCCAACCCATGCCTAACTTGTCAGCATTACTTGATTAAGTTATTTCTTAATATTCATTTTTGTTCTCATTTTCAGCACTGACAACAGTTTCATATTACTTTAATTTTCAGCACCATGTATTTTGAACAATTATGCACCCATTATTGTGAGTACTTTACTAAGCTATTTATTAAACTTAGACATGACTGTAAAACTTTGTATATATACTTTGTAATAAGTATTAAACTCTTTCTTAATAACAAACTGATATTCCTTCAAACCTTCAGGTAGTTACATGTTTCACACCTTTGTAATAAGCAAATCCTAAGGATTGTTCATGATTTTTCTCACCTCATATAATATGAGAAACGTTTTGATACTTAAACACGTCCACTTAATGTTTGTCATCATTTCATAATCAAACTAAAACCTCATAGCATATAAAAGTTCACCTCATATATTCCGTCCATTCAACAATCCAGTTAAATCAGATATAGTTTCTCCAATATTGTTAACACCGTTCTTAATATCAAGTATATCGAGGTTTATTCAGTATCCTGATAACATATGGCAAAAGACATATTGTTACTTTATCAGAGACTGTCCTCGTAAATTCTCAAGACTTTTATGCCTTTCTCTAGCTATAATGTGTAAAGTACTTTTCTGCAAAGTTGACCACCCATTAGCATATTCTGTTATCAACATTGCATTATCAAAGTTAAACCCCATAGCAATACAGGTTCAATTGAAGTAACCTGAAATTGCAGGGATCTAGCAAATATCCTGATCCCATCCATCAGCAACCAAATAGCTTTAGAGACTAATTCATTCCTACTTCCTACTTTCTTGGTTAGTAAACCTGTAATTAGCCAAGACTTTTCGCTTTAGTGCATTATCACCTTCATCATCATATGCAAATTATAGTGAAGACAATGTTTTTCTCTTGTATGCACTAGTAATTAGTGTGGACACTGGATGTATTTATCTTTCCACTGCTGTCTACTGCGACGTAACTATCATAAGCAAGTCAAAATGGCTTCCATGTTTTTGTCTACCTTTGTCATTTTCGTAGCAACATACTTTCCAAGTCAATTACTTTTAATACAGTTTTTATTTTACAAGCATCAATTATACACCTATCTTGTATTATTGTGTTGCCACGACCCTTACTTCGATGTTAACTTCATTTTCAATTTACTAGCCTTCAGAAGCAGTATTGTAGAGATTGACCCTCAAATAATAATGATGATGATCCTATCTTTCTCCTCTGTTGTAACGGATCAATGTTATGCATGACAAACATATTTTAGTGTCTGGTCATCAAAATTTGCTCACTTCATTATGAGTCATTCCAATGTGATCCGACATGTCAACTTTTAGCACTGACTTGCACACCAACTTTCAGTTAACTGATGGAAAACTAGCTTTAGCAAATCCATCTCTCAAGATTCTTCACCATGCTCATAAAGTTCTGGGAACTAGGTGGGGCATAGGCCAAACAAACTAGCACTAGCTATATGTCAGGCAGCCAAGTCGAATGTACAAGCCATTGAAGCATCCACAGTAACAATACCATAGCCAGAACTGTTTGTTGCTTTTCATTTTTGCTTAATGTAATCAATTTGTTTCTTCATCAATTTCATACTTTTTCGCACACCATGAAACTGACCCCCCAAGTCAAACCAATTTTTCACAAAGGTCTACCCTCCAACCCCCACTCCTCATAAATCTGCCCTGCCTACAGCCAATGTTAACGTCCTGCCTTTTAATAGGAATATCAGCCCCCTCCAGTCCATAGACTTTGTTTACAACTTATTCCCCTTTTCATTCCTTTTCGACATCCCGATTTGTCAACTGGACAGTGCTCCCCATCACTCACCAATACCCCTTGCGGACCACCGTGTTTCTCGAGTCCTTTCATTTGCTAAATATTTAAAACTACTTGTCGTTGCAATCATGCCTTTCATTGGATGGCATTCCCCCACTAACGATTTCTGGCTCTGCAGCAGCCTACCCAAACAAGAGTTTCCTACAACCGGCAATGAAAATCTGTAATCACAACCGAAATGAAATTTCCTTCCAAAGAACCAACTGACCAATAATCCCACAGAACCAGGGCTTTCCAAGAGCCTGACTGCACTACCAATTTAAATGTCAACACTTCCATCAAGCTTCAATAATGGATCAGTAGCGAAATATACCTTCTACGTATTGACTTTTAAAATGGAACATACAGGCGTTGTGTGCGATGTTCCGCATAAGCAATGGAGTAAGGGGAAAACAGTTAGTGGGCCACAACAGGAAAAAGGCAGTGACCGGCTTGACTTGAATCAATTGGTTCCAAGTTGATCCTTTACACCTCATCTAACGATCTACGTATTGTTACATCATTGATTCATTCTCAGGACATGCAGCTCACGTGCATACAAAAGCGTATCAGACGATGTTATTCCTGCACGTATTAAGTAAGAGTCCCGTCACCTGTATTGAAACTTCCCTACTACACCGTACCGACCGACGATCACAAACGGAAACAACTTTCCTTTTATACGAACTCATAAACAGTGTGGTTACGATTTTCGCTTTTCTAGTTAACCCTGCTTCTATGGTAATTATTTTTTTTTTTTGCACATACTGTGGACATGATGGGAAAGTGGCGAGGATCAGATAAACACTTCTTGCCACAGTTCAAACCCCCTGTAAAGTGTGAACCAAACTCCGAAGCAAGCAAGCAACCACCCAAAAAAAAAAAAAAAAACACTGGCAAGCAAAAAGAAAAAAAAACACTGGCAAGCAAAGAAAAAACAAAATCCACTGTGCTGTGTTGTTAGCTACAGACCATTGATGCCCCTAACCCAACCAAATTCTGCAGTTGGTTACACCATCGGTCAGCTTCCATCCCCATTTAAATGGCTGTATAAGAAATGGCTTATACAGAGTAATAGCATGGGCTAAATTTTAGGAACTGGAGCTATCTTATCTTGGAAAATTCACGATTGGTCTCATACCAGACATTTACAAACTGACAAGGCATGTTTACTTATCCCAGAACATCAACTTTTTCATACTACTTATCATGTATAAAAACGGACTAACATAGAGCTTAGCAGCAAGATTAGTCAAAAGCACAGTTGCTTTTAATGCACTTTCCTCTCAGCCATTTCAGTGATGGTTAGCAGTTGCTGTATCTTACCTGCAGGGTCAACTCTCCTCAAGGAATCTCTGATTCTTTGTCTCGGGATATTAAGGCCATTGGCAATGAAATTTCCCCTCACCATAATTTGGATGTCGTCCAGTAACCTGGGATATGGCGTCATCCAGTTCATCGTCTGCAGTAATATAGTACAGACATAAAAGTAAAAATAACACTAGAACACCATAGAAGAAGCACAAACCATATACACATATGGTTATGGCAGAATTTGGTTTCATATTCTACTTTAACCTAATCATACTCTAGCCTGCATGATCACTTCCATGCATTACTTGATAAGGGCAAAGAGTTCTAACTTGCAGAGGTACTCATCTTCAGTAGTTAATGCTACCTGCACTATGGGTTTACGCCGAGTAAAACAGGACACACACAAAAAAAATGACAGACCCCGCAGGAGGTGGATTCGCAGTAATACCACCTCTGTACACAGACTCAAAAGGCTCTATATGAACAAAACAATTATCACAAGTGCGAACAAATTTTGCAGAACTTGATCGAGCCCAATGAACTGATACATCTACA
Organism: Stichopus chloronotus; assembly: GCA_021234535.1. NCBI lineage: Eukaryota > Metazoa > Echinodermata > Holothuroidea > Aspidochirotida > Stichopodidae > Stichopus > Stichopus chloronotus. The sequence continues at coordinate 5,378,090 of CM037833.1, forward strand.
TTCCCCCATCCCAATTTCCTTCTTTACATTAGCCAAACTAACCAGGAAATTACTTCAAACTTCCTGTGATTATAACAATGACACCTTCGTTATGAATTGGATCTTACATAACAGTAAGTTATCCACCTAAGTTATGGTGGTTGTACAGGGCCCCATTCAAGAAGGAAAAATGGATTTTCCAAAGCAGCTTGCATCATCAAACTGTGACGTAATGTGTATCTAATAGGAGAACCGGAAAACAACTGGTGCAGCGTTGTGCTGAAGATCTGTCCTACCTTGTCTAATTTTTATATATACTATAACTGTAGTGTAGGCCTGGTGTATTTACTATATAACGCTAGGAACGCATGTGGCAAAACCTAGCCTAGTGCATACGGTACGTGCGATACCCTGCAAGATTTCAATGGTACAGCCTTATAGGCCTAGGCCCAAGTTAACCAGTAGCCTAATCATGGCATTAGGCTAGGCCTAATAGTATTTCCATGTTACTGTAGTGTTAGGCTAGCCTAGGCCTAGCCTATTCCTGATTTGGCTAAGCTAATGCTTCGTCATTTGTCTTACGATACTGTAAAGTTGCCACCCTTTACTTGCTAGCCAATATGATGGCTACTTTTGTGTGTGTGTGAATATGTGTGTTGGGGTATCGTGCAGTTTCTCGGAACTGAGACGTCTGAAAACGTCGTTGAGGAGTACTATGACGCAGACAAGACTTAACTCCTGTGCAATGTGCAGCATCCACAAGTCAGTACTAGATAGCATCGACGTGATTCAGCTTGCAAAAGAGTTCGTATCTAGGTCAGAGTCAAGAAAAAACATGTATGGTAACTTCACTGAAGTGTAAACCAATATGATTACGAGCCTCAGGCTAAGTGCATTAACAGGGATCTCTGACCAATAAATGAAACGTAGTAACGTCAAAATCAGGCACGTTTGACAATTTGAAGAAATCACGTTCTCTCTTTCTCAGAAATTGCTACCTTGTAACTCATGAAAAACTTGAGGGTATGGTTTGCTTTCCAAAGTAAGCAAAACTCTTTTATTTTGGGGTAAAGTTTCTTTAAGTTTTGCTACCTCCTTACTACTGTAGCTTAGTGACATGGAGAGTAGGTATTGTCCTGCTGGATGCATCCTGTTTCACTCCTTGCGACTCTCCCTCCCATTCAATAAATTACCTAGTGATGTACTCAAATGATGTCTTTTTAAAAACGGAACCCCCAGAGCTGTGAACCGTAATGCCTTACACGATCAATTAATTTTTGACCGATGCATGGTCTCATATCAGTAAATATTTTTTATTAAGAATTATTACCACAAAGGGTACGTCGGGCAAATTCTGTCGTCCTTAAGACAATGTACGGCACCAAGTAAGGTACTTTCGTGAATATCGATGGGGTAACTTTCGTAAGGAAATCTCCAGTCTCCGTTTAATCTCTGTGCGTTTTTCCATGGTTGCAAGTATTTGAAATTGATTTGAAGTTGTTTGAGGTTGTGAGAATAATATATAATTTATTTACCGATATTTGATGATTTTTTGGCGGGAATGGTTGATAATTTGGGAACTATATCATCTCATTCTGTTAGGTTGCACAAAAATTCCAGCTTAAGTTTTGTGTATTCATATGTATGTCCTTTGCATTACTTCATGAATAAAGTTGAAAATTTTCTGGTTATCTCCAGCCAACTTGCAAGTCATGTAATGGTCTTCGAACTCAAATTTTTGTTACCGGGGATGACCCTGAGTTGATACCTGCATTTTAAAACTTAACGGTAGTGCTCAAAAGAGCCTTTCCTAAGCGTATAATCATGTCAATACCCTACAACATTACCTCTGTATTTTACCCCTTGAAGCAGTTTTCCTGGGGCCTCTGAGGCGTTAAAACCCACGAGCTTCCGGGGGCTTCGCCACCGAACCCCACCATGGGCCCTAAGGCGGGCCCCTGGACCACACCCTTTAGGGGCTTCGCGCTCGCCGTGCACGCTTCGCTTGCACACATCATCCACCCCAATGTTGAAAAGAAATCTACGCCCCTGATCCTGAGTACTTTAGTTTACGTTTAAAATACGGTAATAATATTTTTTCTTTACACTCGTTGTCCCATCCATTTTGTACCAAGTATAGTACCTTTGCAAGGACAGGATCCCTTCTTGTCCATGTCTTAATATCCCGTGCAGTGATTGGTTAATTTGAAATGAACTCAAGTAACAAAATAACATCTCCAGGGATAGGCACTTCCCCCTCAACTCGCTTTAAAGGTAGTCTACTTAAGCGTCTTCATTTTGATGTGTTGCACCCGATTTGTATGCGGAGAACTTCAGCCGCCCACCTAACAATTCGAGCTGATGCCATTTTAGGGATTTCTCTACATTCACCCAACAGCCTTAGTAAAGGTTTATGGTCTGTGTAAATACAAAACTTTCTACCATACACATATTTATGAAATTTTGTGACTCACTTGTGAGTACCTTTCTTCTCGATGCAAATGCTATTGGACGTTCTTGCCCGTCCTCCATCCTATGAGATAAAACCACCCCAACCCCATATGGTGAGGCATCACATGACATGATTAATGATTCACCTGGGTCATAGTGAACCAGTACATTAGATGACAACAACATTTGTTTTGACTGCTGAAAAGCTCTTTGTTCATTGGCTGACCAATTCCACGGAACATTTTTCTTCAGTAGCTGATGCAGGGGTGCCAAAACTTGACTAAGTGATGGCAAAAACCGTCCAGAGTAATTTAGCAAACCCAAATAGGATCTAAGTTCTGTCACATTTGTTGGTTGCCGTGCCTTAAGAATGGCTTCTGCTTTATCATCTATTGGATGCAGCCCCTCTGAATCAATTCTATATCCTAGGTAGATAACCTCTGGAACTGAGAAAACACATTTGTCTTTTCTCAAGCGGATGCCCGCTTCTGTTAAACGATTTAGTCAAGTTTCAAGATTCTCTGCATGTTCTTTTTCTGAAGACCCAGTGACTAAGATATCATCTAAGTAACTAAGTAACAACTCCAGGTAACCCCTGAATTAAGTTATCCATGGTTCTTTGAAAGATACCAGGTGAAGAAGGAATTCCAAATGGTAATCTATTGTACACGAACAGCCTTTTTTGGGTACTGATTGTTGTGAACCGTTTTGACTCCTCGTCAAGTTGTACCTGTTGGTAGGCATGTGACATATGTAGCAGATCCTCAGTGTGAGGCAATGGATACTTATCAACTTTAACACACTGGTTTAACGTTACCTTGTAATGTCCACATATGCGTATGCTCCCGTCTGTTTTTACCACTGGGACGATGGGCGTGGCCCATTCTGAAAACTCCACAGGGGAGATTATTTTCTTTAAGTGAAAAAGGTACTGATCTGGCTTTCACATAGCGCGGTGTAGCTTCGTCCTTTAAATACAGCTTTGCTTTGTACCCTTTTGTTTTGCCTAAGCCCTCAGCAAAGACTTCCGAATGTCTCTCAACAGCATTCTCCTTTGATTCTACCATTCAACAACCAATTCCTGCCCAACAGGGTAGAATGTTCCCCTGGAATAACCAGTAAGGGTAGTATTGCCTCCTTGTCTTTGCATGTAACCTTGACATCGCACTGACCATACACTTCGACTCTTTCACCTGTAAAAGTACGCAAAAATGCATTGGTTCTACTAAGTAGTAGTTTCCCCTCCGGCCAATGCTTGGCAAATTCTGTCTTACTCATAACCGTCACAGCTGCCCCTGTATCAATTTCCATAGTGATCTTTTTACCTTGCACCTGTACTTGTGTTGAAAAGGCTTAATAGGTTCCTTTGTTATGGTAAATAAGTCATATTCTACAGACACATTTTCGAGTGCATCTGACTCAAGTGCTCGTCTTGTGATTCATTTGTACCTCATTCATTGGTATGGTGACCTGTATGAGCTTGCTTCCCTTGCCCAGTTTTACCATGCTGTTTTGGCTTTTGACATACTGAAGACATATGCCCTTTTGTTTGACAATATGTTTACACTCATGAGCTTTGTGCTCCTTTGACCCACATCTATAACATCTCCCCTTGAAATTATTCACACCTTGATTCTTAGGCCTACGTGCACGTGACAGTCTGTTTACTTTTTGATTCTGTGATAGGCGCATGTCTTGTGTTACACTTTGCAAGTCCTGAGAATGTTTGGCTGCTGTTTCCACGGCCTTTGCCGTCTCCAGCGCTTCCTTGAAATCCAAGGTTGTCTCGCTTAGCAGGTGTCTCTGTGTGCGAATATTCTTAACTATCCTTATCCTTATCCTTAACTCCACAGACAATACGGTCTCGCAACATTTCTTCCAACTTATCCCCATACTCACAATACTCCGCAATCCTCCTCAAATCAGCCACATATTCTGCCACCGACTCTCCCTCCTTTTTGTTTTCTGCTATTGAATGTGAAACGTTGGACTATCGGGCTTGGCTTTGGGCATTCATGCTCTTTTACCAGTTTAACAAGTTCTGGAAATGTTTCGTCTTTCGGTGTAGCTGGTGATAGTAATGTTTTCATCAATTTATGTTTCGGTCCCACAGAAGATAGAAGAACAGCTTTTCTTTTACCGTTGTCCGTAATTTCATTGGCATAAAAAAATGCTCCATACGCTCTATGTACTCCATCCATGTTTCTGTTTCACTATTGTACTGTTGCAGTATGCCAATTGTTGCCCTGGCCATGGTGATTCAGTTGCAGTTCAAATGCCGTATTAATATTCAGGCACGTGAACGTTAGGCTCGTTGTAAATGCACGTCACTGTTACTGGTAATGCGGGCCTGCCGATAGTATATTCCTAAGTTCTGTTCCTATTGCAACGTAAATACAAGTTACCAGGTCTGTCACGTTCATCGAAGATCATCGTGTTCTTCGGAATTGTTACCAATATGGATCCCTGAGTTTGATCTTTGTCGCCAATATGTGGTATCTTCTGGGTTACGAACATTTGACACTCGAATAAGACATCATTCACGGTGATTACGGTTAACAACTTCCGGGCTCCGGGCTCTCTATACCAAAAATGGTGGCGCTCTATTTCTCTCAATAATAGAGATCCTATAGTGGGAGAGATTGGCCAACTAATTTCATGGGCGCCATTTTGGAGCCAAATGGTTAACATGCCCAATTGGCATATATACTGTTTGCACAGTCTTCACACGGCTTTTAAAAGTGAGTTTACCTAAAACTGGTTCCTGTAAGACAGGAATACTCAGTGGCTATCCAAGACGTAATCACCTGGGTTGACCCTTCACACGTACGATGTCTACCGGTGAAAGGATTGCCGTCCAGGGCTAGACCCCGGGGGCAGGGTCTACTAGCGAGGGGGGATTTCATAACCCACATTTTGAGTATTTTTGCTGTAGAGACCCTTAAAAAAGTAAATGATGGGTCTATCTTTGACAGTTTCAAATCATTGTATTTAAAGAATTTCATTTTGTGAATGGGGGGCTGGTAAGAAGTCTGGGGAGGGGGTGTTCTGGGGCCAGTCTACCAAGATGAGGAAACCCCGACCTCTGAGAAACTAAATGTAAGATAGGTAGCCTATAGATGCAAAAAGATGCTTTTTACGTCAAACTGTAGTCTTGGTCTAATCATTTGAAATATTTGCATTATTCAATCAACTGCAGAGAATTTTGAACAGATAATGTTACAATATTTTGGCTGTATTTTGCATTATGTTACTTTTTTACGCTGGGGATGAGAACGCATGCAGACCCGTCGGGGGGGGGGGGGGGGCGTGTGCCCCATATTTTTGCAGAGCAATGTATTTTTTCTAATGGCATTTCACTCCCAGGAGGGCAATAACTCCAGGCTATGCCCCGGCCATCCCTTTTCCACAATCCTGGATCCGGCCTTGTGAATGCAATCCTTAATTGACAGGCAATCTGGCAGACCTCTCCTGTCGCCCAACCCCCTCACTCCCGGTGCCACTTGATGGAAGCCAGTGCACAAGGATATATATATATATATATATATAGGATATATATAGGATATATATAGGATATATATAGGATATATATAGGCCTACTATGTAACCCAACTTTAGTGTAATAAGTGAGAAGCTGGTCATCTTCTGTGAAGAGGGATTTTGAGGAGCACATAGTTTACAAGAACATTCGGATTATGCATATATATTTTAAGACAGTAAATTAGATTTCTTCTTTGTCTTTAAAGTAAACATTTAGACATACTTAAAGTTTGACCATGAATACACTTCCTTTAGCAAATTTTGTTTCTTTAATTTGTTTTAAGACATTGCTGAACGGATGAAAGAAATATACTCTATACACTGATTAATCCATGGGGCCATAAATGATATTCATCAACATGTTACTGTTTTTCTGCCAGTAAGACTGCAGACTCCACACTGTTTCCTAGACATTTAAGTGGTGGTCTCCTCCTCTTGGGGAAGGTGAGGTGAGGGAACTTGGTTGGTATGGCAGTAGCTTTAAGTTTCTTTGCACCATCTTTTCTGTTTTGCTCAAACTGATCTTCTTCAAAGTGTATCTGTTGGTAAGGATTCAAAAGCAAAATGATTTTATTAACTTGTATGCCCAGGACTATGTTTATTGTAGTCATGGCGCTGACAAGACAGGGTTGCAGAGGTACGTGTAGCTGCACTTGGACCTAGAATATAAATGTAATAACTGGACCTATACAAGAACAGCTGCTGCCCTAAGTTGAGTGATCTAGGCTTATTATTAGGAGAAATTTTTAATATGTAAAGGTAAAAGAAGTAAGTTTTTAAATTTGTGTGCACCACCCCCACATGCTCTAAAACCTACCATCTAAAGTCTATATTTAAAAAAAAATTGTTTGCTGTATTGGCCTAGGCTAGGTGTCTTTCTAAGTTTCAAGCTGCAAATTATCATGCAGCAAAAAGGGGTACGTACACACATAGGCCTGGGCCTAAACCTTCATCTTTCATAGGCTACGAAATACATTGGAATTTTACCCTGTATGGAAGATGCATGCTTTTATAGGCCCCAGGCTAGTAGACATAAATAATGCATAGGATTTGTGAAAATGGAACAAAAAATGTTACATGACTTTTGAAAAAAATATTCACTTAGGGCCTAGACCTAGTCTAAAATTGTACTGAACCATCTTCATAGGAAATATGACGATACAAGAATCTGCTGCAGATTTTGCAGACCAAAAACGAAAATGGTACAGTAATTAAATCCCATTTCCAACCGCTTTATTACAACAGCAGGTAGTACGAAGTATCGTTTGGACCTTCTAAGAAATCTTACTAATACTAATTAGGGCCTAAGCTAAGCCAACCATACCGTTCGCCCATGTAGGCCTAACGTTACAGTCTGACGTTGCAGTAATGGTCTACTGTGGATTTACCTCGTATAAGCGATCTCTATTTGATGGTTTCCAACTATCCCGTCTCACTTTTATTGCCCACTGAAGTCGCCTCTTTGGGCAGGATGGAAATGTGTACAATTTGTACCCCTTTTCAGGTCTATTTGTGCAGCCAAATACTGCACAACCCGGCATTATTGTGAATTTGTGAGTCACTGTCGTACATGTACAGCACGCACAGCATACAGTTTCGCGAAAAAGTTGTACCTGAAGCTTTGGCTCCAAAATGGTGCCCATAATTCTCGACCAATCAGAATGCGTATCTGAGAACAATGGTTGGCCAATCTCTCCCACTGTAGGATCTCTATTCACTAATAACTACATATACATATGTAGAGAATCCCCCAAAATTAGAATTTCAATACCAACCGGTTCGCCCGCACCAAAGCAAGTGGACCCCACCGTCTGCCAAACGAAGGTGGACTGAACCCTCAACCTAACCTCCTTCACCGATGCCAAGACGACGTCCGCAGCCCGCCCCTTTCCCCTAAATACTATATTACACCGGTCTCTCCGCACGTCCAGCTTTATGGAGGCCGATGCAAAGGTATCTCGCGAACACTTGTGTTGCACAGCGGGGGGGGGGGGGAGAGACCACAGTGTCGTAATAGAACCTTAACAATGAAGGAAAATGCTATGTGAAGCACAGCATGCAAGCTAAGAATAAGAAAACGATACCTTTGCTTTCTTCTTTGGCTGCTGCTCTTTCTGGTCATCAGAATCATCATTACTTGATGTTTCTAGAAATTTGGGATTCTTTCTCCTCTCCCTCTTTTCTGAAATCTTCCTCTAACTTTGACAACTCGTTTAGAAGTTTCTTTTCACTCTCTGTGATACGAATAAGCAACAAATAAGTGAATGAAACTGGTTTGCTAGTCTGAATGCTAGCAAAGTATAGGTGAATAGGGTGCTCAGCATCAAGAGGAATATCAGTCATTTTAATGAAGATGCAGTTGGTTAGGCCACATGTTGACTATGCTGCTTAGGTTTGGAGTCCCTATTATGAAAAGGTCAAGTTTCTATAGGAGCAGGTTCCGAGGAGGACCACTTGGCTTATGCCCTATGTGCACCATTCCCCTCATCATGATAGGCTCAAAATTCAAAATGTCTGCTCTTGAGTTAGGGAGGATCAGGGGATATGCTGCAGGTTTTCAAATTCCTATTTGATACTTGATAGGAATTCTCTGCCTAATTGTGATCACTTAGCGGTTTGTCCTAATTCCCATATATTCACGGCCATTGCATGAAGCTGGTGAAAATAATGCTTCTCTAACTTAGACTTCATGTGAGAAAGTGAGCTTTTCTTATGCTGGACTTTCTTGAGTATTAGTTGGTTAGGGTTTGTTGCAATGTTGGGGGTCTGGATCATTCACACTACAGGCAATAAGTTTGAATATTGCAACATTGTGGCTTTGAACAGTACACAACACAGTTGTGATAGGCTAGTTGATCCTCAATTTATCACCACAGAAACAAAAGAGCTACAGCAGCTGTGTCACTCTTCAGTATTAAGCCTTGGCCTACAAAAATGTATTGTAATTGTACTTTGCAACCTAATTAATTGTAAAATATATCGTAGGATTTTACGCCTACACTGCTATACAGAGACACTCTGAAGTTTAAAATGCTACTATCGACTCAAAATACCAATTGACTTACGTATATGACTTACGTATGTATATAGTTTGGATTACGTTAGGATAGGAGTTAGGCTAGGCTACTCACTGTCTATTTTTAGAATTGTTGCAGGGTCACTTTCGTCTTGGAATTCCACATCCACGATGTCTCATGTCAGAATCCGCCCTTTAGTTGTACGACTATTTTGATTTCTCTTGCTTTAGGCAGATTCCAAGGCCATCACTCCTCGGTCAGGAAATTCAGTACTATCCGTGACTTGTACTAGTGCCTCTTTTCTACTGGAATGCTTATGAAAGTGAATTTGATGTTGTTATTTGTCAAAAATCGAAATCTCATGAAGATTTAGTACTGAATTGCACTTTTAAACCAAAAATTTCGTCATATATAAAGCAGTTTCAGAAAAAGTCGTAGATTCTTTTTTTGAAACGGTTCTTCTCAGTAACGAACCTCCTCCCCACGAAAGTATTCAACACCGTTATCTATCTAGATCTGCAGTTTGGGCTGTACCACTACTTTGTAGCGAAACACAGAATCCTTATTTGATCTTTAATCAAAATGAACCTATTTTGATATTTCCTGAATATTTTTCTTTTACATCGATCCTGCTAAAACGTCATGGTGTGACATTTTCGTCAAAAAGTTGACTTTTTGAATAATGATGTAATGATACACGGACCTGTGCGTCTACCGGCCTAGTCAAAACATTGTGTGCCTTTCTATCCTTTGCAGTTGCAAAGGTGTAAAAATCCAACGTTGAGTATTTGTGTTTTGTGAAAATGAAGATGCGTTAGACGTCGCGGTAGTGCAGAGAAGGTGACTCCCACTCGATCATTCCAAGGTAAGAAAACGATTGTGGCGGAGGTACAGTAGCCACGCAGCCTACGCGGCCAGCGTTCGTCACTAGGCAAATTACTCAATAGTATTGTTGCTGTTGGAGATCTCTTCCACTTGAAACCTGTCTTAGATGGGTGGATATTTCATGAATTAACAGAAAACTATGGCCCATTGGCAACAAATCTGTGGAAAAGTAACTTCACTGCATATGAGCCAACTGAAATAATGAGACAAAAAGATGATCAATCATTTGCACAACTTCTAAATCGACTGAGGGAAGGAAAGCAAACATGTGATGACTTGGCAGTACTCGCATCAAGACATTTCTCTCTAAATGAAGTACCACAGGAGGCTACTCATCTCTTCCAAACAAGTGACCAAGTAAATGCTCATAACAACAAAATGCTTCACTCACTGAGAACAACTAAAGTTCAAATTCCAGCCATTGATATAGTCACTGGTGATGTCAGCAAAGCAATCAAGCAAACTCTCCTTAACCTCATACCAGACAATCCTACAAAAACAATGGATTTAGCAAGTAATGTCTTTTGCAGTTGGTCAAAGAGTGGATTTGTGTCTAAATGTAGCAGTTGATGATGGACTAATAAATGGTGCTTCTGGTGTTATCAAGAGCCTCCAAAATTCACAAACAAATCACATTCACACAGTATGGATACAGTTTGATGATTTCAGTGTAGGAAAAGCTCATCGTCAGTCAACAAGACATCTCAATACGTCTGACTTGCCATCATCATGGACTCCTGTTACACGAGTAGCTCGACAGTTTAGTATAACAAGCATGAATTATTCCCATGAAAAGTATGAGATCAACTGCAGTTACTGGTCTTGAAACACCTTTAATAAGCCTTTAACCCAAATAATCTTTATTTTGGTGACCTCAAATGACATTTGACGTCCACTAAAAGCAATAGGGATCACCTACCCAGTATGGGGAACCTACACATCAAGTATGACATCAGTCAACATTACTCTTCTGGAGATAATGTGCTAGAAAATTTTCACCTCGGGGGACCTCAAACGACCTTTGACCTCCACAAAAACAATAGCAGTCACACTTACCCTTCTAGAGATACTGTGTTTACAATTTGTTTACAGTTTGACTCAGGGTGACCTCAAGTGACCTTTATCAGTCGCAGTTACCGTTCTTGAGATATCATGTTTAAAGGTTTTCACATTTTGACCTCTGGTGACCTCAAATGACCTTTGACCTCCACCAAAAGCAATAGGGGTCATCTACTTCATATTAACAACCCACACAGTAAGTATGACATCAGTCACAGTTACGATTCTGGAGATATTGTGTTTACAAGGTTTTTCCAGTTTGACCTCCGTCGACCTCAAATGACCTTTGACTGCCACCAAAAACAGTAGGGATCATCTACTCAATATGACTAACCCACACACCAGGTATGACATCAGACACAGTTACCGTTCTTGAGATATCGTGTTTGCAAGGTTTTCACATTTTGACCTCTGTTGACCTCAAATGACCTTTGACCGCCACTAAAAACAATAGGGGTCATCTACTCAATATGACCAACCCACACACCAAGTATGACATCAGTCATGGTTACCCTTCTTGAGATATCGTGTTTACAAGAAGTGTCACATACACACGACATCACCATCGCATAGATTCCTTCTGCCTTCGGCAAGGAATCAAAAATCCCGAAATCTTGCGAAAACAGTTCCCGCTTAGACTAGCTTCTGCAAAAACTGTTAACAGATGTCAAGGTGGCACATTGAAGTTGTTGATATGTCCAGCCAAAGATCCCAGTGCCATATACACTATGTTGCTTTAAGTCGAGTAACATCATTGAGTGGATATATTCTAAACCTGAATGAAGACAATAAATGTTGATCACAATGTTCTAGACGAAATGAAGATGTTGCGGACCGAAAGGGCTTTGAAAGTTTTTTTTTCCGTCAATTACAACAACAGAAGGTACCACAACTGTCTTGCAGCAGAATGTAAGGTCATCAAGGAAGGATATAAATGACATCAAAAGGGATGACACTCTTTTATCTGCTAATGTACTTGTGTTCACGGCATGTCACTTGACCAGTGCAGCCTGCACTCAAGATATGCATTTAGATGGGTACAGTTTATTCCTCAACAAATCTGCAGGTAGCTCTGCATGTGGTACTGCTGTCTACATAAAGAAGAACATAAGAATCACCTCACAACAACCATTGAACTCAGATAGTATTGAAATTACTGTCACAACAGTAAACACTGCAAGTGGTACAGTTCAAATTGTTGCTATTTATAGGCCATCTGCTGTTTCCATGCAAGTATTTTTGCAAGTTCTAAGTAACTTGGTTACAACCTTAACATATAGTACCAAAACATTGTGAACTTACTACAAGACAGCTCAGACAAAGAAAGCTCAGACAAAGAAAAGCTTTTGCCTCTGATGAAGTCAAAAAATTTCACACAAATCGTAAATGGTATTACAACAGACTTTCATTCCTGCCTAGACCACATATATGTTAATTTCCCCTATACAGATGTAGAGAGCAGTGTAATTCGAGAAAGTTTCTGTAGTGACCAGAAAGTGGTGTGGATAACTCTAAAAGAGTGTGATCCCATCCCAGTCAAAAGAACATAAGCAGACTGATGTATATGTCACTTTTTCACATCGGAGCAACTACTCAAACAGTAAATCCATGTGTGCCATTTCTGTAATTTGTCACAAACATTCAGTAAATCAAGTTACACACTGCCCAGTTTTAATCAGTTTATAATGAGCTATCACTGGGAAACTTAAGAAAATAATCATGATAGTACTACTTACATCAACGGCAATGCACTGTAGATCAAACGTAAGGAAGTACATGCATATATTGAATTCAATAACCTAGCATGGTATGCATGTACGATTGAGCTGTTCTTGTTTTATTGATCTACAGCGTCAGTGCTTTATGCATTTTATTATGTTCCTTGATCAAATGTTATATTGTAGTGCTATTACCATTTATTGTAGCATGTCATTTTCTACACGATAAGTAACTACATGTCTATGGAAATTTTCCCATTATTTTATACCTTCTTTTATATTGCAGGTGACTTGCAATCTTGGTTGAAACAGTAGCAGATTGAATGCAAACCAGATGGAACCCTGGAATGTTCAAAGTATGCACACTAACTTGGATACATCATAACAATTAGATACTACAGCACTGGCTGTCAAGATTGGTAAATGTAGAACAGTACAATTTGTTACAATAATGCCCAATATTTGATCTTGTAATAAGTTACCATCTTGGCATGACATGTCACTGGACTTCCTGAGTTACAATGATGAAGCTAATTTCAAGTTGTTTCAAGCATGTTCTTTCTCTCTGCACAGAGATACCTATTGAGTCAAAAACTTTTCGCAAAGAACTGTCTCGATGTGATTTTCTATATTTAGTATATTTCATTAGTCAGGTGCTTTTTCATAAAAGTACTTGAACAAAATGTTCTAACAAATGACTGGCACTGAAATGCTTTCATCACTAGAAAGAGATTAGTTTTCGTAATCCATAATCTTGGACTCAATCACTCAGGGCCCTGCCTGTGTTCGCTTAGTCTACTGCTTGTGTAATATTTGCCCAGTTACTGTCAAAGGTCTTTATTCATCACCTAACATCAGCGTACTTTACACGCTGTACACTCATTGTCATTGGACATTCCAGTATTCTGGGATGCTGTTCTTGCACATCATCATCATTGCTGAAGCCTAAGGTACAGTTAGTCATCTGGCAAGTGCTGTTTACTGATGTATGGCATCAAATTCAATGAGCAAATGCCATGTTTATTGTCAATCACATTTTGCACCATTGGTACCTTCAGCCTTGTGAAGTTGTGGTTGTCACAAAACAATAGCCCAGCAGAATCACTAATATTACGAGACTCCAACCCAATGTCCACAGCTGTTAACTCAAATATTTAGCTTCAATTAAGCAACGTAATCATTTTATCCTAACCAAGAAATAGTTTGGACATTGTAATCTGAGTCTGTCTGAACCTTAGAAAGCCTAAACCTGTGATTGCTTCAGATTGAAACTTCAGGCAACACTCACGTTCCATCTGTTATCTGCTTGCGTACACTTGTATTTGCATTCTTTTCTGTTGCCATTTGTGCCAAATTATCTCAAAGACCTGAAACTACTTCAAGTGAATGCTAGCAAAATTCCTTGAATCCACATCTGCCTCATCAGTACCACCATTCAGCAGAATTTTTTTTGTACAGAATTTTGTGTTTTAGTTTGGTCATAAGAGCCATTCTAAGTTTGGTCATAAGAACCATTCTTGTCGCTTCACTACATAAAAAGTAAAAGTTTATTTCACCTGATAGGTGAAATGCTTCTCAGAGGAACATGCAATAAGACATGTATACCTCAGGGCATTCCCTCTCATCAGGTTCTTCGCCGTATCGTTGCGTTAGATAGTGAACCAGCGCCCACCCCCCACCTTCACACGAACATTTTGCTGTTCTTCACATTATTGAAGGACTATTAATGTGAGACCTACATGACAAAGCAATTGGTTAATTGCTAATTCCACCTTCTCAGAGGACTGAGGTCCACGCTTTCAGCTCAGACCCTTAGATATTGCACCACTTACACGGTGTTATGTTTGCAACATATTAGTAACACTATATTATTTCCACTTTTTACCACCCAGTAATTTCAAATGATAGAAAGGATCTTCACATATGTTACTGTGAGTTCCTGAAATCTTAGAAGATTTCATAGTACCTCATTTGTTATGTGCTCAGTGTGGTATAGCTTTGGAGATGATTTAGAGTGTGATAGCTACTGTTAGTGTAGCATGTTTGGATGGCAGTGTCGCATAAGTAGGTAAAATGTCATGCATTGTTATTTACTTTTACATGATTCACGATGCACCCCACACAGTGGGAATACTCCATGCTGTTGTGTTTTTCCATGAATAAAGCTGGCTATGCGAATCACACAAAGTTGTGTCATGTAGTTTGATCTTCCTGGTCCAAGTTTCTGTATGATTTTTCAAGGGAACTTAGCTGATTGTATGTATTGATCCAGCTTAGGAGGAGTCCTTACTTATTGAAAGCCTTTGGCATTCATGCTAGACCTGCCAACCTATCTCACAAAAATTAGTGAGAATAAAAGGAGAATGGAAATCTTTGACAGAAAACATTGCCACGAAGAGAATCATCACACACATGGACAGCAAGTTGCCCTGGTCGGCCTATTTTCATGCACATTGCAGCTACACGTACGTCCATGTGTATACATAACCGCTACAATTTACTTACAAAGCAACCCGCTGTTGGTGTAGTTACTTCAAATGTATCGAATGACAGTTGGAAATTTTGTAAACGTTTGGTTTTCAATGTACTATACGTTTATGTTAGGCCAATTAGTCAAATAAGCCTTTTGCTAACTGTTTTGGCTATTTTCAGAAGTGTTGCAAATTGACATGAAACCCGGAGGGCGAAGATCTGGACAAAAACCGGGAATCTCCAGGTAAAACCAGAACAGTTGACAAGTCTGCCATGCAAATATTTTGATTTGAACAAAGACTTCTCTTGTCAAGAAACATTTGCAACTTGCCTAAGGTTACCAAAATTTATGAAACAGTAGTATATTATTTCAACAATTCTTCGCCCTCCTTTGAAATTGGATCCCTCAGTTAACAAACTTGACACCAAGGAAAATAAAGACTGGATATATTGTAGATTTTGTGGAAATTCTGGTCACATATCTAAAAGTATTGCAATGTTGTTTGGACACAGTCTAGATTATAAAGAATACTCATGTAATATTCATCTAATTGGACCGTGATGACATCACAAGTACTCCATTGCACTTATATGTACCATTTTGAAGTAAATATTTCTTCAAAAATTTACAACTTCTGAAACAAACATATTACTTACAGTATTTACCAACAAAGAGAGAAATATTCCTATTTATGTTTGGGAGATGCTTCCTCAAAGGGTTGATTCCAACAAATGAATAGTCTAGCTACCTCACTCAGATAATATAACTAACACAGCTTCCACAGCTAACACAGTTTTCATTTTTTGTGGCCTAAATTCTCTGTTGCCAGAAAATCTCAGCCATTGTGTAGCTACGCCCACCTCATAATTCATTATTCACGAAGTAAGAGGGGTATATGTCAGTGTTTGCTCGGATACAATTCTTCAGTCTACCATTCGAGACCAAAGGACACAGAAGAACTGTTGTCATGACAACATTGTCAGTCGTTACAACTGATCTCTGACACACAGTAGTATCCCAGTGAGTGACCTTTAGCTCAGACATTCGACCAATAGTGAGCTAGCTGAGTGAGCGGTACACAGCACCAGGTACGTCATCATTGTAGCTCATTACAAGCAGCATATCTACAGACGATACTGATTTACTATGTCTAAAAATTTCAAGCGCTCTGGAGACATCGTGGTGTACGGCTTGGTACATTTAAACCCACGGTTCATGGTCATAATATGATGACCCTGCCGAATCACACATGGCATGTGACCACCAATCCTCCAATCAGATTTAGAATTAATAATGTTTTACATAACAATATCATGCGTTTCCAGGGTTCTCAAGACTTGTACTTCTAACCTTTTCTAATGTCTCAGCTCTGAATATCATCTAACCTTGTCTGGAAATTGAATCACGTGCACTTCGTATGTAAATTAAGGAAAACTTAACATTTTCTTCGGTCTGGCTGCAGCGTTATTATAACATTGCAAACTGGAAAAGTAGGTGAGTTGACCGTACCCGTTGCTCAGCTGAATTCTCCACACTGTTGGTAATCGTTTCTAGCCAGAAACTCCCACATCGTCTCTTCTTAAAAGTGAGTACAAACTACCACCTGTTAAGAGCCTACCCTAGGCTGCAGGGCCTAATCCATACTGTGCCTGAAGTAAACAAAGACCGTCACCTAACTTAGGCGCTAGCTAGAGGTGTATTGGGTGAACCTTATAAACATGTTATCCTCGGTCTGGGAGTGGAAGAAACTTTTTTGGACACTTACTCACAAAGCGGAATCGTAGGTTATTTAAACGTATTGATAAAGGTTCCTTTCTTTTTTTCAATTCACACTAGGCCGGAGCAAACAACAGATCTGGCTACCCAGTACTCTGAAATTCCATTTGGATCATTGCCAAAAACATATTATACTCAAATGGTGAAATGCAAATGGTAATCTCAAATACTTTATCACTGGTTGCAAATGGTCATAAATGATTTTGAATGATAGTTTCAGTCAAATGGAATTTCACCCTGGATAAGTATGGCAAGAATCTAACCTAGGCCAAAGTTTGCATTTTGGCCTGAAACATAGGCAAAGTGAACTAAGTTAGCAACCCTGAGGCTAACATGACATGTTGAAAAATCTCTCTCAGTTACAAGTCATTTCTGCAGAAATTGTGACTCCACACATGTAGGCTAGTATTTACCATGTGAGTTCCTGTCAACAGTTCAAATGCTAATCAGGGGCTCATATGTTGGGTATTTAGAAGTGTGCATTTATGTAAGGAACAATGTCATTGCATTCAAACCTACGCCTAAGAAGCTACATATGCAGAATAAAGAACTACCAGTATTGTAATTTGTAAACATTACTTCACCATTCCAACATGATCGTGAAATGATATTTCCTTGGTGCACAATTCGTTCTGGAATAATGAAATTTTTGAGAGAGTTAATATTTATCTGGCACCTGTTAGCATATATATGCAGTAGCAAATCTATTCTATGCATAGCCTAAAACCCTAATTTCCTTGCATTATCAAGTTCAGTGACACAAGTAGCTATGCCTTTTCTTATTCACATGTGTCAACATACATGCTTTTGTTAACTCTTCCCCACAGATGCATAGATGCAGACAATCTAGTCTGTAACAAGTGGCTTTAATGGGCCCTACAACACCCCTCTGAGGTGCATGCTGGCGACCAAATCGGATGTGATTAAGTATCACAAAGATGGAGAACAGAAGGAAACGATTTACCTGGGTCTGTGTGACCACACAGGATTTACGAAAGTTACCCTGTATGATCCATCCAAAGTAGCCAACCTTCCAAACAAAACATCAGTCATAACAACTTCATCGTCAGGCCTGACAAAATGCTTGTATTGACCAAGCAAACAAACATTTTTAAAACAAAGCAAATGGATGTACCCGACTCTCTCATTAAAGCTAACATAAACTCTGTGCGGCCTGCCACCCCACCACCTAT
Source organism: Stichopus chloronotus (assembly GCA_021234535.1). Taxonomy (NCBI): domain Eukaryota; kingdom Metazoa; phylum Echinodermata; class Holothuroidea; order Aspidochirotida; family Stichopodidae; genus Stichopus; species Stichopus chloronotus. Next base: position 5,396,181 of record CM037833.1, read on the forward strand.
CCCTACCAGTATGATAAAAACATCACCAATAAAGACACTAACCTCTGTTGCTGGTGAAATCACCCAGGTAAGTTCCAACTTTTGACTCAAAAGAAGACTAAATTTGCAAACATAAAAGAAGTACAGACCACTAGGTTGGTAAAAGAAGCTAGACAATGGACATTTTCAACATGCCACAAGTAAAGAAAAAAAGCCCACTGGAGAAGAGGGTGTGGGTGGAAATATCACCTTAATGTTGCCAAAATCCCTGTTTTGTGAAAATAAGGAAAGTTTATTGTAAACTTCTTCATTGTAATTTCTTCATTGAAGTTGCTGACATTGCCGTCAAGGTCAAAAATGCAAAATTTATTTGTAACAGTGATACTCTGCTCTGCTCTACTCTGCTCTTAAAAACTAACTTGATCAAAAACTTCCTTTTGGAATGACTTGAAAAGTTACATATACATGTTAAATATTTTGGTACTAGTGTTTGCATGGAATCTGTGATAATTGCATGCAAATTTTTATGAGACTAAAAGTAAGAGATTTCTGTCCCAAAAGGCATGGGACAATCTCACAGGTTTCATGCATTGGTCTCTGCGTATATACACTTTGTACTATAAAAATCTTATTGAGGGAAACTAACTCAATCATTCGAAGTATTCTCAGTCAATCAAGAATACAAAACACTTACCTGATATATGTACAAAAGAGACAAAAGTAACAGTTAAAAACATATCAAAAATCTTCAGTTAGTAGGTTTTCTCCTGCTACTATAGGGACGTCTCCCCAGAGCCGCTTGGGACTTTCCTGTTGTCTAACAAATAAACATATACTCCAAGAGCCAAAGCTGCACATGTTTCTGATGTGCTATTAGTACAGTGTCCTAACTGTAAGATTTTCAAATTTTCTGGTCCAAAGTGATTATAAATGTTTTATATGTGGTCTAATATATTGCTAAGCTTAAAATTACCAACAAGTTTAAAATTACCAACAGGATGGCCTTGTAAATATCAAATCTTCACTCATTAAACAAAATATTTGAAAAGAGGGTCATCATATATTCAGGAAACCAAAACAAACTCCTTATAGTTGAAATATATGGCACCGTTTTTCCTCTCTGCAATGCAATTTGGGGTTTTCACCAGTTCTGACTAATTTTAGGTAGTCAAAACTTGGTGATTACTGCACAACCACTGGAAACGCAGGCCCAATTTTTAGCTCATACTAGCTAGTTGGTGTGAGCTATTGTAATAGTGTGGCATCTGTAACTGTTTCTATTTGTTCACAATTTTTTCAAAATGCCTTTTCTCCATCATGCTTTCAAGGATTCGTATGAAATTTGGGCACACAATATTTCATAGGTGGTGGGCTACTTTGGGTGTTCAAAAGTCCAAGGTTCCATATAGGTCCTCCAGTATGGCCATGTTTTGCAATTTTGCAAAATGCTTCTCCTTCTACTCAACGAAACACTGTTAGTGGTACCTCCAGTATGTTTAGGTTTTAGTTCAAGGTCCTTTTTGGACTTTGTGGCCCAATTTATGAAATTCTGTTCAAAATACTGCTTTTGCACATACTTTCATAGATTTGTATTCAACTTGGACACAATGTCCCTTTGATCGTAGGCAATTTAGACTTTCAACTTTTGGTCCACGGTCCCGTGTACACCCTGTGGCCCATTTTATGAAATTCTTTTAGGTGCTTAGTCCTCCTGCAGGTTCTTTTTTCCAACAAGAGTAATACTCTGTTCAGAGTGTTGATGAATTTGTAATACGTAGTTCCATGTCAGCACTTAGCCCATTTTATGACATTCTTCAAAATTTGTCCCTCACTGTTGAAGTCCTCCTTTCAAAAGTATCATGCAACATCAAAATTATTCTCTTTTCTGTATGAATGATAATTGAGTAATGGGGCAATTCGTCAGATTGTTCACTAATTGAAAGTCCGTCTTGTCTGAGGTACTTTTAGTGTTTCATGACATTCGGTTAGTGTTTTAAAAGCTGTCAACTTTTGTGTCAAGTTTCCTTTGCAAAAGGCTTCTGGTGACAGACCAATGGTCAAACGAAGAGGGTCCCCATGTGTCAAATACAAATAACATTAAGTGAATAGTTACTGATTTGAATTGGTTTTTGAGCATTTGTGATCAGACTTATCATAGTAAGTGATGTGAAATTTCATTAATTCTGTCAGTTGTAAAGATCATTAGTTGGTAGTGCTATCAGCATCAAAATTACAAATTTATTGATAAAGTTCAAACTGTCATATTGTTCATGCTCTACTCTATGAAATTCTGCACATTGTTAGCCCTACAGATCCTTTTCTTCAATGTTGATGAGTTAGTATAATGATACTATGTTAGTGACTCCTATCATTTGGAAAAATGATATATGTTACCTTCAAACAAATTCGAGTACAGTGTACCGCTCTGCACAATTAGTCCTCTAGAAACTGTGTTGTTTTTTAATACCCAAAGCATACAACTATGATATCACCTCTTGAAAACTTTTACAGGACGAATCTCCTAGAGACGTACAAGTCAAAGGCGAAACCATCCAAGTCAGGACCCTTACTGTAATATAGTTACTTTGATTTGTGGGTAATCTGTCAACCAACCCAGATAAGATACCCCATTTAGTCCGCCCCTGGTTTATCCCTGGTTTTGATCAAGTACACTGCTCTGGTCAGTCATGACAGCTCATTGATAAATATGGTGATTATGGTGCTTGCTTCCCCTGTATATAAAAGCTAATTTATTATTTTATTGTAAGTCAGAGTTAGAGATAGAGAGAAATAAACAAGTAGTCCCGTATACTGTGTGTATCCGAGTCCTGTACTGTGTGTCTGTGGATATTACAATGGCGACGAAGATGGGATCCCGAATTTGGATGGGATTCTCATTTAGATGAGACAGCAATTTTGTCTTCCAAACTTATAGTGAACTTTTGTGAATTAATCGAGCCAGAGTTCATTAGGAGACAGCCTGGAACAGTCAAATGTTGGTCCTCGCTGGGAGAAATGGCTCGGACGTCTTGAAAACTTTTTTGTGGCTTTTGACATAAAGGATGACACACGAAGGCGAAAGATAGTCTAACCAACTATTTTACGCCAATCAAAAATGCCGAATTCGAGGTATACAAATTCAGACAGGCCCGACAGGCCGAATCAGAAACACTAGATATGTTTGTGACAAGATTAAGGCAACTTGCGAAATACTGTCAATTTGTAGACGCTGACAAGGAGATCAAGTCTCAGATTGTTCAAGGATGCTCATCAATTAAACTGAGGAAAACAATTTTGAAGGACCCAGCCCTAAAATACTGGACACCGGACGCACAAATGAATTTTGCGACAAGGGAGTTAACGAAATTGAAGCCACACAATCAACTGAGACAGTCCGAAACATCAACTCTCGAAGTGACAAAAAGAGAAAGCCCTATCGACACCCCTTGACTCAGAGACAAAGCAAAGCTCATGAGAAGAACAATACTACTCAAACATGTTTCCGATGTGGATACGATTTTCCACACAAAGGTCGTTGTCCAGCTGAAGGTAAAGAATGTTTGTCATCTGGCAAATTAAATCATTTTGCAAGGATGTGCCGCTCCAGCCACAACAAACGAAACAATCAAAAATCTGGAATAACTAAGACTGCAAACTGCGTTTCACCCAATCATAATTCCTCTGTAACTTGAACTTCAAGAAAACCTGAGAGTGACACCCGAGAAAACCAACTTGCACAAGATGAAGATGTAAGTTACACCTTTTCAGTTTATTCAGTAGGCAGTGAAAAGTCAGGACCATATGCTACCATCAAAGTTGATCAAACTGAGATTCGATTTCTAATCGATTCCGGAGCCAAAGTCAATGTTATCGATGAAGCAACATATAACAGCATGACTCCACCACCGCATCTTAAAAAATCAAACATGAAACTTTTTGGTTATGGTAACAATAAACTTGTACTCAAAGGAAAATTCAATGGAGAAATCGAAACAGCGGACAAGTTTTTGTCAGACACGTTTTTCGTTGTTCGAGGAAACAGTGGTTGCTTACTTGGATATGACAGCGCTGTTGCTCTAAACCTGCTAAAGGTGAATATCAATCAATCGTTACCTGAATCAATGACACAGGAACTGATAGCTCAACATTCAAACAGGTTTACTGGAATTGGGAAACTGAAAGGATATCAAGCAAAGCTTCACATTGATGAAACCGTTCAGCCTGTTATGCAACCTCATCGTCGCATACCTTTTCATCTGCGTAAGAAAGTGGAGAAAGAACTTGCTAATCTGGAAATAGCAGGAATCATTGAAAGAGTTGGCACTGGTAATGGTCCCACCCCCTGGGTATCACCGATTGTTGTTGCACTAAAAGCCAATCAGCCAGATGACGTCAGGATCTGCGTTGATATGCGTCAACCCAACAAGGCCATACGACGAGAAAGACACATAACGCCAACAATAGATGACATTAAACATGATATTTACGGTGCAAAAGTTTTCTCCAAACTTGATATAAATAAAGGATACCACCAGATCGAACTTCATCCTGACTCTAGGTATATTACTACCTTTACGACTCATGTTGGTCTGTATAGATACACGCGACTTAGTTTTGGGATTAATTCTGCTGCTGAATTGTTTCAGAATATTGTCAGCCAAGTTCTCAGTGGAATTTCTAATGTCTTGAATGTGAGTGATGACATTCTTGTTTTTGGTAAGTGCCAAAAAGATCATGATAATGCCTTAAGAGCTGTATTTGAAAGGCTAAGTGAAAATAACCTCACTCTTAACAAAGGAAAATGTGAGTTTTCAGAATCTTCCATTGATTATTATGGTTCTCATTTCAGCTCTGATGGAATCTCACCCGACCCAAAAAAGGTCAAAGCTATTAATGATCTGAAGCCTCCACAGTCTGTTAGTGAAGTTCGCAGTCTGTTGGGAATGGTTAATTATTGTGCAAGGTTCATTCCGAATTTAGCATCTATGTCACAGCCCGTTAAAGACCTAGTGAAAAAGAATGTAACATTTCATTGGTCAGAAGAACAGCAAAATGCATTGGATGATATCAAGAAAACTTTGCGTCAAAATACTGTAAATGCATATTTTACTTGCAATGACATCACAGAAGTAATTGTTGATGCCAGTCCTGCAGGACGTGGTGCGATCTTGACTCAAAGGTAAGCCTCTACTGCTGATCCAAAAGTTATTGCTTATGCCAGTAGATCTTTAACACCAGCAGAACAACAATATTCACAAATTGAACGTGAAGCACTGGCAATAGTTTGGGCGTGTGAGTACTTTCACTTATACATTTACGGTAAAGATTTTGTGTTAGTCACAGATCACAAACATCTTGAACATATTTTCAACAATCCAGCATCAAAACCGCCCATGCGCATTGAAAGATGGAATCTGAAACTTCAACCGTATGATTTCAAAGTTGTCCACAGAGCTGGTAAATCTAATCCGGCAGACTATATGTCACGCCACTCATTAGACATAATCGACACCATTTCAATTGATGCTGAGCAATATGTCAATTTCATTGCTTCACATGCCATTCCTAAAGCGTTGAGTCTTGAAGAAATTCAGAAATCTACTCAAGCAGATTCAGTTTTACAAAAAGTGATTGATGCAATTACCAATGATAATTGGCACGAGGCAAAGAGAAAGTTTCCTGAATTGTTGCCATATTTTCATGTGCGTAATGAATTAACATTAGACTTGGACAAGAAATTTCTTTTCAGAGGGACACGAATTGTGATCCCTACAGTGTTACAAAAACAAACGGTGGAATTGGCTCATGAGGGACACCAAGGTATAGTGAAAACGAAACAACTTCTAAGACAAAAAGTGTGGTTCCCTCGCATTGATCACCTAACAGAGGAAATGGTTAAAAATTGTCATGCTTGTGAGGTCACTGTTCCTGTCAAAGTATCTGAACCTTTGGAACCATCTCCTTTGCCAGCTAATCCATGGCAACAAGTTAGTGTAGATTTTTGTGGACCGTTTCCCACTGGTGAGTACCTCATGGTAATTATCGATGAGTACTCGAGGTACCCAGTTGTAAATGTACTGTACTCGACTTCTGCAAAGGCTATTATTCCCATGTTAGATCAGGTCTTTTCGACATTTGGTATTCCTGAAGTGGTCAAAACAGACAATGGCCCCCCTTTTTCGAGTGAAGATTTTGCCAAATTTGCTGCCTACTTGGGTTTCCGACACAGAAAAATCACCCCCTTATGGCCTACAGACAATGCCGAAGTTGAACGATTTATGCGTACGATTCAAAAGTGCATTCTTTCTGCAAGGGTGGAAGGAAAGAATTGGAAGCAAGAAATGCATTCATTTCTGAGAAATTATAGAGCGACTCCTCATTCTACAACATCTAAGTCACCATATGAATTGTTGTTTGGTGAACCTGTCAGAGTAAAGCTTCCCCAATTGTCTCCTCCACTGAATGACCCGGAAGTTCGTGAAAGAGACCAGAAAAAGAAAGAATACTTGAAAAATTACGCAGACTCTCGAGCTAAGCCGCATACTTTTAAGATAGGTGACCGAGTTCAAACGGCCAAAGTTAAACAAATTCTCAACTCCATTTGACCCCAGACCGTACACTGTCGTTAACATCAAGGGTTCAATGAAAGAAGTATTATCGATGACGATGATGCTTACTCTGTTTGTTCTGAGCAACCTATGGAACGGATTCCAGCCAATGAACCTGAAGGTCACAGGAAAGCTTACCCTCGTAGAAACAGACAACCACCCGATAGGTATAGACCATGATTCTCTGCAAAGACAAATAGTGCTCTTTGTATAGTTTTTGTTTCCTTTGCTACATTTATGTTACTTCTACTTCGTTTGCTTCGGTTTTGTTGAAATATGACATGATTGTTTCTTCTGCTAAATGCATTTTATGCTAAGGTTTGTTCTTGTTGGTTGGGAAAGTTGAATTATTTTGTGGTCAAGACTTTATTTAAAGTTGGGTAGGAATGTAATATAGTTACTTTGATTTATGGTTAATCTGTCAACCGACCCAGATAAGATACCCCATTTAGTCCGCCCCTGGTTTATCCCTGGTTTTGATCAAGTACACTGCTCTGGTCAGTCATGACAGCTCATTGATAAATATGGTGGTTATGGTGCTTGCTTCCCCTGTATATAAAAGCTAATGTATTATTTTATTGTAAGTCAGAGTTAGAGATAGAGAGAAATAAACAAGTAGTCCCGTATACTGTGTGTATCCGAGTCCTGTACTGTGTGTCTGTGGGTCTGTGGATATTACACTTACCCTATCGGATAACAGTGGCAACATAAACTTTCTCTGTGGAGAGACAACGGAAGCAAAGACATTCATACAGGTGATTTTGTCACCGTTAAGAATGTTGTTGTAACCTCATACCAAAATCATGTACAGCTGGCTTCTACTACAAGAACATTCATCCAGGTACAGTAAGCACATATATGGCAATGATTGCATTTCATTCTGTTCCATTTCAATTCTTAGCTTTTAATGTTAAGACAAACCTATATGCACTCTTTATGATCTGTACACTCGGCATACATATGTATTACTAATTGCACCCACGTACCTGACATTAGGGTTGAGTGGTACCACGAACATTGACTACCAGTACATTTGACACCTCAGTACCAGAACCAACTACGTTATCGGTGCTTTTCTTCCTTCACATGGATTTTTGAAACAAATTAAGTTTCAACATAATCCATGAATACATCCATGTATCCAACATGTATCCCAAATCATCCGTCCACATTCAATCTTTAGCATGTTTTTAAATGTGGTCGTATTTGTTGTGCATGCTCAATACTTTATCAGAAGGGTTAAATTGTGAAAACCCTGCAAATACAGTAATTTCAAAGAACCTTGGACAGATGTCACAGTTGATTTGTAGATGCACCTTCTTCGATGCAAGGAAGGTTTTATTTTGGTAGAGGTCACAGATCATTTACAGTGAATGTATTCATCTTATGCAATGTGTCAGATTCCAAATAGTGAAAATGGAATTATCACAACCACAATGCCTTTGGGCTTTCTGATTAACTACTTGTCAGCAGCATCATTGATATAATTTTAAAATTCACAAAATTCTTAGTAATTACACAAAGTCTTCAAAGTAGTGGTAACTTTGATGTCATGTCACTAATGGGGGCAGTGGATCAGAATTTCCTTGAGACCACTTTCATCATGAACCCAAATTCAACTACTAGTCAGCACCTCAGTATGCTCTATTATTCCACACCATTAGAAATGAAATGAAACAGTGTATCAATCCTTAATCTGTTATTGAATGCTTCATTTTGTGTGCAAATGTAATGTCCATAACCCTGGAATGGCCTATTTAGTTTTGCCAGGGGGCTTTGTCCCTGGACCCCGTTGTTTTGAATCTTTTAGGTAATGATGTACTTTTAACAAAAATATGTCAATCCTCATATATCATTTTACACCCATCAGATGTGCTAAAACCTCAGACCTTCCAAGGGCTTTGCCCCCTGGACTCCCACTGAAACTTTGCCCCTGAACCCCACCAGGGACCTAAGACAGTCCCTGGACCCCATTCGCTAAGCCTGCGCCACGTGCAAATTTTTTACTCCCCAACAGTTTCTTCTTCCCTCCATTTGCCCCCCCCCCCAAAAAAAAACAATTGTTATATGAATGGTCAAAACCAGTTTTGGCACAAAGCGGTTTAAACTTGTTTAGACAGGTCAAAACTGGTAAAAACCCGTAAACCTTCTGTTGGACAATATCAAATCATGTGACCTTGAATGATGAGGAGGAGGAAAAAAATTTCTTTGATTGAAAATGTTATTCTTTTGCCCAAAATAATTATTAACTATCCTACTAATTACTGGAAAAATTGGAAAAGATAAAAGAAATTCCACACCTTAGTACATCTCATTTATGAATCTGACATTGGACACTACTTGTCAAAATGTGTACATATTCTACGTACTTGATCTAAGGACTGAAAACTGCAAAATCACATCATATACACTAAACTACTGTATACTGGAATGGAATATATTCAGATTGTTGCTTGGCCATGATATGGAGTTCACTTGACATTTTGCATATGCTGTAGATTGTTCATCATTCTTATCATTATGTTGCATGTGATTGGAGCTAATTTACTTTTGACCTCGCAGATTCTTTTTCCCAACATTGAGAGTTTGTCATAACAATACTCTTTTCTTAGGGTGTTGATGAATTTGTAATACGTAGTTCCATGTCAGCACTTAGCCCATGTCTTCAAGAAGCCCATGTCTTCAAAATTTGTCCCTCATTGTTGAAGTCCTCCTTTCAAAAGTATCATGCAACATCAAAATTATTCTCTATTCTGTGTGAATGATAATTGAGTAATGGCGCAATTCGTCAGATTGTTTCCTAATTGAAAGTCCATCTTGTCTGAGGTACTTTTAGTGTGCAGAGACTTTATAGTTGGTCATTCTTATTATTAATTGTGTTGCATGTGACTGGAGCTAATTAGTTTTGACTTTTTAGTATTGCAAGCAATTTCTTGTGCTATTTGATCATCACAGCTCTGCTTCAGGTAATTACGTGAAAAAAGTAGCTTCTCTTCACCTCCTGCAAAAAGCAAGGTTTTCATCATGTACCTGTTTAAGGTATTTTCAGATAAAAATAACTGATTCAAAGGGAACGGAAGAAACGGAATCTTGGGCTGTTACATTAAAAAAATAAGGATGCAAATTTTAATTTTCACCTACGCACATGCTGTATACTTGTGTATACAATTCATAATCAAAATCAGGCGTCTGTCACTCTGTTGATGAAAAGCAATGGCTATGTAGCCAATAAACACAGGTGTGAGTTTGATTTTCGAAATGCAGTGAAGCAAGTTCAGTAATTGAATGAGTAGGAGATCTGTTCCATTTGAGTTTGACAGTGTCAAAAAATGACATTCGCCTAGTGCGTTGCAGGTCCAGTAATTTGGCTATCCATACTGGTACAGTTGATACTTTCTAGGTTTCATGTCATTGAGTGGGTAACTGGGATTGTATTCTTAATGGGGTTATACTTGTTTGCTTTTTCATTGGAGTTCAAAATGGGCACCATGACAATAAATTTGATTCCAGTTCGAAAGAATCCTGTGCCATAGTTTGTAGTGTACCTGTATCAAGTCAATGAAATAATTTTACAACTGCAAGACAGCAAGAGTGTTGACTTTGAGATGTTTCCACTTTTGACACTGATAAGGCAAATGAGAGAAGCTTTCAGTAGCCCCCATGGGACTTATTTGTCTTCTGAATCTTTGGGAAATTGAATCAACTATTTGGTACATGAGTAACTGTCGTGTTTTTTCTGAAAGTCAAATTCAATTGACTTGATTTAAACACTGAAGGGGTTTTGACCGGTAATAGGTGGTCAAAACTAGGCAGTTTAAACCACCCCAGTTTAAACGGCCCCGGTTTAAACCGAACAACCAAGCACCCAAATTTAAAATCCTGATGGCCACTACCCAACCATGCCTCTTTAAGATTGCCTTTAAACACCCCATGCAATAATCCTTTTACTTAACAATTCTGGAATATACCACTGCAGTGGAAGAAGCTGGTACTTCAGCTGAATCTCAACTGAAAAAGTACCTACCATTATCTCTATTCTCTCTCAACCCTTCATTTTCACAACGCCACCAAATGAAACTCTTAGTGTAACAGTCTTGGCATCACAGCGTGTAGACGGTGCAACCATCACCTTCCTGCTGCTGTGTCAAATAGATGGGACTACTACCAAAGAGTTCTCTTGCACCTTACCCATTTTAAAAGAGCTACTCTCAACCTTCATGCCCAAGTGGGAGCCAGAGAAAGCAGAAGAAACTGTTATTGAAAATCTTCCCACCATATGTAAAATTATCGTAAACAAGAGCAATATCATTGCCGTGGAAGAACACTTGACCAGCATCAATCAGTGACACTTCTCTCTAATTTTTTTCTGCTGTATACCTTGTAGATAGTTCAGTTTTCATGTTTGTATTCTCTAATTGCTTATGGCTTTCAGCATCAACACAGATGTGTATACATAGGCAATTTCACTTTCAGTGTACAAACTGGCGTACAAAGCCTTAATTCTTGTACACTTCTCATTATTCACCATCAGCACATGTTGCAGACTAACCTGCTATGGTGCACAAGTTTAAGCTACCAACTACAACACACAGATTTAACAAATGCTTGAAAATCTAAACTTCTGGCTAGCTTAGACAAGAGACATACGATCATGTCATAACAGTTTCTTAATTTTCTTATATTTAGTGCCACTTTTATGTTCTCTTCAAGTTTTCTTCTTTCATTTCATTCCAGTTTTGGTTTCGATGATAATTGTAACCTTTGTTATCATAGATGGGTGTGTGTGTATGTATGTTTGTGATGCTGTACCTTGTAATACGATATCTCAAGAAGGGGAGCTTGGACAGATCTCATGTTTGGTATGTAGGTGTACCACATTAAGTGGAAGAACCCTATTGTTTTTGGTGGAGGTCAAAGGTCATTTGGAGTCAACAGGGGTCAAATTGTGAAAACCTTGTAAACACTATATCTCAAGAAGCAAAGGTTGGACAGATCTCATATGTGGCATGTAGGTGTACCACATTCATTAGAGGAACCTTTTCTTTTTGGTGCAGGTCAATGTTCATTTGGGGTCAACGGGTCAAATTGTTACAACCTTGTAAACACCTTATCTCAAGAAGGAAAGCTTGGACTGATCCTTCACAGTTACAGTAGAGGAGCAGACTAGACTAAGATTTTGAAGTAAACTTTAATCCAAGTTGTTTGAAAATGCGCTTTATGTTGCCTGATATATTGCTAAGCGTATATTGGGTCATTAGACACAGGATGCAATATTTAACACTAAAACTTTGTAGATTCAACTTAAACAAATTGTTACCACAAACCAGCAAGTCCAAGAATTTGAGATTAAGCTCAATCGTATTGGCTCACAGTAACAGGGGATGGGTTGAAAGAATTCTACGGCACTCCTAAGTGTTCTACTTTAAATGACCTTATCTCTTAGATCCTCTCAGGCCTACTCAAAGGCAGAGTACACACATGAAACTGAACACATTCATAGCAATTTTTGCAAATTTATTCTCATTTAAAGATCTTTGAGAAATTGACACTGTTTATTCTAACATTTGCATGCACTGTACATTCCTAGATTGTAGGTATATCTCGTTCAGTATACAAAGTTCCATTGTCTTTTGTGAAGGACAATGTTCATTTGCAGTCAACAGGGTCACAGTATTCAATAATTAGTTGTACTTCATTGAGCACAAGACCCAATTGGTCTTTAATACAGGTAAAAGGTCATTCAATGTCAATTAGGGTCAAAGTGTGAACATGTAGATATGATCTCATATTTCATATAAAGCATATGTAGCTTAATGTGAAACATACTAATGCTATTATATCAGATTCAGAAAAACATCCTGAGACCTGAAGGAGGAACAGGCAAGATAATGTATTTGAGTCAAATTCACAAAAGGACCTTTGCCATACTTGTTCAGCACTTCTTACCGATATTATTAGTTTTTTTTTTTGGCCAGCACATGCTGGGATAGAAAAATAGTCACAGTGTCTTATTCTTCATTTGTATATATTTTATATCAATTTTCCTCCCTCCTTGCTACATCAATTTTTGGTCCATTTAATACGTCATTCCTTTATATTTTGGAAACTTCCTGGGACCTGAAGGCATACATGATCGAACAATGATGTACCATAATCAGCTCCCTAAACAACCTTACCGTAGTTGTTAAACAGCTCATGGAGGAAACTAATGGTTCAGAGACTGCACTGATATTTCAATTATCATAGTTTAGTTGCCAAAATTCATTGACTTGTTGAAGTATTGGAAACTATTGCAATAGTACAACACACCAGCAATTGAAACCTACCATAATGGAAATCAATCTGTGAAAGGAATTGAAGTAACACCACAACGCAGCATTATCAGAACTTTGGTATAAGTTCCTAATATTTCCTTTTTCACTCTTCAAAGAAAACCAGAGACACCAATTACCAGTGTATTCTATTATCCACATGTGTAAGTGGTATCTCACTGTCAGGAACATTTATAACTTTCTAATCATACATCAACTGTGAAATTTGTAAGCATGGTATCTCAAGAAGTGAAGCTTTGGAAATCCCTTACATTTAGTATGTAGCTGCACAACATTGAGTACAAGCACCCTATTGATTTTAGTGGAGGTCAAATGTAAAGGTGAACAGAGGTCAAAATACAAAAATTCAGATTCAGAAAAAAGCCTCAATGAAATCATCCAAACCACAATGCATTTTTGAGTTCTGGTTCCCTTCTACTTTTAATGAGCTTCCTCAGCTCTGTCACCTAACCACTATGGCACCTGCACAGTATCTCAGAGTCATTACAATATTAGTACCAATAATGTGATGCAATTGGCTACAATTTCCACTATCACTTCAGATGTCCACTACATGCCTTGCTACTTATGACACAATGTGATGGTATCTATAACTACACATTTCTCTGCTTTCCAGCTGTTTGATTTGCTTAGTTAATAGAGTTATATTCTGAAGAGGAATGCTGATGTGACTATTAAACGTGGAAACTACCACTACATGCAAACGCTTCCTGCACGTTACAAGAGATCAGAAATTTAAAAGGATAATTTCAACAAAAAAAGTGCATTGACCAATGCTACAAGTATACTGATAGTCTGTCCTTTAAGGTTTATATATCACTGGTGATGTTTTTGAACCATGTTTATTAATAAAATGTAACCGATATTTCCAGAAATTTCTTTGTTATATCTGAGTGTAGTCTATGTTTCTTAAATATTTTGCATCCTCTTGGCAAGGAATGCAGCACTATATACTTTTATTTGTTTCACCCCTTCATATAACAACACCCTGCAGCTACTCAAACCTGTAATATAAATTCAAAATCGATACAAGAAATGAAAGGAATGCAAACAAAGACACAAGACATCAGAGGCATCATTACATCACAATTTGAACCATGATGACCCCAAACAACATTAAATCTACAACAAAAAGAGATTCTTGTACTCAGTGCAGTACACCTATACATTAAATATCAGATTCTTACAAGATACTTTTCATTCAATATCACAGCATTTTCACAACGTAGGCATCACAATTATACCCACATAAACAACCACACACATGCTCATACAAACAGAAAAGTTACCATTGTCATCAGGAGTTCAAGACCACTAGTGGACATCTATTTTGTGTAGAGCATCTGTGTGATATCACTGCATCTTATCTGCAGATAATCATTTTAAATTCATTCCAAGCGGTGTAGCAACCACAAGCAATAGGGATTATATATTCATTTGCACCACCATAAGGCCGCTAAAAGAATGCTTACACCCCATAGTTAATTCACTTGGAAAACAAATGTAATCTGCATTTTACACCATACTTCCACAACGTAACAGGACCCTCATATGCACTTAGTCAGGCTTCTGTACTTGAATGATGTCAATGTCAGTTAAACAACTTGTTTTCACCATGGCAAAGAATCACTAAGCCCCTTGGCTTAATAGTATTTCTTGGCATTTGTTATTTCTTCACCTTTTTCATCTTTCTACATTTTGTCGTAGGCCTTTTTTTTTTTTGAAGTTTTGCATAATGATAAGAATAATAAATATGTCTAAAAGTATGCAATATACCAATTTTATTAGCAATCCATTTGCAATTGTTGAAAACACTACATCTTGTCAATGATATCAATGTAAGTTGGGTTTTCCCTCTGCTTTTACAAGGACTTGGGACCTTCAAATCAAAGTAGAAATGTATGTACTTATATCATTGATGTTATTAGTAATGTATTTAGATTAGTGTTTGATTAGTAACTCTGTTACTAAATGCTGAACTAAATATATTACTGAACATGCAATTCTCCAGTGACTTGGTAGCATTAGAAACCAAACTGTCGCTGTACTGGTGCCAAATTGTTGGATGATGATGGCGTGTGCTATGGTGAAAGTTTTACTCGTGAGACTATCCCGCACTTGGTAGCATTAACCAACCAGAATGCAGAAATGCATCGTGGTTTCGATGATCTATTTAAGAGAAATTTTTTCTGAATCTGAGGTAATAGCATTAGCATGTGTCAAATTTTCACAATTTGACCCCTGTTGACCCCAAATGACCTTTGACCCCTACCATAAAGTATAGGATTCTTCTTCTCAATATGGTACACCTACAAACTAAATATGAGATCTGTCCAAGCTTCCTTTCTTGAAATATCGTGTTTTCAAGGTTTGACCCCTGTTACCCCAAATGACCTTTGACCTCCACCAAAAACAATAGCGTTCTTCTTCTCAATATGGTACACCTACATACCAAATATGAGATCTGTCCAAGCTTCCCTTCCTGACATATCGTGTTTACAAGGTAGGGCGTCACGGACATACACACACACATACGCATGATTACAAAGGTTACGATTATCATCGAAACCAAAAAGCCAAAAGGCTTTAGTGATTCCTTGCTGCTTGGATATAAGTTTGACACAGTTGTTTCAAGTCGACAGTTACTGTGGAGTTACTGTGCTTAAATGTAGATATAGAAACATTTTGAACTCTGGTGACCCAAATGACCTTTGACATCCACCAAAATCAGTAAGGTTCTAATAAATATGGGGCTAATCTACATGCCAAGTATGAGATTCATTAACTCAACATAGGCAATCTACATGCTAAGTATAAGATACCTAAAAGTTATCTTCTTTGAGATATTGTTTTTAAAAAGTTGTGACCTTTTGACCTCTGGTGACACCAAATGACCTTTGAATTTCGCCAGAAACAATATGGGTCATCTACTCAATAAGAGGTATCAACATATTAAGTATGCAGTCCCTAAGGGTTATCCTTATTGAGATACAGCGTTTGCATGCATGCGTCACATACACACACACATGGTGTCACTATGGCATAGATTCCCCCTCTGACTACAAGGAATAAAAAAACAATCTTGCTGTGCCCAGTGCGAAATTGTGGGATGATGGCGTATGCAATGGTGATTTTTTTTCTTTTTGTTCAGCTCATCATATCTTCTTTGTGTAAATTGTCCCAATGTCTCATTTGAGGTTGTAGGGCAATATAATGCCCCCCCCCCCACAAGTTCTTGAGAATTTTATTGTTAATAAACTGTCCGCACTTCTTGCATGCTCTTCCTGTTTTGGTTTTGGTATGTGTGCGGCGTGTTTTCCCTTCTGCTTCCTCCCGTGCCTTAATGAGTCTGTATCGAGCAGTGTGGTAGTGGACATGAGGCAGAGGCTGGGTAGAGGATGCAGTTTGCATGAAGGCTGGGTTTACCATCAGCTGTGACACTGGCTGGATTGGTGCATAGGGAGCTGACTTTGGTCTCTGCTGGGCTACTGTCTGAGTGGGTGGATAGGTAGGTGCTTGGGGGATGAGAGCTGAGTGGTGTTTCTGATGGGCTGTTGCAGGTAGTATCAGAATTGGCCGTGTAGAGACTGTATACGAGCATGAAGGATGGGTGGCGAAGTCTGGTAGAGTTGCTGGTGCTGGTGGAGGAAGGGGCGAGACTGAAGTCAATGGAGCATCTGGCAGACGCAGCCCTTGTTCCAGCATCCTGGCGTTGTCTTTGCGTAGCTTATCTATGTACCTGGAAAAAAAATGAAACTTCAAATAGAAATATGTGGTTGCAAATAATTTTATGCATAAGTTGGCATAACTAGTTAACATAATTAAAAATCAGTTATTTATTTTTTCTTAATTTGAATATGCAACATTGCTAGTAGAGAGATCCGTCTTTGAGATCTTGGTATACACCAGCCTGAAATTAGCCAGGTAGACTTCAGTGTTAATGAATTTTCAAAATTCTACTACACTTTCCACAATCACAATATGAATCACATCCTGGCCGGACTGTTTCTGCCATTACAGTTAGCAAATTTTAGCTCTCTTCCTCCTCATCTCGCTGAAATTTCCCTCTTTCTTGCCTCCTTTGCAAACACAGTAAGCTAATGCTTTATCTCTTGTGCAAATACCCCAAGCTCAGTGAACTATAAGAGTTAACTTACTGCCACCTTGCATGCTAAACCTGGACTGTATGATTACTTACATAATAGGTAAACAAACAGGCAGGTCACCGTTTTCCTGAGGTATGACAGGATGTGAATTGTTTGGTGAGCTAGCCAAGTGGAAATACCCGCCCAGGCCCTCAGCCGACGGGTTTTTAGAAGCTACCTAAATCCAATGGGTTTTTTTTTTCAGCATGTACTCTTGGTTATTTACAGTCAAGCATAATAAACAAACGCAGATATATAAATATGTTACCACCACTCAAAATTGTGACTTTTACAGCCGAAATGGGAGGTAGAAGTTGCCGTTGATTGCTGATTATTCACACCTTAGGGAGAATATGTGATCAACACAGCACCTTCACTGCCTCATTTTGGTATTATAAGTAGGAGTTTAACTGGATTTTGGCAGAAATAACGTAAAGAACATCTCACAATTAAATTTACAAATTTGCCTCTGTACATACCGTTTCTGTATCCAATCATTAAGTTTGCATTCATTTGTGCATTTGGAATGCATTCTTAGCATTCACCCTGCATGCAATCTTTGCATTCGCGATGAAGGCAATAGCTCATTTAAATATTTGCATTCATTTTTGCCTTCGAAGGCTAAGCTCATTTAAATATTTCGGCACTATCGAGGGCAAAATGAATGCAAAGTGAATGCATTCAAACTTGCAGTCTTGAAGGCATTGTTGAGGGCAATTTTGAAGGCAAACTGAAGGCAAAGCGAATGCATTCGTGTCTGCTATGGGAAGCTTGTGTTTGGTGAAATTGGGTCTAGAATAAAAAAGTTATCTAAGATTATTGACTTTCTCTAATACAAAGGTAACACAAACTGCCACTGTGAGACAAATTTTCGTTGTCACCTTCACATATTACTTTAAACTGACCGGTAAGCTCCAAACTGAATTTGGAATTGTCCCAGAAGATGCTGCTGGTTTCCAACATCTCCTCCTAGATGTTGAACTCTCTTCTCCGACTCACCCCTTACCACAGCAGGAGCCTTTGGAGGAATATATTTTTTTTGTCGTTGTTCCCTCTTCACTTACATTGCCGCCAAACTGTCAGACAGCAAAAGGGACCCATCAATTTTCCTTTTAAATACCGGAATCATGATCTGTAGGTAGAAAACAAAAAAAGTAGGCTCTGCTAATCCACCTACAAAGAAAGGCCTAATCAACGTACATTATACTGGGTGGACTGAATTCTGAAGTCTAAAGTAAGGCCACTGTAGTATTTTTATTCGCCATTAGGCAATAGCAATCACTGAACCAGCTAATGTTATATGTTGCCCAGTGGCGTAACGCGTAGCCACACTTTCCTGTCTGAGGGGGAGGGGGTGGCAAAGGGTCCAGATGGTGGGGCAGAATCCAATGTTTTTGCATAGACCATACAGTATTTTTCTCCATCAGTGACTTCCTTTTGGGAGGCAAGTGGGGAGGGGGTCAACTGCCCCCCCTAGCTATGCCACTGGTTATATATGGATCTTAGGCTTAGGTTAACCCAGCTCTGTCACACTTTGGGTATTTGGCTTGCCTATGCTAAACTGCATATTCGTCTCGGTCTTCATAGCAATAGGTTAGCTACTCCATTGCACCCCGATGGTTATTTGGTGGAGGATAGTTGGTGCGCTGTGCAGTAAGACAGCAGTAATTGATTCAGCAGCCAGGTATTAACTGCTCATAGACAATGTTTGGATTGGATTTTCTTTTGGAGCGATGAATTGGCCGTTGGCCAGCATCGAGTTTGATGTGTTGTGATATATGCCCCCTGAAGGTATTCTCATTACCCGGTCCAGCAATACTTGGGCCTTGCGGGAACCTCTTTACATTTGGAAATGGTCCTTGGAAAGCAGGAGCCCCTAATAGCATCGACCAGACAGAAAATGTTTTAAAGGGCTGGAAGGTGGACCTAGTATCACTAATGTGGGGGGGGGGGGGCAAAACATGCTGGTTAGGGACCTGTTGTAGGCCTACGTATTTAACTAGGCTAGGCTTATTATTACATTTTCGCAAAACTAGACCCTGCTTTTCGACATTAGACTGTTCCTGGGCTCACACAGCGGATTACGCCAGATATCTGCTATTATTATAGTTGGTATTCACTTAGAAAAACGAATTTGGATAGGCCTTCTAGGCTATGTCTAACCGGAAAAAAATGTGAGTCGAAGAAAGGAAAACCCAAGTTTCAACCACTTTTCGTCACGATCTCAAGAACAAAATGTAGCAATTTATGTGTTTTTGCGCGTTAATGTGGACTCGTACACTAGGCTACGTGACGCTGTTCTTATTGGTCAATTTTCGATAAATTTCTATAATTTTCGATAGTGATGACTACGCTGATTGGCTAATTATCTATCGAAATGTATTGAAATTTATCGAGATTTGTGAGTCTGGTGGTTGGAAGTTCGAAAATGCATAAATACACAGGCCTTTCCAACCTAGTCATGTATCAATATTTATATATTCCCCTAGGCTATCCCCTAGGCCCTAACCATGAATCATGCCACCTAACCCGATCCCCTAACCGTGTTTACTAATGCCAGGCAATCCATTCATATTTCAGTCTATTTTAAAAGCACAAAGCCCATTCAACATACCGGCGAAGCTGCGTACGTAAGCCGGTTCCACGCCACCGAATATGTACGATAGCCAGTGACAGTATGCGTCACTTGCGGGCACTGATTCTAAATTTGAGACCAATGTTATTTCAATTTTCAAACCCAGACTGTCAGTGTCAGGCAGTGACACTGACAGGGATGATCCTTAGCTAACTTTCACTACTGACTTGTAACTTAAAAGTAATGTTCAGGGTTTCTCCAAAAGGAAGGGGGAAAATGTCAATATTTAGAATCACTGATGCTGTAAAGTATATATCATGAAGAAAATCTGTGTAATATATTGTTTGCTTCAAATCAAAATATGATGCATTACTAATCTTCAACGGTACTGTCACTTTAGAAATTCATTCCTTTTGAATCAAAATCTGACAGTCGTACGCATGAAGTGTCTATTGAACACACACCAATACTATAAACAGACGACACTCATCATCTGAGTGGCTAATCTGCTCTTATTTGCTTCAACTGTCAATTCATTCCACCGCCGGCGCGAGAACATAATCACGATCAGGAGAAGGCCTTTGACATAGTTGATCACGATTTTCTCCTTAAAGTGTTGACGAAGTTTAATTTAAACCCAGCTTTTTGTTGCATGGGTTAATTTACCTTATGATAATGTAAGCGGTTGTGTTATTGTGAATGGCTTTTCATCGGACACCTTCAGAGTCCAGCGCGGGGTACGACAAGGGTGTCCGCTGTCACCTCTCCTCTGTTTTGTTTAGTGATTCCCTTTTAAGAGCCTTTCATGTCGACCCTTTGTTCTGACCATCTAATCTTCCTGGTGGATGTGAGGTCAAGTGTCTTCAGTACGCTGATAACGTCACTTGCGTAGTCTCCGACCTAGCCTCCTTCAGGGCCCTTACTGGCACGCTGGCTACCTCTCAAAGAGCAACAGGTGCCAGATTGAACCCAACAAAGACCAAAGGACTTCGTCTAGGTAGGTGGCGATATAAAACAACTGCCCTTCGCGGCTTCGTGGGTGGACGTCGCATTAAAAATTAATGGTATATGGTTTGGTAATGGTTCGCCGGAATCACTTACCTGGAACGAGAAAGTGGACCTGGTGGAGGCTAGGTTGAAGGACTTCAGGGATCGCTACATCAGTCGTTTTATTTACCACCTCTTGTGGTACCCGGGCACTGTGCTGGTTGCGCCAGATGGTATCCTGGCTCGACTCGAGAGGACCGTGTTTATTTTTTTTATGGTCAGGGAAGACGGAGTTGGTCAAAGGAAGGGGTTGTATCAGGACCTTCGGAATGGGGGATTGGGTCTCGTGCATTTTCCTTCCAAGCTCCGTTTTCTCCTGACCAAACGTGCTTGTAGTGCTGTTGACAGCATCATGCCGTTTGCGTATTTTGGTCGTTATTGGGGAGGGCTTCCTTTCTGACGTGCTCCCCACAGCTGGATGCCCACGAGGGCCTACGGCCAAATGAGGGACACTGTCCGTATTATGTCGTCCGTGGGGGCCCAATATCGGGCTATTTTTGATGAATTGGTTGGCCAGGTTTATCCAACCGACTATGCTTCGGGGTCGGAAGTGTGGAGTGTAGTTCACAGCAGGTCACTTGACTTTCGCCGGCGAGACCTGTTGTGTTGAATTGCACATGACGCCATTGTAACTAATCTCAAGCGCCTTCGTTGGCGTCTTGCCCCCACACTGGATGTATGAAGTGGGAGAGTGTTCCACATGTGTTTTGGCAATGTGGCTTTTTGGCCCTCCTCTGGAAGTGGTTTCAAGTCCTGACTGATTGCCTCACGTTTTGTAACACATGGGCTGTCAGTCAGGACTACGTTTTGTATGGCCTCTCTCCCCCGTTGTGCGACACAAATGTTTGCGAGATACCTTGTATCGGCCTCCATAAAGCTGGCAGTATGGAGAGACCGTTGTGATATTGTTTTTAGGGGAGAGGGGCGGCCTGCGGACGTCGTCTTGTCATCGGTGAAGGCGGAGGTTAGGTTGTTGAGGGTTGAGTCCGACTTTGCTCGTTTGTCTAGGTTGCCAAAAGGGCAATGAATTTTGTTGTCTCATCGTAGTTTGTCTCAACTTATTTCGTTGTCTCATTTGATGCCTCCTTTTTGGTTTGTCTCATTCGATTTTGTCGTTTCACCCAATTTTGTCTCCTTGTAGTCCTACAGTTCGGCTGACAGCAGTTCGGCTTTGTCTCAAATCGGAGGCGCTATTCGTCAATTAGGAAATACAAACACACGTAGGGCGGGAATATCTAATCTTAGCATGCACTGTCCGAGCTACTACTAGGCAACCATCATGGAAGCAATTCTCACCGCACTGGGATACTCTCAGTCGGTTATCCAGAATTCTTAAAGAGAAAGGTTCAGCGTGTTCTCATGACATTTTGCAATGTAACGCAGGTTAGGCTGAGATACAGGTGCGTCACCGACGTAGCGTTCCCCTATTTTTGTGCTGAAAGCACATGCAGTAACGTAAAGCCTTCACCAATTTTAGGCTAGCATACTTGCACGGAGATACGACCATCTATCAACTACCAGCCTAGGCTATTGGAATATTATTATGTAGGTGTCGTACCACTCAGGTATGACTCATGAGAAGAGTACTGGTCAGTGCTACATATGGGGGACGTCTGTACCGTGACCCAAGTGCTTAGCCTTGTAGTTGAACTTGTAGGCTAGTTGCCATTATTCCGTTGAAACCAAATTTTACTAATATGGTAGGCTAGCCAATTGTGGAAGAATTGTTGCCAATTGGGACCCAACTGGGTTTGGGCTAAAGGCAGGTTTTTATTTGGGGACCCAATTAGGCTTAAATAGTAGCTGTAAAACAAAAGTACTGTTAAATACATTTGTTTTGTTGAGCTATAACTGGGCCTGGGTTGGGTCATTACTATTTGTGCTACAATTGGAACCAAAGCGGGGCCAAACAGGGCTATTTTCAATGCGTTTTAAATAAGTTGCAAAGTTGCGAGAATCTCTTTTTATCCATTGACATAATAAATTTACCAATATGATAAGTCTAAAGAATGATAATAAAGATAAAATTGAATGAGCACTGGTTGTAATTGGGGTGGAGTTGGACTTTGCAATATTTGACCCCAACTGGGACCCTGTCCACGCCCAATTTGGCTCTCTTTAAAAGTCTTACGACTGGGCTGTGAGTCCATGGACAACAAGTACTTGGATTGTTTCTTCAGTATTTTTTTTAGTGAACAGGGAACAAATACCACAATCATGAAGGTTGTAGAATATATGACTACATCGACTGAATTTTACAAGTTTAGTTACTCTAGCTCTGGGATTTTCCATAATAGTAGCATACAGTAGGCCCATAATTGACTACCACGAGGAAAGTGGAATATAGCAAACTGTTTGTCCAGAGTGCAAAGGAGTAATTTACCCTGTTGAGAGCAAGGCAACACTTTTATACATATCCAGGAATTCGAAATGGACAGACCACTACCATTACTCAGCATGGGAGAACTGTGAACCAATAATGCTCTGTTCCTGCAGAAGGCTATTTTAAAAACCTCAGAAATGCACTTAACATGCAGATCCATGACAAACATTTGTACTCCTAATGCTCACCGCAGCCCGCAGAAGGATCCCATATTGACCCCATGAACATTGCACATATGCCCCACGTGGACCCCACATAAATCATACAAAAACCACATCTGCCCCAATGGAGCCCATATTTGGAACCCATACATACCCTATATGTGCCCCACGTATGGCCCATATAAACAGTATGACAGTTTTTGGTTTGTAATATATAGGACCCACATGGGTCCCATATCCAGCTCACAAAATCCCATATAGACCCTACGTTTCCCCCACGGACACAGAGTTGGGTGGGTCCCATATAGGAATCTCATCTTGGCCCCATATGGCACACCATATTTGCCCCATATGGGACTCACATATCATTGTTTGCTGGGTCTGGCCCTAGTTGAACAGCCCAATTGGGTCCTCATTGGTGCTGGCTGACAACTGAAACTACAGTATGTGTCTCACAGTGGCGTGTACAAGGGAAGGAGAGAGGGATTTCCTTAACTTCTGCCAGCTAGCTAGCCATGGAAATTGGCCTCTAGGGAAATCTGATTAATCGATGGTGAACGATCCAAGATTAAATAAACAGCTCTTTGAAGCAAAATATAGAAAAAGAAAAACTAGTTGCCATGAAATGCTTTCTGCAACTATATCCACCGATGTGACTCTGTAGATCCTAAGACAAAACCTGGACAAAACCTGGAGTGTGTGCAGGAAATTGCACCTACAGCAATAAAGCATATTGTAATGAATGACACAGAATTTCAAAATAAATTTCACTGTGACATGGAGTATGTCATATTGTTATACCTGTACATTTGTTCATAAAAACCCAAATGCCCCACCCCAAACAAAAATGTCACAGAAATGACAGTACTGTAAATGTGTTTATGTGACATATCAAGAATTTCAATGTAGCAGAAGGTAAATCATAACATGTGGATGTCACATGCTGATTAAAAGATTCAAGTCAATGAGCTGTTATACTATACAGCTTCTTGATATTTGTTCAAATAAGAGTTGATGTATGATATGCAATTATGTCATGTTACTAACTGAATATCGTTGGTGTTTCTTGATCTGGATAATTGAGGAGAAGAGGCTTAAATGGCGATCTAATCAATTTCTTTCAGAAAACCATTCCAAAAGATTTCAAGAAAAAGGGTATTGCAAAATTGTGCGGGTGGATTCGTTCATGAGTGCGAGTGAGTTGAGGAAACAACTGTTTAACGAATTTCCGAAACTTACAGCGCCACCAACATTAAAGCCATCGTCGCTCAGGCAAAGGTCTATCTCAGGACCATTCAATGTGAGCTCGACATCACCGGAGAGGTAAGCAATTTTGCAATTTATTGTATTTATAACTTTAGCGATAACCTCAGCTATGGAAAGATGTGCGGGAATTCCCGGCATCAGATTTATTTTCGTGCGGGATTCAGGAGACAAATGCCGGATTCCCTGCACCTTATGCATCACATTGAGTGCTAACTGTAATATGTTTTAGTCGGGGTCGGTATGAAAGAAAAAATAATTCAGATGTGACATTATGCAAAACGGCATCAACTTATGATTTCTTTCTCCACTTGAAGTGGCAGTGGTCTACTTGTTACCTTTTTGTTTTATGTGGAGGTCAGCATGTGTCTCAAGAATGAGGGAAGTTAGGACAGATTTCGTATATGATATGTATGGCCACCACATTGAGAAGAAGACCCCTATTGATTTTTGTGGATGTCAAAGGTCATTTGGGATCAACAGGGTTCAAACTGTGTAAATACGACATCTTCAGGAGGGACGTTGTAAACATGACAACTTAATGAGGAATATTGGACAGATAACTGCATAACTGTTAATACACGATGCATTGTGCTTTCTTAGTTTTTGGTCGAGTTGAAATCGTGGGGATTCTTTTAGTAAGTGTGGTTGGTAATCTACTTAACACCACCCGCCTCCCCAAAGAAGCAAACACTGATCTATAAATATATATTTCAGTTTTCTTTGTAAATGTTTTCTACATAGAGGTTTGAAAAGAATTGACTATCTTTCTTTGATATTTATGGGATTTTTTTTGTGCATTTCATGAAAGCTCATCAATAATGTCACAAAAGGATAGGCAATATTGAAAACTTTATTTGCTTTATGTAAAACAAAACAAAAGATCCTCATTGGTAGCTCATTTTAAGTTCCATGTATATACATGTCCAAATCACGCATTCATGGAGTCACCTAGATATTGGCGGTCTTTGCCCACAGTCAACAATGCACATTCTGAAATTATTGTTAACATGGATTGCTATGGGTACATACCTGCCGACCCACTACCAGGTGTGCCCTTCATGTGGTAATTTATATACAGTAGTACCTACATTCATGCTGTTAATTGCATTACCTTTTTTTCTTTCAATAGGCAGAAGGTGGATGCATTTTGGATGACACATTAGAGGAGTGCTTCAAATGTGGCAATGATATTCCTGAAACAACTTAAAGAACACAGGCTAAATTGCTCTGGTACGAGGTACCACTTTCATGGTTGTTGTTTATTCATTTATTCATTCATGTACTAATGCATGCCAAACATGTCACTGTTGACATGTAATTCGCATGTACAGTGCTACAAAATAAACGAATGTAAAAATATTTATTTTTGTGAACAGTGCATTAGGTTCTTAACTTCTTAACCAGACACACATGTGGATAGGCTATAACATGAAGAGAGACGTAGCCATTGATTATGATATACCGGGTTTGAATTTTAAGATCCAGCCACACCGGATTTGGCCCCATGTAACTTGAAATCCAGATGGATAAAATCCAGCCAGACCAGATTTTTACACTGCTTTTGAAAATTAGCAAAAGTACTCAAACCGGCTCAGGAAAAGCAAAAACGCGAACTATTTACACACTACCAAATGAAACAGAAAATTATGTTCCTTACAGTAATGGAACCACAAAAAAATTACAACTTCAAGTGAATTTGTGAAGTGATTTCCCATGTAAATCATATTTACAGAAGTCTTTCAAAAGTTAGACATTGTAATGGTATATTGAGTTAAACATGGTGTACTTGAGTCCCTTGATCCAAACTCATGGCATATCTACTCTATGTCGACTGGGAAGTACTGTACACCGGCCTTTTAAATCACTTCCCTGTGTTCCTACCAAATGAGACTGCTGAGGTCCCCTACCCCACCAAGTGCTCTCCTCTCTCTGTGAAAAAAAATTGATGTGGTTCAGGGCAAGGCCAAGTGCAAGTCCCCTCGAAAAAGTGGACTTACTGTACAGAATGTTGACAAAGGAAAGAACATGTCTTTCAGAGTCCACTATTAATGGCTTAAGACATGTGAAGGATGCAATGCACACTTTTAGTGGAGAAGTACACAAGATTCCTGCTTGTAAAAATGCACACAGCATTTATTCAAGAAAACTGCAAGACGAAAAAGGAACTGAAGAAGCTAAGAAGAAAGCAAAGGCAAAGAAGCAGAAGCAGACAGAGCAGCAAGAGCAAGAGAAACTCCAAAAAGAATACGAAAAGCAACTCAAACAACTCAAGGAAGATCAAAAGGATTTGAAAAGTAGGGAAAAGGAAACTGAAGAAGAATATCAAAGAGCAAAAGCTTTGCTTCAGGAGACACAGGAAAGATTGACCAAGGCAATCAAAGACAAGGACATGAACAATGTGTCTTTAGCTCCAGGGTTCTTGGAGGTTGCCCGGAAAAAACTTGATGAGGCAGAGAAAGAACTGAAACTTCTAACTGAAAAGAAAAGGAAGATAATAGCTGGATATGAAAAGGCATCAAAGAAACTTAAAAAGTGAACTGTCCCTCATACTCTGTTAGATGTTCAGTTGCAAAGTAAACTCTGTTGACATGCATTTATTTCGTATATCCATGTTCTGATATTGAATAACATGCTGTGTTTTGCTGCTATTTATAATTCACTTCATCTTTGTTTTAACTTGTAAGGATAACAAAGTATGAATGCCTAGTTAGTATTCACAAAGTTTTAAAAGTTACCTTAGCTTTTCAGATGAAATGTGCTTATGCTGCTCATTCTGAATTACTTTCTCTTTTTGTCATGATGAAACTGTACATTACTCCTAAAAAGTACAGGTATTCTTGATATGAAGTTGTTACCTGTATTTTTCCCCTTCTCATCAAAGCCAGGAATATGTTTTTTCACTGTGAACACGTGTTTTTTACCTTGGAGTTGAGTACTTAAAGCTTATTCTGCATGGAGTTGAAAAAATGCATTTTTTTTATTGCAGATGTGCATGGGGAGTATCACCTGAAAAGCTAGAAGTCCTTGGGTACTTGCAAAGTGGTATGAATTCTGAATTTTTCTTATAAGACTGAGAGCTGAGGTAAGAATTTGCTGTTTATTACTTTTATCGTGCTGGAAAACAAATCTTGTAAATATCTATATTTTGGCCCTTGATAACCTTTAAAAACCTATATTTTCAGAATTCAAACCTTTAAAAGAACCTATATTTAAGAGAGGAGGTGCTGTGAGGCCTGCAGATGTGATGGGGCACCAGCTGGGAGCAGCAGTGTCAAGCTAGTGGAAGCGAGCATCCCTTATCACATTTCTTAAAAGATCACAAGCAGCAAAACAAGCTGGGAATGAACAACCTGCTCTTTCAATATTTCAAAGAAGTATGGGATGTTCGGAGCAGACATATGAACCAGAATGCAGAAAGGCATTGTGGTTTCGATGATCTGCTTAAGAGAATTTTTTTTTTTTATCTTTCTTCTAAAATACTAATTTGTGTTTGATGGGCCCTACACAGCTTTTGTATTCAGAACTTGAAGCGTGTGTCTTTGAATTTTCTGTAACCCCTAATCACAGACCATTCTAATTTCAACCATCCGTTGGGCAATACAGCACAAGCCATTGTGTGAAGGTTAGGATGTGTTAGCAGTTCAGTTGCGTTCTCTCTGATCGACTACCTGAGCGCGCGAGCAGGTATCAATTGCTTCCTAACATCCACCTTTGTAAGTGTGCCTGGTATGTTTGGTATACATGTTAGCTATTACGTTTTATATACCGTCGGTGTAGGTGTCAATGCCATGCTATGTATGCCAGGTATATTGACGCAGTTTATACACAATGTTTTGACAGTTTCACCCTTGTTGACCTCAAGTGACCGTTGACCTCCATTAAAATAATAGCGTTCTTGTACTCAATAAGATACACCTATACACTTCATATGACATCTGTTCAAGCTTATCTTCTTGAGATATCGTGTTTACAAGGTTTTCACAATTTGACCACTCTTGACCCCAAATGACTTTGACCTCCACCAAAAACAATAGGATTCTTCTACTCAATGTGGTACACCTACGTACCCAATATAAGATCTGTCCAAGCTTCCCTTCTTGAGATATCGTGTTTACAAGGTAGGGTGTCACAAACATACATACATACATACACACACACACATACCCATGCATGATTACAAAGGTTACGATTATCATAGAAACCAAAAAGGGGTTACCAAATTATGTCTTCTATGTCTTCCATCTGATGCCCTGTTACAAGGAAGAGTGCCCTCATCCTGTAATTGATCAAGAAAAGCTTTGGGGTGGTCCATATGAATCGTGCAGCGGTCACTGCAGTGGTCATTATATTCAATTCCTTAAAACTAAAACTGATAGATAAGGTGTAATTGAAATGGCCAAACGGACACTCCTTTCCATGGAGGAAGTTAGGATGTGGTTAGAACACATTGAAGGTATTAAACGAAGACGAGTTAGTGGCTTTAAAAAAGCGAAAACCACTAGGGAAGCAAAGAAGAACATGGAACGAAGAGAACAAGCAGTTGCTGGTGGAGAAGCTGACAGTGGTAGTGATGATGCCGGAGCTTATGATAACAACAGTCTGATGAAATGAAGGACATGATGTTGAAAGGGGTGATGTACTTTTTAAGTGCATAGAAAACGGCACAGAAACAATAAATACAAACTCAAACCGGCTCAGGAAAAGCAAAAACGCGAATTATTTACACACTACCAAATGAAACAGAAAATTATGTTCCTTACGGTAATAGAACCACACAAATACAGTCTATGTACATATGTACAGGAACCACAAAAAATTACAACTTCAATACCAACCGGTCCGCCCGCCCGGTCCGATGTTGAAAGGGGTGATGTTGAAGGTCATGATGCTAGAGCTGATGTTCAAGGCAGTGATTCTGAAGGGCATGATGCTATGTTGGTTAAGGCTGCATGTGGTGACAACACGGAGAGTGGTGACCCTGAGGATGATGAAGGCAATGAAGATGTGTATGCCACCGGTGCCTACCTACATACTGTCAAATATTAGTTTTAGGATCTTAATACTCATGGTATGAACAAAGTAGTAGACTTCAGCTTTATTCACATTGTATGTATGTTTCTTCATATTTCAAGACTACATACTTAAGGTAAATTACGGGTTTACTTGTAATAATTTTCACACTTTTGAGAGAGATTATCATATGATTGTCAGGAGGCATTCAGGAAGTAGAATGGACTAGTACATTAATTTAAACTGGGGAGACTGCATTTTCCCTTTAAGGAAAAAATTCTTTGTTGAACAAATCACTTATGACTTTGACATGAAAACTACTTTATCATACCCTTAAGGCTATTGTGTGATGTGAGCAGCTCAACATTTTTTTAAATTTGCAACGCACATGTCAATCAAAGGGCACTTGGTGGTGAGAGAAATTCCTCTTTAAGAAAGTATATCAGTATGTGAAGTCATCTGTCCCCATCCTTATTTTCCTCTTAACAGTATTCTGCCTCTTTTGAGAATGTTTCCTATCCATATTTGACTGTGAGGGTATGGATGGACGAAAGATAGGTAGGGCACAATGACGTTTCCTAAACCTCATGATCTCCAAAAGTGAGTACCTTGCAGCAGATGGCAGTTCAGTCCATGTCGGTTTGAGATCCCTTGAACCCTCAGTGCCCTTTAACAGGGCTGTTTCTTGCCTTGGCAACTGTTCCGAAGATCTAATTATATTTTGCTACGTAATGGTGGCAGAGCTTGAAGTGCATCCAAGGGGTTTTGCTTAGACTATGGCCATTTTGAACGTTGTCGACCCACGTACTTCTGCGTGAATGTCAGTGTTATAAGATGTTTAGTTGGTCACCAGAAGCACCCCCATCCTTTTTCTTTACCCTACATACAGGTGATCTGCAAAGTTCCGTCGTCTGCAGGGATACGTTTCAATGTTTACAAAAATAATTTTACAATCTGCTACGTGGTAGAATAGAGTGAGTGCACGTCGGGAGCTGATCAGTAATATCAGAATGATTACAGTTCAACCACTGTAACTTGAAGGGTTACTGTCCCTCTAAAGTTTGACTTGCAAAGGCAGTCAAGATCTTTTGCATTAGTATTCATCATAATTATTTTCGTTACTAAAGATTGTCTTCATTCTTTATGAATCAGTGCCCAGAAGTAAGTTAAAGGCTCTATAAACTACCATACCATACCTACCATAGGTCTGGCCCCACCTCCAATTTAAACACAAAACAACTGTCTAAAACATCTCCAAGACAGAGCCTCAGGAGTAGCCTGTGTGTGACGGCGTGCCTTATATGGAACATAACTGTCCAGGTTGGTGTTGTTACTATTTGAATAAATGTCACTCAAAATGCATTCACCACTAGATATAGAACTACTCATAGACGTCTAAATATATTTGGGGGATGCCATAGCTCCTTTAAACAGTAGCCCTCTATAAATGCGTGCCTGGGGCTACACTGGGCCATATGGACAAGGGATGTGGCATTATTAATTCCTTGACAACAACATGTAATTTTGTATAGCCATAAATTATTGATGGATCTGAGGTAATGTGAAGTGTTTGTCTCCCCTTTCCCTGGTCTTTGAATAATTTCCTGCCAGTCAAATGTCCCAACTTGTGCAATGTGAAAGAAGTATAATAGTTGAACTGAAGGAAATGTCAGAAACAATGCTCCATGATCTGCTGAAGACCACAGTCAGCTGGTGGTTTCAAGTCCTGACTGATCGCCTCACGTTTTGTAACACATGGACGGTCAGTCGGGACTACGTTTTGTATGGTCTCTCTCCCCCATTGTGCAACACAAGTGTTCGCGAGATACTTACCTTTGTATCCGCCTCCATAAAGCTGGCCGTATGGAGAGACCGTTGTAATATTGTATTAAGGGGTGAGGGGCAGCCTGCGGACGTCGTCTTGGCATCGTTGAAGGCGGAGGTTAGGTTGAGGGTTGAGTCAAACTTCGTTCGTTACTCTAGGTCGACGTTTGGCAGACGGTGGGGTCCAATTGCTTCGGTGCGGGCAGGCCGGTTGGTGTTGAAGTTGTAATTTTTTTGTGGTTCTTGTACATATGTACATATACTGTATTTGTGGAACATAAATTTCTATTTCATTTGGTAGTGTGTAAATAGTTCGCGTTTTTTGCTTTTCCTGAGCCTGTTTGTATTTGTTTTGTTTCTGTGCCGTTTTTACGCACTTAAAAAGCGCTGGTGAGGCATAAACAAGTTTCTAAGTTCTAAGTTTATCATGTCTGCCCCACCCTCCTTTTATGAATAGTATCCGTCCGGTCCTTTGCTGATTTTGTTCAAGACGCAGGATGCAAAATTTTCATAGAAATTGTGAGATGATTACCAATAAGGACAATGGAATACTGCTGTAGAATTGCCTCGTCGGTCGTCTTGGCTGGGAAAAAGTGGCATATCAACAAGTTCACTTACTCCATATTGTTGACAGTTTGTGAATTAAATCTTTATTTACATCCAGTGGCGTCACCAGACTTCATTCGGGATGGAGAACGAAGCACGGGAGCTGCACAAGGATTTTCAAGGGGGCACTGCTATACACAACACTTGGCGCAAAAAGTAGGACTTATGGCCCTGGTGGGCTCCAGGGGCAGAGCCTCGGTGGGTAAGTCATTATTTCAGGGTATTCTATTCACTAAACCATGGGTTATGAGTGAACCATTGACGAGCTGTACCTTTTCCCGGCAACACACTGCTGATTTCAGAAATTTAAACCCATCATTTTTCAAGCAATAGGCCAAGGTGTGTTTCCCCAACAGTTGATCACAAACTGAATTCCAATGATAGACTATGTTAACATTTGCAGACCGACCATGCTCCTTGCATCATGCGGTAGGTCTAAATATGAAGCGGCAGATCCCCTCCTTCCACGCATCGGCCCTGCATTCTTTTATCGATCTGATGTCAACCACAATCCCTGAATATAATTTGTAAACCTAAATAAATAGTTTACTGGCATAACTCACATATGTTACATGTAATCTATTTACGTTTTCCATAACTTTTATATATTGTGATAATCCATATACATTTATCACTCTCGAGTATAATGCACAATTTTGTTATATGCGGCATTCCGTATAATTTTGTCACTCTCGGCGAGATTAGAGAATTATATATTACTACCACGCGAACGACACGCGAATAGGCGGGGCTGTAGTGAATACTGAATTACAAGGGTGGAGCAAAATCGGAAACAGAGGTGGGACTATGAATAGAGATGAAGTAGAAAAACACATGGTGCAGTAACATACACAGTGTGGAGAACTAGAGAATTGCCTCTGGAAAGCTAGCTCAGATATTGCGCCAACCAAATCCAGGTGGGCCAAGGGGCTGAAGCACTTTCCGTCATGACAAATTTAAGCGAAAGCGAATTTTCCTCTCTTGTGGAAAGACTGGCGGATCCTGTAGCGAGACAAGTCCTACAAGTCGTCACGGAAAGACCGGCCGGGCAAAGGTAATAAAATTAAAAGGAAAGGTTCTTTGGAGAAGATTTTAGATCACTTAGTCTTGCCCAGCACAACAATATCCAACCAATAGTCGATTGCATTACCTCAAGCTAAATATTTTCTAGGCTGCTTCCCCCCACTCACCCCTTGGTCATTCTAGGCTGGCAATTACTGAAAGTGTTGGTTCAGTGTCACACCATCGTTGGTCAATGACCCACGAACGACTGACAATGCCAGAGGGTAGGGGTAGTGGGTTCCATCAATCAGTTGGTAAGTACATTAGTAGGCCAGTAGTGCTACCCTATGGCATCCCAGGTCTCATTTCACCCAACGAGGGCCAGGGATTGGCTACCCAACTACGGGGCTGAAGAACCCCCCTAAAAAAAAGTACAAAGGGGAATCATATTTGGTCTGGCTTTTAAAATCATCGGTCATGAATGTAAGTAAAATCACTTCTATTTAATTGTTTACTTTTTCTGAAGTATTTCTACTGTACATGCATATACAGCCCACATTATATCTCTTTTCTTTTCTTTTCGATCAGACTTGTTCCCTCCCTCGACAAAATTCAAATCTGTTGATAATTGCTCACAGGGTCATAGCCTAGACCTTCCCCTTGGACCAAATTCTGCCTCTGCCATCAGTTTTGCTAATGCTTGGACTTACGTCTAGCCTATAATTGTGTTTCTTTTTTACCTTGGCCGGCCAGAAAATTCACATACTTCTCGCGGACACTGGAAGTGGTAACGGGGAATCCTCATCGTCTTCTCCTACTAATACTAATGCGGATAACTGTGTTTGGGCATTTTGCATTGATGAATGGAGCTGTTGCAGTCTTGTAACGATGTTGTCCTGGTTTTCTTGAACTTCTTGTGTCTGTGGTCGCAGAACATCGATGGTAACCTGTATGAGGTTTATAGCATCACCAATCCGTCTTTGTATAATATAAGCTCTTTGCTCATCTGGTACATGGCTACGCAGCAGAGAAATTGCATCCCTGTAAAAACGCTAGAAGTTGAGGAAAACGCGGCAGCAAAGCCATTCACGTCCATTACGATTTTACTTTTAGGCTTGACGTTAAAGCTTGCTTGTGATTAACATTTATACGAGTACTGTAGGCCTTATCCTATGCATGTGAAGACCCGCTGCTCATGCGCACAGTAGTCGTATAAGCGCCGCTTTGTTGTTTTCTCCACCCTTGTAATTCAGTATTCACTACAGCCCCTCCTATTCGCGTGCCGTTCGCGTGGTAGTAATATATAATTCTCTAACCTCGCCAAGAGTGACAAAATTACACGGAATGCCGCATATAACAAAATTGTGCATTATACTCGAGAGTGATAAATGTATATGGATTATCATAATAAATAGAGGTTATGGAAGATGTAAATAGATTACATGTAACATACATATATATGAGTTAAACGAGTAAACTATATATTTCGGGTTATAAATTATATATATCTGAATGTGTAATCAATATATTTGGCAATAACATTTTGTCACATACGGCGCCTCATACATACCATACCTCATAAAATTTCGTACCTTCGTCTTTTCAACTGCGGTGATGAGTCTCACGTAGCAAAACATAAACACAGTGCTTTGTACTAGGTTTATCACTCAATGAAAAAAGAAATAAAGAACGATCTGACCCAGGAAGAACTAGCAAAAACGTGCGACAATATTGCGATTGGAAGTGTGCTAGCACTGTATTAAATAAAACTGACACTTTCGTTTAATATTGGCTAGCTGTAATTACTAAACATTGACAATAAACCTAAGGATATTTGCGAATTCAAGCGACAGTTTTGCCACTATTTTTACTGATATTTGATGAACTGGTGAATTTCAGTCGGTAAACCGTATGCATCCGTTTGTATAGCTTCCGTTTTGAAGAGTACTATACTACACAAGAACCAGTTCTGCTACTATTGGGAAGCAAAAACGGACATTGACGCACCTAGACGCACCCTCCGTCATTTCTGCGACGCACCAAATCTGTACTTTGACGGACCCCTTCGTCATCGATGCGGTGGACAAGACACGCCCATGACGCACCGTTCCCGGGGGTCAAGGGGTGCGTTATACAATTGACAAGTGCATAAAAACGGGACGGAGACAAAACAAACGGTACAATTACAGAATACCCTGCCTTCCAAGTGGAGTCGGAGTCGCAGTGGAAGCCAAACGATCTTCTTTTTCGAAAGGCTCCTGCCTGGCGCGTAGGTTAATCCTCGTCGTATGATAAATGTATAGTAGCAAGAAGGCGCAATTGAAATCCCGTGTGCAGAGCCATATCAACCTGTGTCCATATACACTCCCGTCTTTTCTTTTCAACAATATTCTTTGAAAATGTTCGTTTAATTAATAGCGATTTGTTTCACCCGATGCAAACATGGCCGCGTCTGATTTTTCAAAAATATTCTAAATTCCCCTGATTTGAAGCCTAGCCAGAGTTGCATCGACAACATGGGCAACATGGTATGTTCAAACTTCCCGCCCCACAGAGATTCTAACACTATGCTTGTAGTAATTGACTGTGATCTCTGTGGCTTGTGACGTAGTCGACGATCAAACGCGATCAACGTAATTAACCTCCATAATTAGTTCGCAATAAAACAACAGAAGAAAAGGAATTTTCCATCAAAAGTGCAACATTTCGCAGTGTGAGTCGGTTCGAATAATACCGTGAAGATGAAGAAAACGTAACCTTTAGTAAAGACAAATATGTAGGACAGTCAGGCTGGTCGTCGTGGAGTAGAGCTGGTCGTCGACTACGTCACAAGCTTCAGGGATCATAGTCAATTACATCATAGTGGCCGCGCCCTTCGTGTAGATGCATGGTGTTAGAAACTCCGTTGGGCGAGAAGTTTGAATTAAAGGTTAAGAGAGTGCATTATACTACAGTTAACAAACAGGTCCAAAGTTGATCAACCTTGTTCATACATACCAACGAGACAGAAAGCAGCAACGCAACACAACAGCAAAGCAGCAACGCGTGCTTTAGTTCGTTTGCGTGCTTTAGTGTAATTCGTACGTCACTGCGTGCTACAGAGCGTTGTAGAGCCACAGGCCCTGATTACTGATTTTGGATGAAGACAGTGAGAGATTCGTGACTAAACATTTCGAGAAAAACTGCTTGAGGTCTTACTCTCAGTCCTAACAGCAGCAAAGAGTGGAAGACTTGTTCTGTGCGGACCCTAATTTCCTGTGGGTGTGAGAGACCTCAGAAGGCTATGCAAAATTTCGCAAGAAAGTGATAAATTAAAAGATATAATTATTAAGCTCCGTTGTCGAATTTCAGGTAAGTCTTCATATTCCAAACCTGTTTTAAAAGTTAACAAACAGTGAATATGCAACACAACAAGTAGTTGATACAGTCAAAGTTTATTTTGGGTCTTTAGAGGAGGACGGTTTCCGTCTGAAAATCGGTAGACAAAAGGTTGTTTCTTGGAAATGCGAGAACTCTCCAATACTACGGTGGTTCTGGTGGTGAACAACAATGTTAACAGTTCTTTTGGAGACATTCCAAAAGAATTGCCGAGTGGGTCTGCCAGTAAATCAAGACAATTGTAGAACAGTTCTTTTGGAGTCATACCATTTCCGAGTGGGTCTACCACTGAGGCAATACAAGTAGTGTAAAGGGAACGGTTTATTTTAGCAAAACTTCTTAATTTAAGCAAGCATAAGGGTTAGATCATATAGCCATGGATATGGTACGCACGTCCGGTTTACATTCATTTTTATCCATCGATGAACTAAGGAATCTATCAGCCTCTATTGAGAAGTTGTCCTACAAGGATGTCAGTAACAGACGACTTGAAATTTTTCGTTTAGTTAATGGCGATGTTTTGCCCGATGCAAACATGGCCGAAAGGTACACTGAAACCTTTTTGGATGAAACCAATGGGAGATAAATATGCATTTAAGCTACTCCTATTTTTGGTCGGCAATGGATGTTCTCCACAGATTGCTTTGAAGTGGATTATGTACGCGCACTACGCACTATTGGAATTGCAAAACCTTGAAGAAGAGATTGTGCCAACTAACGTTCATTCTACAAAATTTTGACCTCACAGTCGTGAATCTTACTATTTGTGCAAGTTAAGAAGTTAAATGTTGATAAAAGAACTGTTCGGAAAAGCTCGTGGAACACTTGAAGGAGCAGATTATTGGAAGATCCTGAATATGCACTTCTATTGAAATGGTCAGTACAATTGGCTGAAACCGCAGTGATCCAGAAAGTTCATGAATATGCATTCCCATTGAAATGGCAAGTGCACATGGATGCAACTGCAGTGATCTGTAACGTTTATTAGAAATCATGAATATGCATTACTGTTTAAGTGGTTCTTCAATTTGGCGTGGCAGATCATTTAAGTGTCGTAACATTCACTGAACTGCAGAGTGCTACCTTGGTTTATCAGGGATGTGTTATTTCTTCTTCAAAGTATTCATCATTAAAGTTTATCTAAACCTAAAATTGCAGGATGTCGGTGGGGAAAATTTTTAAGCAGCCTAAAGAAGCGTGGAGTGCGCTACATCAAAGGGTTACATCGGTAAAATTTAACATAAACATGGTGTTTCCAGGTAGAATAGCGAAATTTGTGACTGACAAGGCACATGCCATAAGAACATGCCCAAGATATGTCATTGCTGGTTTGATCTCAACAGTGGCTTTTTGGCGTCAATTTCAAGCACTGTCAAGTCTCCATCAGGGCAAGTGACGAAAACAAATTTGTTTCAGCTTGTCTGTGGACCCTCGTCTGCCGGTAAATGTGAAGTCATCAAGGACACTGCAATAGGGGAGACCGGGGCTGATTGTGACAGGGGTAGGTTGTAACATCGCCTCTTACGTCATCGCAGAGGGCTAGAACCGGATAGGAATAATATACTTTGGTGCTCCCTCGTCCATGCGACCTAACAACGAGACAGGCTCACGAACCGATTTCAGTCCGAAAAATTACTCAGTTTGTGCCCTTTTTTACCCTGGTAAGTAAATTCTGATCATATCAATGAATTCATCCTGCTCCATAGACTAAACAGGCCTATACCATGTTCAATATTATAAATGAGAGATGTATTTGGGACGTATTCCCACAGTCAAGATTCGTTATTGAATCTCGGGTCTACGTGCACTGTACACAAATGTGTGCAAAAGTACTATGGGGTGGGTTGTAACACATGTTACAACCTGCCCCGTGCATGTTCAAGGAGTGCTACAACCTGCCCCAATGAATATGACTGTGCCTATGATACATTTTTATGGGGTCATAACTTACGGGGCATACCTTTAGGGGATAGGCCTATGTAGGTGGGTAGAGTAGAACAACATTGTGTCATATAGTGTCCGAGATATTGGAAAACAGGAAAAATTGGGGGTGCCTTTTTTGGTAAAAGTAAACTTGAGAGGAAAAGTCAACGAGCGGCAGCACCAGGCATATTGAAGCGTGCGGCTGAAATAGTTCTTCTCGAGGACAGATCTATTCGATCAGTTGCGAAGGACTACGATGTTTGTCATGTGACACTTTATCGACTCGTGAAGAAGTTGAAACGTAAGTAGGTGCCTACAGTGTTATAGGCTATCAGGGGCGGCGCCAGCAATTTGAAAACTGTGGGGCCAGCGCTCCCCGACGGGGGGAGGGGGGGGGCAATGCCTCTGTAGGCTATATATCATAGTGGACTAACTGGAGACGGGGAATAAACTTGATGGTTATGTTATGACAATAGTACTGCGAGTCAGCTATTAGGTCATATATTTACATCTGTGTTCATTTTATATTTCAGGAACCGGTGAACCACTAGACTCACCAGCCCAGGTGAAGCGATGCGTGAAAGATGTCACCACAGGCTACAATCAGGAATCGCCAGGCCTTCAGTGACAGACAGGAGAGGGAACTAGTAAACTACCTTGAAACAGCAGCGAATGTTTACTTTGGGCTTTCACCATCAGAAGTGAGGAAATTTGCCTATCAATGTGCTGTGGCTCACCAGATTCCCACACCACAGCCCTGGATTGACAATCAGAAGGCTGGGTCTGATTGGTTCTCGGGCTTTCTGAAGCGGAATTCAGGAATCAGCATCAGAACCCCAGAAGCCACAAGCTTAGGCAGGGCATCCAGCTTCAACAAACATAATGTGTGAAAATTCTTCGACAAGCTGTCAGAAGTCCTAGAAAGATACAACCTGGAGCCTGCCAACATATGGAATGTAGATGAAACTCTGGTAACCACTGTACAGAAACCCTGTGAAGTGGTTGCACCCAAAGGGGTCAAGCAAGTTGGTGCTATCACATCCGGTGAGAGGGGAACATTGATCACTCTCTGTGAAGCAGTGAATGCGATTGGCAATTCTGTCCCACCATTGATGATATTTCCTCGGGTCAATTTAAAACCCCATTTCATCCGCGACGGCCCTACCGGTTGCATTGGTGCTGCAAACCCATCTGGTTGGATGACAGAGAGCGATTTTTGATGTTCATGCAGCATTTCATTAAGCATGTTAAGCCGACGAAAGAGGAACCAGTGCTACTCCTCTCCCTGGTTGTGTTATTGTAAATGGTTTTTCATCGGACACCTTCAGAGTCCAGCGCGGGGTGCGGCAGGGGTGTCCACTATCACCCCTCCTCTATGTATTGTTCAGTGAATCCCTTGTAAGAGCGTTTCAAGTAGACCCTTTGTTCCGACCGTTTAGCATACCAGGTGGAGCTGAGGTCAAGTGTCTGCAGTACGCTGATGACGTCACTTGTGTAGTCTCCGACCTAGCTTACTTCAGGGCCCTTTCTGACACGCTGGCTGCCTTTCAAAGGGCAACAGGTGCCAGACTGAACCCAACAAAGACCAAAGGACTTTGTCTAGGTAGGTGGCGATATAAACAACTGCCCTTCGCGGCATCGTGGGTGGATGTCGCATTAAAAATGAATGGTATATGGTTTGGTTATGGGTCGCCGCAGTCACTTACCTGGAACGAGAAAGTGGACCTGGTGGAGGCTAGGTTAAAGAACTTCAGGGATCGCTACATTAGCCTGTTGGGGAAGGTTACTGTTATCAATCGTTTCATTTACCCTCTCTTGTGGTACCCAGGCACTGTGCTGGTTGCTCCAGATAGTGTCCTGGCGCGACTCGAGAGGGCCGTATTTAGTTTTTTATGGTCAGGGAAGACGGAGTTGGTGAAAAGAAGGGTAGTGTATCAGGACCTTAGGAGTGGGGGATTGGGCCTTGTGCATTTTCCTTCCAAGCTCCGTTTTCTCCTGACCAAATGTGTTTATAGTGCTGTTGACAGCAGCATGCCGTTTGCGTATTTTGTTCGTTATTGGGGAGGGCTTTCATTCCCCCGTTTTTTCCCCTCCCTGTTTAGCAACAGTGCTCCCCACAGCTGGAGGCCCACTGGGGCCTATGGCCACATGAGGGACACTCCCCGTATTATGTCGTCTGTTGGGGATGTCTCGCGATCTAGTGCGGGGGTCCTCCATC
Organism: Stichopus chloronotus; assembly: GCA_021234535.1. Classification (NCBI taxonomy): domain Eukaryota; kingdom Metazoa; phylum Echinodermata; class Holothuroidea; order Aspidochirotida; family Stichopodidae; genus Stichopus; species Stichopus chloronotus. The sequence continues at coordinate 5,436,638 of CM037833.1, forward strand.
GGGCTATTTTTGATGAACTGGTTGGCCAGGCCCATCCCATCGGCTATGCCTCGGGGCCGGAAGTGTGGAGTGTGGTTCATAGCAGGTTACTTGACTTTCGCCGGCGAGACCTGTTGTGGCGTATCGCACACGACGCCATTGTGACCAATTTCAAGCGCTTTCAGTGGCGTCTTGGAGATGGTCTTTGCCCCCGTACTGGATGTGCGAAGTGGGAGAGTGTTCCACATGTGTTTTGGCAGTATGACTTTGTGGCCCTCCTCTGGGAATGGTTCCAAGCCCTGACTGATCGCCTCACGTTTTGTAACACGTGGGCGGTCAATCAGGACTACGTTTTGTATGGTCTCTCTCCCCCGTTGTGCAACACAAGTGTTCGCGAGATACTCACCTTTGTATCGGCCTCCATAAAGCTGGCCGTATGGAGAGACCGTTGTAATATTGTTTTTAGGGGAGAGGGGCGGTCTGCGGACGTCGTCTTGGCATCGGTGAGGGCGGAGGTTAGGTTGAGGGTTGAGTCAGACTTCACTCGTTTGTCCAGGTCGACGTTTGGCAGAAGGTGGGGACCACTTGCATCGGTGCGGGATCTGTGTGGTTCTATTACTGTAAAGAACATATTCTTCTGTTTCATTTGGTAGTTTGTAAATAGTTCTCGTGTTTGCTTTTCCTGTGCCGGTTTGAGTTGTGTTTTCGTTTCTGTGCCGTTTTGATGCACTTAAAAAGTATATTATATGTTCAGGAAGGGCTACTGAGGTGGATGTGTCCTTTGACAAGTATGTCGAAAACTCCATAAAAGAGAGTGAGCGCAGACTGCGGGGAAGTATCGACTCGATCTATGTAATAGAAAGAATGGGGAAAGAATCATTACTGTAATATATTGGTTGGTAACACCTTGTTTGCCTCTCAAGGTGGGGAATGCCTCCAGTACACTCCTAATGAACAAAATGACCACACTGCAATTAGTAACCCACCTCATCTCCAATGGGACCATGAAGAGGCAGCTACGCTAATCGCCTTTCATATTACAAATTTAACTGACAATTGTGCCATTGTACGAGCATCCGACACCGATGTCTTGATAATACTTATAGGTGCCCTTGGACAACAACGTCGCGAAGTCCAGTCAGTGTCCCATCTCATCATGGACTGTGGGATTGGGAAGACCAGAAGCTATCTCAACGTAACCAACATCACTGACATTCTCGAAGAGCGAATGACCGGACTCCCAACAGCAATGCCTGGATACCATGCCTTCAGCCTTCTACAGGTGGGTGCCTAATGTTCATTCGGTCATTTTAGGCCAATGTGTATTGAAGTTGGTTCGGCATTTTCACTTTTGCTCAGATATTAGGATATTTGCTTGCATGCAACAATGTTAAACACTATCCAATTGGTTTCATCTGGTTACTCCACCAGCTGATCTAGCTCACTTTGGAGACCCTTCCCTCCATGCCCTCTTACCCACACCCACCGCCGTAGAATAGGCAGACTTGCATTTCCAGTAAGGGGAGGGCACATGGCCTATCCCTGTGTATGTATGAATTGGTTTCCTTTCCAGCTAGGCTGACCCCTGTGGGCCCCCGGTAAGGAAGCGTGGAAGAAAGAAAGACGTCTGCATTTCGTCTGCATTTATTACGCAGTTTCATTTGCTACAAAATGCACTTTCTAAAGTGGTTGGTTTCTCTCCCTCCCTAGAGATCCACTCCTTCCTTTTTCAGTGGATAAGAACTGGTGATTATCTGGTTATCTTTCATTTAATTGCTTTGTTCATGAATTACTTGAACCACATCTCATAAATGGGGCCCTGCCAGACTATTTTCAGTGGACGCCCTCTCCACTGAACAACATTCCATTAGACAAGGGTTCTCCCTCCCTCACTGTATATTTTATTCATACTTTCAGTAACAAAATGTGTGTACACCCCGATGCGAACTCGAACTCGAAATTTGCTACGGCTACGGTAAGTTGTTAGATTTTAACGTTAGTGCTAAATGTTGCAAGTAGGCTTATGTGAGTCTACGAACAAGTGAGTTTATACTACAATATTCCTTTTTAAGATTTGATAACACCCATATTTTATTCGAAACATTTTTCCACACATTCGCCAACATACAAATCCAGTGCTGGATGACAGCATCTCAGGTAAAAATGTTTTACCAGGCAAGTAGTAGTATAAATCCCGCACAAGTTGTGCACCATCAGCCGGCCCGCCCGCAACTTTTAATAGCGCAACTTTTATCTAAGTTTCGCCAAAGAATACGAGGGAACGTACTTACGATTGAGCTAGCCGATTTATAGAGAATTGAAGTCTTGCACTTTTACAGCATGCATCAAAGCACGTGCGTTGTGTATAATTATGTCACGCGCCAGTTCCTATAATACACAGGGTGTGCTAGAAATGAGCAATAGCACGATACCCTCCCTGGCTACAGTTTAACAGGAAATCCCCGAAACCTAAGAAATGTAATAGTTTTTAACTAAAAAGAATCTAGGACCATTTGATAAATCGCTACCTCTCCGTAATTATGCAAGTGAAGAGTTTTAAGGGATTCCCTTTCTTCGGTACAGTGGTCGTAAAAATGACAACTCGTAAAAGACTAGGTAACTTTCGCAGGATCGGGAAGCAATGACTCATGCGGCGTGTCTATTCGCTTAGCTTTGTCAAAACTGAGTTGTAAACAAATAACAAAAAGAGTTCTCTTAGCCAACGACAGGATATTCACGCTTGTAAGGATGGCCGACATTCGGAGCTACTTCCAGCCGTCAAAAAAAGTGAGAAAAGTTGACAGTAAAAAAAAAAACACTGCCGATAATGGCAGTGAAGTTGTTGAGATTGACCGACATATGATGAGACCAGCGGAGAAATGATGCTAACTTCCCCAGCAAGTGAAATTGCTCACACTAGTTCTAGGGAAATGACTGGGGCTGTTGAACATTCGGGAGATATAGGTTCTTCTGCAAAATCTAAAACTGCTGAGCGCAATGCTACCACGCTTAAGTTCAATCCAGACTGGAAAAAAGAAAACCCATGGATCAAAGTAGTGGAGGATGGAATGGTGTGTTCTCTTTGCTTTGAGGCCTATGGCAACGACCCGAACATGACCAAAAAGAGCCACGGGGCGTGGGTAACTGTGCCTGTATCAAATTGGAAAAAGGGTAAGGAGAAAATCAAGAGTCACAGAGGGTCGATGTTGCATAGAAATGCCGTGTCGCTTTGGGAAGGCAGGAAACAGGCAGACGAACAAGGCCATGTTGTTCAATTTGCTTTAGAGGGGATGTCCAAAGAACGAGAAGAAAATCGGGCATTAATAAAGAAGCTATTGAGGGTTATTTACTTTCTGGCGAAATACCGAATCGCACATTTCACCAACTTTAAAGGTGTTGTAGAATTGGTTGCAGAATGCTGAGATGCAGAATAGCAGCATTTGCAGCAAAAAAACGCAACGTACATGTCCAATGCCATGATTGAAGAATACGTTCAAGCCATCGGTACTTGGCTGGAAAGAGACATCCTAGCATCTCTGAAAGGGAGCAACTTTTTCTGCGTTCTCGCCGACAAAACTACAGATGTAGCCACTATTGATGAACTTTCAGTGTGTGCCAGATGGCTTGATTCTGAAGGAAAAATTGTGGAAGCATTTCTTGATATTCGTCCATTAAAAGCATGTGGAGCTTCGCCGAAAAAGAAATCGACTTGACGAGATGAGAGCTCAAGGGTACGATGGATGTGCAACAATGTCTAGTAAGTTCGCCTACGATGGATTAAGGCCGGTATCGCAAAATGCCGACGAACTCGATCCATTTGCACCGGAGAAAACGTACTTGCCAGTTGAGTAAGCAGACAGGTTAGGGTCAGAGAGAAGTTGCGAACATACAGTAGCTTAGACCTGTAACATAATTCCTTTAAAAAAGTTTATGACTTATTGCATGCACGCTGCGCAGAGCGATCAGAGAAACTCATTTCAATAGAAATCTACGATCAGAATTGAATTTGATTTTCGCACGGAGTTAATAAGAAAAAGGACTCGGTGTGGGATAGCTTCGTTGTATAATTCAGAGCGGTAGGCTATTTCCATTTTTATACATCGTATCAGAGGTCAAGGTTTTTTCTAATAATTGTTGAGTTGATAACATGGAAAATTGCGGCGGCTTCTGTAACAGGACAGGCCTGCCATTCGAGTATTATGACGGGAGGCCTAGACAGGTGCGTACGATTATGTGCGCACTTGAAGCAAATATTGTCTGTAACGACATATTTTTATTTACATACATTGCTTGTATATATTGCGCGGGCATGGGCGAACAGACGGCCGCTATCGCTAGCATGCTGTATAACACTGCTGCGTAGTGCTTGCGTGCTTGTTATTGTATTTTGTACGCAAGCTACACCTGTCTACGTCTATGACGTCACAATTTGTGTCGGTAATTCCCTAGTGATTAATCCAAACAGTGTGCGCGTGAAAGTATTATTTTTAAAGGTAATATCCATCAATAACTTGATGTCTAGAGACGAAGGGGAATGTACGAAAGGGGAGTAAAAATGAGAGCTAGCATGGTTGGAAAAGAACTAAATTTAGCAGGAATACAAAATTCATGGACAAGAGTTGGGGGCTTATAGGGCGTGGATTGCTTATTATTTATCACAGCTTTTTTGTACAACAATATTTGTGCCAGCATGTTATTGGAAAATTATGTTATGAAGAACATCTTGAGGCCCTTTTTTCTGTTGTCAAACCCAGCTGCTCTATTTAAGGACTACAATTTAGAGTTAGAAGCAGTATGAACAGTTATATAGGGTCGTTGGGACAGAGGGTAGATTGAAGGGTTTTGGATTGAATTGCAGTTATTTCACAGTTGGAGTTTGTCTATTTATGTGAATTCCATTTTCTTTTCCAGGTCACAACACTGGCGTTCAGGCTCGAATGAGGACTCGTTCACCAAGGGCACTGTTTACACACTGCAGGGCACACATTTTACAGCTATGTGCCCTTAAGGCTGCAAATACAGTCACAGTTTGAGGCTTTTTTTCAATCCTCACGGCAATTTGGAAGACATTCCACGACTCTCCAAAGAAATGTTCTCAACTCAAAGAAATGCAGAAAGTCCTTAGTATGCCTGAGTTAAAAATGATAAAGCCAAGTGACACAAATGGCTGGCTCACGAGAAGTGTGTTAGTGCTGTTCGCAAATCACTTCCAGCACTGAAAGCGGCACTTGAGCACATTCACACTGACACCCGGAAGCACTAGGGATTGCGTCTACCATAGGCTCATACAAATTTTTGGCCGCACTGTATCTCATGTCTGATGTATTGCCTGTAGTTGCAGGTTTCAGCCGAGCTGTGCAGACGAAATCCACTGACTTGCACCTTGTTAAGTCGGAGCTAAATTACACTGCCCAGGTTCTCCAATCCATCAGAGAAGACCCTGCTTCTGGTGACTACTTCAGTCAAGTTGATTGACTTGCTGCAGAAATGAATGTCACACCACAAGGGAAGCAGCAATTCATGACACATGTCGTGATGCCCTACTTGGACACTTTGATCGAAAGTATTCAGCGTTGGTTTGATGACTCGCTTTTGCAGTGTTTGAGCCGTGTAACCTCCCTGGTGATGTATCAAATCTCCGAAAATATGGGAACAAGAGCATTGAATCCTTGATCAAGTTTTATGGGTCGAAAAAATTTGAGTATGAAGAAACAGGTGAAGTTTATGAAGTCTTGGCAGACATCGAGCCAGATGATACCAGATCAGAGTGGAAAGCGTTCAAGATCACAATGTGGGATGAATTTCGTGGCAAATCCTTCAAGAAATGTTGAGCAGCATCTTCTTGAGTGAAGCCAAGAAAGTGACATTCGTGAACATTATTCGTCTGCTTTCAATCAGTGCAATTTTTCCTGTATCCTCAGGTACTGTAGAAGGGAGTTTTAGTGACATGAGAATCAAGAACAGATGGGGAATCTGAAACATTTGATGAGAATTGCAATTGAAGGGCCACAACACAGGGAAGTCAACTTTGATAAAGTTCTTGACATTTGGAGAAGCACTGGACCGCGTCGAATTATTGTGTAACAATACTGTAAGTGAAAGTCTATGCGAAAAAGAGAGGACTTTACGCTGTAAATATGTTCATTTGTGCCGTCCATGACACTTACATACCTAGAGATGGTACAAAGAACTTCCTCTAACTGCAAGTGGTATATCAGACAGGCAAAAAAGGCATGATGCAACTGTATACTCATTTCAGCAATAGTAGTTAGGAATGTCTGCTCTGCATATTAATCTGGAAGGAAGGCAAAGATCAACAAGGTTTGACATGATTATTCAACCTTCAATGCAGTTACAGAGAGTTCTGCATGGTCAGCTTGACATGGCTGTCCTGAACACTATATACCGTCCTTGACACTATGCCATCCTTGACTGTGATTCTTAATTTAAAGCAAAAGTATAGGGATACTATATATGAAATTTTATGATGCATGACAGGTATGACAATGTTTTCAACTTTCCTATGGGAAGCCACCTATTTGCAGAAGTACTGTTTTACTTTTTCAATTTTCATTTCATAGCATCGTCAATAATTAGGTTAGAGGATATTTCCAGAAAGAGAACACACAGTTGTTTACTTATTTGATTTGCATTTTATAGTATCCTCAGTGATTTCAAAGATATTTTAAGAAAGAGAGACCACACAGTTTGTTTTATCTGTTTTATTTGTAGTTCATAACATCATCAGTGAGTTGACAGTATATGAATATTTGCAAGAATAGTCTCCAAAATGTACACTACAAAACTCAAGCTTTGCAAAATTAAGGGGGGGGGGGGATTATCCCCCTTGATCTCATAAGGCGGTGACAAATCCCCCCCCCCCTTGGCAGAAACCCTGCCCAAACTGCATGACGATGTCACTGAGCGCAATGCTAGCCTAGTGATAAGTATAGGTATACTGCAAAATCACAACTCTATCCAATTAAGAAAACTTACTTAAATAGCAATACTCTTTCAGTTAAAGTTTGATATTGGATTATCAACAAAACAAGTACAATCAGAGTTTTGTAGGGCAATAAAAGTGCATAGGAAGTTAGGAACCTCTACAAAATTAAGTGTGCTCAATTGTGTTTTGATGTAATTTTCTTCATTCGTTGCATATTTGTTTAACTCAATTGGGAGTCTGACATGAATTTATTGCCATAATACTCAATCCCTTCTCTTTTACAGATGCCATTAACAATGATGAATTTCCATTGGTTGATTTTGATCTCGATGGTAAGACTTTGCCAAGATAATGATGAATTCAAGAAGAATATAGATGGATACATCATACTGAGGAAAGACTTTAATGCCTTGGTAGATTTAAACGATCATTTCAGATCACCAGGAATCAAACTATAAAAACAATTGAAACTGCTTGTAAACACGATACAGTATCTACCTTTAGGCGTGATGGATGAGGCACCCATCCTTTTTTGTGGAGGTCAAAAGTCATTTGAGGTCACTATAGGTCACAAACTGAAAAACTTATGATATTCATAGCCTAATTTTAAGGAGAGCTTGATGCGTTTGCGCACAACTTAACTTCGGTAGTAAACATACGTGCAGTATACATGCATACATTTAACATGATGTTGGCTGAATTTCAGATATCTCGAATTCAGTTTCAGATAAAATCCGTTATTTCGAGATATCTGACATTATTTCAAGATATCTTCAATTATTTTAAGATATGTCTAATAAATTTACGATATCTAAAATTCAATTTGAGATATCCGACGTTCTGTCAAAGGGCCGTTCGGCGAAACCAAACTTAAAACTGCTTCCCGAAGAAGAAATTTTCACCTTAATCTTTAACAATTTTCAAATGTTACCAACTCAAATACAAATTGAAAACAAATAAAAAGGTACTGTTATATTGAGTATTCAGTAAAGCTATTTTTTGGTTGAAACTTCAATATAGGAATTGGAAAAATAAATGAAAAATCACAAATGCTGTAGCGTGACTATTTTTTCAATTTTCTGCTAACATTATTGAAAGGGTTTATACGGAAAAGGATCTCTCAAAATGCCCTAGTTAAAGAAATTGGCGAACCTTTTAGCAATTCTGTGACGTCACTACACAATTCATCCAATCAGTTCTTCGTATTAACAAGTTATTTAGTACCGTACGTGATATGACTAATACGTCAATATCGGCAACTCCCGAAAATTTTTCTGGCACTGTAGGCACTGTCTGGGTGACGTCAACCCTAGCTAGCCAACCAGGGTAAGGCATTAAATCCGTCTCTTATCATTGTGCAAACATTCACACTGGGAGATTGGTATTGCATTTGAATTTGTGCGCGGGTCCTGACAGTTTATTTGGCGTTTACCTTTGCTTGCAAACGCTTCTGCAGTACCAGGTCCTGATCTGCGTCATGTGTTTGTCTCCGCCCTTACTGGCTCATTGAGCCCTTTGCAGCGCGCAGGCGTGATAACGTCGATGTTTAAGTCAGGGGATCCCCTTGAACCGATAAACAAGGGGCCAATCACCTGTTGAACGTAGACTACAAGATCCTGGCAAAAGCCCTTCGCAACAGGCTAGGCACAGTTATGCCGGGTCAGCAGAACCTCTGGTTGATGCGGGACTTAGTTGAATATGTTATGGACCGTGACCTCTCATGTACGCTTGTCTCCCTCGATCAGGAGAAGGCCTTTGACATGGTTGATCACGGTTTTCACCTTAAGGTGTTTAATTTAAGCCCAGTCTTTGTTGCGGAAGTGTTATGGTGAATGGCTTTTCATCTGACACCTTCAGAGTCCAGCACGGGGTTCGACAAGGGTGTCTCCTCACACTCTCCTCTACGTTTTGTTTAGTGAATCCCTTGTAAGAGCCTTCCAAGTAGACCCTTTGTTCCGACCGTTTAACATACCCGGTGGAGCTGCGGTCAAGTGTCTGCAGTACGCTGATGACGTCACACGTGTAGTCTCCGACCTAGCTTCCTTCAGGACGCTCACTGGCATGCTGACTACCTTTCAAAGAGCAACAGGTGCCAGACTGAACCCAACAAAGACCAAAGGGCTTCGTCTAGGTAAGTGGCGATGGAAAAAACTACCCTTCGCGGCATCATGGGTGGACGATGCCTTAAAAATTAACGGTATATGGTTTGGTTATGGTTCGCCGGAGTCTCTTAGGGGGAAGTGGGGGAATGCCGGACACCTTTCATTAAGAAGTAATTAAAAGAAAACTAAATGAACAGATTGTTAGGAATGGATATCAGCAACAAGTTTATAATTAGAGCAAAGCGTGTACAAGCTATAATGTATGAACTGTTATCGTGTGTGACGTAATCATCCAAAAACTAAAATGGCGTCGTTCGGGACTACCCCAATGTTAAAAGATATGTGCAGTACATTAAACAGTGAAACAAGGTGATGGCATGGCAAGCGTGGCACGGGTAAGATTTTGAGCTATTACTTCGACCCCCGCAGCCCCCCCCCCTTCACTCAAACATCTCTATCCAACATTTTAACACATGTCGCACCGGCGACTATGTATTGCAAATGTAACAGTGGACGGCACGCTTCGATATTCTCATTGCACATCGTCATTTGGTACGTTTTCAACTCCTTGGATGGGCTATCATGGGGGCAAAAACCCAACTGCGTGATTACACTGACAATCACACACTATTGTAAATAGTCACAGATGTAATTACCCAAGTCTGATTGTTTATCGGTGCAGTCCTCACGTGCCCAGCGTTTGCACTTGTCACACATCACCCAATCCTCCATTGGAGGATCAACATACATCTCATCACAAAACATACAGAAATATTCCTCTGTGTGCCCCTCTGTTTGCTCCGTGTGTCCTATTGAAGCTGGTTTGCCCCCACGATTCGAGGTATTGAGTAATTTCAGCAGTGATTTCTTTGCAGGAGCCTTGCCTTTACCACCCTTAATTGTCTTTGAAAACTTGCTCTGGGACTTAGATTCCTTCTTTCTTGCTTCCGCTTTATCCAGCATGAGAGCCTTCACTGGTGTTGGTGTCAGGATTGTTGAGTGGCCTGTTTTCCTCCTCTTTGTCCCTTTGGAATGGAGGGTTGCACGCGGAAGAGGTGACACGTCAAGAACGCTGAATTTAACATTGGTCTTCTTTCTCCCGGCTTCTTGGACAAGTTGCAGTGCAGATTCGGCTTGGCCAGAATGTCATTCAGAATAGCCTCTGAAACTCACGCGGAAGCTAGGTGGAAGCTAGGTTAAAGGACTTCAGGGATCGCTACATTAGCCTCTTGGGGAAGGTTACTGTTATCAATCGTTTCGTTTACCCTCTGTTGTGGTACTCGGGCACTGTTCTGGTTGCTCCAGATGGTGTCCTGGCTCGACTCGAGAGGGCCGTGTTTAGTTTTTTATGGTCAGGGAAGACGGAGTTGGTCAAAAGAAGGGTAGTGTATCAGGACCTTAGGAGTGGGGAATTGGGCCTTGTACATTTCCCTTCCAAGCTCCGTTTTCTCCTGACCAAGTGTGTTTATAGTGCTGTTGACAGCAACATGCCGTTTGCCTATTTTGTTCGTTATTGGGGAGGGCTTTCTTTCCGCCGTTTTTTACCCTCCCTATTTAGCAACAGTGCTCCCCACAGCTGGAGGCCCACGAAGGCCTACGGCCACATGAGGGACACTCTCCGTGTTATATTGTCCGTGGGAGACGTCTCGCAATCCAGTGCGGGGACCCAATATCGAGCTATTTTTGATGAATTGGTCGGCCAGGTCCATCCAACCGACTATGCTTCGGGTCCGGAAGTGTGGAATGTAGTTCACAGCAGGTCACTTGACTTTCGCCGGCGAGACCTGTTGTGGCGCATTGCGCATGACGCCATTGTAACCAACCTCAAGCGCCACCGGTGGCGTCTTGGAGATGGCATTTCCCCCGCAATGGATGTACAAGATGGGAGAGTGTTCCACATGTGTTTTGGCAGTGTGACTTTTTGGCCCTCCTCTGGGAATGGTTTCAAGTCCTGACTGATCGCCTCACGTTTTGTAACACATGGACGGTCAGCCGGGACTACGTTTTGTATGGTCTCTCTCCCCCATTGTGCAACACAAGTATTCGCGAGATACTTACCTTTATATCGGCCTCCATAAAGCTGGCCGTATGGAGAGACCGTTGTAGTATTGTATTTAGGGGTGAGGAGCGGCCTGCGGACGTCGTCTTGGCATCGTTGAAGGCGGAGATTAGGTTGAGGGTTGAGTCCGACTTCGTTTGTCTAGTTCGACGTTTGGCAGACGGTGGGGTCCAATTGCTTCGGTGCGGGCGGACCGGTTGGTATTGAAGTTGTAATTTTTTGTGGTTCCTGTACATATGTACATATACTGTATTTGTGTAGTTCTATTACTGTAAGGAACAATTTTCTGTTTCATTTGGTAATGTGTAAATAGTTCGCGTTTTTGCTTTTCCTGAGCCGGTTTGAGTTTGTATTTGTTCCTGTGCCGTTTTTATGCACTTAAACCAGCATCCTCCACAGTGAACTCCTCATGCGTGCCTCTATCTCGTGGTTACATCCCCATCTGAAAGATTAAACAAGGCAGGACGTCACGATGGTGATGTCGTGTGTGTGTGGGTGTATGTGACGGCTTTGCTTGTTTACACGATATCTCAAGAAGGGAAAGTTGGACAGGTTCCCAAACTTTTGAGAGGAAGAACCCTATTGTTTTTGGTGGAGGTCAAAGGGGTGGGGTGGGGTGGGGTCAAAACTTGAAAATCTTGTTTACACAATATCTCAAAAGTTGGCCAGTACTCAAACTTGGTACATAGATGCCCCATATTGAGAGAAAGAATCCTATTGCTTTTGGTGGAGGTCAAAGGTCATCCGAGGTCATGGGGAAAAAACCTGAAAATCTTGTTTACACGATGTTACCCTAAAATTTGTTTTCAAAAAGCAGCAAAGTCTTGCTAATTTCCTTGTGTTACAAGCTCCTCTAAAGACACTTTGAGCATAGCTATTACAAACAATAGGGAAAGCAAGTCGAAATTCTCCTTGGATTTCACAATTCACAAGAACATTACCACATAATCGAAATAGACCAATGATGAGCTAGAGTAACAGGGCATACTAACTCTGATTGGGGTGACTGCTTGATTGGAAAGACAAGCAACAATAAGTATCAACATGGTACCTGTGAGTTGATTGATCGTACCATCTCCCTGGCACTAATTTATCATATGGCACTTCACCGTCAAGAAAAATCATATCATTTCAGCACAAAGGAATGAGAGAATTTATCAGAACAAAAAGGCACTTGTGAGCCCTTCTACTTACAAGTGTGAATCAAACATGTCAGTTTTGAAACTGCTGTGTTCAAAATGTATTTTATCAAGGCAAGAAATCACAAAGCCTTTTGGCTTTCTGGTTTAACATTTTACTGCTACCATGGTTGCACCAGACGTTTTAGCTGCAGCAGTTGAAGATGTTTTACTAAATGAACTGTTTTCTTTACACGCTCCTTTGGAAAGGGCTGTCAAAGAGCTTCCAGGAAGTGTCAGATTACTTTTAGGCAGCTTTGATGACAGAAAAGCTTTCTTCATTCCCTTTTAGCCTCTTGGTGTGAAAACAACAAAGATGCTGAATATTTGTCAATGGTGATGTTTTTGTTCTTTTTAAATTGATGGAAGAAATTGTCAGGGCAACTGTTTGTACTAATTTAGCCTCAGAAGGCGGTTCAAAACTGCGCACAAAAGTGCTCAAATGTTTTTATCAAAGTGTACTTACACATTTGCAAAGAAAATGGAAAGGAAGTTTAATCTTAGAGTCGATTGTTGAATTAATGTACACTGTAATTGCCTCAAAGTATAGGGCAAGTTTTTCACCTTCGTCACTGTGCGGTTTGTTTGTTACATTTAGTGTACACACTGTTCGTTTGGACATATAACCTCAGGTGTTTGCATTGCTGTTGATGGCCATATGTAAGTCACATTTGGAAGGTAGCACCCGCCTGTTGTTTAAGTCTATCTGTCCGGATTGGGAGGGGTGAGGGTTGTGGGGATGATTTCGTATTCTCTTCGTTTACTGGGTCGATTGTCAGATACACATTGAAAGTGAAAGTAAATGGGGTTTATTTTTACTTGTTTACTCAAACCGGCTCAGGAAAAGCAAAACGAACGAACGAACGATTTACACACGGTGGAACCCACCGTCTGCCAAACGTCGACCTAGACAAACGATCTAAGTCGGACTCAACCTGAACCTAACCGATGCCAAAACGACGTCCGCAGGCCGGCCCTCTCCCCTAAATACAATGTTACATCGGTATATGAAACCACTCCAACCTCGACACGAACGATGCCACACACACACACAAAAGTGCAATGCTTTCTGACTCGTCACAGCCGGGACCTGGGGCACCTACCATCACTTTTTCTCGAGTGATACCTTTTGAAAATCGTCACTGAAGCACTATGGGCTATTCCTCACGATCTCTTCCAGATCACGAAGCCTAGTGCTGTCCGGTCGCAGCATCAACACACCAGTCAAATGTGTACTCAAATTGCAAAAGTTGCAAACAGGAAATGAATTTCAACTGAAGTGGCAACTCTCTCGAAAATTGTGCAAACAACGAAACCAAAGAGACAGAATTACATTGATGGACCCAACACCTCAAGTACTTCTTTTGCCTGGTTGTCTGGTATGGTAGCATTTCCTTTTGGTCAGGCATTGTTCACAATAACAAAGCCATTGATCTATTGTCTTCGTAATCCAATCTCTGTATGTCTAGCACTACAATAATCAGAATTAACAATAGCACAGAAAAAAGATCAGTTACAGTAGCTGCAGGTAACTATAATCACATGGCAAATGTCCATGGTTAAATTACACAACTTCTTTTGTTACTGTAGAAACTGGAATTAATGTCCAACCGAAAGGAGGCATCAGATGAAGAGATCAAAATAACCTGACCCCAGAGGTTTTTTTCTTTTTTGCGATCTGTGTCAAAATCAGAAGTTGTGCATCATTCACCCTCGTCCCGGAGTCTGCGAAATCACTGCAGTTGTGAACAGATGTAAGGAAAGGGAATCTTGTAGTATCAAATCACAGGTACCAATGAGTATCATTATACCAAATCATCAACATTGTACAAGAGAATCTGTAGGGCTGCACAATATTCGGAATTTCATAAAATAAAGAGCCCCAACAGTGAAAAGTTTGAAGGGTACTGCCAAATAACAATGCTTATAATTAGCATCACTATTTACATCCAATAATTATGAAAACTCAATTTTTACCAATTTTTCTTATAGTTTGTACTGGCTGTGGGTATATGTATTGGTACTAATGTGGAAAAGTGAATGGTCACAAGTTTTCCAAAACCAGTTTAAATCACTAGCTACTCACTCATAAGTGGACATTTACATGTGACTCATAATAGGGACATTGATCAGTCACTAGAAACTTGTCCTATGTTTGTGAAGACTAACTGAAGCTTATGAAACAACTCAAAAGTGCCCCTTTCAGTCCATATACTGGTCAACATACCCAAGGGCGATACAGGGCTTCAGTTAGCATACCAACTGACACTGTCGATTACTCAATTATCATTCATGCTCGATAGGGATATTTTAGGGAAAGAGAAGCAATTTGCGGAATTCCGTAAAATGGGCCATACGGTCCTCATGTAACCATAGACTAAAAATTCATGAACCCCCTAAAGATAACCACCAGGACATCCTACACATTACATCAATAATGATGTAATTAATTAGTGCGTTTAATTCGTGTCATAATTCTGTATGTAATTATTGATCAGAAAGAGGAAATATTTTATGGTGGCAACAAAAAGCAAATTGCTTTCGTGAGCGCTAAGAACCTAAAGGAGCATGTGGCATCTATTGTAACCCAATACGAGAATCAAAGAATTTTGCAGGATGACGAACAGTTTATTACCTTGTGAATAGAAGCAAGCCTAAATTACATACCTGTTTAGGGGAAAACCTCATACACTTTATTACAGTACAGACGGTATCAAACCGTATGAGCATAAACATCAGGGTTCATCCTACCATTGCTATATGTATATGTTATGTATATGTATAGGTATATGTCAGCCTGGCAGTCACAGACTACAGTACAGGCCTACACTAGTTTTCCCTCCCTGTTACTTGTTACTAATGTTAGCGTGGACTAGTACCACCTCACACGCCACAAACTTTAAGAACCCAAGGGAAACCATGAATCTGATTAACGACTTTCATTCCCTTCACATTAATAAGGCTAGACTTAATAAGGCGCTAATTGAGATTAGGTAGTTTATTAAGCAAAGACAGATGAGAGAGTGAGAGGATCATTTCCCACTTCCCATCTTCCCATTTCTTTTTATTTTTGAATCTATGCGATGTCGTGTGTGTGTATGTGCGTGTGTGACGCCTGCTTGTAAACGATATCTCAAGAAGCGTACCTCTGATCACTATTGTTTTTGGTGGAGGTCAAAGGCCTTTTGAGGTTACCAGAGGTCAAAAGGTAAAATTACTTGTAAACAGGATATCTCCAGAACGATAAACGTGAGAGATCTCATTGTTAGCATGCGGATTGCCCATATCAAGTAGGTGATCCCATCCTTATTTTTTGGCAGAGGTGAAAGGTTATTTCGGGTCATGTGAGGTCAAAATGTGAAAAACGTGAATATACACTTTAAGGAACGGTCCTTTCAGTGAATTTTATACTTGTAATGTAGAATTCTCTGCTACATTCCTCACGAGAAAGAGGATAAGGCCAAGATGACAATCTCCTCTCTGTACATCAGAATATATTACATATTACAGGACGACAGTGATGACAGCGACTATGGGTCTGATGAGGACAACGTATTTAAT
The DNA here is from genome assembly GCA_021234535.1 of Stichopus chloronotus. Lineage (NCBI taxonomy): Eukaryota > Metazoa > Echinodermata > Holothuroidea > Aspidochirotida > Stichopodidae > Stichopus > Stichopus chloronotus. The sequence goes on from CM037833.1 coordinate 5,452,463, forward strand.
ATGTCAGAGGCTTTATCTCTTCTTCTATACGCGGACAACCGACTAGACAAGAGAATCCTATTACAAGGCCTGGAAGACTGGTCGAAGGACTTTCCACGTCATGTTTGGGGTTCATGACTCTTTGAACGTATCCCCTTTATCACATAAACATTGAAAATTGTCAAAAGATGGACGACATGCATTACAATTCCTTAAAATAATCACTCCTCTCGTGCTTCCTGTGAAAATTCATATCCTTATGCTTTCACTGTGTTGAAGAGGCAATCCACGAAGTTGTCCATCTCATCGCCAATATGGAAAAATTTCTATTAGTTTACTGCAACCACATGTCACTGATTCTATACTACAGCCAAATATTCTTCAAAAATAAAATGGTAATATTGATATCTACTGTAAGGTAGCACGCTTCAGCCTATTGCCTGGTGCCACTACTTACTCTAAAGTAAAGATAACAACGACTCAAAAGGTTAGGCTTAGTGGTTACAGTTAGGAGCAGGATATAACAGCATCCCTCCATGGGTTATATGCACATTAGTCTCCTATTTACCTGTACAAGACCTGGTTCTGGCAAAAGGTGGTGTCTATTGACCCGGAAGATCTATTTTTTTTCGTAATTTTCCGTGTAATGCTCCATTAGGTCTCACGATATGGTGGAAATACAAATCTTGAAGCAATATCAGCACTGAGATTTCACTTGATTTGTCATCACAATATTTCATTCTCAGGTAAGTTCTTGCAAAATTTTGCATCAAACGCTTAGATACTTCTCGAGATATGCTAGAAGTAGCAATTTTAGGGCAAAACTGGCTTTTCTCTCAACTATCAGCAAATTGGACTCAATTTACCATACTTATCGCTCTTGTACTTTTCTAGGTATTCTGGAAAAACCGTAATTTGGGACTGGTGCGGACGCACGGACGCGCACACACACATCTAGGAGGCATCTAGTTGGTCTTCATGGAGTCAAAATGAGCAACATAGAGAAAAGAACGTAAGACTAACACAATCCAGTTGTTAGGGTTCTTGCAAAGCTGAAGTTGAACACCTTTTGGAGTAAATTTCGTCAACGACCAGATATGGCAAAAAGTTACATCAGTTGAAGTTGTTTAAAGACTTTTGGAAAGGAAGATGTTTTCGTCATTGCAAGTGAGACTTTAGGGAAGTCGATACGCAGTGTATGCCTCATCGAGTACAGGTAAACGAATACCGTGTTTAAATTCGCTTACTAACGGTCATTCTCATCAAAATCTGTAGAAAATAGATTGACGATGCTGGGTATTGACATTATTGATTGTTTAGTGATGAAGAAAAGTGAATAACAATTCAGTTTTGCTGTCATTTAATTTCAGGCAAGAGACCATGATCGGATGTGCTCACTACAATCTTGCAAATTTTTGCAGGGTGAAGAAGCTGTCAAGAGATTTGTCAGTATGATTCATGCAGATGACACTCAAAGGAATAGTCAGAGTGTCATCTGTCCTGTAATGGGAACGAATACATTGTGAAGGCCAGTGGACCGATGACAGTTCCTTGAGCGGAGGTCAGTGTGTTCGCTCCTAGGCTGACACAAGCTACGCTGGCTCCTCCCCAAGTATCCCATGCTCTTCACTTTTTCAGTAATTCAGTTTCATCGGCTCTGCGTTACTTGGTAGAATATGAGGGTCGTAAAGCTATGCTTTGACAACAGCATGGTTTTTGGATCTCTGCCAACAGGTGGTTCAATTTAATGTGTAGTCGTCATCCAGTCATGGCTCTCAGCAAATTAACCCCTGAGGAGTACCATCAAGCCATCAACGGCATCAAGATTGGAACCAAAGGAACATTTCAGACTGGTGTGATCCTCTCAACCCAGTCCATTTTGGACATCCACGAAGAAGTTCTTACCAAAAATCACAAGTTTCTGTTCACCTCCAAGTGATCCAGGATTGCCTTGAAAATTTATTCAGCATTGTCCGACACAAAAACCCAGGACCAACCAAACTAGATCACAATCTGCCAGTTGTTGAAGGCCACCCATGCAGGAAACTACCAGGAGGATGACAATGAATTCCTTGCTGACTTTGGTGATGGCCAGCTCGAAACTACTCAAGAACAAGTCCACGGGGTAAATTTTTAACAAAATGTCCCAATGGAAGACATTTCAAGAGATGAGCTGAACAGCCTCTACTACCTTGCAGGTTAGTGCATCACACGACTCATCAAAGAAGATGAGAGCTGAAAGAAAACAAACTGAAAAAATGTTGCAATGTAGCATACATTGATACCAGTAGGTTTTTTCTGTGCATGGAATGTACTTTGGTTTGAACAGAAGCAACTAAAAAAAGTTCACTAGAATTTGGCCTGAAGTACAAGCTCTTATTATGGGGGAATTGGAAAGGGATACATCAGGATAGTGCTAATTTAAACGTATACTTCAATTCTTAATTCTTCATCACAGCATAATCCCTTCTCCCTTAGAGGGGTATGCCCTCTCCCTAATTTCTTCATGGCTTTCTGTTGTATTCATTTTTGTAAATAACTTGTTGAATAACCTGTGACCTAGACTATCACTTGTCAACTTTTTATGTCTTTTACTACACAGCCACTTACAGAGCAGATAGGCCCCTCAGAGACATTTGTATTCCCCTACACTGTTGTACCACATGCTGCTTCCTGACATACATGCGTTTGTTACGGCAGTTGCCTCGTTTTCGCTTAGGAGCAATTATGTGGGCTTTATTTTATAGGCTTTTTACTATTTTGGCGTAGCTTGCATTTAGGGACCCTAGCACTAGTACCTAATGCCCTTGTTACCTCATACAACTATACTGTTCGATGGTTCTGAGGGCGGTATTTCTGGTTGGCTGTAGTACACCACTCACCATCGCCGTTACCGCACCACGGCCGTTATGGATGGACGATACACCACAGCAGAATGGAGCAGAACAGCATCCATAAATTCGGTTGAGTGTCTCTAGTTATAGACTTCGAAGATCACATGCGCAAAATTAGCCTACTTATGTTAAATGAAAGATAAAGAGTCAATTTTTGAGACTTAACGGCGACGGGAGAGAACTTGTCGAGTCAGGCAACTATCGACAGTTGAAGAAGCTCACAGTAGTACTGTGGTTATTATTACTAGTTAGGCCCATGCTAGGTCTATTTAACAGCCGCCTTTTCGGCATTGTATTTGCATAGATAGAGCCAAATGCTGAGGAATGCTTGTTTAGAAGAGACTGTGATTGGCATGTGTAGGCACGTGTGTATGATATGAGATCTTCAAAGCAAATCAGACCTCACACAGGATAAAATTCCCACAGTGCAAAAATCCAAGTTAAGTACCTAGTAAGATTCAACAACTTCTTGACTTGGAAATTCAATATACAATTTCTGTGATAGTAAATACGAATGAACTTTTCTGAAACTTTTCTACAATATATACAAGGTGATCGATCCTCAATCCTGGAGAATGGATGACACAAATGAGAGAGAATAACACTGATTGTCACAGTGGATGTGTTGGCTTTGGACACTGCTGCAGCTCGTACAGAGTGAGGTTTGTATTCTGATACATTGATTCCAGCTGCAGACATTGTTTTTCAGCCACCAAGCAATAGTATCTCTGGTGACTTTGTGGTGAGGTTTTTTATAACTCACAAACAGGCTTTCTTCCTTTCCTCTGCAAAGTTTTGTGCGACTCAGGTACTCGACGGGACGGGACGGGATTGCTTCAGTAAAGTAGTGACGACAAAGGTGATGGAACTAGCATAAATATGCATGTTTGTAATACTGAGATTGTGCAATGTTTGCTGCCTTTTCTGTTCTATAAAAGTTACTGTTTTTATGTTATATGTAGTTTTTGCACCAGACTAATTACTTGATAGTTCGTTGGAGAATAATTACTCACTACAGATATCATGTGTCAAATGTGCATGGTACAGAATCCTGCATGTACAGAGTGAGGTGTATAAGGACTTACATACACTTGTTAAACGTGGATTGAGAGCCTGTCCAGTACTGCACATATTGTTCACGTTGACTGAAGAAACTGAAGAAAATCAAGCGAACAGTCAGGATTGAATAACGGAGCTGTCGACCAAGGTATTCGTCATTTTATTCATCAGGTTGTCTTGCACTCCTATCATCTCAATTCTAGGCATATAGGCCTATCAAAGAATATTTACCAGTGTACCAGTTGCACCGTTTGGGTAAGTAGTACATGACTTGGAATTGGGGATTACTTGGTCAGTATTTAGCACGTAGTTCTCCCTGCACCACGTACCAAGTACTGCATTACAGTACGACATTCCGGCCATTCCATTGACCAAGGATATATTCTCGCCGAATAACGTCTAAAATCCGGAACGCAGATGTACCCACATGGCACCTACGCTGTGAGAGTTCATTCTGCAATGTCTGAAGTGAGAGATGCTCCATATGCTAATAAATTTTTTCCAAAGTTTTGCCATGTTTAAACAATTTTCTGTCTAGCCTAATTTGTAGAGGTATCGGATTAGATGTGCCTTCGTCGGCTTCCATGCATCTTGTGATAAGAACACTTCTTCGTACACATACTAATCACGTTATGGCCCATGCACGTATAGGTTGTAGGGATACTGAAGTCTACATAATATCATAGAGAGATGAACATATATTGTCGTCGGTGACATATTACGATAGAGAAAAAGTCTGTTTACACTGGGATTGCAATTAAAATAGCCTAGATTTATGGGCAGGCGGAAAGAGGTGAGTCTGAAAATCCCATCAGATTCATGTCACTTTCAGATAGTATCACCACAGTAAATCTTTCTAGTGCAATGTTAGCCTCAATTGAAGACAAAGGCACGTTTATGTTATGATCACGTAGTAATGTTTCCTTTGTATTCACAGATTTACAATGAATCCCGCAGCTATAGATCGAGATCGAGCTATCCGAGAATACTTTAAGTTTCGGTTACAGCTACAATGAAATCTTCTGATGAGCAAGCGTCACCTTAAAAGGCTGTTAAATGGCCAAGGGATGTTCAGGAGAAAACACCATTCTCCACTAGACGAAGTGGTCGACTATATTGAAAGCGTTATAAGACCACTGAGGCAGTTACATGGGTACCGGTGGATTCACCTACAATGCATTACGAATCCTGGATCCAAAAGGTGTTGAATTTCGACGGAGAAGAAGACTAAGGAGACGTCGCTATCGGGTTCCTGGCCCAAATTTTCTCTGGCACGTCGATTCGTATGACAAAGTAATGTCTCATGGCTTACGGTTGCATCGATGGGTTCTCAAGGAAAGTGATTTGGTTAGACGCTTCTTCCAATAACAGTGACCCACGTTTAATAGCAAGTCACTACATTCAATGCATCCGTGCCTGTGACGGTTGTCCTGCCAAAGTGAGAGCCGATTTTGCCACTGAAAACAGTCACATTAAGCGAATGCAGCCTTTTTTCAGACGAAGGGGTAATGATGCATTTGCTGGACAGAGCAGTTTTATTCAAGGGACGAGTCAGCATAATCAAAGAATAGATAGTTGGTGGAGTTTCTTACGCAAGCATTGTTCACAGTACTGGATGCAGTAAATAGGTGTATTTTACAATGGCAGTCATATCGTACTGGTGAAGAGCTTAATACACAGAAGCTGAGATAAAATTCCACATCCATCGATAGTGAAGTGAAATCTCATGCGTATCACCCTTTTACATTTAAGATTTCACAGACTTGAATTGTATGTGGATTTGAAGATTTATTCAGATATTTATAAATAGTTACTAATTTCAGATTTGAAAATATCACCATTTAGATCAGAAAGAGTACTTCAGATGTCTGAAATAGCAGTTAAAATAGCTTTCGATAAGTCCTACCATAGAGCTTTACTTTTTTGTTGTCATAACATTGACAGGAAGAGCAAGATGATCTTCGTGATGTTGGGTTTTGATAGAATTTATGGCTTTTTTTAACATGATATTTTCAATACTACAATATTTATTACCGTGTCACAAGGCTTATGGGGTAATTCTGAGTAACACAGAATTAATTCTCTCGTATTTTGAGATGACATTTTTTCGTTCATTCTGTTTAAATGTAGGATCCGATGACAGCAATTTTGAAGGTTTCCTAAGTGGTCCATTTTTTTAAATCGGAGGGGGCATGGCTTATCAATTGATGTAATACAGACCTGTAACATTGTCTCAACAAGAAGAAACAAACTGATTTTTGCATCGCTTTTTTTCATAAGTTAACCAGAAAGCCAAAAGGCTTTGTGATTCCTTGCTACATGGTTATATTATAACAAGCATGAATTATCCACATCACAAGTATGAGATCAACTTTATTTTGGTGACCTCAAATGACATTGGACGTCCACCTTCACAATAAACATCAGGAGTCAGCTACTAAATATGACCAACCCACACGCCATGTATGACATCAGTCACAGCTACCGTTCTTGAGATATTCTTCCACTTAGTGTGGTACACCTACATACTAAAAATGAGATCCGTCCAAGATTCCCATCTTGAGATACCGTGTTTACAAGGTTTTCACAATTTGACCCCTGTTGACCCCTGTTGACCTTTGACCTCCACCAAAAACAATAGAATTCTTCTACTCAATGTAGTACACCTACATACCAAGTATGGGATGTCATAGTTACCATTCTTGAGAACAACCTACACACGAGGTATAACATCAGTCACACTTACCCTTCTGGAGATATTGCGATTACAAGGTTTTCACATTTTGACCTCAGGTGACCTCAAATGACCGTTGACCTCCACCAAAAACAATAGGGATCATCTACTCAGTGATCATCAAATCAGTGTTACATACACACACACACGACATCACCATCGCATAGATTCCTAGGTTGGGAGTAGTGTTTTAGTTGAACTGAATCCATTGGGACACGAAGTTGGGGTGTGAGGTGGGGGAATTCAAAGTTAGTTACTGTGTCCGGTGTGAGCGGAATTACCTCACCCTGCCGATCCCATTTCAGTTTATAAGCAGCCTCGCACCACGAGATCGCTCTCTCTCTCCTCGTGTATCCATAGCATGCAAGGTGGAGAGCATCTGTGAGTGAAGTCGCCTTGGACGGTGAGTGGGGACTCTTTGTTTCAAGTAAAATGATTCCAAGTGTCAAATTGGGTTAGGATTATTGATGTTTTTGTAAGGGATGGGTGAAACTAATTGGGGGGCGTGCTTAGAAGCTTAGGCTTACTTTATAGCACTGGTCGCTGTTGTTAGGTTAACGTTAAAGGGTGTGAATTAAGGGAACATAACAATACTGACAAATCTAGTCTGTTGTTTACAGGTGTTTGGTGTTCCCAGGGGTGCTTTCTTTGCTTTTCCGTGCGATTCTTCCCTTTCTCATGCTTTCCTTGCGTTTTCTTGCGATTCTTCCTTATCGTAACTTTTCTTTGTGCTTTGATTTGCCAGAAACTGTAATAATAATAATAATAATCAGAAATCAGTTGAAGGAATTTTGTCGGGTCGTATCTCGTTTCAAGTGTCTGTGAGGGTCCATTTGGTTAATTCCAATAAACAACCGGGTCCAGCATTCGTACTGGCTCACGACAGATTTGGTTTCAGAAGTGGGATAGATCAGACAAAAAAGAAAAGCACCTCAGGGAATTTGCGGTCAGGGGACGTACTGGATGTCTAAGGTCCGGTAGTGACGCAGGAACTTTCGTAGGCAAGCAGGCTGTCTGGTGAGGGCTGCCAAGGCTGAGTGCTGGAGTCGCTAATTAGATGTCCCGTGGGCGACTGAAGATAGCTGTTCGCCGTGGGTGATGAGCTGATCGGTTGTGGACTCAACTTCGCTACCGGTGCTGTATTTATTGTAATCTAGGCCTAAGCGGGGCTTAGGGAGTTTCATGTTTGCTGTAAGGTTGGCTGGGAGAAATAGGGATTTCTCTGGCATTACTGTGGGAACTTGGACAGTTCCATTTACCATTTGGGCACATAGTTAGGTTGTATATCTTTTGTGTGTTGTCGGTGTTTGCTTAGGAAATAGGGATTTCTTGGGCATACAGTGTTATCCAGCTTGCACATACATGTCAATGTGAAGTAGGTATAGTACAGCATATTGTAGTTGTGGTGGGTGTGAAATTGTAGTCCTTTGTCTATTGCATAAGCAATCATAGGGGTTTGTAGGTATATCGGTGAATCAGCTCGTGCACTTATTGTTGTTAGGTGTGTTAAATCCTAAGGTATAGGTATAGGCCTACACGTACATCTCATGTGAGTTGTTATTGTGTATTTTGCAACTCTGCTGTACACTGCATTATCCAGTACTGGGCAGGGACAGCAGGGAACATAGTATTGATCTGTTATCTTAGAACTAAGTTTTAGTCATTTCATGTATGTTATTCTGTGCGTAACTCACCTTTCACTGTAGACTGTTGTGCTGCAAGTGTGTGTTGGGTACATTGGTTAGATTTCTTCGGTATTACACAGGGACAGCAGGGAAGGCTGTATTTGAGGTTAGAGGGCTGACGATATTGCTAGGATTCTGGCAGAATCGAAACGTAGGCTTAGCAGATTCACTCGTACGGTCCTTACAGGGGTTTAAGCTCCAAGCTTATCCTACTGCTAGGCTTAATAAGTTTCATGGTTTGCCAAGAAAGGCTGGTGATCCGACCTTACCAGAGTGGTTGGAAGGCTATGAGACCTATTGCAGACAATTTTCAGTATGTGAGGCAGATAAGGCCTCTGTGCTCGTTGACCATTTAGCTGGGAGTGGTAGAGAGGAGTTGATGTGTTACTCCGCTGCAACTAGGGAATCTGTTGAGGATACAATTAAGGTGTTGAAGGATAGGTTTAGTCCACGTGAGGCATTTGAAACCTTGAACGATGCATTTTAATCTAGAAATCAGGCTGAAAGGGGAAAGTTTGGCTAATTTTATTCGGGCACTGATGAAGCTTTATGGTAGGATAGAGAGCATAGCATTTGGAGAAGAGAAAAAGATGTCCAGTAAGGACAAGGATTTCCTTGCGATGAGGGATGAGGTTCTCACATTTTTTTGGAATCAAGAATCTGTCAGTGTAGGGAGAACCCTTGTGAGACAAATGACTGTTGAGGATCCATGTGATCCAGTTGGAGATCACCCTGTTGTTAAAAGCTTGGTTGAAGGACAGAAACACCTTCAGGAACAAATTGATAAGTTGTTCCAAATTTTAGGGGAGAAGGGTGGTTCTAGGGGATCACCCAACTCATCCTCCGTGGGAAAGAGATTTTCAGGGGGTCGTGGATCAAGTAATTTCATTGTCTGCTATCGTTGTAATCAAAAGGGACATATAGCCAGTTATTGTGATGGTAAACAAAGTGAGGGGATGCTTGCTGAGAAGCCATAGTTGAGCCAACAAGGCAGACTTCTGTTTGGAAGGAAGCTTCTGTGAACACACTCATTGGTGTTAAAGTTATTGAAGGTCACGAGGGTGAACTGCCTGTAGCACTGGAGGATTAGTAGCTAGTAGTCCAACTGCCAAAATAGGGGGACTTTGGTGGGATGCACCTTAGACACTGGGGCAGAGACCTCATTGATGCCATTCCATAGGAACATGTTAGGAAGTATTGCGGAAGACCCAAAGCAGTTAGGTTGGCATCTAGAGATACGTGGGGCCAATGGGTTATGCTATGTTGCCAATGAAAGTAATGAATCATGAGTTGATGGGTAGTTTTCTCATTCAGTCTGATGTTGGTCACAAGTCTAAGAAAAGGGAGAAGTATCCAATACTTCTGGGCTGTAACATACCGAGGAAGTTGAAGGGAGTGGTTGAACCATCACCATTGGACAATGATAAGGATAATTGGGATACGGTATTACAGTGTCTACCTGAAGTGGATAGGGTTTCTGTGGAGGATGCCATAGATAGAGATGTGTTGCGTGGTGATCTCGGGGTCTTTACAGGGAGTAAAGTAGAAGAACTTGTGAAGGGCTTGATCAGTTCTGGTGGGAGACCAATAGGGTCCCGATAAGTCTACTCCTCTGCTCGAGGCTGATGAAGGCAACATTGAGGGATTGATATATCTCGAAAATGCATGTGAATCTGGTAGTTATTGTGTGCATGATGGCCTACACAACTTAGAGGTTGAGGTTGCCGAGGTTTTAGTAGAGAATTTAAGGGACGAGTTTGCTGTCATTCCACCGTTCACTAAGCTAGCAGAGGCAAAAATGGTTAATGTTTCTGCAGAAGTGGTAGTTGGCGTGAAGGAAGTCGCTGTAGTTAATGATAGGCCAGTGAAATCGTACAAAGCTGGGACCATAAAAGTAGCATCCAGTAGTAAAGATTGTGCAGATGAAATTAAGGAAAAACGTCACAGTTTTTAAAACAGATCTGTTGGTCCGTCTAAGTACATATTGACAATGTGCTTATAAGGGTTGTGTGGTTATACTGGCACTTGACAGTTTACACATGTAATATTTTCCAATGCTTTGGTGCAATTCAGAGCTGCATTCAAAATCAAGAAGAAAAGATATTTTTTACTATGCACTGGTTTTTAACTTTCAAATAAATTACTCTGCATTATACTATAATAGATACATAGAGAGGGCCATGCAGGTTACAACATGTCTGTAATAACACGTCAGCAATGACATCCATGTCCTCCTCTATAGCTGCCTCTATCGGAGGGAACACCACTGGAACATTACCAGCCCGCAAAAGGAAGAGCATTGGAAGTATTTAATTAGAGTGCTCTTTTTTCATCATTCACAATGCAATATTGGAAACTGACACTGACCAGCAGGGCTATTACAGTAGATTGGGGCATTTACTGGAATAAATATGGCACACATGAACAGAGGCAGGAAGCTCAAATTTAATGACCAAAATATTGTGTCATATACACTATATTGTGTTGTATATACTTCGTTCTATTGTCCCAAGTGCACAGGGGACATGAAAACAACAGCATGTGAAATCTATATCAAGCAAGCACAGTTTGGTTCAAGGATTTGTGAGCTGCAGTTAATCCTAAAAGTCTATTGTAGTATTACCTGTATGAAGCATCCCAGCCTACTGACTATTTTTTGTACATTGTGAATAATAAATTGCAGATGTTGTGCAGTCAGCATATACATAGAAAAGGCGCTACCAGGCTTCGCAATTCAAGCAGTGAATTACAGAACCCAATTTCCAAGGGTACTACATCATGTACAGCAGCTCAGCCATCAGAAGATAAAAATCTCACTTACCAGAGTCTGCTTGAACTGCTCCACTTCTCTGCTGTTCCCTTATATCCGGTGAGCTATCAGAGCTATCCCTCATTCGCTGCAATGATGACTTGCCACCTTGTTGGGGTAGAGTTGCGCAGGGAGGTAGGTAATGAAGGATGGACATTACTCCGTAGCAGACTGCTGGAGGGTGAGGATGAAAAACTACTCTGTCTAGAAGTACTGGGGGATGAGTTGGTAGAGTGAGCAGGTGGCACAGGAAGTTCACAACGATTGGAACTTGCTGGGGTAGCTGTTGGCTCAGAGTCACTCCTCATCCGACGATAAAATGTACTTACTGTTTTTCCTGAAAATACAAAAAAACCCAAACCTAGCTACATGCTACTGTGCATACCATTCAAGAATACTGATTTCATCTATACCATATGGTTTTACATGCACCATAATGAAGTCTGCATTAAGTTTCGAATATTTCTTGCCTAGGATTAACCAAGACTGTACGCTTGGAATGCACATGCATATGCCTGGTTTGGGAGTCATCTGACCATCGGTTCAATCATGAGAACTAGCAGAGAAACAACATCAGTAATCCATTAGTAGTGCGCCCCCACACATTTTAAAGGTTTAGATACATGTATGATCAACAGACGTGGTATGAATGGGTGGTGTCATAGGATACCATCATGGCAGGTGATGGGGCAAAGATTTGAGGAGTATGATGCATAGCACATTATAACTAGATCATGAGGATACTCCAAGGATAGTAGCACATGCAGAATTTTGTAATTCAAGTGACCAGCTTGTATGTACGGAACTGTAGCTGCCAATATTCTATAGCACCTTCACTCAGGACTTCATGTGTATGGTTTTCACATTAAATTACCTTCTTTTCCGTGGCTGTTCCTCGACGTCTGTATCAATATTCGAAGTGTCCTCTCCTAGGATGGCTTTTTGGCGGGCTCTAGAATAGTCTCCTACACAAAACAAAAAGTAAAACAATGCACTCTATAACCAAGGGTACATGCAATAAAAAGTTTGCAACATACACCTGCCACTGTCAAACACCAATTAGCCACCTCAGAGCAAGTGAGTAGGGCTATGCAAGTATGCATGGCGAATAGGCTATATACCCCCAATTCTCCCCTTGGAAATAATGAGTGCAGTTGCCAGGAAAAATCCTCAGTACTGTAGCACCCTGGCATTAGACTCACTGTAGTCCAGTCAGCAGTGATGACAGAGAATGTAGCAAAGTCAGGTAGTCATGAAGAAAATCAACCTCAGCCTTGACAAACCTGTGCCCATGCCTCGGCATAGTAGTGTATATGCAGGGGAAAAGGAGAAACCAAGGTAACCATGATCTGTTTTGCCTAAACACACTGTATGGTCCACCATAAACATGGATCACATGTGCACATGCATACGCAGGTCCTTCATCGGTTCTTCATATGGTACAGGCGACACCCTATGCTATGCACCATCAGTATAGATCCAGTTGTGCAGCTAGTGCTAGTGTAAAGTAGAGAGCTGCCAATGAGCCTAGCTGTATTTCTCCACACATATCATCACAACAGAGAATTGTAGGCTACAAGTTGCATTCCTTGCTTCATAATGGTTCTATATACAGTATGTGACTGCGCTTTTGGCCTGCAAAATAGTGCATTTGTCCAACCCCTCGGAAAGGGCAACAAGCAAAGGACACCATTAATTTAATGCTGTCTATCAGTAAAAAAATTAAACACAAATATTTCTTATTGATGCAACACATGTATGTTCATCACATTTGTTCAGCACACTTCAGTACTATACCTCATGATCTGATGAACACTTGTATACAGTTATTGTAAATTGTTGAAGTAAGCATGGACGTCTTGAATTGCTAAAAAACTTACATTTAAGCTAATGGTGCTGGGAAAAAATGCAAATTATGCCTTTTCTCTTGCACAGTGGTTGATGAGATGTTTAATATGACAACTCAGCACATTATGTGTTATATTGTGTAATCATTTGTGTAATAAGGTATTACAACCACCCCCCTTTTATAAGTAACAACTATGAAAATAAAATGTGCTACAGTACCTACAAGACCTTTCAAAATACTTCTGTACAGCATCTAAATCAGATCCTGTGGATTTGTATATTTAACAAACCTCAGATCAATTTTGGCGAGATGGATAAAACAAACTTATCATTTTCTCTTGACAAAGGATTCCTGTGAAGTTTGGCTAAATTTTGCATCACAATTCATATGACATGGATGAGCAGTACACATACAGTATGAGTTACTGTACATATACAGTAGACAACGTGCATCAACTTTTACCGTAAATGCTAGCAGCAGAGCTCTAGCTACAGTATTACAAACCAACACACGAACTTGGAACACAGGCCATGTGGTGTCTGGATCACTCTGTTTGGAAACCATCTTAGTAATCTTCATGGTGTCTGAGATTGTGGATGGCCAATAGCACCTGTCCTCTTCCTCGCCACAAAACCAAAATGAGGGGATGACAGAAACACTCTTTGATTCCACAAATTCCACAATCGCAAAGGGGAGCATGCTGTAATAAATCAAGTGCAATGCACTGTTACTGATGCCAAAAAAAAAATAATAATGCAAAAGGTTATCTGGTGATTGTTACTATGTACAGTAGTAAGCAGTACTACACACTCATCAGATCAGGAAGTATGCAGCAGTGGTGTAGCAACCAGTTTCCTCTTGTGTGGCACAAGGACCATCTTCTGAGAAAGGCATTCCACATTCACCACTGTGTGTGTTTTTGAAAGCTCACTAACTAATACAATGCCAAGGTGTGTCGAGTTCAACGGAAAGTAAAAAAAATGGTTCTTGTTTCTCAAATTCCTGAACAACCAATTTGGTCACTGATGGAAACACTAAGATGTTCTTCACTAGGATCACTTTCCCAGATATCTGGAAACAGTTGTCACCTTCAGCACAAGATACAAAGAATCTACTGTCATAATATTGCTTATATTGCTGACAAACTTCAATATTTGACAGTGGAGGTAGTGGGCCAGAAAAATGAGGCTGCTTGAAGCTGTGACCGGCATCTTCACTAGGAACAGAATGTGCACTCCTCTGTTCATGAATCCGGCGAATTATCTGCGAAAGAGGATTTTGTGGCGTACGAACCATTTTTTTCAAGCTTCCTAAGAAGTTCTCAAAAGGAAATGCAGACACATTATCAAGGCTGCTCTACGAGCATCATCCTTCAGATGAGTAAGATTGTGAACATTGTACACAAGAAATTCTCTTCCATAATGGACCCCTACATTACCACAAAAAGATGTGAGCAATTCCCCAGCATAATCACAAAATTGGTGACACAATGTTGGGCTCAGGAGAATGAACATGGCAACAGACAAGACAAGAAAGTGGCGATACAGTTCATTCTTCAACTTCCCACAAAGCACCACTGGCCCAGAGTACAAAAGGAACTGTCGAAATTCTGTTGCTTTCCATCGCTTAACTTCTATTAAGGATCTTGGTTTCCTGCTGGACTCCCTTGGAATGCAGTTTCTCAGAGATGTGACATTCGACATTGCAGTGGCAGTGGACCCTTCAACCACAAAAGAAGTAACCTGCGCACAAGTCCCAAACACACTAAGTGCATGTAGTCTAAAGGCAAAACAGAAACCATGCCAATACCAAGATCAGCAAGTGGTGATACACCGGTGTGGTGATCTTCATCTCTTTGACTTATGAAATCCTGATCAGTCCTTGGGTGATATGCAACTCTGGAAATGTCATTCGGTTGTTTATGTACACTCCAGTTTGTACACATCGTTCACAAGAACTGTACCCATTGTGTGACTTCACACACTTTATGTATGCTCTTGCATGTGCATCACAAATGACAGCATGCTGGTGTACAATGTAGAATCTATCCTTATGTTTTATACCATGCACTAACACATCTTTCATTTCCTGCACAAAATCCTTCAGGAATTCTCTCAACTCTGTTGGTTTACTGGAACCACAAAAGACTGCAATCACAAATGGTGACAATCGTGGGAATTCTTGAATCCTGCCAAGAATGGGCCAAAGAGACACATTTGAACTCTTGAACAGAGGAACTCCATCCACACTCACTTGTATGTTAAGAGCATTAACATCAGGATGGACAAAATCTTCCAACCTTGGTACTAAAGAATCTCTTAGTCCAAAATAATAGTATGTCCCACCAGCACATTGCTGTACACATGTCTGCCTTGGAGTGGAGAGGAGAGTTCTTCGATCACGTGGTAACTGTAGATCTGTCCGTGAAAAAGTACTCAGCAAAGAAGACAATGTCCCGGTCGGTACATTGTTAATTGTTGCCCATTCTGCTAACTGTTCAGTTAAAGATGTGTTTTCCTCATCACTGTGACATTCCTCTTCTCGATCTGAAGTAAGATCATCCGAACTTGATCCAGGATCAGTAAAATCCGTCCCAGGGCCACAAACACAAACTGCCTCCTTCAACGTCAAGCACATCATAATTTCCCGGGTGACTTTCACTATCATTATTACCTCTGTCAGGACATAGGATAGAGCTCATTGTCAATACTTCATTAACATTGTGTTCTGGTTGTTCGCCCTGTAACTCTTCACTGATATCTTGAAGATGTCTTTGCACTAAGGTCCTTATTCTTCTGCGTTTTGTACGTTCCCCAATATAACCATCTGCCATTTTCTCTCACAAGATAAATGACTTGCTTTAGGTTCAGAAAGTACAGTACATAGTCTAAACAATACAATCTAGTGGTACAGATAGTGTGCAGACAGTCATAGATAATCTTGTCCCCTCCAAGTACAGGTACATTTGGATTCACCTACATTGAAACCACTCTGGCTCTTTACCTGTGTATAAACAATAATCGAGTTTGGTAATTCGTTGCCTCATGGAACATGGGGAACACGCAGGATAAACACACGGAGCTTGCACACAGATGCAATGCAGCAATGCAGTGCAATTTACCTAAATCCCACCTTAGACGGACAAATCGGCGTCTAAAACCGCACCTTTGACGGACACTGACTTTAGCGGTACATTATTTTGTCCATCTAAAGTTTACTGCGCCGGTTTGAACACACGGGACCAGTTATCAAAGATCTAATGATGCTTTCTTAATCGTCACAGCCCCCTCTACGTATCGACTTTTTTTGGACTCTTCTCGCTGTCTCCTTGATTTATTTCTTTGGTGTCGAAAAGTGCTGTTTGACAAAGGCTTATATCATGCGGTGTCTAAAACAGTACCTTTACTGGACTTCGAGAATTTCTACGATATCTTTTTGAAATCGAGGTTATATCTATGATTGGATCGTGGAATTGAATTTTGTTTTTGATAGTGCTTCACATGTTAGGTTTGGTTTGCAAATATTTGGTGTATTTTAAGAAAAAATCAAGATATACGAAAAATCGACCCCTAAAAACGATTGAAAATTCGTATATTCAGGTTAGATTATTGCGCATGCGCAAGTTCCAAACCGCGTCTAGCCTGTGTGGTTAGTGCGACACAACTCAGGATCGAGTCCGGTGATCTTCTGACGATGACGAGCCAAGGGAAGTAGAGAATCAACTCAAATATGGTGAGTTATCCAAGTCATCCGACATTTGTATGTTTTATTTTTTCATTGCGATAAGCCATATCGATAAATAATGTGCCATTATTCGAGTTTCCAACTGAAACTTAACCGCCTCTACGCAGGGTAGGCCCCATCCAGACTAACGTTACCTGTGTACAATTAAGTCGACAACTGAACAGTGCAGCAAACCGCTCAGCCTACATGGTAAATGCTTTTCATCCAAATTATTCATCGTTAGTGTGCCAGATTTTCCAGTTTCATGTCCATCTTCGATTCACTATCAACGCAGTTGCTTCAACGAAGATAAGCCTAGGTTAACTGATATTTGAACATACACGAACAAACTACTTGGATTGAAATCGTGCGTTCCGTTTGCTGCAGTTTGAATGATGTTTAAGTAGGCCAAATATTGTGACGCCCACAGTATAAATTCTAGGTGTCGTAATGGCGTATGAAACCACTGACTGGCAGTATTTAGTGTGGCCTAGCTACCTAACGGCCTGTAGGTCTAGGCCTGATGTAGCCATTGAGGTAAATTGCTTGAATTTTTAGGTTGCTCTTGGTACCATATGGACATATATTGTGATGTGTTTATATCAAATTTAATGCCAACCTTCATCACATAAGGCCTTGGCCTACATCCAATATTTGTGTTTGCGAGTTAGCTATATTTGTGTTTGGGAGTAAGCTAAATCCTGCATTAGGCTTATTTGATTCAGGCTCTATCTGTTTGGAAGACATGTGTTTTTTGACAGACTCTGGTTTGACTCATAAGTACAGCAGGCCAGTTACAATTGTGCATTTAGTTGTAACATGTCTTACAAACCCTACTGTATATAAGTCACTTCAAGGAAAACTCTGGCCTTTTCAAAGTTTGGTACCTACTCTCCATCCATGTGTGATAACTTAATTGAAGGCCTACTTTTAACAAACACACTCACACATACAAACTCACACAGACACTATGAAACACACTTAAAATGTGTGGCCAATGATTTTAATCAAAGAAACAAAATGATCAAATTTGTTCACAATGTTCCTTTTTGGTTTCCAATCCAGCAAAGGCGGCATACGAATAGAGGGAGTTCCCAGTCTCCCATGGAGATAGCAAAACTGTATTGCATGAAAGGATGCGATCCATCAGGATTTGAAGTAAAATATATCAACAACTTTATCGGTAAGTTACAGAAGGTAGCTTTCACACTAATATACAGTTTACCGTTTGGTTGAAATCATTGCTTACTTTACGCTATGTGATAGTTCCCTTGCATACAGTGTGTCATTAAAAGTGACAGGTCATCACATTTCAAGCATCCCCCTGCCTTTCCAGATACCTGTACTTCCTTTATCAGGCAATATGTACTTTCTGCCGTCCCTTCTGGAAAATTTACTTGTCATAAATTTAAGTCTGGAATATTTAAGTAAGATTAAGTCCCAAATATGGAATGAGAGATTCATGACCTAATCCTGCTTAATTCTGTATGTGATATTTTGAAAAACTGAATTATATGTGATTCAATTAAGCCCCTGGGAAAAGGGTTCTGTCCATGCTTGAGGTAAGATTAAGCCACTAGGTCAGCCTGACTTGTGTGTCAATAATAGTGACAGGTCATCACATTTCAAGCATCCCCCTGCCTTTCCAGATACCTGTACTTCCTTTATCAGGCAATATGCACTTTCTGCCATCCCTTCTGGAAAATTTAAGTCATAAATTTAAGTCTGGAATATTTAAGTAAGATTAAGTCCCAAATATGGAATGAGAGATTCATGACCTAATCCTGCTTAATTCTGTTTGTGATATTTTGAAAAATTGAATTAAATGTGATTCAATTAAGCTAGGGAAAAGGGTTCTGTCTTGAGGTAAGATTAAGCCACTAGGTCAACCTGTCAGGTTGACAGATATATTAAGTCAGGTCATCCTGACTTAACTCATCTTGATCATGCTCAAACCAAGTAAGTCAGGTAAGCATATTAAGTCACGTTGGCCATGCTTAAAATAGAATAAGTCAGGTCACTCAGTATTCAAGCAGATCTCAAATTACATCTGGATGGCTATATATGCTTGAAGGAGGTTGTGGCAGACCATGATGCTTAATACCTTGCAAACATTTTGCCTAATGTTGACCACAAATCAACCCAGAAGGAATACTTCAGGAAGTTCTAGTGTGTGCCTGTAAAATAAAAGAAAAAGCAGTTAACTACCTTTCAACAATGAGGATTTGACCCCTTCCTGTCCCTTCTCCTTCCTTCCCAAGAAATTTCCTCTGTATAGCAAGGGATCTTGAAAAATTTTGTAAAGCCATACTGAAAGCAAAGGCCTTTCCTAAAATTTATTTCAAAAGAAAATGTTCAAAGTATTAATGTCAGTTACAAAGGAGGTTGCAGAATCTACATAGAAGATCATCTCTCTGCAACAATGGTGGAAATATTCCAAACTAATTGAACAAATGCAAGAAGGGAGACAGTTGCTTCATCAAGCTGTATCTACTCTCTTTTCCAGTCCCACCTAATGCATTCATATATCAAATAATTTAATTTGCAGCTATATACCAACCAGTGTTGGCACTAGGATTTCAAATCTGGGGGGAATGTTCCCCCTTGTGTATAAATTTGGGGGGATTTGTAAATTTTGGGGGGGACCATGATATTCCACCAAGAGTGAAAACATTCAGTGAACGGCGGTATTAACAAGTGCGATTGCGTTGAACCATAACATGAGGCAGACCTACCTCGCTTACGAATTAAGCCAATGAATCAAACAAAAGCAGTGTAAGTTAAGAAAGAGAGTCTGCATGATATACAAAATTACAAAAAATATTTGGTCTTAATAAGCATTGGTTTTAATAATATTAGGTGAAACTTTCAATGATATCTCTGCAAAAAGTTGCAGCTAACTAGCGTTCGATAAACCTATATTTTGTTCAGTACATATTTTTGTTACTTAAACCCGTACATGTATACGTACGTACTGTATGTACAATATACATTAACGTTACACGTGCACAGTAAACACACAGTGTATGTACGGTGGAGATGATCGCAGTTTCTTTGGTCGCAAGCCTGGCCATATCCTACTAGCTTCAATAAGCTCTAGCAAATCTGCTACAAACTGTGTAGAGGGCAGGGCTTAGTGGTCAGACTTGGAATTTTTGTACTGTACACTACAGGTAGTAGACCGCAAAGAACGTCAGTGTATATCGATCGATGACTCACTCATGCACTGTTCATTCATAAAATCGATTAGTAAACAAACAACATTGTTCGACTTGGATTACAAAGGAAATAAACAAACTTCGAGGTGACCGCTATTCACAGACTTATTGGAGGGTAAATAAACTGTCAAACTGACATTGAGAGGATTAGGACGTTAAATAGGTATTGATAAAAGGCCTAGCCAAGGCCTAGAGGCCTACATACATGGCATTACAGACAAAAAAATATGCGGGTTTTTCCCGCATATAAATATTTTTTTTGCGGGATTATATGAGCTTGTGCGAGAATCCCGCAATCCCGCACGTTAGCGCCAACACTGATACCAACATTTCCAAACTTGTGTGACTGCTACAGGTACTGCCCAATGTTATTAGCTGGAGCATTATTGTATGTGTTTTCATACACTGAAACTAACAGTATATATTGAACTAAGTTATTCATTTCATATGCTTGTTGGGTTATTTTCATGTTGCACAACCTGAGGCAGTCATTGGCATCACCCCACATCAAAATTATCAATTGGTTCTGCTCTTTGATTGACAGCAAATTAAAAAATGCAGAGTACACTGGCCTGTTGTTTTAATTTCACATGTGGAGGAGTTTTAGACAGGACGTGGGAGGGACTAGAAGTAAGTGTGTGGGAGAACTGAAACTGTCTGGGTCACTCACTGCGGACATGTCTTAATTCAAGGCAATTTTGTAAGTTTTGAGGGCCACTGCTACAGCTTTTGCTCATGACATGCAAAAGTAAATTTGAAATATCGTAAGATGATGGACAGGAAATTATTTGTAGAGTAGATGCATGTGCATGTACCAACTCTGTTGTATCATGCACTTCATATCATCTTGCATTATTGTCAATTGTTTCTTGTTGATATCTTCTGTATTTTACCTTGCACAAAGTGGTGATGTAATGTTTGTGTTCTGTCTCTTGAAGGTTCTGGTGTATTTGCCATGAAGCAGTTTGAAAAGTCAGAGTTTCTCCTTGAATATAGGGGAGAACATGTATCAGCAGAAGAAGGCGACAGAAGAGAACAAGAGTATCCAGCATCACATGGAAATTTTCTGTTCTTTTACAAGCAAAAGTGGTAAGTATATCAGCTTGTTCCAAAACATTGACAATATACAGTAGTAGCATGTTGATAATTGTGCCTGAATTTGATGACAACTTACTTCAATATCATAAACTTGATTCGCATTCCCAAGTATAGGGTTTCCATCTTTCAGGCAACGACAGCTCTAGCACATGTTTTGCTTATTTGGCGTAATAGCTCGGTACTTTATTTGCACAGTTCAGGTGCGTTCAATTCTTCGTTCCATGATAACAGTGTGTGTTGTACTTGACCACACTTCCATACCCCTGCATATTAGCGAACTGTGTTACACACAGCTGCAGCAACCTGTTTACAACACTCATACATATTCAATAGATGACGTAGAATGACAGGTGACTGTAACCGAGTTGTTCTGATAGTGCAGTGTTCAGTGGGTTAATGTTTTTCAGAGAAGATTCGCCAGTACACAATTATTTGTATGCCAACTATGATTACAGTGACAGCTATATGAAAGGAATGATAAAATGTAACCTTGCTGTAAAAATAATTACTCTTTTGCAATTGCTAAGCTCACATTTGAATTCATGTGTGCACTGCTGTCAAGTGTTATATCATTCTGTCATCCTATAGCTAATGTGTTGGAGTGACAGAAGACAGATATATAATGCACCATACTGTGCAGCATGATACATATGTGTAATATGATCATGAACATACACATACCACATTACAGTCTTGCTTGTACAACTGTAGGAAGCACATACAGTTCTTTCATGTGCTTACTTTGAAACACAGGGATAGCAGAAACCTGTAGCCTGCTTTAATTTGATTAAAAATTTGCCTCACTCTACGTATGTATACAGTACATGTACACAGTACATTCAGATAGCTAGAATTGGCTATTAGCACATGCTGTTATCAAAACACACATGCTGTTACACACGTATTCTTATCAAAATGAGGACGAATTCACACAGTATCCACTCCCGAGGAATTTTATACACAGTACTGCACGTATGGGTCTAGTCATCCCCTTCCCTCCCCTCCAAGTAAAAGCCAGGCCCGTAGCCGGGAGATCGGAGCATTCGAACGACCCACCTCATCTATGAAATATTTTTTATCTTGACATATTGAGGCCTAAGTTCCGTTCACTTTTAGCAGGAAGATAAAACCTTTCCACTTATGTCACTGTATACAGGCCCAAACCGATCACAATATCTCATCACCACATACATATATACTATGTGTGGTGACGAGATAATGTATAAAGCCCGGGACACACTGCCACGACAACTTCAAAAGCGACAAAGATATTCACATGGATATTTGAGTGTGGAATTCTGCAATACTACTAGTTGTGCTCTGTGGACTACGTAATGCAGGCTGTAGCTATGTACTTTAAACTATGTTTTTTTAAACCTTATGTCTGAAGATCACTGCACGATCATTCTTATTGTGTATTGCCTAGTGATTAACAGCCACTTCCGTACTTGGAAAAAGGTCCACATCTTGGAAAAAAGACCCACCCCTCCACATGGCCTGGCTATGGGCCTGAAAGCTGCACTTCCACGCATTTGATTCACAAGTAATGTTTGCTTTATGTAACACCGCCTGAAAATTTGTGTCAATTTGTAGCATATCTGACCTGAAATTCCAGGGAATGAGAATTCCTCCCTTCATCGATACAACAACTCCCTTCAATCCCCTTCTCAATGATCGTTCTGCAATCACCTCTGGTAATCATGTGCCCCCATCCCCTCCCCCTTCTTCCTTTTGATCTGTGGTGAATACTTCCAGGAATGAACATAGAGCACTGCACAATACAGCACACTGTGTACAATGTTCAGAGCTGGGAGAGGCTTTTTTCTAGTTATGCAGGTTTAACAACCACGCTCTATTTAAGTTCTTTTTTTTTACAGGAGTGTTTGGGTTATGAGGGGGATTTCATTGACAGTACATGCAGTTAATGATCTAAGGACATTTGAACTATTTTCCTTAAGGACTCCTAGTAAGTTAACAATGGCACTAGCAAAGTGCTGAAGTGTTCTGCCTGATGCATGAAGCATACCATATCTTCAAATTCGATATATGCAGCCTACTATATGGGTGTAATATCCACATACTATTTTGTTATTTGTGAAAGTTGGAAAGGAGGGGGGAGGGGATCGGTTTTTGAGGTTATATAAAGTCTGCTAGTAATCCAAATGGGAATGTATACCGCTAAATCACGCATACCAGGATTTTTTTTGTGGGATCGGTCTGTGATGAGCTGTCAAAATTGAGGGTAATCATGTGTTGTAATACCTTGTGGAAACAAGCCCATGTTTGCAATTCATATGATGCATCAACTAAATTTTGGAAACAAATAGTTCAATCTGTAAGAAACTTATTTCTTAAAAAGAGGGCCACTGCCCTCCCTTATTTGGAATGATCTATCATGCAATTAATTGTCCACCAACATTGTTTTTAAAAATGTAATTGTTTTCAAAACAACTGCCTTCTTTCCTTTAAGCTTCTTTCCAGTTTGATGCTCAACTTTATGATGACAGTTATTTCTGTCCAGTCAAATGTAATCTTGCAAATGATGTAAGGAAAGACATGCAAATTTGAAAAGCATTGACAGAGTACAGGTATGCAGTAGTGCTCTACCGCATATACAGTACGCACATTAATGGACTTCCATACAAGGCACTACGTAAAAGCACTGTATGTTCAGCACTTGGAGCGATGTAGGTCAAATAATAGTACATATTTGAACTGAAATGTTACAGTATGTCATTGTGTCCTTCTAATGTTTCATATCGACAGAGGACAGATGCGTTCAATATACCGTATACTGTGTCAGCTAGTGTTCTCAGAGGGATTTTAACTGGCTGAATGATACAGTCTTAAAGGGAAATAGGGCGTTTTAGAATACCCCAACAAGACATACAAAAGAAAGTAGCAGTAATCATTATTAAACCATTCAGTCTCATCAATAAACATCTGCCAAAGCTTCATCTCCTCAAAACATTAAGCATGTGGTGAGGAAAAGAAGATGCATCATTTGAATTTTGAAAAGTTCGGGTGAACAAATTAGTGTTGAACAACAAATGACTGAATTTCTATCTGTGAGGAGCTTATTTCTTGAAAAGGAGGCTTCTGTCCTTCCTTATTTTGAATAATCTATCATTCTACATCTACAACAATTGGTTTAAAAAATATGGATGTTTTCTCTGAAACAAACGCCCTATTTCCCTTTAACATCTAGAGTTATTTTAGTAGGTTTCTGCCTAATGGAGCCTTTGCTTATTCATTATTTCTGCATTGTATATTTGAACTGAAATGTTATGTCATTGTGTTCTTCTAATGTTTCATATCGACAGAGGACAGGTGCGTACAATATACCATATACTGTGTCAGCTAGTGTTCTCAGAGGGATTTTAACAGGCTGAATGATACAGCCTTAATCTAGAGTTATTTTAGTAGGTTTCTGCCTAATGGAGCCTTTGCTTATTATTTCTGCATTGTAAGAATAAAAACCAAAATACTAGAGGGCACAGACTAGGTGACAATTAAGTTTGACATTTGTCCTAACACCTTTGATGTTACTAGGTGTTTATGGAGAAATTTTTAGGAGAACAGACACTGCATCATGTACGGCACATTTTGCATCACTTAACATCACAATTAATTATCCCCCTCCCATCTCTCATTGGCGATATGTTTGCTATTGCACATGTGCTCCATGCACATACCACCACCTTCTTCTGAAATCTATGGAGAACACTGCAGTGTAACATTCTGGCTTTCCATGCAATGCACCGGTCAATATAGCATACAATGCTAAGACAGATTTCATACTGGAAGTATAGATTCATACTGTAAAAACCAGAATAATTTCTCTTTTCAGTAGAGGAAAGGATTGCGAAAGATGGGGTTGAAGTCATCATGTCTGCTATTGAGCAGATGCCACTTAGACCATTTTTCTCATGAACAGACAGCAATCTTACCTGCTCAAACTTGTTCCACCTACATGTTCATGCATAAATGAAGTCCTGGTAAATTGACATTTTTGTCATATACTTTAACCCTTTCATAGCCAGAGTCCATTACTTGGACACCACCCTTTTCAGCCAATTCCAACTACATAAATTGGGATATTAAAATTTTATGTTAAGCTTTACGTACATGGCTGTAAACAAAACCTCAGTTTTCAGGATCGATAGGTAAAATTACTTAAGTTGCTGCATATAACGGTATATAAACTGGTCTTCTTGCATAGTTTAGCATGTTCAGAATGTGTACTGTTGTCAAGTGCTGTCATTCTGTCCTCCTAATGTTTCAGCTCAATAGAGGGCACATGCTGCACATATACATCACTAACGTTTCATGCAATGCACTGCAAAACAGAGCATATTGTGCATCAGACTTCAGAGGGAATTAAAACAAAAAACAAAGTTCCTCACATAATTGATAATGGCCTCAACATACATACATTTATTTGGTAACTGTCATAGGTACATAATGCTGTAGCTCACTGAGGACAGAGCCATATTCTGTATTGTGTTCTCCAACCTGGGGTTTTTGAGGGAGATAAGCCCCCTAACTAAAATGCCAGCCATCCCCCCCTAAAAATCTATCCAGCCCCTCAAAAGACCAATCTACTTTGCCAGGAAAAGGTTCGCAATAGGGTACTTGCATCAAATAGAGAAACAAATCTCCATATATGGTACCATGCATATTACATCATTAAAATTTTATTTTAGCCATATACATTCTGTATAATAACAGTATCAGCATCCTAGCCAGGGTCCTTAAAACAACATGCATGGCCCAAGTGAAAGTTACTCCCACCCCTCTGAAATATCAATGTTCACCTAAAACAATTTAGCCCACCGACCATGAAAAAGAAAACAAATTGCCAATCAGCTACTCTGCCATTTAAAAATGGAGCAAGATATGGACTCTACAGTGTTGCATTTTGCACAATGCATCTCAACTAGTAACTAAAGATAATGTAGAGGCTCTAAGGGAAGCAAGATCTCCCCTCAATAACTCCTCTGCTCAACTTTCCAAGTGCAAAGCAGGCCCGTAGCCGGGGGGGGGATCGGAGCGTTCAAACGACCCACTCCAACTTGAGGGAGGTCCATTTTTCCAGCCCAGTGTTTGGAGGGTCAGCTATGAAATATTTTTTATCTTGACATATTGAGGCCTAAGTTCAGTTCACTTTTAGCAGGAAGATAAAACCTTTCCACTTATGTCATAAAATGTATCCCTGCCCAAACTGACCACAATATCTCATCACCACACACATATACTATGTGGAGTGATGGGATAACAAGCTCAAAAATGTGCATGCATGGTTATGTCATCGTGGCCGTGGATGTCATTGAACTAGATACAATACAAAGCCCGGGACACACTGCCATGACAACCTGCGACACAACGGCGACCACCCATCACGTCTGCTGTGTTCGTGGCGGTGTGACCGGTTCCACAACTAGAGTTCAGTTGTGTTGTAGGCCGTCGCCGGGCCTGATTAAATATGTTCAATTGTAGTCGGGTGCAGTTGGTACATTTTAAGCCCTGTTCAAACCGCCACGAATACCAAAGAGTGTCTACTCAGGCGTGTAGCCACCCCCCTTGGCCATATTGTGGTATTTTTTTTTTAGGGCTTTGCCAGAAACACCCAGGAGCATAGACATAGCCAGGGAAAGGAGGGTGAAAAGGGCGATCCTGCTTGATCTCATTTTCGCTTTTTTCCCGCGATATCGTTAAATAGTAATTCCCTCAATTTATGCGGCGCGCCTACCAAGGCAGGGGAGGAATGCAGGGTTGGGAGCATGTATGTATGCATGTAAAACACCCACGAAGGGCAGTTTTCTACTATCTGAGTGGCTTGTAGAGCCAAACGTTTCTTTGAATGCTCATCTCGGCATTGCATCATTTTTCACAGACTTATTGTTTTTTCAGTAATTGAGAAATTGTAGACATGATATCTATATTTCAAGGCTGGGTTCGTGCAACTGAAAAGACTTACGAAGGGCTATTTCCGGCCATCTGAGGGGTTTGTAAAACTCAAAATTTTCTTGTACGCTCCACGCCAACTGATGGTGGCGCTCTGCTTAGATAGTCTTCATGAGTTTGCTCCCCCCTTGACATATTCCTGGCTCTGCCCATGTGTCTACTATTTATGTTAATTGTCTATGACAGAAGGTCTTTTGTAGTCTTTTAAAATGCTCCAGATTGCAGTAAATCTTTAGATTTCAAAAGTCCCCCTGGAAAATGCCTCTGGACCCCTAGCAACTGCATGCTTACGGCACACGCCAGCCGCTTCCGTAATTGGAAAAACGTCCACATCTTGAAAGAAAGACCCACCCCCCACATGGGCAGGCTATGGGCCTGCAAAGGATGCTTTGTAATTGTGTACAATGTTTGACAAGAGTTCACCTGCAGTGGAGAACATGAGGATGCTTATGAAATAACGTAATATACACAGTAGCAAGCATTATGAACAGTTGCTTGACCAGATTTCATGCTTTGCAGGTGTATAACAGACTTTTTTCCTTTTCTTTGTTTGTCTGTTAGGGTAGGAGGATTTTTTCTTCTTTCTTAGGGTAGAAGGATTAAAGTTATCATGCAAAAGTCGCATGAGATGATGCCATTTGCACTGACTATTTTCTACATGAAAATTCATCTTTAATATTAAGATTTGTAAACATTTGCACAAATAGCTAGTCTGAACATTCTGCCTGCACATGCATGTGACTTTTGGGGAGTATTCCCCAGAATTAATTTGAAAAATGGTGTTACTTTGTACGTGAAGCATTCTGATTCAGCATAGTGCTTATCCCTCCCCCCTCCCATCATATTATTTAATGACACTGATGATGACTTTGCTATGTTGTGTATGTTGTGGTGTGTGTAAAGGTTGTGAGAATTTATGGTAGCCATGTGTGTACTGTGTACTGAAAAAGGAAAAAAACAAGTGTGTCACAATCTCCTATACTTACACAGTGAGTCGAATGAACTTCAAACTTGGTAGGAAAGTACTGAGATCTAGAGTGTATACATGTGTGTGCCTAATTACTGGTGATATCATAGACCATAAGTCAAGGATCTAGAACAAGGGGTCACTCCATATAGTCAAGCCAATTAAGTTGAAACATCTTAATGCCAAAGATTTCTTAGTTATGAAAGTAATGACACTTGGAACTCATTGCCAGAGCATGTTATTAGTGCATGTTTTCAGTAACAATGTAAAGGAAGATTGGATAACTATTGGAAGAACCAACAGAGAGTATTTGATTACAGACATTTAAGCTCACACAGTACATGCATGATGCACATTTTGTGTGCTACAGGAAAATACTTAATTGATAGTGCACTCACTATATACATACATTTATTTGCATACATTTATTTGCAATAATTCACTCCATAATGTTGCACTTATATGAACTGTTGCCAAAACGTTATGTCATTCTGTCCTAATGTTTCGGATTAGCAAGGACAATGCTGCACATATACACGGTAATAACTGTTCATTCAATGCACTAGCTGCACCATTATAGCATTTATTACACACTGGGTGGTGGAACCAAGGAGGGATGGCATTTTCTCAAGTAAGAAACTTTGCATGCCCCCAGTTTCTCCAATTCTGACAAATACATGCATACATGTAATCTATGTGTATCTATTCCCTGTATATTCATATCTTTAAATTTCCCTGTTTTAGGAAGTCCATGCGACTAACCGCTGATTAATGGCTACTTTCTAATGCTTACTTATGCTAAGGCCTCAGAGCTTTTGGGGCTTTGCCTCCTGGACCCCCTAACATAGCTTTGCCCCTGGACACCTTGACGACCCCTTAATTGGTTTCATCTTGTCAACTTAAAGGAAAGGTTGAATGAATTAAATCATTTTCAATCTTTGCATTCAATAATGCAAGTTGAACAAAAATATACCTATCATGAGACTAAATCTAAGACTAAATCGAAGGCTCCCTAAGGCTTTGCCCCTAGACCTCTACTGGGACTATTTGCAATATTGTGCCGTAGCACATATTACAACTGTTATTAAAATGTTTTGTCATTCTGCCCTAGCTCCTGTGTTTCAGATCGATGATGCAGCTGTACATGTAGTACTGCACAGTAAAAACTAACTGCACTATTATAGCATGCAGTAATATGCATAACACACATTTTAGATTACTTTAAGGAAAGAAAAGTCATACTTTATTGCTAATGCACTTACTGTGCAGTCATTTATTTGTAATTGTTCACTTTATAATGATATAAGCACATACCTGAACAGTTATTAAAATGTTATGTCATTCTGTCCACCTAATGTTTCGTATTGACAGAGGACAGTTGTTGCACATACAATACAGCAAAGAAATAACTTCTTATGCAATGCACTAGCTGTACAATTATGGCATATGATAAAGTCATAATACATGTTTTGGGGAATTTAGAAAAGAAAAATATCTTGAAAAATATGCATTTTTTTTTGGCCGTTTGACGCATATATGTTGCACTGCAGTACTAGCTAGATCACTAAGTAACTTGAATATTCAGCACTTCTATGAGCAATCCAAATTATGGATAAGAATAATTTACAGCTCAGTGAACATGAAATATGATGAGTATTGAATGACCACATGTGCAAAATGATAGAGATGAGATTTGTAACTCCATTGATTGCCAATACTTGTTCATAATGCACTTACTGTACATAAGTGCACTCAATAGTACACTGTACATCATATAGCACATATATATGTGAACTGTGTCACTATGTTCTCCTTATGTTGTAGATTGGCAGAGGACATACATGCACTGTATAAAGTACAATACCCACGAAGGTGCATACTCGACGATTCTCATACATGAGCATACATACATGAGTACTGCACCCTCCCTAATGAGCACTTAGCAATGGCATGTTCTTCAATTCATTGCCCTGTGTGCATTGCTGTCACTCTCTTGAAAGTTTATGAAAATGATATACAGCTCAGTGAACATAAATATGATGGGTACCGAATGACCATGCAAAATGGAAGAGATGAGATTTGCAACTCCATGGATTGCCTATACTTATTGATAATGCACTTACATACTCAGTAATTCACTGTATCATGATATAATACATATTTGAACTGTAATCACAATGTTAAGTGTCATTCTGTCCTCCTAATGTTTCAAATTGACAGAGGACAGACGCATACTGTATAAGTGCAATAACCTAGTAGGTGCTAGGACAATTCTCATACATGAGCTTACATACAGTTCATGAGTACTGCACTCTCCCTAATCATCACTTGGCAATGGCATGACTGCTTCATGCCCTGTGTGCATGGCTGTCACTCTCTTGAAAGTTCATTCAAATTATGGATGAAAATAACATACAGTTAGAAGAACATGAAATATGACGGGTACCGAATGACCATGCAAAATGAAAGAGGTGAGATTTGCAACTCCATGGATTGCCTATACTTATTGATAATGCACTTGTGTACTCAATAATTCACTGTATAATGATATAGCACATATTTGAACTGTAATCACAATGTTAAGTGTCATTCTGTCCTCCTAATGTGTCAGATTGACAGAGGACAGATGCATATACAATATACTGTATAAAGTGCAATAACCACGTAGGTGCTAGGACAATTCTCATACATTAGCTTACATACAGTACATGAATACTACACTCTCCCTAATCATCACTTGGCAATGACATGTGCTTCATGCCCTGTGTGCATGGCTATCACTCTCTTGAAAGTTCATTCAAATTATGGATGAAAATAAAAGATACAGCTCAGTGAACATGGAATATAATGGGTATTGAATGACCATGGAAAATGATAGAGATGAGATTTGCAACTCCATGTAGTACCTATACTTGTTGATAATGCACATAGTGTACATATGTGTACTCAGTAATTCACTGTGTAATGATGTAGCACATATGTAAGTGTCACTCTGGCCTCCTAATGTTTCAGATTGACAGAGGACAGATGCATATACAATATACTGTATAAAGTGCAATACTCATGTAGATGCTAGGACAATTCTCATACATGAGCTTACATACATACAGTACATGAGTACTGCACTCTCCCTAATGATTACTTTGCAAAGGCATGTGCTTTATGCCATGTGCGTATGGCTGTCACCCTCTTGAAAGTTGGTGGAAAATATCAAGTTATGACTTTCCATGCACTATGTAATATGTTGTATAAAGTATACATGTTCATTGTTTGAACAGATTTGGTATTGTGTAGGTAACTACTACTTTATGATTCCTTGCCGAAGGCGGGCAAGGAATCTTTGCGATGGTGATTCGGTGTATGTGCGTGTGGGTATGTGCGTGTGCGTGAGGGTGTGTGTGTGTGAGCAAAATCTTGTGAACACTCTAGCTTTTGAAGGGAAAGTGCAAGGTGGGTCAAAGTTGGTGTGATGATAGAACATATGGCAATCTCGGCTGGGGTTGTTTTTGGTGAAGGTCAAAGGTCATCTGAGGTCACCATCAGGCAGAATGTGTACAAACTATGTTTGCAGTATCTCAGAAACGACAAGTTGCATCATTTTCAAACTTGGGTGGTATGTACTGCCCTGTAAGTAAGTGAGATTGTGAGGGTATTCTTGTAGGTCAAAGGTCATCTGGGGTCATCAGAAGTCACAAAGTGAAAAGCTTGTGAACACTCTATCTTTTGACGGGAATGTGCAACAGAGTCCAAAGTCAGTGTGTGGCGAGGACATTTAAAGATCTTGACTGGGATTGATTTTGGTGGATGCCAAAGGTCACTAGAGGTCATCTGCAGACAGACTATAGACAAAACATGTTTGCAGTACCTCATGAACTGCACATTGCACAAACTTTGACCTTCGACGGTATGTAGGACTTTCTAAGTAAATAAGGTGAGGGTGTGTTTTGTGATCAGAGGTCATGTGGGGTCATCAGAGGTCGTAACATGAAAAAAACTTGTAAACACACTATTTACAAAGGAGGAGATAATTTCAGTATTTACAAAGGGGAGACAATTTCACACTTTAAAGTTGTTCTTTTTAGATGGAGTATATAAATATAATTACTGGTTTAAGTTTTGATGTGGGTCAAAGGTCTTCTGAGGTCCTTGAGTACAAAGTGTTAAGACCTTTGCTGATGTTTCTCTCCTTCTGTCTTTTCCTATGGGTGGAAGGTATTTGAGCTCCCTTCCAAGCAAAGACTAGCAATGCTTGCACATTTAGGAAGTTCCAATTTGAAAACTTTTACCTGTCAGTTAGGTAATAAAGTGTAGTTGCTGTACTAATTTCACAAGTCTTGGACATATAATGATGAAACTACATCTATGGATCTTCAGCTGGCATCATTCTGGTTTCTGATAAAATACTGTATGTCTGAAAGCATCTGTAAAGTATCTAAAAGCCCAATTTGGTTAAGTTCAGCAGGTACAATACACCTTTGAGTTTCTATTTAGTCCCAAATTCAGCTGTACAGTATTTGGTATCATGCTTCTTTTATTTATTACTCTTGGTTTGACAGTTAAAAGTGCTCACTTAGTTTTCAAAGCCATAATTGGCTTTTAATTCCATTTGAGACATTTGTTTGGTCTGAAAATGGTGATTGGCCAATGACCTCTGTGGAAAATGGGAGAAAGGTTGACCCTTATCTTTCCCAGAGGAATCATTATCTGAGAGACAGGGTTCCTTCTGTCATCAAACAATGTAGAATAGATTTGTTTTCTGAAGTGGAGACAGTTGCACATGGAAGATTTCTGTTAGGGAAAAGTCTTATTGTGCAATAGAGATAAATAAGTTATTACTTGGTCATATGATGGGGTAGATGGAGGAATTTATGTAGTTTATATAATTGGCAGTCATTTCAACTGTGATATGAGTATATCTCTTGTTCCTGGGAAATTTGTACTGTACCTAGCTAGGCTACCACTGTGCAGGCTCAAGAATTCTTGGCCACCAGTGTTATCTTACATTACGTGCATACAGCAGGTATTGGAAAGTGGTGTGCAGTATCAATGGCGTCATCTGGTATATCCTGTGGTTACTACAGTAAACTGCAACTTGAAAAAAAATTAATGGAAGTGCATGTATTAGTGGCAAGGAATCACTAAGCCTCTTGGCTTTCTTGTTGATTCCTTGAAGAAGGCAAAAGTAATGTATGGGATGTTGATGTATGTGTGTGTGTGTGAGTGTTTGTGTGATTCCTTGCTTGTAAACACAGTATCTCAAGAAGGGTAATCTTGACTAATATCATAAGTTGTTTAGGTTAGTCATGGTAAGTATAAATGATCCCTATTGCTTTTGAGAAGGTCAAATGTCATTTGAGGTCAACAGAGGTCAAACTGAAAGCCTTTTAAACATGAGAGGATCCCTGTACTTTTGGTAGCTCATCAAATGTCACTTGAGGTCACCAGAGGTCAAAATGTGAAAACTTTGTAAACATGCTATCTCAAGAAGCATAATCTTGACTTGTTTCATAGTTAGTGTGTGGGTTGGTCATAGTGAGATGATTCCCATCAGTTTTGGGGGAGGTCAAATGTCGTTTCAATTCACAAGAGGTCAAATTGTGAAAACAAAATTGCTAAGTACACACAGTCATGCTCTATCTTGAAGGAAAAGGTGTTTGAATTTCAAAATTAGTATATGTCCTGTGCTCTTCGTGAATATTGGCAAGGAATCGCAGTCTTTCAGACTTTCATGCTGATAGAAATAGGGAGTCTGGTTGTTAAGAGTTATTGTGAAGAAAGTTTGTATGGACTGCAGCCCAAAATGATTCTTCATGAAAAAAAACTCCTAGTCAATTTGTAAACTACAACTTAATTTGCATGATATACTAATGGCACTGTACAGTTTTCTGCTAGTACTGGACAGTACTGCATGAAGGCCCTTTTGGAATTTAAAATTTATTACTGTACTTAGTTTGGTTAAAAGTAGACTAGCTAACTGTATGTATTCTTTTACACAACAGTACATTTATGCTGTAATCAAAGTGTTAAGTGTCATTCTGTCCTGCTAATGTTTCACATAAACAGAGGACAGAACAGTCATAGGGCTACAGCATCATACAGTGTTCTCCACTGGATTTCGCTGAGTGGCGTTTCTTGATTCCATGCTAATGTAACTGTTACCACCACACTTAAAGTGTGCTTGGGTAAGAAATTGACAACAAGCAGCTACATTTCAAACATTTTAAAATCATTTTTATGGCACCATTAAGTATTTCAATTATCAAGTATTTGTAGAGGTAAGGGGAAATACTTTGGCATACATACATAACCATACATTAATTATTAGTTTGCAGCATCGATGCTACTTTTTCCACATGTTTGGCAAGAATGGTAAATGACGAGATATCAAAGAAAGCAAACTCTGTTATGCGGGCAGTACAGATTGGAAAAGAATGTAGATTGTGTTTGTTTGCCACAAGGAAGATAGAGAGAGGGGATGAACTGCGTTATGACTTTGGCACTGGAGACTTGCCCTGGAGGAACAGAGATTGCAAAGGCATCACAAAAGGAAACAAAGGGGAAATATCACTGAAAATAGCATTGGAAAAGCCAGATGTTGAGATTTCAGTCAAAAAAGCTGAAAAAAGTGACAAAGTGTTTCATTCATGATAGCAATGTGTGTGAGATTGGAGAAATGTGTGTGAGACTGGAAATGTGTGTGAGACTGGAGAAATAGATCAACCACAGGAAGTTACTATAAGTTGTGCAGCTGATACAAGTGAGACCAGAAACCTGGAAGTTCCCACTAATTACTCTATTGAGAGTGAAAGTGCATCCAGCAACAAACTAAGAAAAGGGTTTGAGAAGCTACATAATTCTTTTCATGGTGCTGCTGCTATGAAAGAAAAAGCAACAGAAAATTTGACTCAGGTTGAAGCAATTGTTGAGGATTCTAGATCTGATGTGGAATGTACCTGTAGTGATTCTCCTGTTCTGGGGGTAATGAGAGTCTGATAGGTGATGTAGAAATAGATCCAAGTAATGGCTCACACACAGATGAGGATAAAAATTGGTAGTAATGAGAGTTGGATAGATGGTCCAGAAAGAGATTCTATTAGTAATGACTCACACACAGATGATGCCAGAAATTTGTGGGATCCTTGTTGTAGCCTTGAGAAGGAAATGTCATCTAACTTGATTAGTGAAGGTAAGCAAGACTTGAGCAACAGGAATGATACAATTGGCCCCCCTGAGATAGGAAAAGAATCAGAAAATGTGGTCCATAAGAGCCCAGATGCTGTGGGTTTTATTAAAACAAACAGCCAAAATGAATGTTTATCTAGAACTGATGACAACTGGAAGATAGCTGTTAATAACGACTGTCAACAGAAAAGTTGGATCTGATCAACAGCTCTCATGCAGAATTAAAGAAGCTGAATGCCACTTCCTGCTCCTTTGATAGAGATACGTCATTCACCCACCCCAGTGAAAAGAATGAAGTCTTCTTCAAATTAGACAACACAGCTGATCAGGATGAGAATTTGCAGGTTGAGAATATAATTCCAGTTTCACTTGTAGTAGATTATAGCAGTGGTGTCTCTAGCAATGATGATGATAATGATAATGCTGCTGATGATCATGATGATGGTGATGATGGCAATCGTGATGATGATTGTGATGGTGATGATGATGTTGGTGGGAATAGTACTAAAGATAATGCCAAATGCCGTGATGAAAGTGCTACCGTAGCCTGCAACAACCACAACTCAATTAGTGATGGAAATACTTGTGAAGTCACCACCAATTCGGAAAAGGAAGAAGGGGCAAAGTTCATCAGGCAAGACCATTGTCTCAGTGACACCTCAGAAAACTGGCAGTCAAATGGCAGTGATAGTATGGATCTAAATCGTGATTTTAGTCCAGATGAAGCCTCCATCAGTCATGAAAATGTGGTAGGTTCTTCAAGGCGTATCATCAAGAAAAGCATTGTCTGTGATAGCAGTTCAGATGAATGGGATTCAGATCAAGATGTGAAGAATCCAGACTATGTTTTACCAGCTAGTGAGTCCGAGATCCATAATGAGAGTGAATCTGAAGGTCAAAACTCAGACTCAGGAGTTCAGTGATCCCAATATTTCCAGTTCATTCACATGGAAACGGCACTGCAAATGAAAGCGAGGGTTTTTCACAAGCTTCAGAAGCTGAGTCATCTGTCTCTGGGGATCAAGCCTTAAAACAACGGAGCCCACCTAAAAGGTTGTGTCCATTCTGTGAGAGATACCAAAGTAAGCTATCCAGACACATTCAACTAGTACATGGAGATGAAAAGGAAGTTTCTGATGCAATGAAAGCTCCTTCAAAGGAGCATCATCAGTTATTTGACAAGTTCAAGAAAAGAGGTATTCTTAAAGCTAATAAGGAAGAGGCAAAAAAGAAAATCCCTGTCTATCAACAAGAAAGACGGTGTAATACCGGGAGCGTTAAAATTGTCATGTGTTCCAACTGCAATGGATTTTTCAGTCGCAAGTTTGTTGGAAGACATTTCAAATTTTGTTTGAAGGAAACAAGTCAAGCAACTGTTTCTATTCCACTGCAACTTCTTTCACAGCTTGAAGATGGTGATGTTTCATTTGTGAAGGACATTCTTTCCAAGTTCAGGGAAGATGATGTTGGTTTCAAGTGTAGAGAGGATCCTGTATTAGTTTTCATAGGTAAAAGACTCTGGACACAAAGTAAGCTAAAGGTTGACAAGAAAAATGAAGTTAGAAAAGGAGTAATGACATCAATGCGAAGGCTTTCCTCTCTTTATCTTCTTTTCCTCAAGACACAGGAAGAGCTAGGTCCTATCAAACAGAGAGAAGGCAATCTAGCAGATATGTTCATGAGAGTCAATTTTGGTCATCTGGAGCAAGCAATTTTGGAATACACGACTAACGAAGATGCAAGTACTATGGATGATCTCAAGCATGGCCTCAAGACATCATTATACTATTTGATCAAGAAGGCCTGCAGAATAATCAAAGGCATGTTTCTGATTGAAGATGATGATAGCAAAGCATCTGATATAGATAAGTTTATTGGTGTATTTGAGCTAAACCATGATTACCTATTTGGAGATGCATCCTATGCTATGAATAGGAACAGGAATGAAAAGCTCAGAAAACCAGCTGCTTTGCCACTTGAAGAGGACATAGCAAAGGTTAGAGAGTACACCTTGTCCAGGTTGCAAACCATCACCGAAGTGGAAATGTTTTCAGTATTTGACAGTCATAAGTTTATTGAATTGAGGGATCTTCTAGTGTGCAGGCTGACACTGTTTAATGCTAGGCGTGGAGAAGAACCGTGCCGTTTGCGCCTAGCGGAGTGGGAGGATGCTGCAAAAGATGCATGGATAAGTGAGCATGAAGTTCAGAAACTTGATGAATTGGACCAAGCCCTGGCAAAGGATCTGAAAGTTGCTTACCAAACAGGAAAGGGCAGCAAACATCTGGTGCCTATCTTGATCCCATCAGATACAGTGGATGCGCTGCATATGATTGTGCTTGAGGAAAACAGAGCTATGGCAAGTGTCAATAAAGAAAACCCACATGTGTTTCCAAGTACACAAGATTCATTGAGCCACGTCTCAGGGTGGCATGCAGTGAATTCAGTAATCTGTAAGTTGCCTTTGACAAGAGGACATCTCCTAACTGCCACAAAGAACAGACATCGCATTAGTACAATGTATGCAAGCATGGAGGTTCCTGACAGCGATCGAAGATTCTTCTACCAGCACATGGGTCATTCAAAGGAAACCAATGAAGACATATACCAAGCACCGCTCGCCCTTATGGAAATTATCAAAGTTGGGAAGTCACTCAACCAAATTGATGGTGAGTTAACCAAAATGTTGGTATTTGGATGAAGATGCAGGATTTAGTTTGTAAAGATGCATAATTCACATTAATTGTTCAGAAGTAATGAGAGAAACAAGTTGTTAGTACAAGGTTTTCTGTGATGAGTTGAGTACAGTGGAATTTTAACATTCTTTGCACAATTTCATACTGCATCTAATGATGCACAGGTTGATTTTTATAGTCTATACATACACAAAGTAAAAGTGACTACCTATGTTTGTTACCTAATTGACATGGTAGAGATGTTTTGTAACTTGATTCTTTTATAATAAGAAGTAAATCTGCAAAAGTGGCTTACATGCTAAGTTCTCACAGTTTAAACATGATCCAATTGAAAGTAGGTCTTATGTTTGAAGCACTAATGTTAATGTTCCTTTGAAGGTGCTGCAGGTACATCTGGTCAAGATGTTGCAATTCTACAGAGCCAGCACACAACTTTGGATGAAAGGCTCATGAATATGTGTGAAGGTTGGTGATATTTTCTTGCTCTATACCTTAACTCTTTTCTCTTACACAAGCAGTAGGTGTCACTG
Source organism: Stichopus chloronotus (assembly GCA_021234535.1). Taxonomy (NCBI): domain Eukaryota; kingdom Metazoa; phylum Echinodermata; class Holothuroidea; order Aspidochirotida; family Stichopodidae; genus Stichopus; species Stichopus chloronotus. Next base: position 5,490,853 of record CM037833.1, read on the forward strand.
TAAGATGTACACTCAAATATCATCATCAACACTTGGTTAATGTTTCATACTATGGCAAATGTACAAATCAAACAATACCTGCTATTTACTCAATCTCTAAAGTAATTGGAAGCAACAATGGTGCTTGCTGTGTAATTTGAATTTGCACTTCACTGTAGTCCAGCCCACTGACTTCACTCAGAAACAAAACATCCTGTATTGAGGAGAAATATTGTTTGCATTGTGTAAAATGAATTAGAGAGGAAGAACAGATGTTTAACCAATAGTAACTTTCCCATCAAACTGCTGTCTCTTGATCTACATCATTATCATCTTACACCAGTTGCTACCATGAAGAAATTAAACATTTGTATGTGATCTTAATGCAACGATATCTTCCACTGGGCATTTTTAAATCTTGATGGTACATTGTACATTTTCACTGTGAAATAGATGTTTATTTATTTACTCATGTATGCAATACCTGTTCTTCTAAAACATTCTATGTATGGTACATGGAGACCTCACAACATCCGAGGTGGTGTGGGGTATGATCAGCTGTCAAACGTGTCACCTTATTTGTGCCTGCCCCCAGACCGTGTTTGTGCATTCATTCTGTCCACAATGCAGAAATAATGAATTAAGAAATGCTCTCCTTTGAGCAGACACCTCCTCAAATAACTGATTTAGAGTGTTATGTGGTGGCCATCTTATTTTCTTCTGTGATAGTAATATGTAAACAGAGTATGAGCATGTACAGGTAGCAGGTTTTACAAGGGACAGTGTCATCATGCAGACAATAGATGTATGACAATAGACAAAAGACAAGTAGAGGAAACTTTACATTTTTCATAAGTTTTGTATGTCTGTTTCATAGAAATGTGATAACATTTTCCGATTTTGCTAGGTGATGAGAGTTCCTCTGCAAATGGAAGTAGTGTCACAGACTCGGAGTTTACCAGCCGCTCAGACACTGTCAGTTCCTCTGAAGAAGTCCCAGTGGTTTCTCCATCAGTATCATCATCAGAGAGTAACGTTCACCCACCTGCACGTGAGCATTTGCATTTTAAGTTTTCAAGACTAATTAACTGTAAGAAGAATACCCTACAACTTTACTCATAAGATACAACAGATATATTGCCTTCTATTGACATAAGTCATGCAAACAACTTTCAATGAGTAAAGGGACATGATGTAAAGAATTGGACTTTTAAACCATCCATTTTACAGTATGCTTCCTCTTTAATATGCATGACAAGATATCACTTATAATTATGAACTAGGCATCAGCTACAGTACTGGCTATGCTTGCTGTATGTATATTTTACAGGAAGAGAAGTACTGTACTGTCTTATTGGTATTTTACGTAAAATTGCAACTAATTGACTGCAGCGTGGTTGCTGCTTGTCCAGTATAATATACATTATTGGAAAGACTCAAATGATATTATCAACTGTTAACATTTGTGAGCAAAATGTTTGTTTACCTATCATTGTAGGTGACATGCGAAGAGGCAAAAAGTCTGATAAGACTGATAAAAGTAGAGGGCTAACTGTGAATGTTCCAAACAAGAAAAGTAAGTTCTGTACATCACTGCTGGTGGCCGATGCTGCCTTTGATTTTGGAGGACACAGGGTTTGCAAACTTGCCCTTCCCAATTATCTAGCTAGCTTCTTACAAGCGATCTGAAGTGACACCAGAACTTAAAGTTTAAAGGTTGTTGAATTGTCTGAGCAAGTAAAAATCACATCAGACAACTGAAGGAAATCCACTCCCTCTGGAGGTCTTACTGACAAGTAACTTTCTTAAGCAAAGTTTACCCTTTACCAGTGGTGGCAAGGCCTAGTATTTTGTTGGTATCGTACTTCATTTTATGCCAAAAATTAATAGAATAGCATTGATCTGTTGGTATGACCTGTAACAATTGATGTTTAATGACAGACAGCTATTAAATGTCTTCTTTCATTATAAACACAATGCAATGAGCAATGTATGTGGTGATAAAGCTGGAACTTGGATTAGAGTGTGTACTGTATCTTTAAGTATCTGATAATTCTCTTTAAGTATAATGGACAAAAACTGTCCAGTAAAATAAAACTGTCTTTCCAGAAAACCTGGATGCAGTGTCTACAGAAATGTCTCATAAGAAGAGGACTAAATCTGCCACCACATCACCAGCAAAGAAAAGTAGGTTCAATAAATTAAAAGCCATACTAATGATGGTTAGAAATTTTGCACTCTTACGTACACTGAGCTTTATATAAAACAACAGAGATTTGGCCAAAGAGCTTTACATTTAAAAAAATACTGCATGTTTCCCTCATGGAAATGCCTTAATTTACTTTTATTAATACCGGTATGTTGATTTTCTTACAGCTAGCTCATGTCAGTTACCTTAATATAGTCATATCAAGACTCATGTAACAACTTCTCCAAGGATGTTGCCTTCTGGTGCTATATTGTACCATTTCTCATATTTGATAAAGTGATACATTTTTTGTTTGACGCAGAGAGAAAGTATATCCAGTGGACGACTTCTGAAGAAAATGAAGTAAAAAACTATTTCAGAAATTTATTGAGGGCAGATCTAATCACAAACTACCACGTAAGCTGTGTATTGTGTAATTCTTGCTCTGTTGTACTCTCTTTGCCAGTACCTTCCTTGCAGCATATGAAATACACCAATTTGCACTCTTACAAGTATGGGGTTATGGAACTGGGCTGGGGAGTCAGAACTATGAGTCTCGATCCACAGGGAACTACACCCGTTGCATGCTAGCAAAACAACTAGCCCAGTATTACATATCTCCCAATTCCTTCTCTGGTAACTGTCACCATATTGTAACATACACTTCTGTGCCAGCTGGATGGGATTAAGCCAGTCTGATCCTGTATAGGCCTACTCTGGTTTAGTTTAATACATTTAGCATTACTGGCTGATTTAAGAACTTTGGCACATGTCATTTTCATTTACTTACTCCTGATCAGCAAACTGCAATGTGCAAGTCAGTTTAAATATGACCAAATCATCATTAGAGTTCCCTCTATTCATTCAAGCAAGCTAATATAATTTGTTTCATATGTAAACATGCATGATAACATCTTAACTTAGCCTCTTATTTATTGGATAAACCCTTACATACTTTTTGGTTCCTTGAGTCAGCAAAGGAACCTATGCAGTCAGGTTGGCGTGTGTGTGTGTGTGTGTGCATCTGTGACACTTGCTTAGGTTCGCTCTAACTCAATAGGGGAAAGTCAGAGAAGAGTCAAACTTGGTATGTACGTTTGCCATATTGAGGTGTGCCCTATCATTTTTGGTGGAGGTCAAAGGTCATCTGGGGGAAGTGGGGGCAAAAGTCTGTTTTGCTTGTGTATGCTGTAACTCAATAAGGGAAAGTCAGATGAAAGTCAAACTTGGTATGTAGGTTTGTCATATTGAGAGGTGTGCCCTATCGTTTTTGGTGGAGGTCAAAGGTCATCTGGGGAACTGGGGGCAAAAGTCTGTTTTGCATGGGTACGCTGTAACTCAATAGGAGAAAGTCAGATGAAAGTCAAACTTAGTATGTGGGTTTGCCATATTGAGATGGCGTTCCCTATTGTTTTTGGGGAGGTCAAAGGTCATCTGGGGGAACTGGGGGCATAAGTCTGAAAACCTTGTTATGCTATGGATGCTCAATGTTCCATCAGTCAGTGATATTTATGAATTCAGGCGTATCATTTTACAATATGTGTATTTCAAGTACAAGGAACCATAGTGCCCATAGTCTGTTGTGAAATCATGCAAAATACTTCTTCTCTACAGATTGCATGTATTACACTGTTGATGGTCACATTAGTGCTATGAAGTGGTTCCATGTGGGTGCATGTTTGTCATGTTTTGGGGTCCAATGTCTTAAATGGGCCATTTTATAAAAGCATGAAATATGCTTTTCTCTCTACAGATTTTATGTTACAAAAATGAGAGTTCATGGTCAGAAATGGACCATATGGGCTATCGTACAAAGTAATGCAATATGCTCCCTTTTGCTTCAATTTACATTATGTGCTCTCCATCTGTGCAAGGAACCACAGTGCCCTTGGGTTCTTGTTACATGATATACTCCAGTCCTATTCTTAATGGTTGGGTGACATGAAAATGACATTTTGGAGTATTGGGCGTTAAGCATTGAAAATATTTAAAATATTCATAAATTTCATCCAAATCCTCAAAGATTGACTAATGCACAGGAAAATTAGTGTCTCACAGCTGTATTATGAATAAACGGCATTGGCTGAGTATGCAAATTTATGATGTTTAGAAGTAGACTCCTATGATATGTCTTATGTTAATCCTTTGTATATGTAACCTTTATTTCAAGGACATTTGAGAATTTAATACCCCCAGAGGGTTTTGTTTTGGAAGCCTGTATTTTCCTCTTCAAGAATATTGATATTACTTACCAATGGAAACTCATTAACTAAGGGGCAAAATGAATAGGATTAATAAAGAAATACTGACACTGTATAACGCCCCACGTCATCTGTTTTTCATTTTTCTCAAACTTTGAAAAGTGATCTCAAAAACGGTAAAAGATAAACAAAATTCCAAAGGATTTTCACTCAGGGCTTTACTTTGCAACTTCTGAATGAAGGGTGTTCTTTTCTAGAAGTGTGTCACACAACCTTTAACACAATTCTATGGAGAACTAAGTAACTACCTGGATTGCTTGATTGTCTTTCTGCTATATATGTAAGCTTTGATGGATTCATGCATGTATGCATTTCTTATTTGTTCTTTTTTCATGCAGGCAAAAGGGAGGTAGAAGACTACCTAAAAGGATCCCAATATGTGTCGTACGACTGGAAAACAGTCAAGAATAAAGTGATGAACGAAGCAGCCAAAGCTACAAACAATCAAACAAAGAGAGCTGAGCATGGGAATATCTGTTTAAAAGCTTAAGGACCTTATCACATTTGGACAGGGGAAAGTTCATGACAAAAGTGTCCCTTTTAAAGTCTGTTACATATTATGTTTTGCTTGATTACACGTTAATGAGTCAATAGTCTAAATGCTCTTATAAACAATATGAACACATGCATTGCTAGCCTTATTTTGGTGGTTTTCTTCAGTGTTGGATGCTACCTGTCATGTTCCAGTGTCCATCGCGCTACAATACCAGTCTGGGTCTGTTTTGTTTGGGATTTTGATCACATGCAGAGTCTGATCATCTGAAAATTCCTGCAAAAACCCTGATAACATCAAAAGCAGTTTGGCATATGGTCACATGTCAAACTTGTCAAATGATATGTGCCTGTCCAGTCTTTTGGCATTCACTCTGCCCACAATGAGGACAAAATTAATTAGCAAATGCTCCATTTAGCAGAATCCTTAAATAACTGTGCTACATGTTCATCCTGCACTGGTCTGCCTTGCCTTCACCCTGAGGTGATATTATGTAATCCAGCAGGGAATAAACATGTAACAGACTTTAAAAGGAACAGTTTCATCATGTTACTGTATAACATTGAGCTGAAAGAATATTAATTTCTAACCTCTAAGAAACTACAACAGACAGTGCTAGAACATCAGCTTATGTACACCCAGCTACTTAAGATCTTTCCCACAAAAAAAAAAAAAACTCAGCACAACTGAATTCAAACTGAACTTCCTGAAAAAGCAGAGCCAATAGGAAATCTTTATTTGACCCACATGTGTGAAAGTAATTTGCAGTGTCTGTTGTCACATGACACCAAACTAAACAAAGGACTGTCTAACTTCAATGGGTCTTGTCCATGTTGACCTTAGAAGTCCAATATGCTCATGTCAGCCTAGGCCTCAGAAAGAGTTTGCTAATTTCAGCCCCACAACTTTAGTGCACATCAGTGTCCGCCTAATGTTGCACCCACAACTATTTTATGTCAGACCAACTTAGTTTTAATACTGAGCGCCTGACATTTCACTGTTGGCCTCATTGTCAGGTCTGACATCCTCATTGTTGGGGTTGACATCCACTGTTGGCCTTAATGTCAGAGGGTAAAATTACTCCATGTAACAGCCAATGGGATGAAATGCACAGTGATTTGACATTTGCTAATTGCCGTTGTGGAACAAAATGTAAGTATCACTTCTATCAATTATGGAAAGTAACTTGTGTCTGAAACTTTAGGACTTTCACTTGGATCAAGATCTTTTGCAACATTGTGAAGAATGTTATGTGAAATACGTTGTTCTCTATGTCATTATTTTTTCCAATTTTTTTACATAATTTCAAGAAAGACCCAAACTACTGACTCAAATATGAGACTTTTTTCTTTCATTTACCATCAGAAGTTTTAATGAGGAGTATTTTATAAGCATCTTAATATGTATCTTCCATTGTACTTGGGTTTACCTCGGAAAAGTAATTAAGCCACTATAGATTAACAGTGTAAGTGGTGTGTATGAAGAGAGAGTTGTTCGAGAGAAAAAAAAAGACCATTGCACTTCCGCTTTCTCTTTATGAAGTTGTAAAATATTTGCTGACTTTAAAATCTGATTTTGATAAAGCTATAACCAAGGTAGCCATGATTGTGTGAGTGTGTCAGCATTTGCATTGTATGTGAACTCATTATCTTAAGAAGAAAGGCTTGGACTGATGACATACTTGTTATATAAATAGTATGTTGGTGAACGACATTACGTACAAAAACCTTTTGTTTTTATGAAAGTCAAAGGTCAGCAGAGTTCAAAATGGAAAACCCTGGAAAAACATAGTATCTCAAGAACAAGTGTTGGCTGATCCTGTATTTGCCAGGTATATCAATCATTTTGCACATGCAATTTCTTAAGTTGTCAATGAAGATCATTTTAAATGAAAATACTAAAAACTTGTTAACACAATATGTCAAGAACAGAAGTTTGAAGTGATTACATATTCAATGCATTTCATAAATCACATTGGCATAAGAACATTGTTTTTTTCAGGTCGGGCCCAGAGTCACCTGTCATTAGATGTCAAAGTGTAAGCCTTGTAAACAAACTTTTCTCAAGAAAGCGGGCTTGCTTGATCTGGGCCTGTTCCACAAAGAGTGACAGGCCAATTCAAACTTATGATCAATCTTATGACTTTGTTATGTTGGCTCTGATCTCATACATAGCTTGTGATGGACCATGTTGTGGTAACAGCTATTGTTCTTTTTTGTCCAGGTCAAGATCACCTGGGCTCAGCAGAGGTTGAACTGTGGAAACATTTTATCATAATAATGCAAGCTGGAGCTGATATATGGTACTTGATCAAGTTAACCATAATAGGTTGAGGACACCTATTTTTTACTTCTTCTAATTTATTTGACATCCAATTTAAACAGACTCTTGCATTTAACTTTGCAAATGCAGCAACTCAAGAAAAGAAACTTGGAAATGGCAGATTCTGACAATTGTATCACGTTAAGAGCAGGTTGGAAGAAATCAGAAACATTTGAAAACTATGAATTTGTCATACAATGCCCCAGTGTTTACTGCATTGTGACAAGGTGGTTTGCTGAGAAAACAGCAACAAAACTGTTATACTTGCTTGAATGAATATCTTACTTTAATGAACAGAGCATGGGCATCTCACACATTTAAAATGTGTAATGCCAGATCAAGTAGCCTTTATCACCGCCCAATTCCTTTTGCTTATGGATTGTGCTGTGAGCAGTGAGGATATATAGTTGGTTAAATAGTCAAACAGCTATAGAGTTTTGCAAAATTCAGGCTATGCATAAGCATTACTACAAATATCAGCTATTTAGCGTAATGTTTTTTTCCTCCAGAGGACTAGGGGTGTAAGGTGGAATTGAGTTGCACAGTGATTTGGCCTTCATTGTTGGTCCTCTGAAATGTTATCTTCTATTAAATGTTTATGTCCAAAACTTTGAGACTCACTTTGGTACGATCTTTCACAAGTTTTATTTTTTCATATCTGTGGAAAAACTTTGCTATGTAAGTAGTTATTTGTTGTATTTTGTGTTCACATATTTAAGAAGTTCAAACCACATAACTCAGCTATGAGGTTCAGTATATAATTTGTTTTTTTTATTTCACCTAATATTTTGAGGAGAGTTAACTTTTTCAAGCAATATGTAATGGCACATATCTTTCCATGTTACATGTGTAACTCCTGATAATCAAAAAGATCACAGAGCAATAGTGTGGTTTTGTGTGTGTATGGGGGAGGGGGGGATTTGTTTAATGTAAACTCAGTGATAGAGATGTTGCTTCGCCTTGATCAAGAGAACAAATCATTTGCCAGCACATAGTTTTATATGCATATCTGTTGCCATAATGCTTTTGCCAATGTTGCTGTCTGATTCAAATAAATATATTAATCACATGAAAGTTAAGCTGTCTTGTCATAACCATTTTGAGTTGTCCCTCTTGACATGGACCAGCTATTCCCCTTTGCCCAACAGTGCTTGTTTAGGCCAATGTCCAGAGAGAATGGGGGGGGGGAGGTTTAAAGTTTCAGGCCTTAGGTAATAGGCAATTGAAAATTGATTTGGTTCACATTTTATGCAACACTTAACAATTTTGTACAGACATCATGTACATCTATGATCTTGAACTATGAACTTTGCTGTTATCTGTACATATCCGGCAAACTGGTCATACTGCTTCATCTCATCAGGATTCTCTGTCTACCTGAGCTAGGTGGCAAATTGAAGCTCCATGAATCAGTCAATTTACAAGAATTTATACAAAGCTATCAACTAAAGACCAACTGTTTGCTCTCAACTAAGCAAGTGATCTACACCCCCCCCCCCCCTTTGAACTCGTACATAGCATGTGTGATTTCAAAATTTAAAGGGGTTTTGGTTATTTTCATTAAGGGGACCAGTAACGTTTGTTCATCAGACAAATTAATTACTTCACTGATATAAATGCAGCTAGAGATGTAGGAGAACGTTATACCCTCCGTATTACCCATCCCCATAGCATATATATCTGATGGGCATGTATAGATTCTGCCGACTAGAAATTTAGTATCCGATTATCTTCACCGCACATTCTAAAAAAAGTTGCTTCCAGCCTAACACTGTAATATTCACAATTAGAGGCAGCATACTTGGCTTTATGGGTCCTATGTGGCAAAATGTTGACAGATCGAGTCCTTTTTGGATAATCTGAATGAACAAATGAACAGTCTGCAGTGTCAACAAGATATCCGGAATAACTTCCACTGGGAACAAAGAGCCAGGCGAGGGTTGCTATGAGAAGACACCATAGCAATTAAAAAAACAAAGACACGAACTATAAGAAAGCCATTAAGATTTGCGCCTCAGCGTCATTTTCTCTCCTGCTGTTGTCTCTTCTTTTGAAGCTTTCTCCATTGTTCTTCCCGCCACGTCTTTTAATGTTTGGAGGTTTACGTTCTTAATTTAGTTTAACATTTTCATTTACACGTACCAGTTACTTTTAATTCAATATATATATGCGACTATAATGAGCTGGCATTGGAGTGGTAAAATGCTGACGGACCACAATTTTCTTTCAGGTATTGACTGCCAATGGCCAGTGCTGTTCTGAAAGAAAGTATTTCTAAAAGTCCGGTGAATCACCTATTAGACCCACCACTTAAAACAACACAATTGCCAAAAGAATTAAGTGTCCGAGAAAGTTGCAGGCGCTACTGAGCTAATGTGAACTTCAAAATGTTTGTTATTAATTCTTTTTGGCACAGAAATTATGTCATGTGAACAGATTTATCCGTTTATTTGCACTCATAAGCGGTCGAAATGGCAGAACAAGTACATATATGTCGTGTCTGTTGACAATGAGTAACACAAGGTGGACATATACGATGTCCTTCAAAGGTAGGATTTTGCGTTGTGCCGCTAAGGTATCAGTTTTCGGTTGACATACGGTAAGAGGACACGATTTTGGCGTATATCTTAGGAACCTGCATGAAATACTTAAAAATGCATACTAGATTATGCGGATGCATGAAACAACTATGTTCAGCCATAAATTAATTGTTTTAAGCATTATTAAAATTAATTATGAATAAAAATGCATTTTGTCCTTTTAATGTTCACTTTTAGACAATGTCCGTCTAAGGTGTGATTTAGTGGTATATATATATATATATATATATATATATATATATATATATATATAATATATAGATATATATATATATATATATATATATATATATATATATATATATATTATACAAAGATTGGAGAGGTCCATATACTAATAATAAAACTGAAAATAGCGATGAGTTTGAAATTCATGATGAATCAAATATATTATGCCAATATTTCGTAAGAATACACCTTACATCGTCAAGGCGAAATAGCAAACTGATAATACAAGTCAATACATTACAAAAACAGCTGTAACAGAAGTAAGTGAGTAATACCAGCTCAAAATAGCTGAAGATTAAAACTCTGGACGTTTCTATTCAGGGTAGGTTGTAAGTCTTTAATGAAAAGAGACTCCATGATCTTGCGTCTATACCAGGCATTCTCTACATGGAGAACTTTAATATCACCTGGGTTTGGAAGTTTATGGCACGCCGTTTTACAGTGATCGTGTATGGAACTGAATTCTTTGAAATAGTCAGCAAAATTTACATGTTTTTTAATTCTATCACAAAGCCTGAGTTTGGACTCCCCATATAATTATCTTTACAAGTTTTTCTCCACAAGGAATATGATAAACAACCACTGCTTTTAAGATCAGGAATTTTGTCTTTAACCTTGAAAAATGAACCAATTTTAGAACATCTGAAAGAGATCTGTAGTTCTGCATTAGAGCAACGTGTGAAAGACTTAGAGATAGATCTAGCAATTTGATTAGATATATTACCACAGTATGGTAACTTAAGATAGAATTTCGATACGACTTTATTCTCGTCCACAGTGCAGGGGACAGGTCCCATTAGTAATCTAGATCTTAAATTACAGGTATATCTCTCAAAGCTCTTGATGAGTTTAAGAGGATAAGCGTTAAGAAGAAGGCAATTACGAATATGACGGAGTTCCTTATAGAAAAGTGCATCGGTAGAGCAAATACGTCTAGCTCTACAATGAAGTGCTCTGATAACACTGGTTTTGTAGTTATTAGGGGTCCAGGATTTTACGTAACCTACAACCTACCCTGAATAGAAACGTCCAGAGTTTTAATCTTCAGCTATTTTGAGCTGGTATTATTATATATATATATATATATATATATATATTATATATAATATATATAATATATATATATAATATATATATAATATATATATATTATATATCTAATATAATATATATATATATATATATATATATATATATATATATATATATATAGATATATAGATTATATATAGATATATTAGATATCTCTATATCTCTATATATCTATATATATTATAGATATATCTATATATATATATATATAAGATTATAGGGAATTGATCCAAAAAAAGGGCTCAATTTTACAAAGAGCATAATATTATATATTGATGAGTCGAACTAGAAATACATCGAAACACTACAAATTTGTTTCGTGCAGACCTATGTGATGCACTCTTCAGGTGTTGTGTAGCGACTGGTCGGTGTTTGAGTTACTTGTGTTTGTTGAGAAGGAATTTGCTGGCATGTCGGCATGTGGATATGAATTCGGTTTGTTTGTTTAAGGTGCACTGTTGTGGGTTGCATATAAGGAAAGCTTTTCAAAAAGACAGAGATTGCATTTCTTCGTTTTGTTGTTCTACGGTTAGTATATATATATATATGGCATATATATAGCCTATATATATAAATAGCCTATATATATATAGCCTATATATAGCCTATATAGCCTATATATATAAAATAGCCTATATAGCATATATATATATATACAAAGATTGGAGAGGTCCATATACTAATAATAAACTGAATTTTTTTTTTTTTCAGCTGTAACAGAAGTAAGTGAGTAATACAAACTCTGGACGTTTCTATTCAGGGTAGGTTGTAAGTCCTTAATGAAAAGAGACTCCATGATCTTGCGTCTGACTAGGGATTCTCTACATGGAGAACTTTAATATCACCTGGGTTTGGAAGTGCATGGGACGCCGTTTAACAGTGATCGTGTATGGAACTGAATTCTTTGAAGTAGTCGGCATTTATATGTTTTTTAAATCTATCACAAAGCCTGAGTTTGGACTCCCCAATATAATTATCTTTACAAGTTTTATCTCCGTTTTTTTTTTTTGTAATGTACTGACTTGTATTATCAGTTTCCTATTTCGCCTTGACGATGTAAGGTGTATTCTTACGAAATATTGGTGTAATATATTTTATTCATCATGAATTTCAAACTCATCACTATTTTCAGTTTAATATATATATATATATATATATATATATATATATATATATATATATATATATATATATATATATATATATATATATATATATATATATATCTATATATATATACTACTATACATATATATATATATACATATATATATATATATACATATATATATATATAACTGGGTTGATTTTAACACCCCTGTGAAAATTTTGATAAATATGTGTCTAAATAGAGGGCGCACTGCAGCAATAAACTTATTCCTGTATTGTGCCGAAGAACACTTTAAATGTTACCTGCTCTCTCCAACTTTACAGGTAAGCCGATGAATATATTTATGATTATTTTACAAACAATGACATAATCATTAAATATGAAACATATTACTTCCATAAATAAGGTTGAGTCAGGGTCAATGACTTGCAAATAGAGTAGTTACTAGGAAAGAAGTAATCGTTACAATTAAATGCCCTAGTGTTGCAATTATGTATGTTGGGATGGCCTATGGATGGTCGAACGTCTGCCCCCGTAAGTGCTGAAACGTTACATTGTTATACTTTATGATAATTTCACCCTCTTTCATTAGTGATTCTTTAGGTAATCCAGCATCTGACTATTTGAAGGTTATTTTGTGACATGTGTGATTTACGGGGATGAGGAATTACATATTTCATCAATATAATTACAACCGATATAAACACTGGTAAAATCCAGGTTGTTGTTCGTGAACAAACGGTTGAGCGCTGGTTGCTGTATCTGAGCATGCGCAGAGGGTACCAATTAGGGGAATCCCCTCATTATGCGGAAATATTGTGTACTCCGGAATTCGATCCTCATCCTGGGACTGTCTGAACAGTTGTAGCATTACTTTGTATTGGCCTAGGCACATTTTAGTGGCTAGTTTAGGCTGGCGTGTGATTTGTTTAAGAAGTTCCATAATATTTTTAAGTTGTTTTCATTCTATTATGTATGTATTTTCCATGTGATTATATTCAGTTGGGACCCAAATTGGTTCAGCAATAAACTTATTCCTGTATTGTGCTGAACAACTTTTAATATTACCTGCTCTCTCCAACTTTACAGCTTTAAGGTGGACAGCCTGGCCACCCTGTAACAAATTGGCGATCCTGCCAGGACACCTTAAATTTGGAGAGTAGTGATGTTGGCGTGGAGTGGTACGCACCATGTCAGATGATGAAGGTGGTAATCCCCCCTGGGTCAGAGGACCAAGGTGACCAAGAGGTGAGGGATGCTATAAAGAAATTTCGAGGACGAATTGAGGGAGCTACAGTTAAAGCTACGCAGAAGTGAACCTGCACAAGATGAGAACTGTCACAAACACCACCCAGCCCACCAAGCCCATCAACCCGTAGTACAGCCTATACAGGAGGAAAGAATTCAAGGTATGTGGACAAATCGGAAACCCTGGGCAGAGGGATAAAATAAGTTTTATGTCTCTTATACATCAAATTGAAAATGTATTGCAGAAGGAGTACCCCAAATGGGAAATTGTGGAAGGGGTAATAAAGGCTGTGACCCCTGGGTTGCAACTGAGAAGTTACCTTGAGGGAAGGGAAGACCTCACACTCCCTGTGTTGAAGAGATTGTTACGAGCTCACTTTCAGGAGAGAAGTGCAACTGAACTATATCAAGAATTGTGCAACGTTTCTCAGGGTACACAAGAGTCACCCCAGTCTTTTCCTCTAAGGGCGCTATCCCTGAAACAACAAGTTCTCTTTGCTTCTGATGAGAAGTTTTGATATGAGAAGCCCTTGGTAGATGCGATGTTAGTACAGTGTGTGTGGACAGGCCTGACTGACATGGACATAAGACAAGAGATGAAACCACTACTGATGACAGAGAACCTTTCAGATGAAGACTTGTTGGAAAAATTAAATCAAGTCGTTGTAGAGAAGCGGAACGGGTAAAGAAGGCGAGGCAAAAGAAACATCAGATTTCTGCGGAAATGTAACAATCGATCAAGATACTGTCCCAGAGAAAGCTGATGAGAAAAAGGACAAAAATAAAGGAAACAGCCTTTATGATGAAGTTCAGATGTTGAAAGTGCAAGTGACTGAAATACATAAGGCTCTCACATCTGGGCAAGATCAAGGGACATCCTTAAGCAAGAGGTCAAGGGGATGCCAAAAGTGTCAACAGGCAGGAAAGGAGACAGTTGCCGACATTGCTACAAATGTGGAAAATGGGGACATATTGCACGAGGTTGCAGACCGACGGAAAACGACCAAGGGTCCCTCCTGAGGGACGAGGGGACGCCACCACGATGTAAGGTCCCACAATTCTAAGATGCAACACAGGTATATGGATGATGATGTTTATCAGTTGGCCAATAGAAGAGTGGTAAAACTGGTTGGAAAATCCTGTTCACTAGTGTGTCAAATAGAGGGCGTTGAGACACATGCTCTGTGGGACACAGGGGCAGATGTATCCATTATACCTGAGAGGTGGCTTAATGATAATTTGATAAATAAATCACCAAGACCAGTGAGTGAACTGCTTGATGGTTCTTCTGTAGACCTAAAAGGGGCAATTGATATTGAGATTCCATATACCGGTTGGGTGGAAGTTAACCTGAAGTTTGGAGGCGACAGTTCTCAGCTCCAACCACTAGCCGTACCAATGCTAGTGTCATCCAGTAAACGTGATGTCCCAACAATTGGTATGAATGTCATTCCACATGTGATTAAAGTTGCAACATTAGAAGAGAAGTCATTGGTTCAAACTCTACAAGCTTTTCTACCAGGTAAGAAGGCATGTGCTATTTGTACTCTTGTCCAGACAATGTTGAAAGATGAAGCAAATACCATAAAATATAAAACTGGATGGACGGGTGTATGGATCAGACAAGGACAGGTGAAAATGGTAGAGTGTAGAGTTAGACATGACTGGGAAAAGCAGATCAAACTGGCTTATTTTCATCCTACCCTTGGACAAGACTGTCCAGAAGGGTTGGAAGTGCTGGAGACAGTAGTTGATGTTAAGCCATGTAAGGTGCCCATCCCATGCCACAATACCACTAACAGAGACATATTCCTGGAGAAACAGACTGAACTGGGAGAACTGGAACAACTCAAATCATGCTTTCATCTTCCTGACGACATTGACGAAGAAGTAATGGCGGGAATACATGCCATTTCCTGTGAGAGCAGTTCATCAAATAATGCCAATGAGGACAAGGATGGATGTGTAGAAGAAGACCAGCGGTGTCCTCCCATTGATCTCTCTGGCTTAACTGCTGAACAAAGAAAAGTGGCAAGAAATATGCTTAGAGAGGAAAGTGCTGCTTTCTCAACTGATGATCAAGATTGTGGCTATATTCTAGAACTGCAAATGAAAATACCTCTCAATGATACCACACCAGTCCAGAAAACATACTTGAGTATCCCACGTCCTTTATATAAGGAGGTTAAAGAATATGTTCAGGACCTAGTCAACAGAGGTGGGATCAGGAAGTCACGATCTAGTTACTCCTCACCAGTGGTGTGTGTACGTAATTAAGATGGTACCCTTAGACTTTGCATCGATTACAGGGAGTCGAACAAGAAAACTATCGATGATAGGCAGCCAATCCCAAAGATACAGGATATTCTAGATGGTCTTTCAGGAAATTCTTGGTTTTCAACCTTAGACCAGGGAAAAGCATACCACCAGGGATTCATTTCCAAAGAGAGTCAACACTTAACAGCTTTCATCATACCTTGGGGTTTGCACGAATGGGAAAGAATTCCCTTTGGTCTAAAGAATGCCCCGGCTGAATTCCAGAGATTTATGGAAAATTGTTTAGAAGGGTACAATAATGACATCTGTGTTGTCTACCTTGATGACATCCTGGTTTTTGCCCCGACATTCAACCAACATGTCGAGAATCTTAGGAAAGTTCTCTGACGATTACAGTCCCATGGTGTTAAACTAAAACCATCAAAGTGCAAACTGTTCCAACGACAGGTGAGATATTTTGGGAGAGGCGTGTCAGAAGATGGTTACAAGATTGACCCTGCAGAAATTCACCCTGTTCTGGAGTTGAAGAAGAGGAAACCCACAACCATTGGTGAACTAAGACAAATAATTGGGTTTCTGGGCTACTACCGCAACTACATACACAGTTTCTCCATCATTGCTAAACCTCTGTTTGATCTCCTGGGAAAGCCAACCAAAACGAGGGGTGCAAAGGGAAAGAGAGGAAAGAAAGACAGTCCTACACAGAGTTCTGGTGAAAAACTAAACTGGATGGAAGGACATCAGGTAATTGTAAATGGTTTGATTGATGGCATCATCCAGTCTCCAGTGATGGCATACCCTGATTTTAATCTACCATTCATCCTGCACACAGATGCTTCAAACCAAGGCCTTGCATCTGTTCTGTACCAACGTCAAGAGGGGAAGCTGCGGGTGATTGCTTTTGCTTCAAGGACATTATCACCTGCAGAGAAAAATTATCATTCTAACGAATCAGAGTTCTTAGCTCTAAAGT